>JALAZF010000222.1:7517900-8739875 GCA_022829125.1 Lathyrus tuberosus | reverse complement strand
CACTAACTCAAACTGGGTCGGAAACATAAACCAGACCCATAAAACGACTTGAAACAAATTATTTTCTAAACCCAGAATTCGGGTTCTGACTTCAATGACTTATTTGACCATCTTTCACTCCGAATCAGCTTCTGCGTAAAACACAAAAGTTGTAGCTCTCTGTCTTAGCTTTCCGTCGAATAGTAGAACGCGCGGAACGGCATCACGTAGCCCAAGTTATGACCTGCGCAGTGAAATGTATCAAATAAGTGTTAATGCTGAATAATAAGCTGCGAAAATAAAATAAAGGTAGAAACAAACTTAAATATGAAAACACATTAAAATAGTAAAAACACTCAAATAAACTGTAGGAATGCCTAAGTACAAACATAAGAGAATGTGCATTAAAATTCACTAATCACCAACCAAACAGTGGTGTAAGCATGTTTTTAGTTTATACCTAAGTGTGATGTGCTGATGAATAACATTAGTGAATCTTTCAATAGTACAATATTGCAGGCTATGGATAAACATATCATCACTATGTGTGAATGGATTAGAAATTATCTAATGAATACGGTAGCTTTAAACTTAACCTAACTAGACAAATGGAAACATAATATCATGTATATGCCTAGGAAAATATTAGACAAGAAAGTAGTAATGAGTGGTCAATGGTTGCCTACATGGAGTATTAACAAGATATGGCCGGTACATCACACATTTGATGGTCACAAATTCATTGTTAATCTCAGAAAAAACTTGTACATGTTGTTTTTGGAAACTTGTGGGCATTCCGTGTAGACATGCCATATCTGCCATGAGTTATGAGAAATTGGATCGAGAAACTTTTGTGGATAAGTGTTATAGTAGAGAAACATATAAATTGTGTTACTCCTCTAATGTCAGTCCTATTAATGAAATGGATATGTGGCCTAATGTTGATGTTGAGAACATGCTTCCACCATCATTTAAGAAAGGTCCGGGTAGACTTAAGAATCTTAGGTTTTGGGAACATGATGAGAACGGTTATAGAATAAAGAGGCCTGATGTTAGTTACAGGTGCACTAGATGTGATATATGTGGGCATAACACGAGAAATTGTCAGAGTCAAAAGCAAAACATTGATGCATTGAAGAGAAAGGTTTGTGTATTCTGTAATTTATATTCATAATGTATTATGACTCATGTTTTAAGACTTATGTTTATTAATTTTTGGTGTATTAGAGAAAAACACCTAGGTCCAAACCTACCAAAGGAAGTACAACTGGACCTGATGAAGATGTCAATGCACCTATTGCAGATGAACATGCACATGTTGCAGATGAACCTGCACCTGTAACTGGTACACGTGAACTTGTTGATGGTGTAACTACTACAAGTGATGTTGTTGATGGTGTAACTACTGGAATTGATAAGTATGATGATTCTATTATTGCATCAATAAAAGACATGGTGGCCTCAGTAGAAGATATATACCAGGCATCTCAACCAACTCAAGAATCTCATATTGTGGATCCAACACCAGCTACAAATGATGAACTTGCTACCATCAAGTCTCCAAAAAAGAAACCAAAGTTGGCATCAAAGAAGAAGATATTGGAGGAAATATCAAGGTAAATGTCGCAGTGAAATGGAACCTTATTTGTACTGTTGAGATGGAACATGTTTTTTGTAATGCACATAAAGTGCTTATTTTGTTAATCTTAAATGTAATGCACCTAGTGTGCTTGATTAGGCAATCTTGACTATAATGCACATAATGTGCTTAATTAGGCAATCTTGATTGTCATGCACATAATATGCTTATTTATGTAATCTTGAATCTTTGACTTTTATAAGTAATGCAAAATGTGCACGGTTTGGTTTATATGTCATAACATGAGAAGTTATGTTGCAAATTTTTTTAGGTGCATTTAAATTGCAGACAGTTGTATGTTTAATGCAGAAGGTATACATAATGACACAAAATACTCTAAAAAGTACCAATTAATTTCATTCATAATCAAAATGTTACAAAATTTGTTGTGGTACACAATGTTAAATCACTTCTTTTATTACAGGTACTTCTACATAATGACACAAAATACTCTAAAATCACTTCTTTCATTACAGGTAGTTGGACATTATAGCAAACAAAGTCCAAGATGAAACTAGAAAGAATGTCAATGAATTAATTTTCTTCTGATCATCTGCAGCCTTCAACTTGAGTCTCTCAAATTTTTTGTTGCTAATGACCTTCCCGAACTCATGACCAAACTCTTTTCCAAACTCTATTTCATAGTTCTTCATATCCACTTTGATTTTTTCACATTCATAGCAACCTGCATTAGACCTTGATTACACTTGTTTGCCAGAAAATAATTCATCATCCCAGTGGAATAACTAACAAACATCATAATTCTTGAAAAACAACATATTATTCATTGTCAGAAAAGATAAAAATAGCAAAGAAAGAGGAATGAGAGAGATGAAGATATTTCAACACAGTTAACTAACCCCTCAGAACTTGGACTTCCAATATCTTCTTCCTGGGTTTGCGCTAGATCTGGAAACATGAATTTTCATTGGAAGGCGATGTCCACAAAATGGAGCTTTTCATCCACACTACATCGCACATGAACTTGCACTCGTGCTGCCAGCCATTACGATGAACTTTGAAGATGAACTCAAAATATCTGCAACTTCGTATTTAGGTAGAAAATGAAGAATGTTTTTAACCTTAGCTGCAACTACACGAATCTCACTCTATTTTTAATTTCATGTTTTTATTAAATGAATTAATATAATACTTTGTTATAAGAAAATGCCACCTGGAATTAAAATAAAATGGAAATAAAAAAAAATGCTTTTTACGTTCCACCTCAGCCACATTGTTGACCAAATGCAATGAGGGGGTAAAAAAAGGGAATCTTTAAAATACAAGGACAAATCTTTTTTTTACAGGGTTGTTTTCCAGATTTGCCCCACTCTCCCATTTGGGAGAGGATATTTCATGCATAAATACAGGGTAGATAAAGCAGCACCCAACCTGTTAAAGGTTGGTCGCCCAATAATCATATTATGTGAAAAGGGGGCGGCGTCAACAACTAAGTAATTAACCTTTATTTCCTTGGCATGGTCTTTCTCTTTGAACATGATCCTCAGGGTGAGATAGCCTTTCACCTCCACGTGTTCTCTTTAGAGTCCTACCGGCGATCCCTTGAAGGGTTTCGGCTCTTCAGGGTCGAGACGCAATCTCTCAAAGGCGTCTCAGTACAGTATATCGGTGGAACTTCCCTAGTAGACTAGGACTTTTTTAATCTCTCATTCTTCACATTTGACGATGATGACCATAGGATCTTTGTTGTCAGGATGGACGTCGAGTGCGTCTTTTCTTTATAAGATGATCACAGATTTTGGTGCCTTCGTGATCGAAATCTTAGGGAGATCGTCTATGCTCAGGACTTTATGGGCGTACCTTTTGTGGGAGAAGTTAGTCTCGTAGCCCCCGACGAATCCTTCAGTTATGGTGTTGAGCCTATGACATGTGGTTTTGTTGTCTTCGCCCTGGTGCGACTCTTTGGATTTGTTGGGCCAGGGAGTCCCAACATTGTCTCGCCCGCACGGGTTTCTTTATTCTGCCTGATGGGAAAAGTCGCCCTTCACATACTTTTTGAGGTGGCCATCTTATATTAGTCTTTCTGTCTCCTTCTTTAACTGGTAGCAATTGTATATATGATATTCTTTTACCCTATGGAACTTACACCGCCTTTCAGGTTCAGACCCCATTATCTCGGATCTGGGGGCAGATGGTGTCGAGATGTTATGTAGGTGGAGCACCCCGGGTCAAATATGTTATCAACGGGTGATCAAGGGCGTGAAAATCTCTGCCACCTTTCATGCCCCATTGAACAAGGATTTGTCCTTCACGGGCGAGGTGTATCTATTATTCTTTGAGGGATGAGAGCTTTCGGCGCACGTGAAGCGCTCCTTGACGTCGCGAGCCTTCTCTTCGGCGTTGATTTTCTCTCCTTTGATGTAGCATTTCTCCCTGTCGACTACTTCGGCCAGCGAGATCGTCGTTTTTTGGGCGAGGGACTCATTGAAGTGTCCTGCTTTAAGTCCGTTCTAGGATGTCCCCACGAACATCTCCCGATTCAGACGGGCTACATTGATTATGGCTTCGTTGAAGTGGGCAAGATAGTCCCTCAGCGACTCCGACAGGCCCTGGCAAATGTTGAACAGGTTGGTGTTGGACATCTTCCTGTGGTGACTGGTGGCGAACTAGTGTGCCAGCTTTCTAACAAATTCCTGATAGTTATTAATAGAGGCCCAAAGAAGGCCCATATACCATCGAAGGGAGACTACCCTGAAGGTGCCTGACAACAGCTTACATGTTAGAGAGTTTGATGGTCTTATGATGGTCATCTGAGTGTTGCTGGAAGCGAAGTTCTCGTAAGGGTCGTTGTGTCCATCAAACTTTGATAGGGATGAAGGTTTGAAGCCTTAAAAAACTAGGGGGCCCCATATTTTATCTGAGAAAGACTGGAGGTTTAACATTTTTGTCTCTTATAGGGGATTGACTTCCTGTTGGCATTGTCTGATGATTTGGACATCATCCTCCAATGCTCGGTTGTGGCGGTGTAATTTGTCTATGGCGGCTCGCATTTCCATCTTGGCCTCGGCATCGCCTGTACCAATGATACCCTCAAGAGTAGGGGATGAAGCTCTTATGTTCAACATGTCTGGTAATTAGCAAAAATGGAAGTTGAGGGTATGGCAAGGACGGTGATGGTTTCTTAGAGAGAGGTGTGGCCCAAGTTAGTTTTATTGGGCGTCATTGTATTGTCCAAAAAAATACAGTGTGTGTCTGTGTGTTCTCCCTGCAAGGGTAAGGAGATTCAAAGACCCTAGTAGGTATATTACTCGAATAGGGTGAGTGCTAACTCACGGTGGTGAGTAGTCTTGTATGGTGGTTTTTTAGGCTATTTAACGGACCAGCTCACGTGAGGTATGAGACCCTGTCAGCGGCCAGTGCTGCTAGGTTGCACGCAGATGGTTAAATTACCGGTGTTAGGACTTTTGGGAGTGAAGAGCTCTTTGAGCAATATTGGGTGATATTGAGTGAATTTGACTTCCCCTGTCCTTTTCTCGGAAATGGTTAGGATTTCGGGCTTTTCCCCCTTTGGACGCGGTCTCAACTGTTCCCCTTTATTAAAGAGATTATTGATCGGTTATATTTCAGGAGTCAAGAAAGACTTTTTCTCATTGGACTTCCATGCTAGATGGACCATAAGGGTGACCCCACTGGATTCCACCTGAACGACGCAATAGTCAGGCGAGGGACGCCCCAATATAGGACTTTGCTAAATATAACACTACGAGATCAAACAAAACGAAGAAAATTCAAAATATTATTGCATTTTTATTGTAAAATATTAGACAATAATCTTATTTTTATTATTATTTTAGATTATATAACTAAATTCAAAAATTACTATACTATTATTCCATGTATCTCGTTAAATTTTATTTATAAAATTTATATATAAATTTAATATATTTTAATGCTATATTGGTTTTTTATGTATATTAAAAATATTTTGCATGCTTTTATTAATACATTTTTTATCTAATAAATGTTAATGTAATAATATAATATAATAAAATAATAAAATCAACAATTTCTTAATTAAAAATTTTCTTTTATGTTTTTTTTAATACAATTGAATTAACTTATCAATTATAACTGTCATCATGTTGGAATTCACATTACTTAATTTATTTATTTATTTACCTTTAAATATAAGAGATTAATTGAAATACACTTTAACTATAAAACTACTTTACATTGTCATCCAATTAGAATCAATCATTTTGATACATAATTCTGAAATTAAAAATAAAAAAATAAAATTAAAATTAAGTCATTTTAAAAAATATTCTTTTCATATTTCTCTCTTCTTATATGTCAAAATAATTTATTCTAATTGGATGACAGTGTAAAATAATTTTATTATATGTCAAAATAATTGATTTTAATTGGATGACAGTGTAAAATAATTTTACACTAAAAGTGTATTTTAATTAATCTCTAAATATCTGTTTGGTTCAACGGAGGGAGGGGAGGAATTTTAATAAAGGAGAAGAGAGAGAGAGGAGGTGAGTGGATGTATTTTAATCAAACATATGTTTGGTTAAAAAAAGAAGGAGGGGAGGGGAGGGAGAAATTTTAATCAAATATATGGTTGGTTTACAGGGAGAGGGTTTTTTTTTAACTAATTTATCTTTTTACCCTTAAAATATTATAACACTCATGCTAAATAAATTTTTTTTAAAAATGATATTCATAAAATAAAATTGTATATTCATAAAATAAAATTGTTAATTCATAAAAAACTTAGATAATTAAACACAAAATATTTAATATTTAAAATACTCTAAAATATTTTAAAATGAAAATAAAATATTAATAAATGTCATAAAATCACATTATATGATCAGTTGATCATATGAACCATTTTCTCAACTTGATGATTTATTTAATCCTATAAAATATTTATAAAATTAAATTCTACATAATATATAACTCATACTATAATTATATATTGATATGTAATAGGGTTAAATAAGTTTTTAGTCCCTATAAAGTTTGAAATTTCATTTTTAGTCCCTCCCTACCTTTTGGCAACGGTTTTTACAAAAAAACCGTTACCAAAACCAGCTAAAACCGTTGCCAAAACTCAGGAGGGACTAAAAATGAAATTTCAAACTTTATAAGGACTAAAAACATATTTAACCCTATGTAATATAATACAACAATTTATAAAACAATTAAGTTATTATAAATAAAATATTAAATAAAAATGAATAGAATAAAACATATGAAAAAAATTGAATCATAATGATAAATATCCGTTAAAAAATATGGCGGAATTCTAATAAGATGACAAAACTTAAGGTAAAATATTAATAAAAACAATTTAAAATTTTATTAAGCGAAAGTGAGAGTAATTTTGCCGATATAATAAAAATAAATTTATCATAACTCATCCCCTCCCCTCAGAAAACCTTCAATTTGGGAGAAATAAAAAGTGTTCCAGGAGAAATTCTAATTACCGTCAATATCCTCCCCTCCCCTCATAAAAAATTGAATCAAACACACCTATTTTAAAATATTCTTTCCCCTCCCCTCGTTTTCAAAATCCCCCAATCAAACGGACTTTAAAAGTAATTAAGATTATATAAAAAATAAGGAAAATGCTTTTTGGTACGAGAGGAGAGAGAAACAAAAAGCAAGAATAAAAAAGATATAAAACCACTATCCCCATGATCCAGTATAAATAAGAGTTAATTTATTGACCAACCACAATCATATTAAGACAAATATACATTCTTGCATTTCTTCAAATTGATCTTTCGTACTATTTAGCATTACTCAAAAAATAAATAACTATAGCCGACAATGGACAACCGCTACCCCTTTTTGTTACTTCTTTACCTAAAACAACAATATTAAAACTCTTTATTTTATTTAAACCCTAAAATTGATACCTACTTGCAAATTAATTATCTCTAATCTAAAAATAGTCCAAAGCATTTTTATATCTGAGATTGGCTTCAAATCCTAGCTTAACCCAGAAGTACACATTATGTAGGAATACCAAAAACACTCTCCGACTGTAAAATAATGTGAAAAATTATTGCACAGGCATTGTTATTTTCACAACATGATTGCAAGCAATTGGCAATAGCTAAAGAGACAAACACCAAATTACCTAACCAATTGTCCAATATAAGAAGTGAACAACCTGGTATTCAATCCTAATCCTAAAATCACAGTATTCCACAAATCAGATCAGGACAGAAATCACAACAAAGAACACAGCTTATGTTATTTCACTTGACAATTTAACGAAATACAGAATTCAATAAAAGGAATAGTAAACAACCGCGCTCAAACATTCTGTCGTCTTTTGTTCGCATCTTCGGAGACAGTTTCAGGAGGAGGAGGAGCGGCGGCAGCGTCAGGAGCATCGTCAGGGTCCCGGGTCGGGTCGGATTTGTCGATGGAGTCACGGGTCTGAGAAAGGAAGGGTTTGAAAGCGAGTTCAATAGCGAGCCAGACAAAGGCTAGGGCACCCGCCACCACAACCACTTCTTTTGCCTTTCCCATTTTTTTTCTATCGCTCATCTGTTAATCTTCTATCTTACTACGCTCTCAATTTATTATTACAGTACTATATATGAAGACAAATACAATAATGCATTACGTGTCACTCACAACCACAAACAAGTTCCTAATCCAAATTCCTAGTACTACCACTCACATAAGTAACTTTTTTGAAGCCGACAGCTTCCTTAATAACCATCGCATAAAACGAGTATTTCCCATATAAGAAAAATCAAAATATTACAAACCAAGTAACTTTTTTGAAGCCGACAGCTTCCTTAATAACCATCGCATAAAATGAGTATTTCCCATATAAGAAAAATCAAAATATTACAAACCAAATATTTGAATTAGAGTGGTAAACGAGCTCCTGCTAAAGAACGAAAGTTCAAACTCTGAACTACTATAACCCCTTTTCTCTGAAAACCAAAATGCGCAAAGAGAAAAAAAAGTTTTAAAATTGCACAACACGTGTCATCCAAATTAAAATTTGATAGTATAGAAGATTCAATATTATTTGTATTTTAATAAATTGTTTGTGTAACACAAGATTTACGTCTATTAAGTAAATTCAAAAATTAATTTCCATATAGATTACTTTAACGAAGAGTATATATATTTCAAAGCTTCCTTTCCAACCAAAATAAAAAGTTATAGATAATATACTTTAATCTGCAAAACAAAAATAAAATTTATACAAAATATCATATAAACACATCTGGCATTAATCAATCTATATATTTATCAGGTGATTTTGCAAGTCATTCCTAATCCAATACTAACTTAAACTTTTCAATTTTTAGCTAATTTATCATGATTTTTTCAAACACCCAATTTGTAACAAAGCCAATGATCACCAATTCCAATAAACTTCCTAACCTTCGTTCAGTTCATTAGTACTTTAGCATTATCAAGCAGAGCAAGTAAGAAAATAACAACATTAACACTCCACATAACTAATTAACAATCCATTGATGTCTCAGAGCCCACGGAAAATTTCCCTACAATAAAGATACAATGAAATCCAAAAATTTGGGATACACAATTTAACGGCCACGGCCACGACCGCGTCCACGTCCTCTCCCCCGTCCTCTCCCCAACGGCTTTCCCCCTGCAATTAAAATCGAAAATTAAAAACAAGAAATCTGTAGATAACAATGCTTCAAGACATGTGGCTCCAATTGAAAAAACAATGCAGTTATATTCAAATAATATGCAGTACCAGCAGTTGGCTTCTTAGGTTTGATCCTAGGAGCCTCTTCAACCAGTAAAGTTTCCAGATTCAAACTGTCAGGAAGGATATAGTAACGAATGTTGTTGCCTCTCACACTGAGATGATCCAGAGTAACAGGATTTTTCCCCTTTAGGGTTAGTTTAACGGCTTTCAAATGTGTATTCATACTAATATCAACACCTGTAGCATAGCAACATGTTCAATGATCAGTACAACTATTGCTTCAAAATACTTCTAAGCCCATCGCAGAATAGAGGCGCGGAAATTCACTAGTTAGACATGAGCCTGTAGTTATATGTATTCACTAATTAAAGACGAGGAAATTCATTGGTGCTGAATTAGATTATATATAGATATCAAGTAAATATATTGCCCGACAAGAATACGAGCCAAGGATTCACCATACTCATAAACCATGTCCCCTTTCAAGTTTAAACTAATAATAAACATTGCATGAAAGAAAATGATTGTATTTGCAATTTATTCAAAAAGCAAGGAGACACATCTGCACCACAGACTTTAGGGGATTCAATTGGAAGTGATGGAGGAGAATGGTACAATTCCGCCAAGTTTGGATTAGTTAGCTGTAACTTGTAAGGCTAAACTAGTGGAATGGGCATAAAATACAAGGCTTTAAAGTGATGAAGATTATGACGAGTAAACGCTACATTTCATTAGTATCAACCATACTTGCAGCATAATACAAAGATATATCAGAAGGTATAGCAGAATATGGCAGCTATAAGAAAATTTTAAAATGCATACAAAAAATACAAAAAAAAATACTACAGAATATAATTAAAGAAACAATAAGCAGACAACAATAGAAGATAATTAGAGAATTGAAATAAAACATCTTCCTAAAACCCAATTGTACAAATATGAGAACAAGACATTGTTCAAATTTCAATTCAAGAAAGTACGAAAAAGTAACACGTTCATTATCAAGAATAAGAGAGTTTTTCAATCTTTCTATCTGGCCAGAAATGACAAATTGACAACTAAAAAGCCCAGACAAGCCCAGACCAGAACACCAAAGAAAAGCCAGGAAAACAATCCTACCCTAGGCTATAGGAACTTTGAATAAAGAGATATTTCATAATTCAAAATTATTATTCTAACAAGAAGCCATCTAGGGGCAACTAGCAAATTTTATGTCTTGAAAAAACGTCAATACAAAAAAAAGAAGCTGAAAACTACAACTAACTCCATACAGAACATCGACATCTGGCTCGCGACATTAAGATTAAAAGGACTCCATATCATATTAGATATGATTTAAAGTAACCTACAACACTGTCATTTAGAAAATGACAAGGTAATTACTAATTGGTCATTCACATTGGCATGACTTGAAGATGTTAACGTATGAGTTAACTACCAATTTAAAACTCATGTCAAATGTTGAAACCTTGTGGAAGCTCCAAATAAATAAGTTAAAGGGAGAAATACCACTTAAAAAACAAATCTAGTTTTAAAACCCCCAGAACATTGCTTCAAAAGTAATGCATGATTATGACTTTTTTCCTGGGAGAAAATATCATAATAACTGATTATGGTAAACCTAACTCAACTAGCAACTCATAGGAATAGAACTAAAACTGAGAGAATGGGCATGGGCGGGTATCATACATACAGCGTCATAGGTATAACTACAATCAGTTACGGTTGAATGTGCAAATGCGCAAATGCGATTTAAACTATAGCTAAATCCAACTAATTCTTCACCATTTTGTACCTAAAATAGAACTAAATCGATTTTGTTAAACCACATGGGAACACGATAAGTTATATCTAGCTATTTTGCAACATAAACTAGCTAAATCTGTCTCCTGCTACATAAGAACATACATGTGAAGGATAATTTACAATCTATTATCAATATAAAAAAATGTCTTGACAAATTTTAGAGTAACGTTTAGAGAATTAGGTCAAAAATCGCATTAGGTTTAGCGATAAAGAAACTAGAGAGAATCAAGGTCTAAAACGCGCGGAGCAAAGTTAGGGTTTAACAAAACCCGCATCGGAGTTAATTATGAGGTGAAGAGTTACCTGTAATGGTGCCGTGAACAATAGTACCATTCTTTAACTCGATTGAGACAGTTTCGTTGTTCAACTTCATGAGAAACCTGCTCGAGATTTCATACAAACATTTTAGTTTCAGATTGAAAAAGAAAACCTGAAGAGTGGAAATGGAGAGAAACAAGGAAAGATCAGAGATGATACCTAACGAGCTTCATGGCGGCGGAGAAGAGATGAGTGACGGTGGAAAATCGCGAATCGCGGCACGGGCACAATCGGAGTTTGTCGACCTCCAAAAGACACTAGCGATTAGTGTTATACCCGGTGCAAGAAGAAACCCATCGCTAAAATACGAAAAAATAAGTAGTAGAATTCAAAAATGTTTTTTATTTTACAAAAAGTTTTAAAATGCTTCTTTTTTTTTCAAAAAATAAATAAATAAAATGAAATGAAAAAGCTAGTAAACACCTCGATTATTATTGTGCTGCAAAATAAATAAATTTAAATTTTAAAATTGTGTCAAAAAGATGTTTTTAGTACTTTTTTAAGAAAGAAGGAGTAGGTGGTTTAAAAGGGCAAAAAAACTACAATAAAATTAATCTCGTAACAAATGTTCTTATAGCATTTGTTCTGGACTGAGCATGTGCTTTACCCCCAGCAGGACAAAGCCCAATCCAGTCCAGCCATTGGTCAGACCCAATAGTCAGAAACTAGCCGTTGGGCAGGAACTAGCCGTTGGACAGAAACTACCCGTTGGGCATGTCCCCCTCACTCACTTAATAGTTCACGCGACCAACTGTTTCCCCGGATCTCACGGAGACAGTTGAACCAGGTCAAAGGGTCACGCGTCTTACCCTCCACCTGGCAGTCTCTCATTGGTCGATCAGGTGCTTTGGCCACAAGAGAGACCTTGGCCCCGCGCTGGGGGTTTTTCTATAAATACCCTCTCACTTGATTGGGTCAGGTATCTAATATTCAATACTTGAATTCTTGTGTACTTGTTTTCTCTCTTTTGACCAAACACTTACTGTGACATCGGAGTACCTTGCATGTACACATCATCCTCTCCTACAAGCATCATCATCTACCCTACGCAAAGGCCACGACGATCCAGTCTGATCACCTTTTATCAGTGGCGTCGTCTGTGGGAACAAGTTTCCCCGTCTTTTGATTCAAGATCTTCTTTTTCACCTAAATCTTCGACTTCTGTGAGCTGGTCGAACTCTCTGGACATCACAGACACCACATTGACTATGATGTCAAGAGAAGCATCAGATTCGGAGTCGAAGTTGTCTGTCATTTCGTCATCCTCTTCGACAGTCTTCTCAGGTTTATCCTCTTGAGAGGCAAATAGTTTTCGTCATACAGGTATTTTTTCAGCAGCCTTCATTAGATTCCCTCCATTATTGTCAGTAGGGATATTAGTACTGGACTCTCCTGATCCTTCGACTGGGCCTCCCTGAGAGCCTTCCTTCGACGTTGCTCTCTCCTCCATTGAGACCGCGACATCGGGTTCTTCCCCTTATAATTTTCAGAGACATATGTCGATTTGTTAGAGGTCTGAAACTCCTTTCGATACTCTATTGAAGAGCCTCTGCCCACATTAAACTTCTGCTATTTTTTCTGACCTTTTTCCTTTCCTTCGACAGGTTTCATCCAGCTCCCTATCGATGCATTGCTTGTTGGTTTGAAGGTACTGGGTCTGGCCCCTGGGAACTGTGTTTTTCCTCCCACTTATTTTGAAGAAGACCTTCTAGGGTCGAAACCCCTTTGACCATGAGATGCTCTTTGTTCCCTTCTTTCTTTAGCCTTCCTAATCCCTTCAAGATTGTGAGCAGCCTTTTGATCGAAGATTGCACTGCATCTGGGGCATAACATGACGCCTGATCCCTTCTTTTGGCAGCGGTGAAGGAATTCAATGATAGTTTCATTCTGTTTTGGATACGCCACTTTATTACGCTCTTCTTGGCGGCTTGCTTCGTCCACCTCCATGGTCTTATGTTGCGTAATCTCGACCATATTTATGTTCATGTCGACATCAACACTAAGGTTCAGATTGCAGAAGTCCACATCAAGGCCCTCAGCAGCCTTATCCATCTTAACAAAACTCTCAGCAGTCTCTTTAGTAACTGTCGCACCTCGAAAATTCATCGAGAAAATATGAACCTCGCGCGAAAGACGCGGAAAACGGTTCGACAGAGTCGCCACCGAACTTTATTTATCCCAAAACAGGGAAAGGAAAATATCGAGAAAACCTTTGAGGGAGGATAAGAACATGGTCGTCGCAACCACATTCTGGGTTCGGGAGTCGGTTACGTGAGGGGAAGGTACGCGCATCCCCTCACGTCCGTTGTACTCAACGGGAACCTCTTAGTTCGATTTGTGAGGAAACGTTATCTAAGCTTGTTTGTTTTCTTCTCAACGATATATGCGAAAAGGCAAAGTAAAAGGTTTCGATTACTAAGGGAAATGGGGTGGTTTTAGGATAGGGTGCTCGGCAAGATCATCGTGACCTCAGGCCTACGTATGCTCATTCGGACGAGAATGAGAAATCAGAGCAATCGTAGTTCGACTACGGGGTTTGACGGAAAAAGATGGTAGTGTGCTCGCCAGGATTATCGCAATCTTGTGCCTACGTATCTTTATTCGGACGAGAATAAAGAATCAGAGCAGTCGTAGTTCGTGGTACGCCCACGAAAAGAGGGGTTAGGGGTTGAATTTTAGGAGACGAAAGATTGAATGACATACAACCCAAGGGGCGTGCCTCGAGAGCAGTCACTCAAGAATCCAAGGAATGCTAGACTCCAAGAATTCAGTTCTTTTGTGAGTTGATTACGAAAATGTTCGATAAAGATTAAGTGTTTTAAGACGAAAGGGTGAATGAACAACAACCCAAGGGCGCGCCTCGAGAGCCATTCATTCGAAGATCCAAAGAATGCTAGATTCCAAGAATCTCCTCCTTTCGTAAGTTGATTAAGAAAGCGTTTGAAAAAAGATTGAGTCGAATGGGTTGAGAAAAGAGGTGAGGATCGATACTAGTCCCTAGGGGTGCTCCTAGTAACGAAACCTACGAAGTGTGCGAGTGTGCATTTGACGACGAGTCAAAAGGCACTCGACTTACGCGAATGTTTTGAAGGGTGGCTCGACGACGAGTCGAGAATCAGTTTGGAAATGGTTTGGTTTGTTAAATGTTTTAGGGAGAATGACGATTATTCGATAAACGAGACGTCGGCCTCGCAACCGATTAATCGGGGCATTATTGGGATGCTAGATCCCAACGACACCTTTTTCATTCGATTAATTTACGAAATATTGTTTGATGAACAACGAAAGTACCACGTGGAATGCTAGACTCCAATGGCATTTCTTTGTCCAAATAATTAATACGAGTGTTTTAGGAGCGAAAGGTCGAGTGATCACTACCTAAAGCGTGCGCCTCAATAGCGGTCACTCAAGAACCCAAGAAGTGCTAGACCTCAAGAATTCAATTCTTTCGCAATTTAATTAAGAAAAATGATTTGAATAGTCGTTTTAATCGGGAATTAAGCGTTTGAATAAATAATTGGATAAATGTGAATGCGAATATGATATGAATATGAATAAGAATATGAACAATAATCATCAAGATAACATTCGACGGAAAATAAACAAGATAATATTGACAAGAGGTTAAAGTTGACATAAAGTAAAAAATGGTCTCGTCTTAATCGGATTTAATCGGTAAATTGATAATCGACGATTTTTGACTTTCATTGACCCAAAATTGAATAAGAATATGTGAAATAGAAATTAGAAATTAAATCGGAAATATGAATACGAACCATAAAGGTCTCACCTTTATCGAGATTTAATCGAAAATTCGATAAATCGATCGATATTTGGTTTTCATCGACCCAAAATGAATAAGAACAATAATAAAAATGAAATAAAATCGATAAAATGAATACAAAGGATAAAGGTCTCACCATTATCGAGATTTAATCGATAAATCGATAAATCGATCGATATTTGGTTTTCATCGACCTAAAATAAATGTAAACAACAATGAAAATGAAACAAAATCGAGAAAATGAATATAAAGGATAAAGGTCTCACCTTTATCGAGATTTAATCGAGAAATTGATAAATCGATCGATATTTGGTTTTCATCGACCTAACATAAATGTAGATGACACAAAAAATGATAGAAACAAAATAAAATTGAAAATGACATGAAAAATAGTAAAGGTCTCACCTTTATCGAGATTTAAGTCGAGAAATCGACAAATCGATCGATATATGTTTTCATTGACCCAAAATACTAACAAAAATATAATAAAATGATAAATACAAAATAAATTGAAATAAATAAACTAAAATGATAAATATTACATAAATCGAAATAAAAATGAATAAAAATGGTGGGCCTCAAATAAATCACAATTTAATCATTTTGATTAAACTATGAATGTCTTTATGTCATTGGTCCAAAATGGGAAACAAAATGAGAATAGAATTTCTAAAAAAACTAAAATAATTAGACCAAATAAGAATCAATGATTTAAAAATAATTTGAAACAGAATCAATTATAACATAAAAAAAAGGTGGGGTGAAACTAAATAAGGGTTTAGAAAGGAAGGAATCATGTGGGCTGAGCCCATCATCCTTCAAGAACAAAGGAACACGGTTTATAAACAAAAAGAGAAAAAAAAAAGAGTCATGGGCCCTTTGAGCCAAAGAACCAAACGGATCAGCAGCAGCTCATCATCGGGCTCTATACGATCAACAAAGTTTAATACGGCCAAAACAAAAACGATATTAAAATCCCACTTTTATTTAAAACCTCAAACAACACATAACAACAACAAATTCATTTTTCCAAAACGAATAAATGACCTCAGTCTCACAAAAACCGCTTTCTACAAAAGCCTCAAGAACAAACACAAGTCGCAGACTCTTAAATCATCCCCCACGGTCGTGCGCAGATTCAGGTGAGATTTGGATTTCAATCGATCCCCTTCATCTATCTCCTTCTCATTTGTGATTTCTGAATCTTTCTTCTTCTACTTCTCTGATTTTGGGTTTGTGTATGATTATAAGTTGCAAGTGATTTTGGGTGATTGTGTTTATTGGAAGATCGAGAGGGGTGGAAAGTGAATCGAAAAAGAAGAAGGTTGAAGCTATGAGGGATTCATGGTGGAGCGTGAATCGAAAGTCGAAAGTGGTGAGGAAGGTTCTGTGAGTGATTCACGGTTGAAGAAGGGTGAGGGTTTGCGATGATTATTGTTGGGTGTGTGGTGGCTAGGTCTTTTGTTGGCTGTTGTTGATGTTGGGGAGGGGGTTTTGTGAGTTGTTAAAGATGAATGAGAGTAGAGGTGTGGGTCGAAGGGTTGATAGAAGAATAAACTTTGGCAGAGTTTTCTTAGCTCTGTGGCTTGCCATCAAGAGTGAGAGCGAGGTTGTTCTTATAAAGGGAATGAAGGGTATTGTGGGAAGATTGAGAAGAATTTGTTGTTGTGGACGTACGGATTCAGATTTGTGAGTAACGGTCTTGATTCCTCTTGCTGTTAGTGGTTTTGTTTTCATTTTATTCCGCAAGTTTTTTTTTGTGCTGAATCATTTGTTTTTGCAATTATCATTTGCGTCACAGGTTGTGGCTAATTGGTGTATGGTTTGGAGTATTGTTGGCTTGTGATTTCGAGAATCACGTTGTTATTGTGGCTGGTGTACACAATGGTTGAAGGCAAGGTTGTTGTGCGATGCGTGGAGGTCGTACGAGTTGTGGGGAGGATTTGTGGGGGTCCCTGTGTATGGGAGGTACAAAATGGTTTTGAAAGATTTTGTGTTGCGAAAAAGTGGACGATTTTGGGGTTGATCTGTGAACCGTTGGATGACGGGATGATGCTAGGTGGTGAGTGCGAAGACGTGGTGTGGGGTCAGATGGAAAATTGAAGGGATGCGGCCATTGTTTGTCTTGGTATAAAGATTTGTATTGGCTTGTGTTATAGATGCTAATGGTTTAATTGTGTGATGTGTAATACCCCGTAAAATAATAAACGCTCTAGTTAGTATTATTATAATCAACTGGGTTCCGATGTATTCTGAGCAAGTATTAGAAGGAATAATTAGAGTAAACTGACGAACTCAGTGTTGATTTAATTAATAATAGTTAACTTTGAGTTTTATTGTTTGATGTAATTGAGCTAAATTGGACATTTAGTAGTGTTACTAAAAATGATAGTTTTCTTTAGTATCTATTTTCTTTTCATTTTCCTTATTTGGTAAAAGTAGAGAAACTTAGAGAAAGAAAAAGTGAAGGAAAGAAAAGAAAGGAAAAGAGGAAGGAAAAGGAAAAGGAGAAGAAGATTTCTCAAAAAGCTCAAGAATCATCACCCGTTCATCTGTTCTTCGTCTAATCATCTCTGTATCAATCTCCTCGTCTAGTAATCCAGGTGGGTTCTAGTTAGACTCTTTAGATTTAAGGGTTTGGTTGAGTTTTAGAGTTATTTGGGTATGATAGAAAATGTGAAATTTTACAATAGAATCATCATTTAATTGCTGAAATTCAATAATTGATTGTGTGTTATACTGGTTGGGTGAATTATAGCATGTCTTGATGAATTTTAGACTGGAAAAATGGGATTTTGGGGTTGAATTGAATCAACCCGTAGCAAACAGATTCTGCAGGGAAAATTCTGGGTTCAAACTGCCCATACGCGTATCACGCAGGGCCATACACGTATTGAGTAGGGCAATACGCGTATGGGTGTGAAGGAAATGGGATGATACGCGTATGGACAAGGCAATACGCGTATGAGACATGTTAATACGCGTATTGGGCATTTTAAACAGGAATTTCAAGGGGAAAATACCTCTGCCCATACGCGTATGGCCTTGGGCAATACGCGTATGGCTGGGCGAGAATTTTAGGCAATACGCGTATGGGATGTGCCAATACGCGTATGGCCAGGGGAAATGCAGCAATTCTGCTGTTGTGAATTATTTTCCGATCGTTGTTTCAAATGCCGTAACTTTTTGTACGTAACTCGGATTTGAACAATTTTGGTATCGTTGGGAAGATAATAAAATGTACTTTCTTATTACAATGGTTTTAAGATTGTTGGCCGATTTAATTATATTGGGATTGTTGGAAATTGTGTCGTTTTGTCGACTATTATATGTTAAATGTGTGTAATTGTTGTGAACAATGTATGCATGTTAAAATATGAATTAAGTAGAGTGAGGATTTATCCTAAACAATGTTGTGGGTGTGTGATAGTATAGTAACAACGCTCGAGCAAGTAAGGTCGAGGCGTGTGTGTTGTGAATTGTAACCGATTATTATTGATAGTGCGTTTCATGGGTCTCGAGCTCCTCTGAAACATATGCACCATTACTTGGCAGGTTTGATTCCCGCGGTTAGTACGAATGGGACCTACGGGTAGAGACTTGTGATGGTTAACAGGCCATGAGAAGTGACGGTTCACGGCTAACAGGCCGTTGTTCCCGAATCCATTTCGTATGCCAAGTAATTCGGGGATCCATGACTCGAGTCGTCTTCTAGACGTAGAAGGGGACGGGGAAAAGGGGATACCTTGGTATGGTTATTATTTGTGAATCCTTGAGTTAACAGGCTCAAGAGGTACTTCGGTGCTAGTGTGAGTTTACAGGCTCACCGTTGTGGATTACTTGTGTGTGTGTACTCATGGTCTTTCCCCTTTCCCCTTTTAACATGAGTTAGGTTTATTAGAACCTTGTAAAGCCGAGAGGACTTTAAGATAGGGAACTCACTGAGATTTGATGTATCTCACCCCACTGTTGTTGTTTACATCACAGGTTCTGCAGGTTTGACGAAGGGTAAGGACAAGGTTATTTGACTTTCCTTACGGATCGTGGTTTTGTGATGGCATGGCTTCCGCTATGGTGTTTATGTTTTGAGATCATTGTATTGATCTAGTTCTTAGTTTTTATCATTCTGGAACATCTTGTATATGTAATGCCTTAGACTTTTAGTGTTTTGTATTGGAGGCATTTATGTATATAATGTGTTAACTAGGAACTTATTATATTTCAGTACCAAAAGTGAAACTCATGTATAATATATGATTTGATGCATGTATTATTAAAGTGGGCGTTACAGTTGGTATCAGAGCAGGTCGTATCCTCGACCTAGCCATGAAATAGAATAAGTAATTCTTTCCGTTTCAGATACGTGGTGTCGCCTTTGGTCTTACATGTTATATTTATAGTATTGGGCTTGATCAACTTAATTCTATTGGTATGATATTTAGGAACATGGCAGACGGACGTAGAAACAACCGTGGAAGACCCAGAACTCCGAGGACTACTCCAGCTGGGACAGTTCCACAGGGTGATGAAGGGAATGCCCCTTTGTACCAATTTATGCAACAGATGCAGCAGCAGCAGAATCAGTTCATGCAAGGAATGATGCAACAAATGGCTGATGGTATGCATCCTCCAGTGGTTGTTCCAGAAGTTACGGGAGGAACCTATAGGGAATTTGTTCGCATGAATCCTCCAGAGTTTCAGGGAGGGCTAGATCCGGTGAAGGCACACGAATGGATAACAGGTATGGAACGGATTTTTCTGATAGTTCATTGCAGTGAGGAGAATAAGGTGGTCTTTGCCTCTCACTGGTTGAAGGGTCCTGCTATGAGGTGGTGGGAGAGTGCTTCAGCCTTGATGACAATTCAGGAGGTGCCAAAAGTGTGGGAACAGTTTAAAGTAATCTTTATGGAGAAATATTTTCCGAGTTCTTTAAGGTCGCAAAAGGAGTTTGAGTTCCAGCAGTTGAGACAGGGCAACTTATCAGTGGCTTCATATGCGGAAAAATTTGAGAACATGGCTGACTATTCTAGACAAGCCATGTATGCTCCTGATGAGAGGTGGAAGATTGATCAGTTTCTGTTTGGGTTAAGGGCTGAGATTTCACACAGCGTGTCTCAACGGGAATTTTCTACTTATGCTGAAATGTTAAGACAATGTTATGTGGCGGAAAATAGTTTGAAAAGGGTACAAATGGAGGTGGATTCGAACAGGGCGACTCAAGGTGACCGAGGGAGGTCGAATCAGCAGTTTAGGCAAAGGCAACAGTCTTCCAAAGGGAAGCAAGCTCAGAGTTCTAGAACTAGTGTGCCTCCGGTATGTCGTAATTGTGGACGGAATCATTATGGTAGGTGCAGTTTGGAAGGCATGAGATGTTATCAGTGTAATAAAGTGGGCCACATGGCTAAGGATTGTCCTCAGGGTAGAAATCAGACACAAGGGAAGACTACTGGCCGAGTGTATACCTTGGATGCAAGGAAGACAAAGGGTGACAACTCCTTGATTGCGGGTACGTGTTTCGTAAATGGACATCCTTGTTTTGTTTTATTTGATTGTGGAGCAACGCATTCTTTTGTGTCCACGCGTTGTGTGAAGCGACTTGGGTTGCAAACTATTCCTTTGTTTCCTCCTATGGTGGTTACTACTGCCATGGATGAAATGGTTGAAACACCGCTGATGTGTGAAAATTGTGTGTTGTCGGTTAACGAAAGAGTCTTCCAGATTGATCTTATTTGTTTGCCGCTTAAGAAAGTGGATGTTGTCCTGGGAATGGACTGGCTTTCAGCTAATTCGGTTTTTATCGGTTGTGAGGAGAAGCTAATTATTATTCCATCTGCTGAGGCTACTCCGAAAGATGTATTATCAACGATTTTAGAAGGTACGGTGGGAATGGTAAATTTCTTGTTTGATAAGGAGAAATCTGTTTTATTGGTTCTTACTAAGGAAGGAAGAAGTGAACAGCAAGTTCTGAGTATTCCAATAGTGTGTGAGTTTCCTGAAGTGTTTCCTGAGGATGTTTCTTCTCTTCCTCCGGAGAGAGAAGTTGAGTTCTCTATTGACCCGGTACCGGGAACGGCTCCTATATCCGTTTCTCCGTATCGGATGGCACCGCTTGAATTAAGAGAATTAAAGGACCAATTGGAGGACTTGATGTCTAAGCACTTTGTGAGACCTAGTGTTTCACCTTGGGGAGCTCCAGTGTTGTTGGTAAAGAAGAAAGATGGGGGGATGCGGTTGTGCATTGATTACCGTAAATTGAATAAAGTTACCATTAAGAATAAGTACCCCTTACCAAGGATAGACGACTTGTTAGATCAATTGAAAGGAGCCTGTGTGTTCTCGAAGATTGATTTACGGTCGAGTTATCATCAGATTCGAATGAAGAGTTCCGATGTGCCAAAGACTGCATTTAGGACACGTTACGGTCATTATGAATTCTTAGTAATGCCTTTCGGTGTGACTAATGCTCCAGCTGTTTTTATGGATTACATGAATCGAATATTTCAGGCTTACTTGGACCAATTTGTGGTAATCTTTATTGACGACATTCTCATTTATTCTCGTACTCCACAAGAGCATGGAGAACATCTGAGGATTGTCTTATCGGTCTTGCAAGAGAAGCAATTGTTTGCTAAGTTGAGCAAGTGTGAGTTTTGGATGTCGGAAGTTAATTTTCTTGGACATGTTATATCTCAAGGTGGGGTGGCAGTGGATCCATCGAAAGTAGAAGCAGTGATTAATTGGGAGAGACCGAGAAATGTTTCAGAAGTCAGAAGTTTCTTGGGATTGGCTGGTTACTATAGAAGGTTTATTAAGGGCTTTTCTCAATTGGCCTTACCAATGACGAAACTTACTCGGAAGGATGTTGCTTTTGAGTGGGATTCGGGTTGTGAGCAAAGTTTTATGAAATTGAAGGAAAGTTTGACGAGTGCTCCAGTATTGATTATTCCTAATCTAAATAACCCTTACGAAGTGTTCTGTGATGCTTCTAAGAGGGGATTAGGAGGTGTTCTGATGCAGGGCGGTCAAGTAGTAGCTTATGCTTCCCAACAGTTGAAAGTTCATGAGAAGAATTATCCAACTCATGACTTAGAACTGGATGCCGTGGTGTTTGCACTGAAGGTGTGGCGTCATTACTTGTATGGTGTACGCTTTGAAATGTTCAGTGACCACAAAAGTTTGAAGTATTTGTTTGACCAAAAGGAGTTGAATATGCGACAAAGAAGGTGGATGAAGTACTTAAAGGATTATGACTTAGAATTGAAGTATCATCCAGGAAAGGCGAATAAAGTAGCGGATGCTTTAAGCCGGAAAATGGTTCATAGTGCGGAATTGATGATTTTGGAGTATTCATTGTTGGAAAAGTTTAGAGATCTTAATCTCCAGTTTGTGTGGACTCCGAATGGTGTGATTATGGGAAATTTGAATGTCAATTCTACTTTAAGAGTTGAGATTCAACAAGAACAAACGTTAGAGGAGGAGTTACAAGAGTTATTACTTCAACCGGGCTTTACGCGAGCGACAGATGGTATTGTTTTGTTTAATCAACGGATTTATGTTCCGAAGGATGAGACGTTGAAAAGGAAGATTTTAGATGAAGCCCATAAAGGTACTTTTACGATACATCCGGGTTCTTCGAAGATGTATCAGGATTTAAAGAAGGATTATTGGTGGTCTGGGATGAAAAAGGATATAGCGGAATATGTGTCAGAATGTGCAGTATGTCAACAGGTGAAGATTGAACACCAAAGACCGGGCGGGTTGTTACAACCTTTGGATATTCCAGTTTGGAAGTGGGATAGTATTTTTATGGACTTTGCAGTGGGTTTACCCCGTACCCAAGGTGGGTATGATTCTATTTGGGTAATTGTAGATCGACTAACGAAATCTGCACATTTCTTAGCCGTGAAGACTACTTATAAGGCAAGTCATCTTGCAAGGTTGTTTATTGCTGAGATTGTGAGATTACATGGTATTCCTTCTAGTATTGTGTCCGATAGAGATCCGAAGTTTACTTCGAGATTTTGGAAAGTGTTCCAACAAGCAATGGGTACGAATTTACGTTTGAGCACGTCGAATCATCCTCAAACGGATGGTCAGACTGAGCGAACAATACAAACGATGGTGGATATGTTAAGAGCTTGCGTACTAGAGAGTAGAGGGAATTGGAAAGAACTTTTGCCGTTAATTGAGTTTTCCTATAACAATAGTTACCATGCGAGCATCGGTATGGCTCCTTATGAAGCATTGTATGGGAGAAAGTGTAGGACACCTTTGTGTTGGACTGAAATTGGCGAAGATAGAATTTTGGGACCCGAGGTTATTCAAGAGACTACGGAAAAGATTCGAATGATCCGCGAGAAAGTTAAACAAGCACAAGATCGTCAAAAGAATTATGCGGACAATCGTAGGAGACCTTTGGAATTTGAGGAAGGTGATCATGTATTTCTGAAAGTTACTCCAAGATTGAGATTGAAAGGACCGTTTAAGTCACGTAAGTTAAGTCCGAGATACGTGGGACCATATCAGATTTTAGAAAGGATTGGTGAAGTTGCTTATAGATTAGCCTTACCACCCTCTCTATCTGAAATGCATGATGTTTTTCACATATCTCAGCTTCGTAAGTTTATTCCTGATCCTCTTCAGCCGATTTTACCGGAATCAGTGGAAATAGAAGCGGATTTGACTTTTGAACCCCAACCGAGTTGTATCGTGGGAAGAGAGACAAAAGTGTTAAGGAACAAAGATATTCCACTCGTTAAGGTGCAATGGGATATGACGCATCCAGGTGATACTACTTGGGAACTAGAATCGGAAATGCGAGATTCTTATCCACATCTGTTCAGGTAATATTCTAAATTCGAGGACGAATTTCCATTTAAGGGGGGGAGGATGTAATACCCCGTAAAATAATAAACGCTCCAGTTAGTATTATTATAATCAACTGGGTTCCGGTGTATTCTGAGCAAGTATTAGAAGGAATAATTAGAGTAAACTGACGAACTCAGTGTTGATTTAATTAATAATAGTTAACTTTGAGTTTTATTGTTTGATGTAATTGAGCTAAATTGGACATTTAGTAGTGTTACTAAAAATGATAGTTTTCTTTAGTATCTATTTTCTTTTCATTTTCCTTATTTGGTAAAAGTAGAGAAACTTAGAGAAAGAAAAAGTGAAGGAAAGAAAAGAAAGGAAAAGAGGAAGGAAAAGGAAAAGGAGAAGAAGATTTCTCAAAAAGCTCAAGAATCATCACCCGTTCATCTGTTCTTCGTCTAATCATCTCTGTATCAATCTCCTCGTCTAGTAATCCAGGTGGGTTCTAGTTAGACTCTTTAGATTTAAGGGTTTGGTTGAGTTTTAGAGTTATTTGGGTATAATAGAAAATGTGAAATTTTACAATAGAATCATCATTTAATTGCTGAAATTCAATAATTGATTGTGTGTTATACTGGTTGGGTGAATTATAGCATGTCTTGGTGAATTTTAGACTGGAAAAATGGGATTTTGGGGTTGAATTGAATCAACCCGTAGCAGACAGATTCTGCAGGGAAAATTCTGGGTTCAAACTGCCCATACGCGTATCACGCATGGCCATACGCGTATTGAGTAGGGCAATACGCGTATGGGTGTGAAGGAAATGGGATGATACACGTATGGACAAGGCAATACGCGTATGAGACATGTTAATACGCGTATTGGGCATTTTAAACAGGAATTTCAAGGGGAAAATGCCTCTGCCCATACGCGTATGGCCTTGGGCAATACGCGTATGGCTGGGCGAGAATTTTAGGCAATACGCGTATGGGATGTGCCAATACGCGTATGGCCAGGGGAAATGCAGCAATTCTGCTGTTGTGAATTATTTTCCGATCGTTGTTTCAAATGCCGTAACTTTTTGTACGTAACTCGGATTTGAACAATTTTGGTATCGTTGGAAAGATAATAAAATGTACTTTCTTATTACAATGGTTTTAAGATTATTGTCCGATTTAATTATATCGGGATTGTTGGAAATTGTGTCATTTTGTCGACTATTATATGTTAAATGTGTGTAATTGTTGTGAACAATGTATGCATGTTAAAATATGAATTAAGTAGAGTGAGGATTTACCCTAAACAATGTTGTGGGTGTGTGATAGTATGGTAACAACGCTCGAGCAAGTAAGGCCGAGGCGTGTGTGTTGTGAATTGTAACCGATTATTATTGATAGTGCGTTTCATGGGTCTCGAGCTCCTCTGAAACATATGCACCATTACTTGGCAGGTTTGATTCCCGCGGTTAGTACGAATGGGACCTACGGGTAGAGACTTGTGATGGTTAACAGACCATGAGAAGTGACGGTTCACGGCTAACAGGCTGTTGTTCCCGAATCCATTTCGTATGCCAAGTAATTCGGGGATCCATGACTCGGGTCGTCTTCTAGACGTAGAAGCGGACGGGGAAAAGGGGATACCTTGGTATGGTTATTATTTGTGAATCCTTGAGTTAACAGGCTCAAGAGGTACTTCGGTGCTAGTGTGAGTTTACAGGCTCACCGTTGTGGATTACTTGTGTGTGTGTACTCATGGTCTTTCCCCTTTCCCCTTTTGACATGAGTTAGGTTTATTAGAACCTTGTAAAGCTGAGAGGACTTTAAGATAGGGAACTCACTGAGATTTGATGTATCTCACCCCACTGTTGTTGTTTACATCACAGGTTCTGCAGGTTTGGCGAAGGGTAAGGACAAGGTTATTTGACTTTCCTTACGGATCGTGGTTTTGTGATGGCATGGCTTCCGCTATGGCGTTTATGTCTTGAGATCATTGTATTGATCTAGTTCTTAGTTTTTATCATTCTGGAACATCTTGTATATGTAATGCCTTAGACTTTTAGTGTTTTGTATTGGAGGCATTTATGTATATAATGTGTTAACTAGGAACTTATTATATTTCAGTACCAAAAGTGAAACTCATGTATAATATATGATTTGATGCATGTATTATTAAAGTGGGCGTTACAGTGATGGTTGTAGCCTGTAGGTTTGTACAAGCTGTGAAGGTATGTGGGGTCAAGGTATGGTTTATAGAAGTGGTTGTGGTGGCAAACATTTTGTGTAATCTTGGTAATTGTAAAAGTTTTTTCGTAGAATAGACATACTAATGGGCTTTTCTTATTGTAATGAAAATTATTCTTGTTGTGTGATATGGACTTTGCATTTGTAAAATAGTATGGGCTTTTGGTGAGGAGAAGTGTAATGGTAATTGTAGGATGTTTTTTTTTTTAGACAATGAATATTAAAATGGACATTTGGATAATGAATAATGGTTTAATGGACTTTATGGATGAAATGGATAAAAATGGATATGGTTTAATTGGATCATTTAAAAAAATGGAAATGATTTTTTTATCTTGAAAAATGGGTTATGGATAATTGGATAGAAAAGAGATTATGAATGGATTTTGGAATTTGGAAAGAAAAATGGATATGTGAAATGGATATAAAAATGGATGTTGGATTGGATGGAAAATAAAAAAAAAAGGTTAAAAAAGTGGATATGACTCAAAATAAAAGAGAGATGAAGTTGAAGACAACATATTTTTTTTTATTTTTCTGAATAATTGTCAGTGGATGGATGTACAGATGAAAGTAACACATGTAGGACAAATTTGGGGTATGACAGATGCCCCTATCTAATTGGTTTGAACCGAGTTAGATGAACTGATATGGCGTTCATCTTTCGAGGTAGAAGACAATTAGATATAAAGAAGACCACGAATTTGTCTGACGAGAAAGAAAATGCTTGGGAGGTGGAATAACTGATTAATGTTAACCCTCGAGTAGACACTGAGAACTGGTAAAGATCGTTATCACCAAAAGGATGACAGACCTATCACCAAAAGGATGATAGACCTATCACCAAAAGGATGATAGTAAACTCACGCACACAGACCCTTCCACCAAAAGGATGGAAAATGAGGTCAACGTCTGCTATTACCGACGAAGTAATAGGGCATACAACACAGACCCTTCCACCAAAAGGATGAAAATGGGGTCAACGCCTGCTATTACCGACGAAGTAATAGGGCACACACGCACACAGACCCTTCCACCAAAAGGATGAAAATGAGGTCAACGCCTGCTATTACCGACGAAGTAATAGGGCACACAACACAGCCTGCTATTACCAAAAGGATAATAGGGTACACACACAGACCCTTCCACTAAAAGGATGAAAATGAGGTCAACGTCTGCTATTACCGACGAGATAATAGGGCACACACGTACACAGACCCTTCCACCAAAAGGATGAAAATGAGGTCAAAGCCTGCTATTACCGACGAAGTAATAGGGCACGCAACACAGCCTGCTATTACCAAAAGGATAATAGGGTACACACACACACCCTTCCACCAAAAGGATGGAAATGAGGTCAACGCCTGCTATTACCGACGAAGTAATAGGGCACACAACACAGCCTGCTATTACCAAAAGGATAATAGGGCACACACACAGACCCTTCCACCAAAAGGATGAAAATGAGGTCAACGCCTGCTATTACCGACGAAGTAATAGGGCACACAACACAGTCTGCTATTACCAAAAGGATAATAGGGTACACACACAGACCCTTCCACTAAAAGGATGGAAATGAGGTCAACGTCTGCTATTACCGACGAAGTAATAGGGCACACAACACAGCCTGCTATTACCAAAAGGATAATAGGGCACACACACAGACCCTTTCACCAAAAGGATGAAAATGAGGTCAACGCCTGCTATTACCGACGAAGTAATAGGGCACACAACACGGCCTGCTATTACCAAAAGGATAATAGGGTACACACACAGACCCTTCCACCAAAAGGATGAAAATAAGGTCAACGCCTGCTATTACCGACGAAGTAATAGGGCACACAACACAATCTGCTATTACCAAAAAGATAATAGGGCACACACACACAAAGGTTGTCACTCACTAAAAGGATGACACACAGACCAAGGGTTTACGGATCGGCGACACCAAAAGGATAACGGATCAAAACAAGCTACTACCACCAAAAGGATGATAGGAACTTTTTATTTGTGATGACCAACACCAAAAGGATGAAGGTTAAATTGAGTTGATTGGGTTTGGATATCACCAAAAGGATGGTAGTAAGGTAAATGACAAAAGGTCAAGTTTGCTGGGAATGTGAGGAGATTTATTTGGAGACATCAACAAAAGGTTGAAGTAAAGAATTCAATGAGGAAAGCCCACGACAAGGAAAGGGAAACAGTGAAAGATGGAGAAGGTAAACAGCGAAGAAAAGGAAAAGGTAACCCGCCAAGATCTACGCAATCTTATGCCTACGTATCTTTACTCTGACGAGAATAAAGAATCAGGGCAGTCGTAGTTCGACTTGAAGAAAAGATTCAATGAGGAACGCCCACTGAATCGGAGGAATGTTTATTGGTTGGGACGAGGATGACGACCTCAGCAACAAAAAGTTGAGGAACACAACTCAATGAGGAACGCCCACTAACTTGCTTGGAGACCACTGTTTTATTAACAAAAGGTTGAAATAACTTCATGAGGAACGCCCATGAACTGAAGAAGATGCCCCTGACTGGGCTGAGATTGCTTGCAGTCTTGTCTTGGTCAACAAAAGGTTGGACCAACTTTGTGAGGAACGCCCACAGATTTGAAGAAGATGCCCCTGGCTGGGCTGAAGATCATCTTGCAGTCTCAAGATTGATCCTGGATCTTGACATGCACGTATGAATGCTTGATTTTGTAATGATGTGCAATGCAAATGTTGACGCGCGGAGATGCAAGTGCTGGGGAAGTATGATTTGGTTTTTGTTTGAGCTGTTGAAGGAGTTTGCCCCCTGATTGAGCTGTTGAGGGAGTCTTGCTTCGGTTGACACCGCTGAAAGTTCAAGTTCCTCTTAGATTGCCCCTTGTTGAAATTGCTTTGATGTCTATCACTGATTTGCAGTTAGAAATGCTCATTTACAAATGGTAATCTTAATACAATGCTCATGCAAGTTTTGAAAAAGTGTCGTTTATTGGAGTGTCGTGATAGTGCAACGTATGGACCATTAGCCTAAATATGTGCTGATTTTGATGGTGTGAAAGATATAGCAAGGAGAATGACACCAATGCTGAAGATTAGCAAATATGGGGAGTCCGTTTACGCAACCTTGCAATAGTATGCTTTTAGAATGAACCTCGCCTCAATTAGGTCTTTCGAGGGTTGTAACGTGGTCTGGTTCGCGGTTCATGTAACAAAGGATATTAGGCCCAAAGTATGATTTGTACCCACCCCTTCTTCGTGATGATCTCCAGTCCTACATTCAGTTAATTCACACATGTTTGTATTCCAAAAGGGTTGACGGTGTAAGAGTGATGATGTTCGAAATGGCAGTCACCTTATTTTGTTTTTGATGGATGTCAGTGGCCTTTTGGTTTTGATTTGGTGGTCACTAAGTCTTATTTTGTTTTTGGTGAGGATTCGAGGGCCTTCTTTATTTTTTTGATCCCTATCTTTTGCATGGACTGATTTTGCTTTTCAAGTCCATCAGGGTAACCTTGATTTTTGCCTAAGTCTTTTTTTTAGGTGCTTGACTTAGCAGGCTTTTGATTTTTTGTTTTTGATTTTGTTGTTGGAGGATTGTGACTGCCAAGTCATGGGTTTTGATGAACAACCGTCATGTCCTTTGGGTTTTGTTTGTGATCTGAGTGTGTAGTTAAATTTACTGAACACTACCCTGCCCCAGGTTGAGTGTAAGGGTTTGAATATCCGAAGGAAACTACTACTTCTAGGCTCGAAGTGCCTTACTAGGGATTAACTCCTTGTCTCTCCAGTGTTTGGGGGTTGAAATAATGCCTGTACATCCTCGGCGGGATTCTATCCGAAAGCATACATTTTGCAATTATGGGTATTTCATTGTAATCATCCTCCCTCTAATCATTGCTAACAACAGTTTGATATAGAGGGTGAAGTGGATAAATGTGTCAGTGCTTTGCAGTAAATGGAAGAAATGAGTGAATACGACATAACTGATTCAAAACATGCATAGTCAATACATTAAGAAAACCATATACAAATGGAAATGTTCCAAGCATACAGTACTTTAAACAAATAAAGACGAAAATACAAGAATATAAATGGTGGAATGGCAACATGACTGCCTTCTTCGGGGAAACTTGAACTTGACTTGACTTCATTTGACTTGACTTGATGCTTGCACTACTTTTGCGGCGGCGGAGGGTTGTTGATGACGCTTGGAGCCTTCCCATTGAATGTGAGAAACTTTGAGTCGATCATGTCCTGAACCTTGTGTTTGAAAGCTCTGCAGTCCTCGATTGTATGCCCTGGAGCACCCTTATGAAACTCACAATGAGCATTAGCGTCATAATCTGGGGGAATGACAGTTGGAGGAGCTAGGTCCCTCAGAGCGATCGCCTTCTTCTCCATTAATTGAGCAAAGATCTGAGCATATGTCGTTGGCAGACGATCAAAGTCTCTATCTGGCCTCCTTGTCCTTTGATTAGGCTGGCGTTGTTGAGCAGCCCTCTGTTGTTGATGCTGAGGAGGATACTGATACCCTTGCTGATTGTAGGATTGTTGTTGAGGAGCCTGTTATTGAGGCACTGGAGCTTAAACAGTTGGATGATAAGGCATTGGAGCGTATTGTACAGCAGCAACATACGGATACTGGAAGTATGGCATTTGAAAAGGCATTGGAGGGGGAGATTGTGGAGCTTGCCCTTTCTGAGCATGGACAACATTTGTTTCGCCTTCTTTCTTTTTGTATCCATTGAAGGGCTTCTTGGCTTGAGACTGGCTGCTAGAACCTCCTTGGATCTTTCCGCTCTTCAGACCCTCCTCAATTCTCTCACCGACAATCACCAAATCAGAGAATCCCGCTGAGACATTGCCAATCAGCTTTTCATAGTACTGGCCTTACAAAGTACCCATGAAGATGTCAATCAATTCACGGTCAACAAGAGGTGGATGCACCCTTGCATCTAGCTCTCTCCAGCGTTGCGCGTACTCCTTAAAGGATTCGTTGTCCTTTTGAGCCATACTCTGAAGTTGAGTACGGTTTGGAGCAAGGTCAGTGTTGTACTTGTATTGTTTGACAAACGCATCCGCTAGATCATCCCAAGTATGCACATTGCTACGTTTCAGCTGCATGTACCACTCAAGAGATGCCCCAGACAGACTGTCTTGGAAGCAATGGATCATCAGTTTTTCATCTTTTGCATGGGCAGCCATCTTGCGGCAGTACATCCTTAGATGCATGTGGGGATAGCCGAGGCCTTTGTACTTTGGGAATTCTTGCACCTTGAAATTGGGAGGAATGACAACATCTGGCACCAAGCACATATCCAGAGCATTCAAAGAAGTTGAGTTGCATCCCTCCATGACTCGGAGTTTCTCAGCTAGATCACGACACATCTTCATGGCTTCAGAATCCTGAGCAGCAGTAGGATTGGCAAGTGGGATAGCAGCATGATAATTCTGGACCTTGTCGTACTGATCTACCAAATTTTCTTCAGCATGAGGAATGGGAATCTGGGTGACAACAGGTTGGGCTTGCGGAATAGCTCCAACAGTAACTCCAGATGTTGGGATTGGTTGAGATGTGGCAGGAGCGAAGTCCATTGGTATCCCATAAGTGATAGGGTTGGGAGCAGGAACTGAGAGCCTTGAGGTAGATGCTTGAACAGGCGCAGTGTTGTTGGCAGCGGCAGCTTCACGCAGTTCTTCTTCTTTTCTGGCCATCATGATGGCTTCGAGAATCTGGTCGATCTTTCCCTTGATAGAATCTAATTCTTCTATGAAGGCGGCTTGCTCTTGTTGAATCTGCTCCATCATTCGTCTGGTATTGGCTCGAGTTGCGTACTGGTGTCGAGGAATCAACTTGATTTACTGGAGAAGGAAGGAAGGGGTAATGAGATCTCTGGAGTTGAAAATGTAAAGCAAGATGCATAACAGATGCAATACAATGCAATGACATGAGATGCAATGCAAGATGCAAGATCCAGGATTGCAGATCACAGGTTCAAACAATTCTGAGGTTGTCCGTTCATGGGTAGATGACCAAAGCCTTAGATCAAAGAAACCTTATAGGTAGGTTCTATGAGGAAAGTTCTAGGTTCTTTACCCACAAACCCACTCACGGGATAGTTTCTACGTTGATGGATAAGGTTCCCAGGATTACGGACATAAATCGCATCAATGTTATGCAACAGGCTAGCTGCATTACGACGATAATAACGACAAGGTCTCCCTTGAGCGGGGTCTTCATGCTAGGCGCACAAGGAGCGGGTCCTTGGAGACTAACACTACACGACCACCAATATAGAACTTGGTTCTAAGAGTGGTTCATAGAGTCACAGACCCTTCATGAATTAAGTCGTGCAACAGGCTAGCTGCGTTACAACAAGATCTACGAAAAGGTCTACTCTAGGGGAGCTTTCATGCTAGGCACGCAAGGAGCGAGTCCTTGGGGACTAACACTACTCGACATCCAATTCTAAACTATGTGTTCTCTCTGCTTTTACCAAAGCTCAGGTGTAGAGCTTTACTCATAATATCATCCCAAGATCCAATAACCAAGAACAATAGGAGAAAGCAATAAGAGAACAAATACGCAAACGAAAAACTTGCAAACAAAGATAACTCTCCTCACAAATCACTCTAAGATAGGCTTGACTCTCTCTTGCATGGAGCAAACTTCCCCAGCAGAGTCGCCATCTGTCGCACCTCAAAAATTCATCGAGAAAATATGACCCTCGCGCGAAAGGTGCGGAAAACGGTTCGACAGAGTCGCCACCGAACTTTATTTATCCCAAAACAGGGAAAGGAAAATATCGAGAAAACCTTTGAGGGAGGATAAGAATATGGTCGTCGCAACCACATTCTGGGTTCAGGAGTCGGTTACGTGAGGGGAAGGTACGCGCACCCCTCACGTCCGTTGTACTCAACGGGAACCTCTTAGTTCGATTTGTGAGGAAACGTTATCTAAGCTTGTTTGTTTTCTTCTCAACGATATATGCGAAAAGGCAAAGTAAAAGGTTTCGATTACTAAGGGAAATGGGGTGGTTTTAGGATAGGGTGCTCGGCAAGATCATCGTGACCTCGGGCCTACGTATGCTCATTCGGACGAGAATGAGAAATCAGAGCAATCGTAGTTCGACTATGGGGTTTGACAAAAAAAGATGGTAGTGTGCTCGCCAAGATTATCGCAATCTTGTGCCTACGTATCTTTATTCGGACGAGAATAAAGAATCAGAGCAGTCGTAGTTTGTGGTACGCCCACGAAAAGAGGGGTTAGGGGTTGAATTTTAGGAGACGAAAGATTGAATGACATACAACCCAAGGGGCGTGCCTCGAGAGCAGTCACTCAAGAATCCAAGGAATGCTAGACTCCAAGAATTCAGTTCTTTTGTGAGTTGATTACGAAAATGTTCGATAAAGATTAAGTGTTTTAAGACGAAAGGGTGAATGAACAACAACCCAAGGGCGCGCCTCGAGAGCCATTCATTCGAAGATCCAAAGAATGCTAGATTCCAAGAATCTCCTCCTTTCGTAAGTTGATTAAGAAAGCGTTTGAAAAAAGATTGAGTCGAATGGGTTGAGAAAAGAGGTGAGGATCGATACTAGTCCCTAGGGGTGCTCCTAGTAACGAAATCTACGAAGTGTGCGAGTGTGCATTTGACGACGAGTCAAAAGGCACTCGACTTACGCGAATGTTTTGAAGGGTGGCTCGACGACGAGTCGAGAATCAGTTTGGAAATGGTTTGGTTTGTTAAATGTTTTAGGGAGAATGACGATTATTCGATAAACGAGACGTCGGCCTCGCAACCGATTAATCGGGGCATTATTGGGATGCTAGATCCCAATGACACCTTTTTCATTCGATTAATTTACGAAATATTGTTTGATGAACAACGAAAGTACCACGTGGAATGCTAGACTCCAATGGCATTTCTTTGTCCAAATAGTTAATACGAGTGTTTTAGGAGCGAAAGGTCGAGTGATCACTACCTAAAGCGTGCGCCTCAATAGCGGTCACTCAAGAACCCAAGAAGTGCTAGACCTCAAGAATTCAATTCTTTCGCAATTTAATTAAGAAAAATGATTTGAATAGGCGTTTTAATCGGGAATTAAGCGTTTGAATAAATAATTGGATAAATGTGAATGCGAATATGATATGAATATGAATAAGAATATGAACAATAATCATCAAGATAACATTCGACGGAAAATAAACAAGATAATATTGACAAGAGGTTAAAGTTGACATAAAGTAAAAAATGGTCTCGTCTTAATCGGATTTAATCGGTAAATTGATAATCGACGATTTTTGACTTTCATTGACCCAAAATTGAATAAGAATATGTGAAATAGAATTTAGAAATTAAATCGGAAATATGAATACGAACCATAAAGGTCTCACCTTTATCGAGATTTAATCGAAAATTCGATAAATCGATCGATATTTGGTTTTCATCGACCCAAAATGAATAAGAACAATAATAAAAATGAAATAAAATCGATAAAATGAATACAAAGGATAAAGGTCTCACCATTATCGAGATTTAATCGATAAATCGATAAATCGATCGATATTTGGTTTTCATTGACCTAAAATAAATGTAAACAACAATGAAAATGAAACAAAATCGAGAAAATGAATATAAAGGATAAAGGTCTCACCTTTATCGAGATTTAATCGAGAAATTGATAAATCGATCGATATTTGGTTTTCATCGACCTAACATAAATGTAGATGACACAAAAAATGATAGAAACAAAATAAAATTGAAAATGACATGAAAAATAGTAAAGGTCTCACCTTTATCGAGATTTAAGTCGAGAAATCGACAAATCGATCGATATATGTTTTCATTGACCCAAAATACTAACAAAAATCTAATAAAATGATAAATACAAAATAAATTGAAATAAATAAACTAAAATGATAAATATTACATAAATCGAAATAAAAATGAATAAAAATGGTGGGCCTCAAATAAATCACAATTTAATCATTTTGATTAAACTATGAATGTCTTTATGTCATTGGTCCAAAATGGGAAACAAAATGAGAATAAAATTTCTTAAAAAACTAAAATAATTAGACCAAATAAGAATCAGTGATTTAAAAATAATTTGAAACACAATCAATTATAACATAAAAAAAAGGTGGGGTGAAACTAAATAAGGGTTTAGAAAGGAAGGAATCATGTAGGCTGAGCCCATCATCCTTCAAGAACAAAGGAACACGGTTTATTAACAAAAAGAGAAAAAAAAAAGAGTCATGGGCCCTTTGATCCAAAGAACCAAACGGATCAACAGCAGCTCATCATCGGGCTCTATACGATCAACAAAGTTTAATACGGCCAAAACAAAAACGATATTAAAATCCCACTTTTATTTAAAACCTCAAACAACACATAACAACAACAAATTCATTTTTTCAAAATGAATAAATGACCTCAGTCTCACAAAAACCGCTTTCTATAAAAGCCTCAAGAACAAACACAAGTCGCGGACTCTTGAATCATCCCCCACGGTCGTGCGCAGATTCAGGTGAGATTTGGATTTCAATCGATCCCCTTCATCTATCTCCTTCTCATTTGTGATTTCTGAATCTTTCTTCTTCTACTTCTCTGATTTTGGGTTTGTGTATGATTATGAGTTGCAAGTGATTTTGGGTGATTGTGTTTATTGGAAGATCGAGAGGGGTGTGGCGGCTAGGTCTTTTGTTGGCTGTTGTTGATGTTGGGGAGGGGGTTTTGTGAGTTGTTAAAGATGAATGAGAGTAGAGGTGTGGGTCGAAGGGTTGATAGAAGAAGAAACTTTGGCAGAGTTTTCTTAGCTCTGTGGCTTGCCATCAAGAGTGAGAGCGAGGTTGTTCTTATAAAAGGGAATGAAGGGTATTGTGGGAAGATTGAGAAGAATTTGTTGTTGTGGACGTACGGATTCAGATTTGTGAGTAACGGTCTTGATTCCTTTTGCTGTTAGTGGCTTTGTTTTCATTTTATTCCGCAAGTTTTTTTTGTGCTGAATCATTTGTTTTTGCAATTATCATTTGCGTCACAGGTTGTGGCTAATTGGTGTATGGTTTGGAGTATTATTGGCTTGTGATTTCGAGAATCACGTTGTTATTGTGGCTGGTGTACACAATGGTTGAAGGCAAGGTTGTTGTGCGATGCGTGGAGGTCGTACGAGTTGTGGGGAGGATTTGTGGGGGTCCCTGTGTACGGGAGGTACAAAATGGTTTTGAAAGATTTTGTGTTGCAAAAAAGTGGACGATTTTGGGGTTGATTTGTGAACCATTGGATGACGGAATGATGCTAGGTGGTGAGTGCGAAGACGTGGTGTGGGGTCAGATGGAAAATTGAAGGGATGCGGCCATTGTTTGTCTTGGTATGAAGATTTGTATTGGCTTGTGTTGTAGATGCTAATGGTTTAATTGTGTGATGGCTGTAGCCTGTAGGTTTGTACAAGCTGTGAAGGTATGTGGGGTCAAGGTATGGTTTATAGAAGTGGTTGTGGTGGCAAACATTTTGTGTAATCTTGGTAATTGTAAAAGTTTTTTCGTAGAATAGACATACTAATGGGCTTTTCTTATTGTAATGAAAATGATTCTTGTTGTGTGATATAGACTTTACATTTGTAAAATAGTATGGGCTTTTGGTGAGGAGAAGTGTAATGGTAATTGTAGAATGTTTTTTTTTAGACAATGAATATTAAAATGGACATTTGGATAATGAATAATGGTTTAATGGACTTTATGGATGAAATGGATAAAAAAGGATATGGTTTAATTGGATAATTTAAAAAAATAGAAATGATTTTTTTATCTTGAAAAATGGGTTATGGATAATTGGATAGAAAAGAGATTATGAATGGATTTTGGAATTTGGAAAGAAAAATGGATATGTGAAATGGATATAAAAATGGATGTTGGATTGGATGGAAAATAAAAAAAAAAGTTAAAAAAGTGGATATGACTCAAAATAAAAGAGAGATGAAGTTGAAGACAACATATTTTTTTTATTTTTCTGAATAATTGCCAGTGGATGGATGTACAGATGAAAGTATACACATGTAGGACAGATTTGGGGTATGACAGTAACCAGCATCATGTTGGAACCCTCATTGATCCCATCATTTAAGCCCTCAGTGGCTTCTTCGAAGCTATAAACGGCCCCTCTCATGAGTTTCTCCATAGCATAAATATTAAGGTCTTCAGTAACCTTGGCTAACACAACTTTGTTGGCGAAATCTTCAGTAATTTCCACCATATTAACTGAACGGTCGAAGTCATCAGCAACCTCAACCATATGTATCTCTGGCTCAGCATAATGAGCATCTGCTGTTTGCAATGAGTCCGAGTCAATTTTCATCTGACCTTTGCTCTTCTCTCCGAATTTCAGCCCGCCCTCCTGAATAGCATTTTGCACCAGATCCCTGAAAAGAAAACATTGAGAAGTTTTATGACCAAAAAATTATGGTACTTACAAAATCCTCTCTTTTTTCTTTATTCTAAAGGCGGCATTTTAGCGCCAGGAGCCACTATCATCTGCCTATCTTTTACCAACAAAGCAAAAATTTCGTCACATTTGGTGATATCGAAAGTGTATGTTTTCTTGGGAAACTTATCATTCTTTTCAAATTCGCCAGAATTTTTTCCAGTCGAAGGGGCTAACATTTTACACGCATACGGAGGGCCTTGCTTTAACTCAGCAACGTCTACCTCACTCTCGTCAAAATATAATGGTCCATCGTACAAACCTTCGACATCCTCATTATATTCAACATAAGCTACCTTTTTACCCTTATTGAACTTAGCTTTTTCGTCTTTCAGACGTTCTAACTGTCGAACCCTATCAGCCAGTTGGGCCATATCTCTCAGATACTGGGTATCCAATTTCTTTCTAATAGAGTAATCAAGGCCACCAGCGGCCATTTCGACCAGCTCATGCTCTGGCACTTGAGTAAAACACCTAGCCTTAAGTAATAGAAACCTGTTTAGGTAATCGTCTATTGGCTCAGAAAACTTTCGCTTTATGCTAGCCAACTCCTTCAAACTAATCTTAGTTTGCCCCATATAGAATTGTTCATGGAATAAGCGCTTTAACTGGGTTCAATTACAGATTGGGTTAGGAGGTAGGGTTGTAAACCAAGTAAAAGCATTTTTGGTGAGAGAACTTGGGAAGTATTTTACCCTAAGACTTTCGTCATTTGTGATCTCTCCAACCTCGATCATATACCGGGCTACGTGTTCGACAGTAGATTTAGTTGTATCTCCTGAGAACTTGGTAAACTTTGGGACCTTCGCCCTAGGAGGTAATTCTGATTGCAGGATATAATCCACTATGGGTGAGGTATAGTTTGGCCTAGTAAAGCCAAAATTCACCCCATTTTAAGCCATTATTCTTTCGACCATGACTGCTAGGTTGTTATCCGCTGCTATGTTGTTACGTCGAACCTGTTGTAAAACACGGTCAGCATCTTGGTTTCTATTCACTATCACTACCCCTTGTTCCCCTTCTTTAGGAATTGGTCCTTGGTTCCTAGGTGGTTCGACTCTGGGGAGTTCGACTCTAGGGGGTTCCAGGTCGGCCTCAGGCATAGTCTCTAGGTTCCGCCGTGGGATATTCTCCACCACAGTCGCACCTCGTACAGAGGCCGGCACCCCCATAAATTCTATGATGCGTGCCAATTGCGCTGCTAGTTGTTGGTTAGTTTGGGTAGTGTTCCGAATCAAAGGCTGGAAAATTTCCCCCATAGTTTGAGACAAAGTTTGTACCATTTGTAGGTTACTCTCATCCATTTGTTGTCTTAAACATGCTATAGACGTGTTTGTCAGACTAGGACCTTGAGTGGAATATCCTATACCTAAACTTTGGCTGTTTCGACCCACATTTATCCCAGATCCCGATCCTTGTAATGGCGAAGACATTACATTGTCTGAGAATACTGGGGGGCATTTTGGAGGCTTTGCATTATCGACGTTGGCATTCCATGAGGTGGATTCCTTGGTAAGGGTTGTGAAAATCCTAGAGGGGGAAGATGCCTAAGTGTCGAAGTTCCTCCTGGTGGAGTTTGGGGATTAGATGCTTGTGGCCCAACGTACTCCAAAATAGGTTGAGTGTAAGCCCTTATATATGTCGACCCTGGTCCTGTCATTGATGGCATTGGGTCAGACATAACAGGAGGTGGGACTGGATCTCTTGTCGAAGTAACTGGAGGTGGTATCACATCATTCCTAGACATATTTTGAGGGTTTATGTTACTAGGTTGGGCATTCGAATTACTTGACTGAGGATTGGAACCACTCCCTTGAGGGTTTGGATTGTTTGGCTGACTAGTGTTCGTCGCCATTTTTCTAGTATATCTTATCTTTGGTCTCTCTTCGTTCGTAGTGGCTACCTTACCACTTCTCAATAACATGCAACGAAGCTTTTTAAGAAGGAAACTATGACTAAAGATTTTCAAAATTTTAGAAATATCTTTATCAAGTTAGCACAGTTCCACTGGGCGTGCCAATTTATTTGCCGTGAAAATTGGTAAACAACCCTGATCTTCCAAATCTAACTTTGGTGACTCACGGGATCGATCAGATTGATCTTAGGACATGTGCTAACAATTGATCTAAGGCGCATTCTAAGGAAATAAGTACTTCGACAGAACTCATAAAGAAAGTTGGTTGAAAGCACAATCTATACAATGTTTTTAAAATGTTAAATTAAAAGACTGAAAAAAGGTAAAACAGACAAAGTCGAAGGCGTACAGTAAAGGTTGAAAACTATAGAAAGTGCAGAAATATAACTTGCGTTAAATAGGAGATAAAAGCTTAACGAAAAGTTGAAGTAAATTGCATTGAAAGATAAATGGTGTTTACATCACGTACATTCTCACAAGACTCTTTTCTCAACACGCGGATACTTTGAGTGAATTTGGAGTTACTTGTACAAAGTGAACACAACACCCTCAATCCTATTGCTATAACCCTTATTTATAATGCCTAAAACTAACTATTATAAACTGCCTGAAATAATAAAAGAATGACAAGTGTCGCATTGCATGCTTCCATCACTTGGATGTATGCCACATGTCCTTCTTCAAGAGCAAACCAAAGTAACTACTCCCTCCTTTATTTGAATTTGAATTCCCAATGTCGGACATCATCAGCATTCTCGTTCGAAGGTGCCCTCTTCAACTCTTAGAAATATTTTCTAAGTCCCAAAAAGACACCCTTTCCTCTTACGAGCACCTTCGACTTAAACCTATCACACAGATCCTGTCGAAAGCTTCTCTAAACCTCTTCAAGAGATCAACATTCCCATCAACACTTCCAACTTCATATGGACGTCGAATTTATGAGCTAACAGTGGTCTGCGTGCTTCTTGATGTAATGTTTTGCCGGGCACAACCCCTCTAATGTACACATGACTTATTCTGGCCTTGTAGCCGATGTTATTAATATTATTTGCTTGGGATTTTCTTGTCGCATTTATTTATGTATGCTTGTTTGAATGGACGTTTGCTCGACTTGTTCTTGTTGTCCCCGATAGTCTGGGAAACTTGTCGAGGAGGGCAAAGTGGTTTCGCCGGCGATGAGCCTAGGATCTCGGTTGAGGTACTAATCCCATAGGCTTGGACTATACCCATCGCGAGCTAGGTGTCCTGCCTAATTAGTGTGACAACGGCGGAGCTCGATTGAGGTATCTCCGTTGTGCTCAGAGTCTGCTCGTCCCATAAGCAGAAAATGGCCAGTGTTGTAAAATGGATCGTGCTTAAACGGGGGCACGGTCCTGTGGTCGAGTCGTCTCCCCATTGGGGGTGATCTTATCGGCAGTTGGTCTGATCTCGTGGTTGGTCCTAACCGTAGTATTGTTTGAGCTTTTCAGCATTCCATGGTCGAGCAAATGGTTCTCCATCCAGAGTTTCTAAGTAGTAGGCTCCAGTTCCGGTTTTAGACTTGACCCTGTAGGGTCTTTCCCAGTTCGCGAATAGCTTTCCTTCGCGTGAATCTTTCTGGTTTCTGCATAGGACCAAGCTGCCAATGGGGAAGTCGCGCTTTATGACCTTAGCGTCGTGGCGCAAGGTTATTTGTTGTTTCAGCGAAGCCTCACGGAGAACTGCTCCTGACCGTATTTCTTCTACCAGATTGTGCTCTTCTCTTAAGGCTTCGTCGTTCATCTCCTCGTCGAGGGCAGCTTCTGTTCATCTGGAAGGTTCCCTGATCTCCACCGGTATCACCGCCTCGGTTCCGTAAGCTAGTCGGAAAGGGATTTCCCTAGTGGTGGAGTGTGGTGTTGTTCTGTAGGCCCAGAGCACACTATGTAGCTCCTCGACCCATCTCTTCTTGGCTTCGCCCAGCCTTCGCTTTAGACCATAAAGGATCACCCTGTTCGCGGCCTCCGCTTGCCCATTGGTCTGGGGATGCTCGACCGAAGTGAAGTGTTGCTTCGTGCCTAATTTGGCGACGAAGTCCTGGAACTTCCTGTCCACAAATTGTGTTCCATTGTTGGTCACGAGGGCTTGGGGTACTCCGAAGCATGTGAGGACGTTCCTTTTGTAGAAGCGAAGTATGTTGAAGGTTGTGATCTTGGCGAGGGCTTCGTCTTCAATCCACTTAGTGAAGTAGTCGACGGCCACGATTAGAAATTTGTTTTGATAAGACCCCATTGTGAAGGGGCCGAGTATGTCCATCTCCCACCAGGCGAAGGGCCAAGGCGAGGATAAAGTCTTCAATTTGTTGGGGGATGCTAAGTGCATGTCCCCGTGGCGCTGGCACCGGTCACATTTTTGGACATTCTCCTTGGCATCGTGTTGCATGGTCGTCCAGTAATATCCTGCCCGTAGTGCTTTCCGTGCCAATGATCTCCCTCCCAAGTGTTGTGCGTTGATACCCTCATGGATCTCTTGGAGGATTTCGGGGACTTTGCTTTCCTCGACGCATTTCAGGAGGGGATGGAGAATCCTCGTCGGTAAAGTTTGTCATCAATCAGCACGTATGAGCAGGCTCGTCGTTTAGTCATGCTGGCCTCCTTACTGTCCTGGGACAGCTCCCCTCTGGTGAGGTAGTTGTATACAGGGGTCATCCAGCAGTGGCTGTCTCCGATGGCATTCACGTCGAACAACTCTGGTCGGGCGAGTATTTCTTGCACGACGGATTTATTGCCGCCTTTCTTTCTGGTGCTAGCCAGCTTGGACAAGACGTCTGTTCATGTGTTTCGTTCGCGGGGGATGTGTTGGACTTCCCATGCGTCAAACTTGGAAATTATTTTCGTCACCAGCGTCAAATATTCGACTAGCTGGTCGTTCTTTGCTTGAAACTCTCCCCATACCTGAGATGCTACGAGCTGGGAATCTGTAAATTTTTACCTCCTTGGCGCCCACGTCCTTTGCCAGCCGTAGTCCCACGAGGAAGGCCTCGTATTCGGCTTAGTTGTTGGACGTAGGGAAAAACATGACTAGGGATACCTCAATTAGTATTCCTGCCTCATTTTCAAGGATAATACATGCGCCACTACCTGAGGAGTTGGATGCCTCATCCACGTAGATGGTCCATCTCTGCGTTCCACTTGGCAGGGACGTTGGGGGCGTCATCTCTGCCACGAAGTCGGCCAGGACTTGTACCTTAAGGGCCTTTCTGCCCTCGTAGTGAATGTTGTATTCTGACAACTCCAGGGACCATTTGAGCATTCTGCCGGCCATATCTGGTCGGCAAAGCAACTGCCTAATGGGTTGGTTCGTGCGTACTATTATGGTGTGGGCCAGAAAGTAGTGTCTGAGTCTTCTCGCGGCGGTAACAAGGGCAAGGGCGACATTCTCTATCTGTGCGTACCTGATTTCTGGCCCTTGCAAGGCCTTGCTGGAGAAATAGATGAGCTTCTGCCCATCCGTTGTTTCACGAATAAGTGCAGCGCTGATGGCTTTGCTGGTAACAGAGAGATATAGATACAGGGTTTCCCCGTACTCTGGTCGGGAAAATACGGGAGGCTCGGACAGGGCTTGCTTGAGATGGGTCAGGGCCTGCTCGCACTCATCTGTCCATTCAAATGTGGTCTCCTTTATGAGGAGTTTGAAGAAGGGCAGGGAGTGCTGAGCAGACTTGGCCACAAACGAGAAAGTGAAGCGACTATCCCGTTGAGGGATTGTATGGACTTCTTCGACCTGGGCGTGGGGAATTCTGCAAACTCCCGACATTTGTCAGGGTTCGCCTCTATCCCCTTCTCGGTAAGATAGAACCCGATGAACTTTCCTGCTCGCACGCCAAAGGTGCATTTTTCGGGATTAAAACGAATTTTGCATTTTCTAGCCTGGTCGAAAACTTTTTGCAAGTGGGTCGTATGGTCGGATTCCTCTTGGGATTTCACGATCATATCGTCCACGTAAACTTCAAGCATGTCTCCGATTTCTGATCAAAAGACCTTGTTCATCATGCGCTGGTATGTGGCCCCAACATTTTTCAGACTGAAGGGCATTACATTGTAGTAATAGTTCCCCGACGAGGTCATGAATGCGACGTGCCTCTTGTCCTTTTCGGCCATGGGGATTTGGTTGTATCCCGAATAAGCGTCCATGAAGGACAAAAGTTTAAAACCTGCAGAATTATCTACGAGCATATATATGCTCGGTAAGGGATAAACATCTTTCGAGCAAGCCCGGTTGAGATCAGTATAGTCAATGTACATGCGCCATTTTCCACTATGTTTCTTGACAAGTACAATATTGGACAGTCAGGTTGTAACACCCTTCTACCCCATAATCAATTTTAAAGAATTAAATCATTTATCAGAGTAAAATCCACCAACAAGGGTGTACATATTCAAAAACATCATAAAACACTCATTGTCATGTCTCGTAACACGGGTTACTCATTCATCAATATCCAAAGATTAACATCTACGCAGCGGAAATAAACTTTTACTTCATATTAGATTCAATTAAAAAGCTTCATAAGAATTATCCAATCAAAACAACATCATCTCGTCAATATAAAAATTTCAACATAAAATTCAAAAGAATACAAGGTTCACAATCAATCCCAAACCCGATGTTACATGACACAGAGCAGGACACCTCTAACTAAACAGCAATAAGGGAAACTCTTCAAAGCTACTTCATCATCGGCTCGAAAACTATTATTGGTTATCTGCAAGATGGCGCATACACCATCACCATACACAGGCAGGGTGAGAAAACATAATTCAATATAGTAATACAAAGATATGGAAATTAAATAAATTAAACAACAACAACGACAATCATCATCAACAATTATTCATACCATCATCAACTAATAATTCATAATACCACTCATCACAATTACTTCATAAAAAAAAATTCAATGTCAACTTCAATGAAAATGCAACGTATGCAATGCGGTACCGACTTTTCTCCATGTGATGGACACTGGCCATCAACCCTCCACAAAGGAGCACAACATAATCAACATATTACTCCAATCCACACAATGGGATTGAAGCTACCAATAGGCCAAAGCCCCAACATAAAAATGCTATGAAATGCAATGATGTCAAACTCCTCAAAAATCATCAAAATCAAAATGTGCATCATGCATTTCACATCCCACCAGGAATCACCATATAATCAACAAGGAAATCACCATATAATCATGTTTAACATCGTATCATATTCAACAAGAATTCGTCACATAATCATGTTTATCATCATATCGTATTCAACCAGAATTTGTCATATAATCATGTTTATCATCATATCGTATTCAACAAGAATTTGTCACATAATCATGTTTATCATCATATCATATTCCCCACAACTATACAACAAATGAATCCACAATGTTAGTTTCTTGGATTGGCTAGAATTTTGGGTAAAACAAAGGTTGTTCAATGTTTGATGTCATATGGGTGATGTCACAACATTGAGTCTTAACACTGGGCTGTGTTAAGTATTTAAGTTACTGAAGTTTGGATGTCCGATGTCACAAGCGATGTTGTGACATTAGATCTGCAGAATTAATAACATCAGGTTGTGATGTTGTTAGGGTTTGCGTGTTAGCTGGAATTATGGAGAGCAGGTAGTCTCATTGGATGCGAATATCTTGGGATAGATATTCTCTGCTGCATAGGAGATCTGGTGCAGATTTGTAGGAGATTTAAAAGGTTGAAGATTTGAAAAGATTTTAGGAGAAAAACTGTTTTGAAGATTCAGTTTTAAATAACAAATCAAGTCAGATATTGTAGCAGGTCCAAGCCCAATTCAGATAGCTATATAAAGCGCATCTGTAATGAAGGAAAAGTGACGAAGAAAGTGAGCTAAAGACTGAGAGTCATTTTGTGTCTTCGTGCATGTTTTGTAAACCATTCTAGTGTGAATTAGTATTGTTGTGTTGAGTTGTTCTTGATCAAAGCTGTGACGCAGAATCAAGTAGTGTTATTCAAAGTGTGTGATCTTTGAATTATATCACTGAAGTGTTTTAGGGACTGAGTAGTGTTCTCATATCTAGGTGGTTTCTTAGGTAGAAAGTCACTAGTAGGAATTAAGATTAGGAGATTGTCAGCTGGGTTGTTAAGTCTGTAATTTAATTCTACAAGTAGTGAATTTCATCCCTGGCTTGGTAGCCCCCAGACGTAGGTAGTTAGACCGAACTGGGTGAACAATTTGGTGTGTTATTTTGCTGTTTTATTTGTCCATTGTGCAGAGTGTGTTATTGTGACATCGCACTTAACATCACACGTCTGATACCAGAATTTCAATTGGTATCAGAGCAGGCATCCTGTCTGTCTCTAGGTAAGATCTAGGGAAGTTACTTTCTGGTGTAAAGATGGACAAGGAAGTTGGAGGATTTGTCAACAGACCCCCTATTTTGGATGGCTCGAATTATGACTATTGGAAGCCAAGGATGATCACCTTTTTAAAATCCTTAGACAGCAGGGCTTGGAAGGCTATTGTTAAATAATGGAAAGCACCTGTTGTGTTTGAAAAAGATGATGCTGGGAAAGATAAAGAGGGCACCTCAAAGCCAAAGCCTGAAGAAGAATGGACCAAGGAAGAAGATGAGCTTGCCCTTGGAAATTCCAAAGCTCTAAAATGCAATTTTCAATGGAGTGGATAAGAATATATCCAGGTTGATCAATACCTGTGAAGTTGCTAAGGAGGCTTGGGATATTTTGAAGGCTACACATGAAGGAACATCTAGAGTTAAGATGTCAAAACTTCAGCTTCTAACATAGAAGTTTGAAAGTCTGAAGATGAAGAAAGATGAGACTATCCATGACTTCCACATGAGTGTTCTTGAGCTGGCTAATGCATCCAGTGCTCTTGGAGAAAAGATGTCAGAAGAAAAGCTTGTAAGGAAAATCCTTAGGTCCATTCCTAAGAGGTACAAGATGAAGGTGACTGCTATTGAAGAAGCTCAAGACATCAGCAAGATGAGGGTTAATGAGCTCGTTGGATCTCTTTAAACTTTTGAGCTTGGGTTGAATGAGGAAGAACCAGAAAAGAAGCCAAAGAGTATAGCCTTGGTGTCAAATGATCAAGAAGAGAAAGGGAATAGCTCTGAATCCTAGGAGGATCTATCTCAGGCCATTGTTATGTTGGGAAAGCAGTTCAACAAAGTGATCAAAAGGATGAACAATAACTACAAGCCTAATGTCAAGAACATCCCTTCTGACATCAGCAAGTCAAAAGAGAAAGATGAAGAGAAGACTGCCCAAGATAAAGGTGTTCAGTGCTTTGAATTTGAAGGGTATGGACATGTCAAGAAAGAATGTCCCACATTCTTGAAGAAGCAGAAGAAGGGCATGTCAGTTTCCTGGTCTGAATCTGATAGTGAAAGTGAAGGTGAGTCAGCAAAGCATGTTAGAGCCTTAACAGGAACTGTTGTTTCTGATGATGATAGTGATGGAGAAATAACTTATGAGGAGTTAGCATCTACTTATCAAGAGCTGTGTTTAAAAAGTGATGAAATCCGTCAAGAAAACAAGTGTCACAAGCAACAGATTGCTCAGCTTGAGAATGAAAAGGCTGATCTGGAAAATGAAGTTGTACTAGTTAAATCTCAACTTGATCAGATGACAAAATCCGTTAGGATGATGAACAGTGGTACAGCTACTCTTGATAAGATTCTTCAGTCAGAGAAAGCTGCTGGAGATAAATCAGGTATAGGATATGTGGCTAGCACTTCAGGAACAAAGAAGGAGGTGTCTCAACCATTGTCTCAATATCAAACTAAGAGACAGGATCCTACACCAAAGAAGGTTGTTCAGCCACAGAATATTGAGAAGAAAAATAGTACTCATCAAAGGAAGGTGCAACCTCAAGGAGCTAGTCAGTATATGCCTCCCCAATATCACAAGAGCATGCAAGCTGCCAGGTTCAAATAGAATATGTCTCAACAATAGGGAAACTGGTATGGATATGGATACGACAATGTTGTGCCTCATTACTATGGAAGAAGGAAGCCTCATCACCATAGGAGACAGCCTAGGAGACAACATCCTCAGAACAGGAGAAGACAACTGCACCATAGAAAACAGGCCAACTATGGAAGAAGGAGACAACATTGTGGGTGGGAGACACAACAATATCATCATAATGGTAGAAGATATAACCAATTCAGAGATGACAAAGTTAGATGCTTCTATTGTGGCAGGTTTAGACATATGCAGTCCTCTTGCTTCAAACTGCATGGTTATCCACAATCTGCTCCTCAAAGCAAACTAAAGGAGGTCAGACCCAAAGTTGCGAAACAATGGGTTCCTAAAGCTCAGGTCACATGTCTATTGGCTCATACCTCAGATGGACATTTTGCCATGGATGCATGGTACTTTGACAGTGGATGTTCAAAGCACATAACTGGATCCAAGGAGCATTTGGTGGAGTTAAATCCTTGCCATGTAAATAAGGTTGTGTTTGGCAATGGAGAAAAAGGAGTAGTAGTAGGAGTTCGAAGAGTGAAGAATCATGATGGTCTTACTCTTGATAGTGTGATCCTTGTCCAAGGTTTGAATGCTAATCTGATTAGCATAAGTCAGCTATGTGATGAAGGTTACAAAGTTAACTACACCAAAGATGAGTGTGTGGTATCTGATGAGCATAATCAGGTTGTTATGAAGGGTGCCAGATCCAAAGATAACTGCTATCAGTGGATTCCTCTTGAAGTTAATTCAACTATCGATGTTAAGACTGATGTTTTAACATCAGACTATGACATCAGGTGTGAAAGGATGCTGAAAGGTCACTCAGAGTTAATGAGTTTTGATGTGAATCCTTTATGGAGGGAGAAAGTTAGTGATTGGTCTTTAAGAGGTACTCAAAATCAGGCGCCTTACCATATTGATTCTATATCAAGATTCATCAAAGCGTTCTCTTCTCAACGGTTCATCTCCCTCAGAATAGAAAAATCTTCTCTAAACCTAGTTTGTTACAAAGGAACGATGTCTTCCCCATCCAAGAACTCTGATTCTCAAAGACCTGCGCATGAACGAACTAGAGTTTCATCGGAAAAAGAATACGTTGACAAAGAACACATTCCTATGGCTCTTCCAAATTCAGGTAACTCTAAACCTTCAGCCAAGATGAGTAAAACTGAAACTAGGTCATCATCCTCTCAAGCTATTGAGGAGAAGTATGATGTGGACATGCATTTGGAGCAGATTGCCACCAAAATTCTTGAGAAAGGAATACGTGTGAAAGGGATTTCTGTCCCTTTAAGGCAAATGCCTGCTGAACAGGTGGGCTCTCAAAGTGAGGACACCAATCTTCACAGACTGGCCTTGTCTGTGATTCAAGTCGCTGAAGGTGGTAGTAAAGAAGAAAATCTTGAAGATACCGCTGTCATCCCTGAGGTCAGAACATCGTCCCCTAGGGATGAAAGTCACAGTTATAAAGGGAAGGATCAGGTTGAGGTTATAGATGTTGAGGACTCATCTGATAGTGATATCATTGGTAATGCGATAGCAAGAAGAAGGGAGGATAGGAAAGGGAAAGGAGTGAAGTCACTTCCTAATGAAAATATGGTCAAGATAAGGACTTCATTTGCAGACTCTCCCAAGTTATGGAGCAAGACATCAACCCTGTGAGGAACAGAGCTGCTGATCAAGTGCCTGATAACATCTCATTTCACTGTGCCAGAAGTGCTTCCATGTGGAATTGTGTGAGCCAAAGAAGGATAGCTCTGGAAAGAGAGCTAGTTACAGATGATTTAGAGTGTACTAGAATTGTAGATCTAATTAAGTTTGCTAGTCTCATAAGGACCGTGTCAGGATTGACTAGTTGCTATGATAGACTGGTAAGAGAATTTATAGTGAATATCCTCGAGTCTATTAATGACAGCAAAAGCCTAACTTTCAAAAGAGTTACTGTTAGGGGTAAGTGTGTCCGGTTCTCTCCTAAGTTGATTAATGCCTACTTAGGAAGAAGTGAGGAAGATTATGGAGAATTAGAAGTTTCAAATAATGTTATCTGCAAAGAAATCACAGCTGGTCAGGTAGAAGTTTGGCCTTCAAAAGGGAAGTTATCAGCAAGTTTATTAAGTGTGAAATATGCTCTTCTTCATAGAATAGGTGTTGTTAACTGGGTTCTTACTAACCACAAGACCTCTGTTTCTGCTGGGTTGGGCAAATTAGTTTATGCCATTGGAACAAAGAGACTAATTGATTATGGCTCTTACATTTATAATCAGACTATCAAGCATGCTGCAACAAGAGCTATGAAATTGCCTATTGCATTTCCATCCCTCATTTGTGGGATAATTCTGTCTCAGCATCCTGGGATTCTTCACCAGTATGGTATTGTGTGTAGAAGGAAGCCTGACTTGTCTTTTCATCAGAAGTTGTTTGAAGGAAAACATGTTGCTGATCATGTCAAGGCATCTGCCTCAACATCTACTCATCATACTCATGTCAAGACTGATATGATTTCTGAACTGGAGGAAGCCTGTAAAGAATTAGATGAAGCCATCAGAGCAAGCACTGAAAGAAAGGAGAAGTTCAAAAGATTGCTTATGACTCTGAAGATGACAGAAAAAAAAAAGTGAGAAAGAAGTTGCTGATAAGAAAGTTGAGTCTGATAATGACAGCTCAAAAGAAGATGAAGAAGAGAATGATGATCTTAGTTCAGATGATTAAAGCTTTTACTGTTTTTCTTATATAGTAGTTTTATGCAATGTTGTTTTTCTGCACTGTTGTGCTTGGTTTGTAATTTGAATATTGTGCAAGTATATGCACCTGTTTTGTTCTATGATTTGTTATGTCTTTTTGCTGACTGTGAGACTGATAATGAGAGCTAGGGTAGTACTAACTGTAGTTAGACTTACTTGATGAGGTTGTCAAATTGTGGCTAAAAAGGGGGAGAAGCAGAAGTAGCCAAGAGAGCCAAGAGTATCAAAGAGTACAAATGTCAGAGCTAAGAGTACTTTATGTCAAATGCTGTCTAAAGGAGTTGGTTGTTGCATTAAGAGGGAGTGTGCATGCTGAACAGCTGTTATGCTGGTACTTGTTTTGAGGGGGAGCACCAGTGTTGACTGCTGAAGATGGTGCTGCAGCAGAGTTTTGTGTGAAGTCTTTATGTATTGAAGATGCTGCTGCTTGAATATTCAAAATTATTGAAGTTTTTTTTCCACTGCTGAAGTCTCTGAAGGTGCAGAGATTGTTTTAGCCAAAATTAGCCAAATGGGGAGATTGTTAGTTTCTTGGATTGGCTAGAATTTTGGGTAAAACAAAGGTTGTTCAATGTTTGATGTCATATGGTGATGGCACAACATTGAGTCTTAACACTGGGTTGTGTTAAGTGTTTAAGTTACTGAAGTTTAGATGTCTGATGTCACAAGTGATGTTGTGACATTAGATCTGCAGAATTAATAACATCAGGTTGTGATGTTGTTAGGGTTTGCGTGTTAGCTGGAATTGTGGAGAGCAGGTAGTCTCATTGGATGCGAATATATTGGGATAGATATTCTCTGCTGCATAGGAGATCTGGTACAGATTTGTAGGAGATTTAAAAGGTTGAAGATTTGAAAAGATTTTAGGAGAAAATCTATTTTGAAGATTCAGTTTTAAATAACAAATCAAGTCAGATATTGTAGCAGGTCCAAGCCCAATTCAGATAGCTATATAAAGCGCATCTGTAATGAAGGAAAAGTGACGAAGAGAGTGAGCTAAAGACTGAGAGTCGTTTTGTGTCTTCGTGCATGTTTTGTAAACCATTCTAGTGTGAATTGGTATTGTTGTGTTGAGTTGTTCTTGATCAAAGTTGTGAAGCAGAATCAAGTAGTATTATTCAAAGTGTGTGATCTTTGAATTATATCACTGAAGTGTTTTAGGGATTGAGTAGTGTTCTCATATCTAAGTGGTTTCTTAGGTAGAAAGTCACTAGTAGGAATTAAGATTAGGAGATTGTCATCTGGGTTGTTGAGTCTGTAATTTAATTCTACAAGTAATGAATTTCATCCCTGGCTTGGTAGCCCCCAGACGTAGGTAGTTAGACCGAACTGGGTGAACAATTTGGTGTGTTATTCTGCTTTTTTATTTGTCCATTGTGCAGAGTGTGTTGTTGTGACATCACACTTAACAGCACACGTCTGATTCCAGAATTTCACACAAGACAACATCAAAAACTTCATAAAGAGACGACAAAATGGCAAAAACAGAAGCCTGACACGGTCACACGTGTCCTGTGACACGACCCGTGTCAACATCAATGAACAAACTTTCAAAAAACAGCAAAACGCATAAATGACAGTAGTCTGACACGGCCGCCCGTGTCCTGTGACCCGGCCCGTGTCAGGCAACCTGTTACACAAAAACTTCATTTTCTCAACCAGAAAGCTGACACGGGTGCCCGTGTCAGGATACGACAAAAACCCCTTTTTCCAAAATTCTGATTTTTTTTTCATTTTTGATCCCCATTACCCCCAAAATCAGTGTTCTACATGAAATTACATCAAAACTTATTCACAAATCACATATATATCAACACATGCCAAACAAATTTATCATATTCTTATCACATCGTATATTATACATCAAAATCATCAAAATCGAACAAAATTCACACAAACCTAATCTATTCATCTCCAACCTCATAAACTACAAGGAATTAGGGATTCTCCCCATACCTTAGAGTAATCACCGTAATTCTCCTCTTTCTCCAAGATTCTTCTCGAAAATCCTCATCCCTTTAGGTTTCCTCTTTCTCCTCTCTGCTTCAATTCCCTTCACAAAAACACGATCCGCTAGAATGATCGCTTTCTTTTCCCTTTAGTCATGTATTCCAGTTTATGGATTTCCCAACTTACCCTTGCTCCTTTTCCTTAAAGACCACCTTGCCCTTTTTCCTTATTCTTTTTAATAATAATAATAATAATCTAAGTAAATGATTATTCATTATATTAAAATTATTAAAAATACTCCTTTAATCCAAAATTCTCCAAAATTACCAAAAACCTCTTAATTCCTTCCAAATTAAATAAATAAATAATTTAGATTTTCGGGTCGTTACACAGGTCGTATACCTGGCCTCCGAAATGAATTTTGCCTCTAAGAGGTCTTGAACAAGTTTTTCGGCAGCCTGTGCCTTTTCGTCAGATTATTTCCGCATGCGCTGTGCGACAGCACGGGCAGCTGGGTCGATGGTCAAATGGTAGCATGCGGTCTCAGGGTCTAGGCCGAGCATGTATGCGGTATTCCAAGCAAACAGGTCAGCATTGTCGTCCAGGCATTTCTTCAGCTATTGCTTGACCTCGTCGGCAGTCCAGCACCAATCTTCACCCCTCTGTTGGGGTTATTACTGAAGGCGATGACTTTAAACTCCCCGTCTTGAACTGGGCGCATGAGGGCTGATGTGGAGGAGCTGGTCGTCCCTGTTGATGCACCTTCACTGCTATCTTCCTCGCCTTCATCCGAAATCCAGTTGTCGAGGTCGATAGTGTGTATAGGGAGTGCAGGTTTCTTGTCTGGTTGGCCATCTTTGGACATATGATCTCCCTCCCTTGGTTGCTTAGCTGTTTTGGGTGCTGCACCAATCTGGTTCTGTCCTCGAGTCGCTGCTTCAAAACATCTACGGGCAGCCTCTATGTCCCCGTGCAATGTCGCGAAGTGACCCTTCTCCGTATAATACTTCAACTTGAGGTGGACAGTTGATGGGACAACAATTAGCTATGCGAGGGCTGGTCTCCCCAAGATGTATTGGTACAGTGACGGGCAATCAATTACTAGGAACTGGGTGAAGGTGTGAAAAACGCAAGAAAGGGGGTTTGAATTGGTTTTTCAAAATAATCGTTTCTTTTGAATAACTTTCTTGTCAAAAACTTTTACCCTTTTCTAAAGAACAACAACATAGTTAAACACAGAGATATAAATACGTTATGTTTATACTAGTTCACTTGAGAATCTCTCAAGTTAATCTAGTCCACCCGCCAAGGTAATTTCGCCTCTCTCAACAAGGTCTTAATCCACTATTCAAAAAAATAGTACATTGCACGAGCTACACAGCTGGTGACTAACAACAACCTCTAGAACTCACACGTTCTAGACTTCTCAAGTAATTCAACCACATTGGTCTTACTTAAGGCACAACCTCTAAGACACACATCCTAGACTTCTCAAGTAATCCAACCACACAGGTTTTACTTAAGGCACAACCTCTAAGACACACGTCCTAGACTTCTCAAGAGACCTGATCACTAAGACTCTCTTAAGGAATACAACTTTTAGTTCAAATACAATGAGTTTACAGAGAATTGCTTCTTATCAAGCTGATAATGTAAACATGTTTTTAGACCAAGAATGACTTAAGAAAGAATAGAGTTAGAGAGTATTGTCGTTGTTCGCATGTGTATATTTCTTCAAGTCTTTGAGCTTCCTTTTATAGCCGAGTGAAAGGAGCCGTTGAGGAAGGCTAGGTAGGCTTACGGCTAGAAGCGTGAGGACAGGTACAAAATCTTCTGCATGATGCGCGTCCTGTTTGTGTCAGATTATCTCGTTTGTATTTCGCACAGTCTTCAAGAATATTAACGTTGTAATGTGGTACAGCTGTACAGTGTAGCAGGTTTTCTTGGCTTCTCAACTTCAGAGGCTTTTTGTGAGCATGAGTAAGAAGGGAAAACACTGCTCGGTTCTTGAGATTATTAAGTCTTTGAATCATCAGCTCTGCGCTTCCAGAATCTTCAGAACTTGTCTTTAGAACCTTGTTCTCTTAATCCACTTTCTTTAAATCTTCAGAGGCTTCTGATAATATTTGATTGAAGCATAAATAGAGTCTTCATAGCAGAATATCTGATGCTTCAATTCTTTCGTTGATTGAAGAAGTCCATTAGGAATCAGTCTTCAGAACTTCAGCACTTGGTCTTTAAGAACGTTCTCCTTTTCTGCTTTAAGTCTTTTGAAACTTCAGAGCCTTGATAAAAAATCGTGAGGCTTCAGCATCAGGACTTCGTTCCATCAGAACTCTTGTCTTTTGACCTTCAGAATTCATTTTCCTTTCGTATCAGAGTTGTGTGAATCTTGTTTTATCTTCGAATTGAGTTCAGTTCTTCGAAGCATCTTTCATTAATCATTTCGCCAATTCACGGAAGCAGAACCTGTTTGCTAGGTTCTCACAAGTAACAACATTAGTTGCATAAAATTGTTCATACAAATATACATCTGTTATCATTAAAACTTAGAGATAATATTGCAGAACCAAATCTTGTTCTTGCAATCTCCCCCTTTTTGATGATGACAAAACTATATACTTTGATGACACAATTTTGATATATATAACACAGGGAAAATGAAAAAGTTTTTAGGATAGCTTATCCTTTTTATGAAGTGCTCCCCCTGAGTATTAGATTAAGGTTCTTGCTAGGGCTCCCCCTGAATTCATTAACCTTTTGAGTCTTTCTTTATTATCAGAATTCTGAGTTATCTGCACAGAGAAGAAAAATACAGAAAACAATCTAATAGAGATGATGGATTTATCTGTTAGCATGTAAGCAACATTGTTTTTTGGAGAATGACTATAGGATCAAAATTATCACATTCATATAACTTTCTCCCCCTTTTTGTCATGAATAAAAAAGATAAACATAGGGTAGTCCAAGAGTGAAAAACACAGAGGTTTATTTGCTGTCAGAGGACAGTTTGTCCCAGATTTTCTTCATCATGATTTGAAGATTTTCATTGACAGTATCTTGCTTGTCAATCCTTTCTCTGAATTTCTTCTGTTAAGTTATGATTTCATCAACAGCGTCTCCCAGACGCTTGATAACAGGATCAGAGGTGGAAGCAATCATAGCACTTTCTTTAGCCTTTTCAGCCTCTGCAGCTTCTTGTGCCTTTCTAGCAGCTTGCTCTTCTGCTTTTTTAGCAGCCTTTTCTTCAGCTTCTTTCTGCTTAGCAGCTAAGAACTTGAGTACTCTGACTCTTGCTTCAGCTTCTGCTCTCTTCTTAGCTTTTGATAGTTCAGTAGTTATGGTTGTGTTTGAGAAACTTACAATTCTTGTAAGTTCCATGTCCAACCATTTTTGAAAACTTTGACAGACACTCTCAAGTTCTATGAGCTTTGTGCTTGTACAAAGTTCCGCTCTTAACTTAGCAAACTTCTCAAGTGCTTTGTCATGAAATTGACTTGTACACTCTTCAAAGGAAGTTGGAGGTGGAGTATTGTAGACAACCAGAGCGAGATTAGATTCGGCAGAGTTGGTTTCTGTTGGTGTTTGCTGAGATAAGTCATTCTCAGTAGCAGCAGGTTCAGGTGGTTGTTGTTGATTGTTGGGAGAGGTTACTTCTAGATTGTCAGAGTTCATAAGGTTTTCAGGTAAGACAATTTCTAGAGATTCATTGGAGGTTTCCTCAGAACTAGATTCAGTAATGGGAGCTTGCGATTCAGAGATTTGATTTGTTGGTTCTAGTTTATTTGGCTGAATTGTTGAGGTAGTTATTGTTGAAATATGGGTAAAAACAATCTCAAACTGGATTGGGTTAGTTATTGATGGACTGTTGGTTAATTGATTAATGGTTGGTAAAGGAATAGAGAAAGATGAAGGTTTAAACCTTACTTGTGGAATTGAGGTAGAGGTGATTGATGGAGATGGTGCAGCAACAAATGGATTTGCATCAACTTTATTGATTTTCTCAAGAAGAAGGGCTTCTTTTTTGGAGATTTCAGTTTCATCCTTTTTCTTTTTTTTACCCTCCGCGTCCTCTTCAGCAAGCTTCCTCTTACTCCTGGTAATATGCTTTGACTGAGGGACAACTTCTTCAACTCTAGATCTACTTCTCTCATTATGGCAATGTAAGAGGCTATTGCTGTTTGATTATCTTCTTTGCGGTAGAATGGATAGTTTTCCACTGGATTCCTGATCTTTTTCACCGTGTCGGGAGAAATAGGTGTTGGTTTCACCTCTACACTTGCAATCATCTTCATATGTTTAAGATTTACAGCATTGAAAACTTCTCCAACTCTTTCATTCAGATATTCCGTGAAATTTGCTTCTTTGGTCAGATAATCCACTAATCTGCATTCAACCAGAATGTCAGAGATCAATCTTCCAAAAGGAATGTAGTTGACAATCTTCTTTTCTGGTGAGGCCGTTGTTCTGGTTTTGCGCACCATATCCCTTAAATAGTAGAACAAAATGGAGGGAAGGCACATTTTCTCATGTTTGTGCAGGTAGTACAACATGTGTTTTTGATTTGCGTTGGCAAAATTTGTAGCACTCTTTGCCGGTCTTGGATTGATGCATCCAAGAATGATCTTGTGCCAGATCCTTAGGTTATCGCGCAAGTTTTTGCTTTTATAGTCCGTTGTTCCGGATTGACAGCTCTTGAAGATAACTTTGTTGATGACTGACTCAGATTTCTCAGTTTTTCCGTACGCCCTCTTTCCTTCCAAGAACTTCATTCCTAGCAATTCAGAGATAGATCTCTTAGTGATGATAATCTTCTGCTCCAGAACAAAAGATACCACATGGAATTCGTGTGTATCTGCATGTCTCCAGAATTCTTTCACTAGATCATCAAAGCATGGACCTCTTAGTCTATCAAAGTAATTCTTCCATTCTTGAGCACCCAATTGATCAATTAGGTTAAACCCATTATCAGAGAGGTTGTTGAAATCAACATCTAGCTCTTTCAGAACAGTTAGATCGTTTGCATGTGTCACACATGTCACAGAGCGAGTTTTCTGGGTGACATGCTTTGCATCAATTGAGGATAGATTTAATGGATCTGAAACAATTAGTTTAGTCGTTGAGAGAGTAGTAGTGGGTGTGATGGATGAGGATGGTAGTTCTTGGGAGATTTGAACAGTATCTCGTTGATGAGTGTTTATCCTTACGGTGGTAAGAGGGAATGAGGATTGAACTTTGAGTTGATTTTGAGAGAGTGATAGATAGAGAGAGAAATAGATGAGAGTTGATTAACCTTTTTAGGGTTTGTGAGAAAAAAAAATCTCGAGGGTTTAAAGGACATATACACTCTTGAGGGGATAAGCTAATAAATGTGATAAAGTTTGGTCAATCTCGAGAGAAATGCTTGTTCGTTTAATTTGAGTAGTTAAAGTGACTTAATTTTATTTAAATCACGTACAAAAATAATTTTCTGAAAATATGACATGTCACAAAATTATCAGAACTTGAGATGCGTTAAGAGAATGGTTCTGATGATTTGAAAAATACTTTTCTCTGACTAAACACATGAGGTTCTGAAAATGTTTTATTCTGAACAGTACTTCATATTCAGGTGTTTTAAAATGATTAGAAATCTATCTTCAGCTAAGGGTTTTGTGAAAATATCAGCCCACTGATGGTCTGTATCAATAAATTTTAAGCATAGAGTTCCCTTCTGAACATAGTCCCTAATAAAGTGATGTTTTATTTCAATGTGTTTAGCCCTAGAATGCAAAATTGGATTTTTACTTAGGCAGATAGCAGCAGTATTATCACAGAAGATAGGAATGTTACTCTCATATATCTGGTAGTCTTCCAACTGATTTTTCATCCAAAGCGTTTGAGTACTGCATAGGGAAGCCAATATGTATTCTGCTTCAGCTGTTGAGAGAGCAATTGTAGATTGTCTCTTGCTTGACCATGAGATTAGATTGCTTCCTAAGAACTGACAGTTCCCCGTTGTGCTTTTTCTTTCTAATTTGTCTCCGGCATAATCTGCATCGCAGTAACCAGAAAGAGTATACTCTGATGTTTTCTTATACATCAGGCCAAGGTTAGTTGTTCCTTTCAGATACCTTAGAATTCGCTTGACAGCGATTAAATGCGATTCTCTTGGATCTGATTGGAATCTAGCACATAGATGTACATTGAATAATATATCAGGTCTAGAAGCAGTTAGATATAAGAGAGAACCTATCATACCACGATAGAGTTTTTGACAAACCTTAACTCATATTTCTTCCTTTCCCATGACACACGTTGGATGCATTGGTGTTTTAGCAATGTTGCAATCCATCATATTGAACTTCTTCAAAAGTTATCTTGTGTACTTGGTTTGATGGATGTAAGTGGCCTCTGATCTTTGATCAATCTGAATTCCAAGGAAGAACTTCAGTTCTCCCATGAGGCTCATTTCAAATTCGGCCTGCATTAACTTTGAAAGTTCTTGGCATAGAGAAGAGTTAGCAGAACCAAAAATAATGTCATCAACGTAGATTTGAACAATGAGAATGTCATTCTTATATGTCTTGCAGAAAAGAGTTGTGTCAACCTTTCCTCTGGTGAAATTGTTTTCTAGTAAAAACTTGCTCAATCTTTCATACCAAGCTCTGGGAGCTTGTTTTAAACCTGTTAACCCTTCTTTTCGATGCTAGAAAGAATCAAAGCTATTTTAAGTTAAGTTAAAAAAAATTGTTTTTAATGTAAAGAAGGCTTCGACCCAGCTTGGTGAAGCCTGAGTCGAATATAGGTTTTGGAAACCTCAAAAATGGCTAAGTGTTGGGAAAAGTTCGACCATGGGAATATGGAAAAGTGCGCTGAAGTTGTTATGCTAAGGCTGGAGGGAATTTCCAATGTTTGAAATTTAAATAAGAGCAGTTGTGAACGTGGGAACAGTTGAGACCAAGGAGAAGGCGCCAAAATCCACACGTTCGAAGCTGTAACCACCACTTAGTAGTTATTTCCTAGCATTATAAATATGAGTTAGTTCTATGTAATAGGTGTGTTCATATTTCTGTACAAGTTACTCAAAGAAACTCAAAGTACCCGCATGTAGAGAAACGAGTTCGTGAGAATGTACGTAATGTAACACCACTTTCTTCATTAATACAATTTATCTCCATCATGTTTAAGATTCAGCCATTTACTTTCCATGCCTTTACAATTTCTTGAACTTTATCTTCCATGCCAAAGTTACTTTCAGAGTCATTTAAACTCTCTGCATTTACCTTCGACTGCACTGTTACATTCAAGCATTTAATCTTCAAGCATTTACTTTTCAAAGTCTTTTATTTTCAAGAATATGGAGTTCACCTTTAATCCATTGCATCTATTTTCAAAGTCCTTTATTTTCCTGCGCTTTACCTTTGACAACACTTTTATCATTCCAGCCTTTACTTTTCAAGAACGTGGAGTTCGTCGCATTTTACTTTCAAAGCTTTTTACTTCTTGTCATTTCCTTTCGACGCCTTTAATTTCTGCACCCTTTACTTACAACCCTTTGAATTTCAAGCCTTTACTTTACCTTATTGCAAGTAGTCGAACGTGGAGTTCAGTTAGATTTTATTTCAGCATCGTCGAACGTGGAGTTCAATTTACATTCTCTTTAATTTTCATTTGTCATTTACACTTGTCTCTTAAATTTAGCACATGTCCTAGGATTTGTGTGGTCGATCCTGCAAGTTAATCAATTTTCGTTTAAGATTGATAGACCAGAGGTTATTTACCAAAATTCACAGTAAACAAATTGGCACACCTGGTGGGACCCAGTGCTAAGTCTTATACTTTTTGTTAACCCTATCTTTCTTGGTGAAGAAGTACTTTCGTTGTATGTTATTGAGAAGTGGGAAGTTAGCCACAATAAATGAAGGAGTACCAAAGAAAAGATACACTAAGAAAATGGCAACCAACAAGTTGATCCTCAAGGGAGTCTTTCAAACACTCAGTCAAGTAGCAGTATGGGGTCTCAAATCACACCATCACCAATGTCTTCGACAGGAGGACAGGTGTCACTTCCATTAGTAGTGTCTGAACCAGGATCAACATATACAAAGTCATATACTTAACCTGTGTTGGAATACATAGGACCACAAAGTCCTAATTCACCAACACCACCAGGAGGAAATTCAATGTACAGACACGTCCCTCCTCTAGGTTTTCCACATCTAGGGTCAAGGAGTCAACCCTATGGTATGCCTACATCAATGATGCAAAATCTGCAGAATGTTCCACCTCTATTTTCAGAAACTGTTGTGTCTTCGCCATTACAAGGATCAGGATCAGGGGGTCGAAACAACCAGAGTATAGGTGTTGGTTACTCTGTTCAAGCGCCTAGTCTTACGAATACATCCATAAATTATTTGAGACAGCAGATGGATGAAAGTAACATGCAAATGGTGCATACGTTGTCTCAGACAATGGGAGAAGTTTTTCAACCTTTGATTCAGAATACAACTCAAACTAACCAACAATTGGCTGCACAATTGGCACGCATGGCTGATTTCATGGGAGTACCAGCGGTGGATCGAAGAGCAACTGTTGTCGAAGATATCCCAAGACGTCATCCACGCCAGATACCTGAGGCGAACTTGGAAGACCAAGAGATGATTGATCCTTTTAGAGTTGAACCACTAAGAAACCAGATGCCATACCAAATGGAGGAAGAGCCAGTAGTGATGGTAAACAGGAACCAAAATGCGGATCAACTACTTAGACAGGTTCGACACCAAAATCAAGCAGAAGAAAATAATCTTGCAGCCATGGTTGAAAGGATAATGACCAGAAATGGTGTGAATTTTGGCTTCACAAGGCCAAATTATACTTTGCCTATAGTGGATTATATTCTCCAAGCAGAACTACCCCCTAGGACGAAGGTTCCAAAGTTCAGCAAGTTTTCAAGAGATACTACTGAATCTACTGTCGAACATGTGGCTAGATATTTGATTGAAGCAGGCGAAATTGCAGCTGATGAAAGCCTCAGAATCAAATACTTCCCAAGTTCCCTTACCAAGAATGCCTTCACATGGTTTACTACTTTGCCTCCAAATTCCATATACAATTGGACCCAACTAGAACGTTTGTTTCATGAACAGTTCTACATGGGGAAAACTAAGATTAGTTTGAAAGAATTGGCTAGCATCAAACGCAAAGTTACTGAGCCAATTGATGATTACCTGAATAGGTTTCGACTTCTTAAAGCCAGGTGCTTTGCACAAGTTCCAGAACATGAGTTGGTCGAAATGGCTGCTAGGGGTCTTGATTATTCCATTAGGAAGAAATTAGATACCCAATATCTTAGAGATATGGCCCAGTTGGCTGATAGGGTTCGACAGCTAGAAAGGCTAAAAGAAGAGAATGCTAAATTCAGCAAGGGTAAAAAAGTAGCATTTGTTGAATGCAATGAAGATGTGGAGAGTCTGTATGGTGAGACATCTTATTTCGACGAAAATGAGATTGACGTTGCTGAGTTAAAGCAAGGTCCACCTTATGCCTGCAAATTATTAACTCCTTCAGAAGGAAAAAATCCTGTCGAAATTAACGACAAATTTCCTAAGAAAACATACACTTTCGACGTCACTAAATGTGATGAAATTTTTGATTTGTTAGTTAAAGATGGGCAAATGATAGTGCCTGCTGGTGCTAAGATGTCACCTTTAGAACAAAGAAAGAAAATAGGTTTTTGTAAGTACCATAATTTTTTGGGTCATAAAACTTCTCAATGTTTTCTTTTCAGGGATTTGGTGCAAAATGCTATCCAAGAAGGAAGGCTGAAGTTTGGTGACAAGGGCAAAGCCCAGATGAAGATTGACTCTGACCCATTGCAAGTTGCAGAGGCTAACTATACAGAGCCTCATGAGGTTCAGATGGTCGAAGTCACAGAGGGATTTGATAAGTCAGTCAACATGGTGGAGGTTACTGAAGACTTCGCCACCAATTCTGTGATAATTGAAGGTTTTAGTAAGGCTGCAAATGGCCTGAATGTTGATAGTACCAGTCTAATGTTGGTGACCAAAGAAACTGCTGATAAGTTTGTTGAAATGGATAATGCTGCCAAGGTTTTGGATATGGTCGTGAGTGGATTGAAGATAAACGCCAATGAAGGCATTAACATGGTCGAATTGGCTGAAGAATCTGATTCTAGCTCAGATAGCATCAACACTAATGAGGCTATGGGCAGAAATGCCCCCAAAGTCCAAGTTGTTAAGGAATTGGAAGATGACTTGTTGTTGGTAGGAGAGATGATAGACATGGATGGTTGTTTGGTGGAAAACTGGATATGTATGGTTGCTGAAAACTTCTTCAAGACATCTCCTGATGTTGAAAGAGTCAATGCTGAGGAAATGGTCGAAGCTGAAAAAGATGCTTGGCGAGAAGCTTCCCAAAAAGCTGCAAAAGCAGCAGCAAGTGGTGGTGGTCTGGCGAAAACCACTGAAAGTCTGGAAGCCCATTTCTCCAAGATGCACTTAAAGGACAGAATGGATATCAATATGGTCGAAATTACAGATCGAAAAGCTGAACAAGCAAGTAAGACAGACGAACAAGAGAAGCGCAACAAAATAGCTTATCCTAAGCAAGAAGAGACAATTGTGGATTTCTTGCACCGTTGCCAGAAGAAAGGCTCTGGAGTAATGCTATGTCCTAGATGCAGCACCATTTTTGATGAAAAAGCTGCCCACAAGTTAGAAGGTGTCAAAAAGGCTGGTGAAAGCTGGGGGCAGAAGGTGAACAAAGGGCCCAGAGGTTTTGACCACAGGCGACTTTCGACAGGACTAAAAAACCAAGCACCAGGAGTTAGGCCAGGTACATTTAAACCAGCTGCGAATGTGCCAACAGGTAGTTGGATCAAGCCTATCGAAGGGAGAGGACATAAGAAAAAGTGGGAGAAATTTGATGTGGAAAGAGGTTCTTCATTTGAGTATAGAAAAGAGAACCACACCACCAACAAATCAGCATACATTTCTCAGAATTACAAGGGTAAAAACCCCATGTCTAGATCACAATGGCGAAGAGAGCAACGCAGGCGAAAGGCTGTCAGGGAGGCTCAGGTGCAAGGAGAATCAAGTACCAATGTTGATCATCAAGCTGGGGCAATTGAGAAGATGCCCATAAGGCGAAAGTTGTTCAATGTTTAGCCAGAGAAGAAGGTTGAAGATGATGAGAATATGACTGATAATTTCGACAATGAGTCAGCAGCTTCGCTAGATATTCTGGTGAATGTGGTGTCAGTAATGCCAAAAGAATTTGGTCAAGTCTCAGAGGTTGAATACTTGGATCAAACTACTGAATTGGAAATGTTGGCACACAAGCCTGTGTGTTATTACATCATGAATAATGGGTGCGTCGAAGAACATAATGCTTTCTTTGAACGCCCCACAGAGGCAATGAAGGGTCATTTGAAGCCTCTTTACATTACTAGCAAAGTAGAAAACGTCCCTGTCAACAAAATTTTGGTGGATTGTGGTGCAACCGTTAATTTAATGCCAAGATTTTTGTTGAGCAAGATTGGGAAGTTTGAGATTGATACCAAACCCCACAACATGGTTCTGTCGAACTATGAAGGAAAATTTGGTTCCACTCTAGGAGTGATTCAAGTGGATCTCACTGTGGGAATTATTACCAGACGAACAGTGTTTATGGTCGTCGAGACAAAAGCTAACTACAATCTACTCTTGGGTAGGGAGTGGATTCATGGAATAGGAGATGTGCCCTCATCTATGCATCAAAGAATCACCATTTGGAGACCAGATGGGATAGTTGAAAATATTGAAGCTGATCAAGGGTACTTTAAGGTGCCTATTAATCATGTGGATAGTAGGCAATTTGAGAAACATCTGGCGAACATTGCTCCATGTCCTCCAGCTGATTTTGAGTTTACGCCTGATGTAGAAACGTTTTATTTGTTGTATTTACACCTTGTCGAAGGTTTCAGATGAGACAGGGAGGTGCCAGGAGGGAGGTTGCCATGCTTAGGCTCACCTCCAATAGAGCCCGCAGGATGGGGAGATGAATTCAGTGATCATGACTGAGTTCGACGCTTTAAAAACAATTTCGGCCTATGTGGCCGAAACAAAACTACAAGCGGCTTTGGAAGCCGCTAATGACTATATGGCTGGCGAAGCCATTTCTGAATTATATCAAGAAGGTCCTGGTAAGGACTTCGACCCAAAACCTCCAGATAAGGGTGAAACTGGAGAGCAAAGCCAGAGGCTCGACGCCATCTATGAAGATGAGCCTTTGGGATTTGAGAAGGATCCGTTGGCAAATAATATAAAAATGCTAGCACAAGATCCTTTAGAAGAAGTTGACCTCAGTGAGGGGGCAACCAAAAGGCCTACCTACATCAGTGTCAATCTTGATCCCCAGTTGAAGGTTGAAGTGGTTCAGTTGTTGAAAGAGTTCAAAGACTGCTTCGCCTGGGATTATGATGAGATGCCTGGTTTGAGCAGGGAGTTGGTCGAACACAGAATGCCTATGACGCCTGGGAAAAAACCAGTCAAGCAAAATCCAAGACGGTTTGCACCAGAGATATTGTCAAAGATCAAAGAGGAAGTCGAAAGACTGCTCCGTTGCAAATTCATTCGCACTGCAAGGTATGTCGAATGGTTGGCTAATATAGTACCTGTTATTAAAAAGAATGGGTCCTTGAGAGTTTGCATTGATTTTAGAGATTTAAACTCTACAACTCCTAAAGATGAATATTCAATGCCAGTAGCAGAAATGTTAATAGATTCTGCAGCGGGACATGAATATCTTAGTATGCTGGATGGATATTCTGGCTACAACCAAATATTCATTGCTGAGGAAGATGTTCATAAAACTGCTTTTAGATGCCCTGGAGCCTTAGGCACCTATGAATGGGTAGTGATGCCTTTTGGTCTCAAGAATGATAGTGCCACTTATCAAAGGGCAATGAATTCAATTTTCCACGATTTTATAGACACATTCCTGCAAATTTATATTGATGATATTGTTATAAAATCTATTTCTGGGAAAAGTCACATTGACCATCTTCAACAGTCCTTTGAAAGGATGAGGAAATATGGTCTTAAGATGAATCCTCTCAAATGTGCTTTTTGTGTGCAAGCAGGGGATTTCCTAGGCTTTGTGGTCCACAAGAAAGGGATTGAGATAAATCAGAATAAAACCAAAGCCATAATGGAGGCGAAAATGCCATCAACTAAAAAGGAGTTGCAGTCGTTGTTGGGCAAGATCAACTTCTTAAGAAGGTTTATATCCAACCTGAGTGGCAAAACAGAAGCTTTTTCGCCATTGCTTCGTTTCAACAAAGATGGTTTTGAGTAGGGGCAGTTACAGCTAGAAGCCTTTGACAAGATCAAGGAGTACCTAAGCCATCCTCTAATTCTGTCACCACCTTGTAGAAACAAGAGTATGCGATTGTATATAGCTGCATCAGATAAAACTCTAGGGAGCATGTTAGCTCAGGAGGATGAAAATGGAGTCGAAAGAGCCATTTATTATCTTAGTCGAGTCTTAAATGATGCAGAAACTAGGTATAGCATGATTGAGAAGTTATGTTTATGCTTGTATTTCTCTTGTACTAAATTGAAGCAATATATAAAGCCAGTTGATGTGTATGTTTCTTCTCACTTTGATGTTGTAAAACATATGTTATCTAAACCTATTTTACATAGTCGAATTGGCAAATGGGCATTAGCATTAACAGAATTTTCCCTAACATATCAACCTTTAAAAGCTGTGAAAGGGCAAGTAGTTATAGACTTTATAGTCGATCACTCCATAAATGAAAATGATGTGAACTATGTTGAATTAAAATCCTGGAAGTTATACTTTGATGGATCAAGTCATAAAAATGGAACAGGAGTGGGAATACACATTATTTCTCCTGAAAAAATTCCAACAAAATTCAAGTATAAGGTCGAAGGACCTTGCTCTAACAATGAGGCTGAATATGAAGCATTAATCGCTGGCCTTGAAATTTTGTTAGAATTGGGGGCAACTAGAGTTGAAATAATAGGGGACTCAGAATTGGTTATAAAACAAATCACAAAGGAGTATAAGTGTGTTAAAGAAAATCTCATTATGTACTTTGTGATAGCCAATAGATTATTAAAGAAATTTGAGGTAGTGGCCATCCAACACATACCTAGAATAGAGAACCAAGTTGCTAACGACTTGGCTCAAATTGCCTCTGGATACAAGGTGTCGAAGGAAAACCTTCAAGAAGTAATTGAAGCAAGAGGTAAAGTGGTGGCCGTTGGATTGTGCCCATCAGACTTGGAAACAACTAAGCTTGGGTGCATAGATGGCGAAAATTTTGAAATTTTTGCCATAGATAATTTAACAGTTGAAGATTGGAGGAAGACCACAGTTGAATATTTGCAAAATCCAACAGCTTCGATAGAGCGAAAAATCAGGTATCAAGCCTTAAGCTATGTGCTTTTGGGTAATGAACTGTTTAAAAAGACCCCTGAGGGAGTCCTATTGAAATGCCTTAGTGAAACAGAGGCATATTTTGCTCTTTCTACAGTACACAGTGGGGCATGTGGAGCACACCAAGTTGGCCAGAAGATGAAATGGTTGTTGTTTCGACAAGGTATGTATTGGCCTACTATGCTGAGAGATTGCATAGAATTTGCTAAGGGTTGCCAAGAATGCCAAATTCATGATGGCGTACAGCATATCCCAGCAAGTGAATTACACTCCATAGTGAAACCGTGGCCTTTCAGAGGATGGGCTTTGGATATAGTGGGAGAGATTCAACCAGCATCTTCAAAGAACCAAATATATATTTTGGTGGGAATTGATTATTTCACCAAGTGGATTGAGGAAATACCACTGGTGAATATAGGTCAAGCAGGTGTTATTGAATTCATTCAAAATTACATTATTTATAGATTTGGTATTCCTGAAACAATCACTACAGATCAAGGATCAGTGTTCACTGGTCGAAAGATGCAGGAGTTTGCCAAAGAAATAGGTTTTAAGTTATTAACTTCTACACCTTATTATGCCCAGGCCAATGGGCAAGTCGAAGTTGCCAATAAGGTAGTGATTGGACTAATTAATAAGCATGTGGGAAAGAGGCCTAGAAATTGGCACAAGACGTTAGACCAAGTTCTTTGGGCATGTCGAACATCCCCTAAAGAGGCTACCAACACTACCCCATTTCGACTTACTTTTGGTCATGATGCAGTATTGCCTGTTGAGATTTATTTACAATCTATAAGAGTTCAAAGACATCATGAGATTCCCTCTGAGAATTATTGGGAAATGATGATGAATGAATTAGTGGATTTGGATGAAGAAAGGCTTAGAGCCTTGGAGTTGTTAAGAAGACAAAAGAAAAGGGTCGAAGAATCCTACAACAAAAAGGTTAAGTCTAAATCTTTTGCATGTGGAGAATTGGTTTGGAAAGTGATTTTGCCTATGGATCGAAAGGATAGAACATTGGGAAAATGGTCCCCTAAGTGGGAAGGCCCATTCCAAGTCATACAAGTTTTCTCCAAGGGAGCTTATGAAGGGGAAGAGTTAGACGAGGATAAAAGAGTCTTGAAGGTAAATGGCAAGTATTTGAAAAAATATAAGCCTATGCTGCAAGAGATTCATATTAAAACATAAGCTTTATTTAATAAAAAGAAAGCCAAAATAGGCCAAGATAGGCTAATATGGCATACAAAGAAAAACCAATACAACAATTTTTAATCAAGGAAAGGTTATTCATAATCTCTCCAATCTATGGATTTGAGGAAATCCATATAATCTGCATCTGGCTCATCATCAGAGTCTTGGGTGCTGGAGCGCCCTTTCTTAGAGATCTTCATTTTAGTTTCTCTCTTCTTGGCTTGAGAGGTTGCTCCAATGGAGGCTTCAGGTTGCTTGGTTGCCTCTATCTTTTTTGTTTCCTCAACTGCCTTTTCCTTTCCAGCCATTTTCTTGCCTGATGATTTCTCTGAATTATTCATGTCTGCTTCTACGCAAAACGTGGTCAGGTGGAAGAAATTTATAGAGGTGAAGTACTGATTGGATTGGCCAGTCAAACGGTGGAAACACGTGAGTTATTCTTGGAAGTAGGCCTGAGGGCTATGCCATAAATGTTACTTTAACAGCTAGAGGCTTATGCCTTGGAATTTAAAGCTGGAAAGGTTGACTTTCCAAGAAAAAGATAGAATGCCTTAATTGCAAATTTGACTGATAAAAGACAACAAATAATATGCATCATAATGTAATATGGGTCGAAAGCAGTTAAGGGCAAAATAATAATGATTGATTAATCAATGTCAAAAGGCATAAAATTGTAATTACATAAAAGCCTGAAAAGGCCAAGAAACAAATGATGATTGAACAAACGAAGGTGTCGAAAGTATCAGAAGGGAAGCCTCGACGCCAACTGAGAAAAAGCTTCTATGTGATGTTTGAGGCGAGTGTTGCACAAAGATTCGTCAAGTTTTGCTACTGCGAGCTCTTTTTCATATCTTTGGGCCACCTCAATACGATCAATAGCATTCTTTGTTTCTTCAGCCATCTTAGTGTCATCGAAATGGTGCAAATCACGGTTGCGTTTTTCAGTATTTTCAATTTTGGCTTGTAGCTCCGTGATTTGTTGCTTCCAGGCTTCAATGTCCTTCTGGTTGGAGGCTATCTCATCTTGCTTTTTCTTTTGATCAGCCTCCATACGTTCGACCTCTTTGTACGCCTCTTTTGCACCACACCAGGCTGCACTCTCACAGCCAGATGTTTTCTCTATGGTATTCCTGATAGAGGGAAGCAACTTTATTTCTGTAGCTATTTGGTTCACCACAGCAGTTAGCTCTATCAGAAAACCAGAAACATCTTTGCAAGGGTGTCCTTCAGGTAAATGGTTGCAGTAGAGTCTGAGGCCAAAATTCTGTGAATGTTCCCCCTGAAGAATTTTTTCTTTATGGCTTGGAGGACTATTTTGGCGAACTCATCCGATGCTGGAGCCGAAGAAATAGAAGAAGAAGAACCATACTTCTGCTTGAGTATCAATTTGGCAAACTCTCGTGGGTTCGACCACTTGAGTGCTGTCAGAGAGTCTCCAGGTGGTGGAAGGACCACAGGCGAAGGAGTATGGTGGGGATTAGGGTCAGTTTGTTCTTCTTCATCCTCTTCTGATTCTTCTCCTTCTTCGTCTTGCTCTTCTCCTATTTATTCATCAGACTCTTCAGCAGTTGGTTGCATATTCTCCTGGTCATCAGCTGGTGTAGGATGTAGTTCATTTGTCTCCTCAGGCGCAGCTTGATCAGGATTGCCGTTGTGTGTTTGAACTTTAGGTTCATGTCTTTCTTCTTCAACCAACTGGCCTTTATCCATGGGGGTAGCCAGATTGAAAGGTGGTGGGCTTGAGGCATCATCATCATCAGAGTTGGCGCCATCAGCTCGTGCGTTTTGAGTAGTGGTTGGAACTGGTGGTGCGGTGGGTTCTGTAACTTGTGGAGTAGGTTGATTAATCTCACTTAAACCAGAGCCAATATCAGAAGATGGGTGATAAGTTGGCTCACCTTGGCTGTTGAGGAGCGTGGTGGTGAAGCTTCCTGAAGTTGGTTGAGGAACAAAATCGTCAATTATGGTGGTGGCGAAGTTGCTTGGAGTTGGTTGGGGATCTGGATTGTTGATTATGGGTGCCTAAATAACACAAGTGGAGAAAATGAGAATGAAATAATAGGCGAAAGATGTCAGCATAATAAAAAAAATGGTGCACATACCTGAGTTTGTTCAACAACAGGACTTGATTTATTGCTCCCATGGTCACCAAGAGGGGTTCTCAAGGCCACCTTGGAAGGTTCCTTCTCGACACCACTTGTGGTGGGTGCCTTTTCGAGTATTTTGGCCACCTTCGAAGGAGGTGGGCCAGTAGGTCCAGAAGCCTTTAAGGGTTTTCTTTTTTTCCTTGTGAGAACCTCCTCAGGAGATTCATCTAAGGCCTCTGAAGCTATAACCACAGCTGGGGTATCCTTCTTACCTTTCTTGGAAGGTGTTGGGGGTTTTCGACCAGTCTGAAGAGGCAATGCAAATATAAGAAAAGAATTCATATAGTAAAAGCGTAAGCGGGATGTGAAATATACTTGTGTGCTCTCTGGTTCTTTGCCACTTTGTAAGGTAGCAGCCCTAGTCGAAGCAGCTTTCCTAGGCACAGCTGAATAACAGTACACAATTGTTACAAGTTAATGATTACATGGTTAGGTATAAAGCCATGTATTAAGGATTTCAAACCTTCATATATTTCAGATTCGACACGAACGTCGTGAATTCCTATATGAAGGTGCCCTTTAAAACTGTCTAACGTATGTTTAGTCGAAACCACTCGTTGAGCCTTTGGCTGAGACTGCTATCGAAGAAGTTTTAAATGCTCCCCACAGACAAACCAATCTGGAAATGGAGGGGCAAGCGCCACTCCAAAATCAGCATTAGGCAGTCGAGGGAACTTTGGAGGAACAAGTTTAAAAGCTACCTCATAAAGTTTCTCACGAGGGACGTTGGGAGGAATTTTTAGTTGATCCAGCTTTTCTAGAAATTTTCTCTTTAGAGTGACAGCAGCCTCATGAATGGTTCGACTAAGATCATCCGGTCGATAGATAGTTTCAAAGTACTTTTGAAAAGCCTGTATTTCTTTGATGTGAGTGAACTTACTCTTTTTCGTCTTGTCCTGCACATGGAGAAAAGCTTGGTCAAGTAGCGAAGAAAATGTAGCCACATCAAGAAAGTGCTCACTATAGTGCTTCGACCACCATTGGTGGAATGATGAAGTGCATAGAAAGGAAGGTTCAAAAAACACAGGAGAGATGATTCTTCTTTTCTCATTCAGGCTGTCGAGTGTATGGGAGACATTTTCCTCGTCGAAGCAGGCGGTGTGAAGAATTACTTGGCCCTTTCTCTCATACAAGCACTGAGGGAAGCTCTGGGCCAGCCCAAATTATTGAGAGACAAGGTTGGGTTGATAGGAAATCAATGCTGATAAACCTCTCCCCAAGTTCAGCCTGTGGATAAAGAATCTAGGAACCAAAAAGGCTTCCCAAATAGCAACAGATTCTTGATCAAGAGGTTGATGAGGATTTGGAAATGGCCTTTTAAACCACACATGGCCATAGCTTTGTCGAGCAAAAGGTGCCATGCTAGGGGTGAACTCATAGCGCTTGGCAAACATCACAATATAACTGGTGAAAGCCCTTTGAAGGTTTTCACCATCATCATTGGGAGTGAGTTTAGCCAGACGCGTCCCTTCGACACTCCTTTCCCTTATTTCAGCAGAGGCTTCATCAACTAGGTCTTTTCTAGGGAGGCTATCCTCAAATGTAGCATTAAGCCACAATTGAAGCAGCCAAAGAGGACCACTCAAGTGCATAGGACCTTGGGTCTCCATATTTCTAAGTCGAGAAGCCCCTTCACTGATGGACTCGTAAAGGTTCGCCAGAATGAGTTCACTCAAGCAGGTTCCTCTGTTGTGGTGAAGCTGATTCGCTAGGGGCATGTACTTCTTAGCTACCTGCAAAGACTTGGTACAAAAACATATCTCGACAGCCAGACTTTGAGAAAAGCAATGTGTTCTTCATCAGACATGCTGTCATCTTCTGGTTTAAAGTGGTGTTTGATGAAGAGAGTGTATGTAAGTTTGGAGCCTGAAATATTGATGGTGTCGTCAGCATCAACATCAGGGTTATAAGTAAGGCCATCTGGGCGAAGCCCTGTGATGGCAGCTACGTCGAATAAGGTTGGAGTAACCATTCCACATGGCAGATGGAAGGTATAATGGGTGTTGTCCCAAAAATATAAGGATGCCACCAACATGTTTAGACAATATGGTATCTGGTCTTCGACAGCATAAGAAGGTCATAAATCCCTATATCCTTCCAATGGTCAGCTTTGACCTTCTCCACCTTCGCCATCCATTGGTCGAATTCCTTCAAGGGGTTGACAGCTCTCACCAGCCTGGTGCCATCAGTGAGATAGCCAACGTTGATTTTGGGCAAGGGGGTTTCTTCAGGAGAAGTTCCAGCAGCAGCGTTGATTTTGGGAAAACTCTTTTGCCCTAACGGCCTTGTTTTCCGGTACGAAGGGAGAAACTCACTTAGCCTCTCGTTAGAAACGTCAACCTCAGCTAAAGGAACAGATAGCGCATAGGATTTATCAGAAACAACTATAGGAATCATTACCTGAGATTTGTATATGGCTCTTGATTCTTCAGAGGTGGGTTCTGGCATGCAATGACGGTTATCTACTAGTTAGGGGCCTGGGATATTAGCAAACGGAGGAATGGTTTGCTTAAATGGAGTGGCCTTGCCTCTTTGAGTTTTCTTTGTTTGAGGATTAGTTTGGGAAGACGCCATTGTTGAAGAAGATGAAAAGATGGTGTTTTTTTTTGCTGGGTTTGCGTGAGAGAAACTGAAGAGAAGAAGAGGTTGCTTGAGAGTATGAAAAGTGTGGAAAGTTCACAAAGTGTCGGAAATGGGTATATATAGACATTTGAAAATCCCAAGAGACTTGGATCTACCGTTGAAGCTGAGGAGTTAGTGGGACGTGTGTCCTTCTCTCGAAGACGTGATGAAAAGTAGCAGTTATGGTCAGACTGTAAACGTCTGTTTTCAAGAAAAGGGCCATGATGAATACGGCTGAAAAGATGTTTAAGGATTTATCATGATGGTATGACGTCATAAGCGTGGGTTAAAGGAACTGAACAATTCAGCCACTAAGTAATTAGTAGATTATTCAGTTAAGGCCATGCTAACAAGCGTCGAAATGGTCATTATATCAAGAAATGACCTTCCTACCAATTCTGGCGAAAGGAAATTCCTTGGGGGCAATTTATTAACCCTTCTTTTTGACGCTAGAAAGAATCAAAGCTATTTTAAGTTAAGTTAAAAAAAATTGTTTTTAATGTAAAGAAGGCTTCGACCCAGCTTGGTGAAGCCTGAGTCAAATATAGGTTTTGGAAACCTCAAAAATGGCTAAGTGTTGGGAAAGGTTCGACCATGGGAATATGGAAAAGTGCGCTGAAGTTGTTATACTAAGGCTGGAGGGAATTTCCAATGTTTGAAATTTAAATAAGAGCAGTTGTGAACGTGGGAACAGTTGAGACCAAGGAGAAGGCGCCAAAATCCACACGTTCGAAGCTGTAACCACCACTTAGTAGTTATTTCCTAGCATTATAAATAGGAGTTAGTTCTATGTAATAGGTGTGTTCATATTTCTGTACAAGTTACTCAAAGAAACTCAAAGTACCCGCGTGTAGAGAAACGAGTTCGTGAGAATGTACGTAATGTAACACCACTTTCTTCATTAATACAATTTATCTCCATCATGTTTAAGATTCAGCCATTTACTTTCCATGCCTTTACAATTTCTTGAACTTTATCTTCCATGCCAAAGTTACTTTCAGAGTCATTTAAACTCTCTGCATTTACCTTCGACTGCACTGTTACATTCAAGCATTTACTTTTCAAAGTCTTTTATTTTCAAGAACGTGGAGTTCACCTTTAATCCATTACATCTATTTTCAAAGTCCTTTATTTTCCTGTGCTTTACCTTCGACAACACTTTTATCATTCCAGCCTTTACTTTTCAAGAACGTGGAGTTCGTCGCATTTTACTTTCAAAGCTTTTTACTTCTTGTCATTTCCTTTCGACGCCTTTAATTTCTGCACCCTTTACTTACAGCCCTTTGAATTTCAAGCCTTTACTTTACCTTATTGCAAGTAGTCGAACGCAGAGTTCAGTTAGATTTTATTTCAGCATCGTCGAATGTGGAGTTCAATTTACATTCTCTTTAATTTTCATTTGTCATTTACACTTGTCTCTTAAATTTAGCACATGTCCTAGGATTTATGTGGTCGATCCTACAAGTTAATCAATTTTCGTTTAAGATTGATAGACCAGAGGTTGTTTACCAAAATTCACAGTAAACAAAACCATATAGTGATTTTTTAAGTTTAAAAACAAAGTCTGATTTTTCTGAATTTTCAAAACCAGGAGGTTGTTTGACATAAACTTCTTCTGATATATAGCCATTTAAGAATGCACTCTTAACATCCATTTGATATAGAGTGATGTCATGATTTACTGAAAAGGATATTAGCAAACGTATTGCTTCAAGTCTTGCAACTGGAGCAAATGTTTCGTTGTAGTCAATTCCTTCTTGTTGACTATATCCTTGAGCAACAAGTCGTGCTTTGTTTCTGACAACTTCTCCCTTTTCATTTAGCTTGTTCCTAAATACCCACTTGGTTTCTATTACATGAATATCCTTAGGTTTAGGAACTAGATCCCAGACATCGTTTTTGGAGAACTGATTGAGTTCTTCTTCCATAGCCAGAACCTAGTCTTTGTCCATGAGGTCTTCTTCGATTGTAGCTGGTTCTATTAATGATACTAGTCCTACAAGTGTCTCTTCTGATGGTCTAAAGGTTGATCTGGTTCTGATAGGAGCATCTTTGTTACCCAAAATTAGTTCCTCAGGATGTGATGTGGACAGTCTTCTTCTTCGTTGAGATGGGGTATTTGGAGTTACTTCAGTGGGTTCTTGTGTGGGATCTTGCTGTTCTTTAACTTCATCTATTTTTTCCTCAGGTTCGGCGAATCTGATTTCCAAATATGCAAGTTTCTCAACTAGCTCTGACTTTTCTGAGTCAGGCTTGTCATTGAATCTAACACGAATAGATTCCTCCACAATTCTTGATTCTGTGTTGTAAACTTTGTAGCCTTTCGAGCGTTCAGAGTATCCCAACAACAGACACTTCTGTGCTTTGGAATCAAACATGCTAAGATTCTCTTTAGTGTTAAGCATAAAACAGACACATCCAAATGGATGAAAATAAGAAATGTTGGGTAATTTATTCTTCCACAATTCATATGGAGTTTTATTCAAGATAGGTCTTATAGAGATTCTATTTTGAATATAACATGTTGTGTTAATTACTTCTACCCAGAAGTGCTTAGCTATGTCAGTTTCTTGGATCATGGTGCGAGCCATTTCTTGTAAGGTTCGATTCTTTCTTTCTACAACTCCGTTTTGTTGTGGAGTTCTAGGGCAAGAAAAATCGTGAGATATTCCATGTGAATCAAAAAGTTCTTCAAAGTTTTTATTTTCAAATTCTCCACCGTGATCACTTATGACTCTAACTATTTTAAAATTTTTCTCATTTTGTACTTGAGTGCAGAAGGAAGCAAACACATAATGTGATTCATCCTTGTGTTTTAAGAATTTTACCCATGTCCATCTGCTGTAGTCATCAACGATGACTAGTCCATATTTCTTACCATTGAGAGAGGCCGTTTTTACAGGGCCAAACAGATCAATGTGAAGAAGTTCCAACGGTCTAGAGATGGAGACAACATTTTTAGCTTTGAAAGAGGTTTTTGAAAACTTTCCTTTCTGACATGCTTCACAAAGAGCGTCTGACGAATCTTTCAGATTGGGCAATCCTCTAACAAGACCAAGTTTGTTAAGCTGAGAGATTATTCTCAAAGTGACGTGGCCAAGACGTCTGTGCCAGACCCATTGCTCTTCGTTTACAGAAAGAAGACATTTTACATTTTGATGTTTTAAATCAGATAACTTAATTTTGTAAGTGTTGTTTTTCCTCTTTCTGTTGAATAGGACAGATCCATCCTTCTGACTTACAGCTTTACAAGACGTTTGATTAAAAATGAGATCATAGCCACTGTCGCTAAGTTAACTTATTGACCGCAGATTATGCATTAGACCTTCTACTAATAAAACATTCTTAATGGAAGGAAGCTTACCGTTTCCAACAGTTTCGGAGCCAATGATTCTTCCTTTCTGATTTCCTCCGAAACCGACAACGCCTCCAGGCTTAAGTTTCAGATCTTGGAACATAAGCCTTTCTCCTGTCATGTGTCGCGAGCACCCACTGTCCAGGTACCATGACTGGTGTTTCAATGGAGTTATTAAGGATATCTGCAACATAAATTATCTTGTTTTTAGGTACCCATTTTGTGGGTCCTTTCACATTAGTTCTTCTAAAGGTTATGATCCCTTTAGATTTTCGTACGTTAGTGAAACGGTGTGGAGTTTGTGCATAGTGTTTATGTTTAGGATATTTCCTTAGTGTGTGTGTTTGTGTAATCCCAGTGTTTGAGCCTTTTGGTTTTGAATGCTTAAGGCCAGTACCAGAGGGAATAAACTGTTTGAATAGAGGTATTATTTTGATGTTTCTAGTTTCATCATAGGGTTGAGATGGTCCTGAATATCCTAGACCTCTACTGCCATTTCTACTGACTCCATAGATTAGTGAAGCCATTTTGCTTCTATCTACGCTTTTGGCAAGAAAATTTTTAAATGCGTTATCATATTTGTCTTCTTTACTAGTGTTAGTTGAGTTTGAAACAATATCTTCTTCTAACTTAGATAATTTACATTTCAGGACAGTGTTTGAATTTTATAAGACAAATATTTTCTCATTTTGTTCAGAAATGGTTTTCTTGTTTTTAGTAAGATCATCCGAAGAAGCTATAAAACTCTTTTTCAAGATTTTGAATTTGCTTTGAAGGTTTTGATATCTTTTTATAAGTTCAGTTAATCCTAATTCAAGTTCAGATCGTGATAAGGAATAAAGTACCTCTCTTTCATCGTCAGAGTCTGATAATTCTTCCTCTGACGAGTCACTTCTAGTTTCTGCCATGAAAGCCATGTTGACCCGACCTTCATCAGCATCATCTTCAGATTCCAAATCATCCCAGGTTGCCATGAGACCCTTTTTGGTTTTCCTAGGTCTTTCTTCTTTCTTGGCCTTTGGGCAGTCATTTTTGAGATGTCCAGGTTCTTTGCATTCAAAGCACGTAACATCTTTTCCATAGTTTCTTCTTTGACCAGATGTAGATTCGAATCTTCTTCTTGGTCCTTTGAACTTGTTCCTTCTGTATTTCCAAAGTTGACTTATCTTTCTTGATATGAGGGATATATCATCTTCTTCTGAATCTTCTTCAGATTCTTCCATTTTTTCTTCTGCCTGATACACCTTCTTCTTTTCTGGCTTTGCCTTTAGTGCAATGGATTTGTTTTTCTTCTAAGGTTCATCTCCTTGAAGCTCTATTTCATGACTTCTTAAAGAACTGATAAGTTCTTCAAGACTGGTATTATTTAAATCCTTTGCAAGTTTCAAGGCAGTCACCATTAGTCTCCATTTTGCTGGAAGACTTCTGATGATTTTCTTGACATGATCAGCAGTAGAATAGGCTTTGTTCAGAACTCTGAGTCCGGCAACAAGCATTTGAAACCTTGAGAACATGGTTTCAACAGACTCATCTTCTTCCATTTTGAAGACTTCGTATTTTTGGATTAGCGCAAGAGCCTTCGTCTCCTTGACTTGAGCATTTCCTTCACGAGTCATACGAAGAGAGTCAAAGATGGACTTTGCAGTTTCTTTGTTTGTGATTTTCTCATACTCGGTATAAGAAATTGTGTTCAACAGAATGGTTCTTGCTTTGTGATGATTTTTGTAAGTTTTCTTCTGAGCATCTGTAAACTCACTTTTTTCAATATTTTTACCTATAGAATCTACAGGATGACTATAGCCATCGAGTACTAAATCCCATAGATCTAGATCAAACGATAAGAAATAACTTTCAATTCTATCTTTCCAATAATCAAACTTTTCGCCATCAAAGATAGGAGGTTTTGCAGTGTAAGATTATCTTTCAATAACACTTGTTTCAGAGGTTGTTGTTGGTGGTGTAGTAATTGTTTTTCACACTTGGATCGATACTGAACACTGTTAAGTGCTTGATAAAAATTCAATCTTTTTATCACCTCAGAACCGGAGCTCTAATGCCAATTAAAGGTGTGAAAAACGCAAGAAAGGGGGGTTTGAATTAGTTTTTCAAAATAATCGTTTCTTTTGAATAACTTTCTTGTCAAAAACTTTTACCCTTTTCTAAAGAACAATAGCTTAGTTAAACACAGAGATATAAACACGTTATGTTTATACTAGTTCACTTGAGAATCTCTCAAGTTAATCTAGTCCACCCGCCAAAGGTGATTTCGCCTCTCTCAACGAGGTCTTAATCCACTATTCAACAAAATAGTACACTACACGAGCTACACAGCTGGTGACTAACAACAACCTCTAGAACTCACACGTTCTAGACTTCTCAAGTAATCCAACCACACAGGTCTTACTTAAGGCACAACCTCTAAGACACGCGTCCTAGACTTCTCAAGTAATCCAACCACACAGGTCTTACTTAAGGCACAACCTCTAAGAACACGTCCTAGACTTCTCAAGAGATCTGATCACTAAGACTCTCATAAGGAATACAACTTTTAGTTCAAATACAATGAGTTTATAGAGAATTGCTTCTTATCAAGTTGATAATGTAAACAAGTTTTTAGACCAAGAATGACTTAAGAAAGAATAGAGTTAGAGAGTATTGTCGTTGTTCGCATGTGTATATTTCTTCAAGTCTTTGAGCTTCCTTTTATAGCCGAGTGAAAAGAGCCATTGAGATGGAATCATGAAGGCTAGGTAGGCTTACGGCTAGAAGCGTGAGGACAGGTACAAAATCTTCTGCATGCTGCGCGTCTTGTCTGTGTCAGATTATCTCGTTTGTATTTTACACAGTCTTCAAGAATATTAACATTGTAATGTGGTACAACTGTACAGTGTAGCAGGTTTTCTTGGCTTCTCAACTTCAGAGGCTTTTTGTGAGTGTGAGTAAGAAGGGAAAACATTGCTCGGTTCTTGAGATTATCAAGTCTTTGAATCATCAGCTCTGCGCTTCCAAAATCTTAAGAACTTGTCTTTAAAACCTTGTTTTCATAATCCACTTTCTTCATATCTTCAGAGGCTTCTGATAATATTTGATTAAAGCATGAATAGAGTCTTCATAGCAGAATATGTGATGCTTCAAGTCTTCCGTCGATTGAAGAAGTCCATTAGGAATCAGTCTTCAGAACTTCAACACTTGGTCTTTAAGAACGTTCTCCTTTTCTGCTTTAAGTCTTCCGAAACTTCAGAGCCTTGATCGAAAATCGTGAGGCTTCAGCATCAAGACTTCGTTCCATCATAACCCTTGTCTTTTGACCTTCAGAATTCATTTTCCTTTCATATTAGAGTTGTGTGAATCTTGTTTTATCTTCGAATTAAGTTCAGTTCTTCGAAGCATCTTTCATTAATCATTTCGCCAATTCACGGAAGCAGAACCTGTTTGCTAGGTTCTCACAAGTAACAACGTTAGTTGCACAAAATTGTTCATACAAATATACATCTGTTATCATCAAAACTTAGAGATAATATTGGAGAACCAAATCTTGTTCTCACACTGGGTTTTGATCGACCTGGACGCCTCTTCTTCCCCGAATGTTACCAGCAGTTCCATGTACCCCCAGGGTCTGGTCGTGGCTCCGTTGAATCCCTGCAAATCGGATCCCACGTATGGTGAGAGGTTCTTCTGGTCCAGCTTGAGGGTACGAAACAGGCCAGTGTACATTATGTCTACCGAACTGCCCTGGTCGACCAGGATCCTTCTGACGACAGTGCTTTCCAATCTTGCCATGATGAGCAAGGGGATGTGCGCGTTCGGAGAACCCCCGGGCAGCTCTTTGCGGTAAAAGGTGATCGGTTGGGTGCACCTCTTGACCTTCTCAAGTGTGGATAGCTGGCCAGGACTGCAATCAATGAGTTGATCAAACTTTCTCTTGACCGATCCCACTGTCAGCTCGTTGTACCCCTGCATGAGATAACCATGGTCGCAAGGAATGCTTCCCAAGTGTTTTGCGTGAACATCTGGGAAGGTTCCTCGAAATAATCAGGGACGACAAAGTTCTCTGGTCGCGTGATAGACATAGCGACCTGCGGGGGCGGATTGGGTGGAGATGATTATGCTTCCTTCTTCATGTCTGAAGCCTCTCGTCATGAAGACTCACCTTTCTTGATATATTGCTTCAAATGACCCTCTTTGATGAGGATCTCAATTGCATCTTTAAGGTGCACGCAGTCCTCGGTCGTATGGCCATGGCTGCGGTGGAAACGACAATACTTACTTTTGTCCACGTTGCCTTTGGACGTTGTTGGTTTGGGGAACTTGACCCCTCCCTGCTTAAACTCTGTATTGATGCATTCAGAGAGAATGCGCTCGCGAGGAGCGGTGAGCAGGGTATACTCCATGAATTGGCCAGCAGGCTCTTTACCTTCCCGGGGCCGATCGTCTCGTCGCCTCTCTTTTCCTTGCCTGGATGCCTCCGACTCGTCTTTTTTTGGTGCCCGAGTACTTTCTCGATCTCTTGCATCCCAGGCACGGTATGCGACTTCCTTCTCTTCGTACTGTATATATGCTTCAGCTTTTCGGAGAAGTTCCGTCAACGTTCGAGGGGTCTCGATTCCGACAACTTTTCGAAACTCATTTTTCGGTCTCAAGACTTTCTCGAGGAGATACTTTTTCATATGGTCCGTCGTGCGGACCTCCACGACTTCTTTGTCGAACCGTTCAATATATGCCCGCACGGGCTCGTCCCTGCCCTATTTGATAGTTTCTAAGGTGGCCTCCAACTTGGGATGTTGTCGGGAAGCTGTAAAATACCGGGCGAACCGGCTCTTCAAATCTCTCCAAGATGTGAGCGACCCCCGGGGAAGGCGCTTGAACCAAGCCATAGCCCCTTTCCTGAGGGTGATTGGGAATAATTTTCATTTTATGGCTCTCCACTTACATTGTGGTAGTGGAGCATTGCTTCTATGTTTTCTATGTGCTCGCTGGGGTTGGTGGTCTCATCGTATGTCGCCAGAGCAAGAGGCTTCTCCAACCCACAGGGAATTTTGGTGTCGATGATCTCTTGTGAAAGGGGGTCGTGGACGTCGTCGTCACTGCTTGTGCTCAAAGAACGGGAAAAAGAATAGCTACGACCCCGACTTCTGCTTCGTCGTGGAGAATTCCTGCACGATCGGCGATGTTCGTACTTTCCTGAGGGCCTGGATCTCTTTGACGCAGGGGAACATCTTGACCTCCGCAGAGGAGACCGATGCTGCCTTCTTGCAAGATCGGATGCAGGCTCTTCTGATCTTGACCGTCTTCTCTCTGGGGAGAGGCTTCTGGACCTGTCACGCCTCCGTTTCTGAGGGGGAGACCGAGGACGTGGAGAAGGGCTGCGAGGTTTCTCCGAGGATAGACGCTGCTGGAGGACGTTCTCGAGAGCGTTGATCTTTTCACTTTGTTGAAAGGTCAAGAGGTTTGACCTGTTGAGGGAGCCAATGAGAGTAGTTGTTTTGGGGTCAGCGTTTTGTGGAACCGGAATAAGCTCAAAAACGCGGTCAGCAGCCTGTGCCCGAGGTTTCACGTCATCGGGAGTAGGAGAGGCGGTTTTCCCGTCTCGATTGTCTGTCTTAGGGAAAGCAACTCCGGAGAGGATGTGGTCGGCGTTATCAGCGATAACAGCGACAATAAGTTCTTGACGGACAACATCATTCTTGGTAGAGGCCATGATGTTCGGAAAGAGTTTGAAGAGAGCTTTGGTCTTTGAGGTGAAAAAGATAGGATCTTGAATCAAAAGATGGGGAAGCTTATTCTCACAGACGGTGCCACTGATCAGAGGTGATTAGAATGGATCGTCGTGGCCTTCGCGTAGGGCAGATGATGATGTTTGTAGGAGATGAGGGGGTGTACCTGCAAGGTACTCCGATGCCAAAGTAAGTGTTTGGTCAAAAGAGAGAAAGCAAGTACACAAGAATTCAAGTATTGAATATTGGATACCTGACCCTCTCAAGTGAGAGGGTATTTATAGAAGAACCCCCAACGCGGGGCCAAGGTCTCTCATGTGGCCAAAACACCTGGTCGACCAATGAGAGACTGCCAGGTGGAGGGCAAGGCGCGTGGCCCTTTGACCTGGTCCAACTGTCTCTGTGAGATCCGGTGAGACAGTTGGTCGCGTGAACTGTTAAACGAGTGAGGGGGACATGCCCAACGGCTAGTTTCTGCCCAACGACTAGTTTCTGCCCAATGGCTAGTTTCTGCCCAACTGCTAGTTCCTGCCCAACGGCTAGTTCCTGGCTATTGGGCCTGACCAATGATTTGACTGGATTGGGCCTTGCCCTGCTGGGAGCAAAGCGCATGACCAATCCAAAACAAATCCAGTTTTAAATGTTTTTTTTTATAAAAATAGATTTTAAAATGATTTATTTACAAATTTGAATATAAAACAGATTATTTTTTATTTAAAATTCAGTTATTTTTTAAAATTAACTATTATTTATTTCAAAATTTGTATTTTAAGAAAGTTTACCTCGTTGAAATGTCAATTATATAACAGTTATGAAATGTTAAGAAAGTAGAATATTACTATTATGGAAAGAACTTCTACATACAATGATAAAACACAATATCACAATTGAGAAAACAATATGTGACTATTATACAAAATGTGATAATCATTCTATCAACATACTAGTAGTACTAGATATAAAACATGTAAAAATTGAAAGGTAAAGAAAAAATTTAGATCTTCTTCCATGATGAGATCTTTAAAGTTATAAAGACCACCATGTAGAATCATGTGGTTTATCCTCTTTCAAGTAGCTAATTGAGAGTTTAAGTTCATTGGAAATGGGTGATATGTATAATGCGAATTCGTGTTAATATTATGTATTCAATAAAATTTATGAAGGAAATTTAAACATTTGGATTAATTTTAGATTTTGGATAATAATCGGATTCTAACCGGATCTAAAAATAAAATATGGATGGATAACCAACCATTGATAAGTAAACCGGTTAAAAATCATTCAACTATATCCAGATATTTAAAATGGATTCGAATTTAGTTATGGATTTGGGCCTAACAACTGGATATTTTGCACACCCTAGTAATTACTTATTTCTATATTAGTCTATTTTAATTACTTGTTTATATTTCTCTAGTTTAATTATTTATTTTTTTAAACAATTATTTTGATAGATTGATAATATTAAATTAAATTATATTTACTTTTATACTACCTATATTTTTATGAATTTACAAATTTATTTATTAAATTTAATAATTAAGATTAAGTTTTATTATTATATTTTTTATTTTAGTATTTTAATATATCTATAAATAAAAAAGCATTTTAATGTGAGTATTTTAAATAAATGGTATTTTAATTATAATTTAATAAAATAAATAAATGAATAAATATTTAATTTGAATGTAGAAATAAAAGGGTGTCAGTAGTAATTACTTTGCCCGTGAGTAAATGAATTACCAAACAAATAAGTAAATTAAATAATAATAAATAAAAAAACCTATTTTTTTTTTATCAAACTAATATGTTTGGATTGGTGGTATGGGATTGAATGGAATGGAGTAGAGTGGTAACTAATGTGATTCCATTGTTTGGATTTACAAATAATGGATGAAATGGAATGGAACATGATGGAATCCATTCCATCCAAATCCCCATTTCTTGTTCCATCCAATTTGGGGTGTATGTGATAGAATAAGATATTTTTAATAAAATAACCAAACAATGGAGTGGGATCTATATTCCATTCCGCTTCACTCCATTCCGCTCCGCTATATACCGCTCCGCCCCGCTCAGTTATGTTTCATCAATCCAAACATAGCCTAGAGTATATGTTACGGTGCCATCTATGCTACAATGGCACAACGATTACATATTTATCCATTAAGTTGGTATCGTTGTATAACTGCTAAAGAAGAAGAAATTTCGATTTCAACATCATATCAGTTGTTGAAAAAACTTTCTCCGTTTCATTTCGATTTTCAGTATGTTATTTTCATCAACTAATTATTTTAATTTATATATTCATTTTGTTTTTCAGTCTTCTTTTACCTTGTTTAATATATCACTTTCTCACTTCCGCAAAATTAACGCCAAAACGATCGGATGAACGTAAGGGATATTTTCATCAAGTTTGAATTTTGTTTTAGGATAATTTTCTTTTACCTAAATTCAAAATTTGTATTTTTAGTGTATTTTAATATGGTATTTTTAAATATTTATTCATAAATAATCGAAAACGATACAATTGGAGGATAAGGCGTCAAGACAACGAAAATTATGCATATGGACTCGAATGAATATGTGAAAGCATGATAAAGATAGAATCTTGCTCGGATGATCATTAAATGCGGATGAAAAGAAAAACGTCTAAGATAATGGCACTTCCCCATACAGATTATAACGAAACTAATAGTTAGATATTATAGAATAAAACCATATAATGCATAATTGTTCTGAAGAAAGAATTGAAATATAATTATATTCGATATAAATACCAGTTTTATATGTTGTGTTTTTGGGTATGATGATGATATATAGACGAAACTTTGATTGTTTGATTGTTATTATTATGTATGGTTTTGATGTGAATCAAAGGAATTGTCATAGTCGATTATATTTGGAGATGGATGATTGTGAAATAAATTTTAAAATGATTTTCTTGAATGATGGTTTGTAGAATTTAATGGAAGGCATATGCATTTTATGACATATGCATCTTTCGCATTCGTGGCGGGTTGCCTTTGTGGCAGATTGTCTTTGTGACGAGTTGTCTTTACAGCGGATTGTCTTTGTGGTGGGTTGCCTGTGTGGCAGTTTATATCCGGATCATTTAGATTTAGGAGCATGCATGTTCACACGTAAAAATATTTGTAAAATATTAATTTTTGTGAATTTGATTTCTCTTAAGTTGTTACCGCTACTACAAAACGCGTAAACAACGACGCCATGTAATACCCCAAAATTTGCCCTCTCATTTTTCATATCATTTAGCATGTGCTTTCATTGCATTGCATTACATTCAAGTCATAGAAAAAATAAAACATTCAGCATTGGTTCATGCATAGGGCATGTGATCAGTTGATTTCAGAATATTGATCGTCCAAAGCAAGAGAGCTAGAGCCAAGGGTCTCCCAACAAGCCTCAAGGGTCTCTTACATCATATGTCATCTCATTTGATCCCACAAGTCATTGGAAGATGGGAATTCATCAAGAAGATAGACAATTCATCATCTCCTAACAAAGGCAGTCAAAATTAGGGTTTTGGTTTCAAGCAGTCTCCTGATGAAATTTTGGTTCAAACTTGATCTCAATGTTTTCTACATGATATCAAGTATCTAAGGATGGAATATTGCCCATTGGTTTATTTCAGAAGAGGTTCAATTGGTCAGTTGCTTGAGAATCAAGAAATTGGGGAAAAAAGTCAACTATGCAGAGGAAAAAGTCAACTCCTGACTTTTTAAAGTCAAATTCATGAAATTCAAGTCACATATGCTCATTGGACAAGATTTGATCAAAAAATGTCAAGAGAATCATCAAAAATCAAGAATTGTACAAAGTTTCCATTTTTAGAAATTTAGGGTTTCCAAAAATGGCAAGTTGGGACCATTTTGCACTCTACTTCAAGGCATTCTTTCTCCATGATAAAAGCTTCAAACTTCAGGCCCAAGTTAATCCAATTAAAGATCACATTCCAAGCTTCAAATCCATACCAAGAACTCTTCCATTGGATCAAAATTGAGAGAGTTATGATCAATCAAAGTTTGGTAAAATCAAGGAAAATTTCAAGTCATGGCAAGGCAAGTTCAGGCCTCTAGGCCATAATTTCATCAAACAGGTGGTGTGCAAAATGTCAAGCCAATTTTCTCACTCAATAAGGCTTCAAATGGAAAATTGTTAAACACCAATCTTGTTCATCTCCACGTCCTCTACAACTTTCATGTTTATCAATTTTTTATCTGATTAAGGGATTAAGAGTTATGAGAGGTCAAAGTGAAGGTCTCCAAGCTGAATTTTCCTTGGGCCATTGGTCAGACACGTGTGACATCCAACCAAGACACCAAACCAGCTTGACACCAATGTCTTTGGAGGTATTTTCAAACCATTTTAAAGGTTCATTTTAACTTGCAATCAACATCAACTATGTTTTATCATGTATCCTCTTTTCATTGCATCCAAAAGTGCATCATTTTATGCCTTGTACATGAAGAAATCTTCCATCAAACTTCCATAGTTCCATTGATGTCATGCTGGCCAAGATAAAGATGTTATGGCATTGTGGTTAATGCTTCATCTTGTTTGCACGCATATACACTTCACACCAGTCACCTTTTCCTCATTTGGACCAACACCATCTTACACACACATGCATACATGTTGCCCCATACACCAAAGAGGAAAAATAAGAAGCTTGTCCAACAATTCTTGCTGCAATGATATCAACATCACCACTCCTCATTTCTCAGCCTCGCCATAAGTGCCAAAAGCTTCTCCACACTCTAACCAAGCCTCTCAACTCGTGCCATTAACAACCTCACTCAGTTAGTTAACTCACAACTCAGTTAACTAACTCAGTCTAACCTGAGTTCTAACCATCAACCATCCTAGTTAAGAACTAACCACACCTATATAAGTTTCATTTTAGCAGAATTGGGAGGAGCTTCATCATTTTACTCAATTTCACAAACCACTCTCTGAAAATTCTCTTTGAACTCTCTCTCTCTCTCTCTCTCTCTCTCTCTCTCTCTCTCTCTCTCTCTCTCTCTCTCTCTCTCTCTCTGCACGAGTTCTTCCTTATTTCATCATCATCTTCATCAATAGTTCATCATTGATCAAGAACCAGCCAGAGCAAGATCAATCTCTTCAAGTGTAGCTTCACTACAATTCGAACTTTCATATGTTTCCTTCAGGATCTCAAGCATTAGAGCATTTATTTTGCTCTGTAGAAAATCAAGAGCTCAGGATCCTCCTCTCTGGTTTTCTGAAGATCTAAGTAGCTTCACATTTCAGGTTTCAATTCAAACTTCTTGTGCTCAATTTTCATTGATTTTAAGTTTGTTTTATGTTGAATATAGCTTAATAGAAGCAATGTGATTAATCTGGCTAGTGATAAGCACCTTAAGTGCTTAGATTCAAATTCTAGGGCAAAATGTTTGTGCTCGTTTCTCTGTGTATATGCATGATATGTGAATCCTTTTGCTGGATTTGTGATCTCCATGACTTCCTGAACATTTTGATATGCATTTCATAAATTTTTGGAGAGTTTGAAGGTTGCAGGTGGTGGCGCTTCGCCGGAGAAGATGACCGGAGGTCCTTCTCCGGCCAGTAAGGTTCAGCTAGGGTTTTAGAACCAGAACATAACACAACCATTGATTTCCTTTGATCTAACGCTTCCTAGCTTGCCAACACATTAATGATCCACTTGCATGTCACGTGCCTTTTTTTTCTCTCAGCTTGGTTACATGTGTGTGCGTGCATGTTTATTATTGCGTGTTTGCATCATGAACGTTAGATTTGATTGCTTATCTGATCATCATGCGTTGACTTAATCCAACGCACATGATTGAGTCAACCTTTTGACTGAGTGTACACCTTAATTCCATATGCCACCCGTAAATTGGACCAGGCTCTCACTTGCTATCTGAACCCCCTCTTTCTAAGCACAATTATTTTTGAACTATCATTTTACTATGTCTACACCCCTGCATACTTTCATTTTTTTTTAATTTCTCTTTTTATATTGTTTTGATTTCCTCTTATTAAAAATACCAAATGCGTTCTAAAAATTCTATAAAAATTCACCAATCATCAAGACACATTTAAATAATTTTTCATATTTTTTTATTCTGATTTTAATTGATTTTGTTCATATTTTCTTATTTTCCTTTTAATTTCTTTTTAATTGGTCTTCATTACAATACATGCCTCTTCCCCATTTTATTATACTTAGTTCCTAATTGAATTTTCTCCTAATAATTGGATCACACTTGTGTGACACTTTTGAGATCCTTTTTGATTTTTCATGGCATTTTAAGATCATTTTATCATGTGCATCCATAAGCATCTTTGAGCACTAGCATTGTGTGACCTTGTTGGAATTGTGAGTGACTTTTAAGTGTGGTTTCCATGGAATTTTGGCATGATATTCTGGGTATTGATTTCACACTGGTTGGATATCATATAGTCTGATTTGTGTAAATTTCTTTCATCTTTTACTTTGCTTTATGAATATATTGATTACATGTGCATTTATGTGCTTCATTGTGTGCATATGCTAGGGATTTGTGTCATATTGCCTATGGTCTCTTAAGGTGATTGATGTCTTATTTTGACACATGTTTACTTGAATATTATAGGGCTTGTATGTCAAATTATATGTCTTCCATATTTCATTTTGACATGTTTTGCAATTGATGTTCATCTTGCATTCATACTAAATTGTGCATATATCACTTGTTCTTCTTCAATATAGTTTGTGTGTATCTCATATTGGTATGCCATTCACATTCATTCTTATATGTCCCTCTATTGTATATGAACCATTTCATCTATTTTTATTGACTCATAAATTTCATATCATATGCATTACAATTACATGAACATTTGAGGCATGTTTCATTTTGTATGAACTTCAACTTGTGTTCTCTTCTTCTTAATCTCTAATGTGACTTGTGTATGAACCAAACTTGTCCATTTGTGCATTCTCATGTCATCTTATAACATGTATGCTATTGATCTATGTTCATTTGCATTCATAATTGCATTTCACTCCCATGTGTGACTTGTCTTATAAGTAAACAACATTGTGCATTATTGGGTGACATTGTTCTACTTCTTCCCACTTCTTCTTCTTGAGTTTTATCCGCATATTATGGATGATAATTCATGGATACTTAATGACATTTATGAAGTGGTTTCCTACTGGTTGTGGTGTTTCATATTGCATCATTGCATGTTTTACATCTCTTAAATGTTCATGATGCATCTTTAGTGCATATCATTGCATTCCTTTGATGTTTGGTAGATTGTTTATGCATAGAGTGATATTGTAAGCCTTTGTAACCATTGGTGGATGTAAATAGGGTTTGCTACTGCCCTAGGCCAGTACCAACCTTTAGTGATTCATTCTTTTTAGGTTTAGCCCTTGAGAAGCTTCCTAGAGTTTCCTTTAGAACACTAGGATTTATTTGCTTACATCCTTCACTTGTACTTCAATATTTGAATTGTTTTGGTACTAACCATTTTATGTAGGGACTAATGGTAAGTTGAGTGTGTGGATATGCTTCCACACACACCTTCTTCCCTCATCTCTTTTAATGCTTTCTCTCTTGTGATTGTGATAAGCATTTTAATGTTTTCTTTGACACTTCACTTCTTTCATCCCTTTGGGGTTCTTAACTTAACTTCAATCTTTGAAGTAAGTTAGAACTTGTTCTTCTTTTCTCTTCTTTTAGGCTTAGGTTTCTAAACCACACTAAACCATTAGGAACATCCAAGCATGATAACATTAGGGTGAGTCTTAGTCCCCTTTAGTGTTCACCTTTGCTTATCTTTGAGTCTCTCCTCTCTCACCTCAAAAACAACTTCAAAACACCTAATAAAAGTTAAAACATCTTCATGTGCCATGAGCCTTATTCCATGGGGGGGCTTGCATACATTCCATCTTGGAATGTGTTGTAGATTTTCTAGCATGATGTACAAGTCTTTAACATGAAGTGATTTCACAAACAAACTCAAAAACACTTCTTCATTTAAAAACAACAAAAACATTTAATAAAGGGAATAGGCTAGTGTACTTAAGCCTTTAACTTTGGAAGTAAGTTTGAGGATTTTCCTCATACTTAGTGTACTTCATCATCATTTCATTTTGGAATGATGCATGAGATGCACATTCCATTGAAAAAGACTTAGGTACATTTACCTATGCAAAAGACTTCAAATAAAAAACTTCTAAAACACTTCAAACAAACAAAAACGTCTTTCCTTCGGGAATTCTCTTCTCATCTCACTCACTCTCAACGTACGAACGTGCTTCTCCTCGTTCTCTTGCAATACGGTAACGCACTCTATTCAGCAAGCCTGCAACACCTGAGCTAGAACATTAGTCGTTCCCTAAAAAACACAAACAGTTTTCCCTTAGTCATGGGAACTACGTCGCTCTGATTCTCATGTTCCCGATGAGATACGTAGGCAGTGGGGTAGGGTCCATTCGAGCACTTCTTTTATTTTCCCTACATTTGTTTCTCGTTCTCAGTTCCTTTTTATCACCCTTTGAGCAGTACCTCAAGCGTGGATCCCGTCGAGTACGACGGACGTGAAAGGGTGCGATAACCTTCCCTTCACGTAACCGACTCCCTTACCCATTCTCTTTGGTTCGCGAGACCTCGTTCTTTCCTTTCTCCCGGGTTTGTGTAGCATTACCCTTCCCTTTCTTTGGGATAAAAATGCCTGGCTGGCGACTATCTTTCTTTCTTCCGTGCCACTTTCGCGTTTGTACCTGAATGAAAATCCCGGGAGCGACAGCTGGCGACTCTGCTGGGGAAAGTTGACCTCTTGCTGGTCCCTCCCCTATGCGAGTCTCTCCTAGCGCTTGTTTGTTTACTGCTTATTGGGTGTTTGCTTTGTTTTACTTTAGTATAACTTTACTGCTTTTATTTACAGCTTTATCGCTTTACTTTACCGCCTTTATTGCATTTTATTTATACCATGCATCATATATTCTGGATTGTCTGGTTTCCTTTGGCGGGATGGGATTGTTACTGAGAGATGAGCCCATTACCCAGGCTCGAGTATACTTTAGGACTTAGAGTGGACAGTCACAGGGCTCTCATGGTATTTAGTCATGGGGGTAGTTGTGAGTTCCACAGCCAGAGTGTGACTTTCTTAGGATTATCTTGCTATGAGGGTCTTCCTCATTCAGGGCATGACTCTGAGAGTATGTGCATCTGGTGATCGATCATCAAGGACCTAGTGGAAACATCCCTCTTTAGTGGTGACAGTGGTAGACCACATTCTGTGGCAAACCCATTCGCACCCGAGGGCCCACTTTGGAACTTGCATAGGATGGCCTTCATTTTGTGGTGAATCAGATGACGATCTCTTTGTTTGGCGATAGCATTGTATCCTACGGGCTGAATGTGTTATTGCTTCCCATTTCGGGATCCGAATCTGAGGATCCTACCTTTTAGAACACACCTGTGAGATTAGGGGGACGTTTACAGGTTTGCAGGTAACCATGACCTTCTACCTACCCTATGTGTGTTTTTCCTATGATCGGTGATTTGGGTACTTTGTTCTGGTATTCTGGATCTGGTTCTTTACTGGTGCTTGGGTCTGATATTCTTGATATGATGCTACACAGACACTTGGCTCTCCACAATTATCGCACCGACACTGCAGATTCTGGCTCTGATCACATGCCTAGCTGCATCTCATTGCATACATCATTAACATTTTATGTTTTTTCTTTCCCAGGTCTCAGTATTTGTTTTCGATTCCGGTGGGTATTTTTTCTATGTCAGATGGAAGATCCTCCAAGAAAGAATAATGTGCATTATTGGTTTCCAAAGCCTAAATTAGGACAGATCAAAGAAGTGGCAGATTTAATGGACAGTAACAAGCTGGATGGTTTCAGAAAGAGGTTTGGGAACATCTTGAGTTATGTGAGCCTTCTTACTCCAGATCAGCATGATACTCTGCACACTCTCTTGCAGTTTTATGACCCTCAGTTGCGTTGCTTCACATTCAATGATTATCTGCTGGTACCTACCTTGGAAGAGTTCTCTGATATTCTGAAGATTTCTGTCAAGGATACTCCTCCTCACTACAGTTCAAAGAAGGCTATTCCCGACAATGTCATCGCAGAGGCTATTCATTTGAGGGTATATGTGGTTAAAGATAATGTTAAGGAAAATGAGGGCTGTAAAGGGTTCCATCTAGACTTCCTGATTGAAGAAGCAAAGAAGAGTTTTGCTAATGGTGATTTGTTTACCTCAAATGCAATTTTAGCTCTTTGTGTGTACGAAATCTGTCTGTTTTCGAATATAGCTGGATTTATTGATATGGATGCAATCAGTATCTTTGTCAAGAAAAATCCAATCCCAACTTTGTTGGGCGATGTATACCATTATGTGCATTACAAGAATGAGAAAAAACAAGAAAGATCGGTAGTATGCTGTGCTCCCTTATTCCATGCTTGGTTTTATAGACATTTGCCAAAGACAGGAGCTTTTGTGGATCTCCGAGGAACTGTTAAGTGCTCCAAGAGGTTGATGGGTTTGACGACTGAAGATATAGTCTGGTGGCATCGGAAAGATATGGTGGATATACCTATTCTTATTAGTTGTGGAGCTTTTCCAAATGTGCCTCTAGTAGGAAGGAGGGGAGGAATCAACTACAATCCTGTCCTCGCGCTGAAGCAGTTTGGATATGCATTAAAAAAACCTCCTTTGGAAAAAGATGTGGCAGAATCCTTGTTTTATCTTGCCAAAGATGGCGAACATGTGTCTTTTTCTATTGCTGAAGCCTGGAACACGCGGGTTAAGAAAGGTAAGATGGAGTTTGGGAGACCTGATCCCACGACTTATCCTCCTTACATTGAGTGGCTGAAGCGCCGGGTAGCCGTCACACTGTTGTCATTCTTTGTCGAACCTCCGTTATATCCCAAGGTAGTGGAGCCAAGGACCTCAGTGCCAATTGAAGAATTCTGAAAGCTGGAAGCTTTAGTTCATGAACTCAGGGTTGAGAATGCGGATGTCACCAGCCTGTATCAGAAAGCTGCATTTGATAATAGAAGGTTGGAAGAAAGAGTCCATATTGCTGAGAAGATGGCTGAAAGTAGGAAAGAAGAACTCGAAGGGAAGCTGAATTATTTCCAAAGACGGGGCTTAATTGATAAGAATAATGCCAGAGAACGCCGGAATCTCAAGAAGTCTTTGAAGGAAGCTAATGAAGCTATTACCTTGTGGCAACAAAAATGGGCCGACGACTAGAAGCGCCAGGACAAGGTAGAGGAAGAGTTTAAAGCTAAGGTTGAAGAATTGAAAGCTAAGGCCAAGACCTCAGATGAAGAGTTGAAAGCTGCACATGCTCAACGACGGAGTTACTGGGATAGTTTGGAAGAAAGTCAGAAGCTATTACAGGAAGCTCAAGCTGAAATAGCTGATCTCAAGATCCGGGCAAAAGTGAAGAAGTCCAGGACAGAGCCAGGCTATGGTAGTACTAATGGGGAAGAATTGTGTCAGAATATTAACACTTTGTACCAATCCTTCAGTTTGAGAGAACGCTTGATCAGAGACCTGATTGAGGAGCCGAAAGATCCCGAAAATGATGTGCTATTTGAGGAGGTCAAGAGGCTCAGTCTAGGGTTGCAGGATGTGGTGTTTCGCCCGTTTTAGGTTTCATTATGCTATTCGATTACCTACAAAATTGTTGTAGGAATCGCTGCTTTAATTTCTGAATTTGGGTTGTATGTTTTCAAATATTTGTCCAGACTCATTTCCTTTGGGCTTTCTCCCAGTTGTGATATGCTCAGTATTTTCCCCAGTGGCTTTCCTGATATTACATCACTGTTCACTGACACTTAGTCACAACACCGCTTCGCAGGGTCCTACATGTATTTGTGCACTCGTCTGAATGAATGTTTTTATCAATTGTTGTATCTCGTGTGTTATCTGAATGCTGCGGACCTCTAAAATACCGGAATCGGGGCACAAAAAGGCCTGGGAATAAAAAACATAGCATTGCATTGCATACATTTCATTTTTGCATTTTTTGTTTATTTTTCAGGTACCCTATCTGGTTCTCATGGTTATTCTATTTCAGGAAGTATTGCTACCGATCACATACATCGCTACTCCACAAGAGGCAATCGAAACAGAATGGTTGATCAAATTCAGAATGATTTGGCTGAGATGAAGGCCCGTATAGACCAGTTCATGGCTCTCATGACTGGTATGGCACAAAACCAAGAGAGGTTAAGACTTATGGTCGAGCGTCCAGAGGTCACGTCGGAAGGTAATCACGTTGACAATTCACAGCCAAAGGACACTCCTCCTCCTGTTGGTACTCCGATTCCTAATGGTAATCTGGTTACTGGGGCTGCCAGAAATGTTGGTGTTAATGAGGATGTTCAGGAAGATCAATTCACCTTGCTGGATGCTGATATGGGTAATCCCAATGACAGAAGGTATGATGAGTTGGCTGAGAAAATCAGGGCTATGGAGTGCAAGAACTCTCTAGGCATTGATGTTACTAATCTGGGTCTAGTACCGGGGGTTATAATTCCTCCAAAGTTCAAGCCACCCACTTTTGACAAATATAATGGCAATACGTGTCCCCAGACACATATTCAGGCTTACTTTAGAAGAATCTCAGCCCACACTGATGACGAGAAGTTGTGGATGCACTATTTTCAAGACAGTTTGGCTGGAGCTTCATTGACTTGGTACATGAAGTTGAATAGGGTATCTGTGAAAAGCTGGAAAGATTTGGCAGAAGTGTTTCTGAAATAATATTAGTATAATATCGATATGGCTCCCAACCGCACTCAGCTGCAAGGGTTATCGCAGAGTGCTAAGAGAAGCTTTAAGGAGTACGCGCAGAGATGGAGAGAAATGGCTGCCCAGGTTCAACCCCCTTTGCTTGAGAGAGAAATGGCGGATATGTTCATGGGTACCCTGCAAGGGACATTTCTTGACAGATTGGCTGCTTGTCCGTCGACAGGATTTTCTAATATCGTAATTGCTGGTGAAAGGATTGAGAATTTGTTGAAACTGGGGAAGATTAAGGAGGTAAGTGGTGCTGGTTCTTCAGGAACAAAGAAACCTTTTGCTAATGGGCAGAGAAAGAGAGAAGGCGAGACAAGCGTTGTGTACAGAGGACGGGGAAAAGGACGTTCTCAGGCTTATCACCAAGTGGGTGCAGTGACAATTCCAACACCACCTGTTCAGTAACAGCAGCCACAACAGCAGGTTCAACAACAACGACCACCGTTACAACAAAGGTCTAGGCAGAGGGACCGCAAAATTGACCTTCTTCCTATGACTTACTCAGCATTGTTACCCTAGTTACTCCAATTGAAATTGGTCGAACTTTGTACCATGAGACCTCCTGTTGCTGGTAACTTGCCACCCAATTATGATGCTAATGCCCGCTGCGATTTCCATTCAGGTGCTCCGGGGCACACCACCGAAAAGTGCTGGGCGTTTCAAAATAAGGTGCAGGATCTGATAGATGCTAAATCAATCAACTTTTCTCCACCTCCTAATGTTATCTAGAAGCCTATGTCGAACCATGACGGGGCAAATGTGCACGCCATTGAGGATGGAAAGAGGTTGAACTTGGTGACAGATATCAATCGGGTGAAGACTTCATTACTGGTAGTGAAAGATCGTCTATTGAAGGGACAGGTGTTCCCAGGTTGTGACCGAGATTGTTTGGAATGTATGGGTTGAGATAATGGTTGTGACAGACTGAGGATTGGTTTACAGAATCTGATTAGTGAAGGCCGTCTATAGTTTGGCCATGTTGTGAAAGATAACGATGAGGTGTCAGCTGTGACAATTTATTATACCCCTGCTGAAATTCAGGTACCTGCAAGGGCAGCTTCTGTAGCGATTATTGCGCCGGAAAGACCCAGCCCTGTTACCATCATGGTGTCGGGTCCGGTTCCGTTTACCTATGAGAAATTAGTCCTATGGCACTATGAAGCAGATGTGTACCATGAGGGGAAGAAGCTGGAAGTTGGAACATCGGTTGGTTCAAATGTTGATAATGTGGGTGGTTTAGGCGGCTTTACAAGAGTGGAAGATTGTTTGCTCCACAAACTCTTCGAAGCGATAAAGAAGTCGAGGCTGCGGCGAGAGCTAAAGGAAAACAAGTGGCTGAGAGTGTGCCCGTGCCTGAAATAGATCCCAAAATTACCTTCGACAGCGAGGTAGAGGAGTTTATGAGAATAATAAAGAAAAGTGATTACAAAATCGTTGATCAATTGAACCAGACGCCCTCAAAGATCTCAATTTTGTCATTACTGATGTGCTCTGATGCACACCGAGAGACTTTGCTGAAGGTGTTAAAGATGGCTTGTGTTCCACAGGGAATTACTGTCAATCAGCTCGCGAGTGTGATTTCTAATGTCAATGTCAGCCATGGGTTGGGTTTCACGAGCCGAGATTTGACTTCTGAAGGTAGAAACCACAACAAAGCTCTGCATATTACAATAGAGTGTAAGGGCGCGGTGTTGTCCCACGTGCTGGTAGACACTGGTTCTTCGCTTAATGTATTACATAAGAAGGCGCTGATGAAGTTGGAGGTTGATGGATTGATTTTGAGGCCGAGTGATCTGGTTGTCAGAGCGTTTGATGGGTCGAAATGATCTGTTTTCGGTGAAGTCGAATTACCTGTGTGAATTGGACCTCAAGTGTTCAAGTCTACATTCCACGTGATGGATATACAGCCTGCTTATAGCTGTTTATTAGGTCGCCCATGGATTCATGCGGCCGGGGCTGTTACATCCATATTACATCAGAAGCTGAAATATGTGTTTGAAGGACAAGTAGTAACTGTGTGTGGTGAAGAGGACATTTTTGTCAGTCATTTATCCACATTCAAGTATGTTGAGATGGATGGGGAAATCCATGAGACGCTTTGCCAGTCGTTCGAGGCAGTGAATATTGATAAAGTGCCTGAATCTTCTCCTACACCAGCTGGAGCCGGCACATCAATTTCGTCTTATAAGCAGGCCGTCGAGGTTGTTAGAGCAGGTAATGCCTAAGGTTGGGGCAAGCTGATCGAGACATCAGTGAAAGAGGACAAGTTTGGTATTGGCTACCAACCATCTCTGGATTCGGCTGCAAAGTACAAGGGACCCATCACTTTCAGCAGTGGTGGAATCATATATACAGATCAATCGTGTGCAACTGCAGAAGATGGCATCGACAGTGATTGTGACTTGGACAATTGGGTACGCCCACGTGTTTCGGGACAACAATTGTAAAACTGGTCCGCTGAGGAAATCATTCCAGTTACTTTTCAAACAGAGTAATTTTCTTTGTTTTTCTCTAATCATCATGCATGTTAAAATCTTGCGCTCTTCCCAAGGCGTACAGATTCATTTGTAGGGCCACACATTTTCATTTGCAATTTTTAATCATTAATAAAAGACGTTTTGCATTCAAACTTCGTTCCCTGTCTTTCATTTTTTTATTTTTGCACAAAAACATTAAAAATGGCAATGTCTTGTTTTCTTTTTATTTTTTTCAAAAACAAATTCTAAAATAAAGCATGAACCCCCTCGTGCAAACTTGATCCTCTGGATTCTATTGATAACAGTTCTGCTATGGCCATGTATGACTTTGACAAACCGATTTATCAAGCCGAAGAAGGGGATGGAGAAGACTGTGAACTTCCTGAAGAATTAGCTAGATTGTTGAAGCAGGAGGAGAGGGTCATTCAACCTCACCAAGAGACAATTGAGGTTATCAACATTGGTTCCGAGGATGCACGGAAAGAAATTAAGATTGGAGCCAGTCTACAGGCCGAGGTAAAGAAAGAGTTGATCAGTATGCTGCGGGAATATGTCGACATCTTTGCTTGGTCATATCAAGATATGTCGGGGTTAGATACAGATATTGTTGTGCACAGGTTGCCATTGAAAGAGGGTTGTCCTCCTGTCAGATAGAAGCTTCGGAGAACTAAACCAGAAATGGCTCTTAAAATCAAAGAGGAGGTACAAAAATAGTTAGATGCGGGATTTCTGGTCGTCACCAATTACCCACAATGGGTTGCAAATATTGTTCCTGTGCCGAAGAAAGATGGTAAGGTCAGAATGTGCGTTGATTACCGGGATCTAAACAGAGCAATTCTGAAGGATGACTTTCCTTTACCTCATATCAACATGTTGGTTGATAATACAGCTCAGTTTTCAGTGTTCTCATTCATTGACGGTTTCTCCGGGTACAATCAGATCAAGATGGCACCTAAGGATATGGAGAAGACCATGTTCATTACCCCATGGGGTACCTTCTGTTATAAAGTGATGCCTATTGGGTTGAAAAACGCAGGGGAAACGTATCAGCGGGCAATGGTAACATTATTTCACGATTTGATTCACAAGGAGATTGAATGTTATGTGGACTACATGATTGCCAAGTCGCGAATAGAAGAAGAACACCTGATTAACTTGAAAAAGTTGTTTGGAAGGTTGAGAAAGTTTCGTTTGAGGTTGAATCCGAACAAGTGCACTTTCGGGGTGCGTTCTGGAAAGTTGTTGGGTTTCATAGTAAGTGAAAAAGGGATTGAGGTCGATCCTGCCAAAGTGAAAGCAATACAAGACATGCCTGAGCCGAAAACAGAAAAGGAAGTTCGTGGTATTCTAGGTAGATTGAACTACATTGCAAGGTTCATATCTCACCTAATAGCCACGTGCGAACCAATATTCAAATTGCTAAGAAAAGATCAATGGTCAGGTGGAATGACGATTGCCAAGTGGCATTCAATAAAATAAAAAAATACTTGCAGGAACCTCTAATTTTAATGCCCCCGGTTCCAGGGAGACCTTTGATAATGTACTTGACAGTACTTGAAGAGTCTATGAGTTGTGTTCTCGGTCAACACGACGAGACAGGTAGGAAAGAGCATGCTATCTACTACCTGAGCAAAAAATTCACTGACTGCGAGTCCCGATACTCAATGCTTGAGAAGACATGATGTGCACTTGCATGGGTTACTAAGCGATTGAGGCAGTATATGCTCATGCACACAACTTTGTTGATTTCCAAAATGGATCCAGTCAAGTACATTTTCGAGAAGCCAACACTGACAGGCAGAGTTGCACGGTGGCAAATGGTTTTGACAGAATATGATATCCAGTATACTTCTTAGAACCCCATCAAAGGAAGTATCCTGTCAGACTATCTTGCGCAACAGCCGATTGATGATTACCAACCCATGAAAGTTGATTTCCCTGATGAGGACATCATGTTTCTCAAAGTTAAAGATTATGAGGAACCACTCTCGGAGGAAGGGCCAGACCCTGAATCCAAATGGAGTTTGATGTTTGATGGGGCTGTCAACATAAATGGATGCGGAGTTGGAGCAGTTCTTATCACGCCGGAGGGTGTTCATATGCCCTTCACTGCCCGAGTAACTTTCGGATGCACCAACAATGAAGCAGAATATGAAGCTTGTATAATGGGGATTGAGGAGGCGATTAATTTGCGAATTAAGACCCTCGATATCTTCGGTGATTTAGCTTTGGTAATCAATCAAGTGAATGAGAACTGGTACACGCACCAGACACATCTGATTCCGTATAGAGATTATACGAGAAGACTGTTGACGTTTTTCATAACAGTAAAGCTGTACCATATTCCTCGAGATGAGAATAAGTTTGCTGATGCCTTGGCCACATTATCTTCTATGATCAAAGTACAAAGGTGGAAACATGTACCCAAGATTGATGTGTCTCGTCTTGACAGACCTGCATTTGTGTTTGCTGTTGATGCAACGTCCGATGACAAGCCATGGTTTCATGACATCAAGTGTTTTTTGAAAAGTCGGGAGTACCCGCCTGGGGCATCTACCAAAGATAAGAAGACTTTGAGGAGATTGTCTGGTAGCTTCTTCCTAAACCAAGATGACGTGCTGTACAAACGGAATATTGACATGGTTCTGCTCAAATGCGTGGATAGACACGAAGCAGACCTGTTAATGCAAGAGGTGCATGAAGGCTCTTTCGGTACCCATGCCAGAGGACATGTGATGGCAAAGAAACTATTGAGGTCGGGGTGTTATTGGTTGACGATGGAGACAAATTGTTGCAAGTACGCCCGCAAATGTCACAAGTGCCAGATTTATGCAGACAAAGTGCATGTGCCTTCGAATCCGTTGAGTGTCGTGTCCTCTCCTTGGCCCTTTACAATGTGGGGCATTGATATGATCGAAAAAATTGAGCCTACTGCTTCAAACGGCCATCGTTTCATTTTGGTCGCCATTGACTATTTCACGAAGTGGGTTGAAGCAGCATCTTATGCCAACGTCACTAAGCAGGTGGTAGCTCGTTTCCTGAAACGAGATATCGTTTGTCGATATGGAGTGCCCGAGAGAATTATTACTGATAATGGCTCTAATTTGAACAGCAAAATGATGGATGAGCTGTGTCGGGACTTCAAAATTGAACATCATAATTCTTCGCCGTATCGCCCGAAGATGAATGGCGCTGTTGAGGCGGCCAATAAGAATATTAAGAAGATTGTGCAAAAAATAGTTGTCACATATAAATATTGGCATGAGATGCTACCGTTCGCCTTGCATGGGTACCGAACGTCAGTACGCACGTCTACTGGGGCAACACCATTCTCACTTGTGTACGGTATGGAGGCAGTCCTACCGGTTGAAGTTGAGATTCCATCCCTCAGAGTCATGATGGATGTCAAATTTGACGAAGCTGAATGGGTTCGCGCCAGATTTAATCAGTTGAGCCTTATTGAAGAGAAACGTCTGGCAGCTGTGTGTCACGGGCAGTTATACCAACGAAGGATGAAGAGGGCATTTGATCAGAAGGTGCGTCCTCGGGTTTACAAAGTCGGAGATATAGTACTCAAAAGGATCCTTCCTCCTAGTACAGATCACATGGGCAAATGGACTCCCAACTATGAAGGTACATTCGTGGTTAAAATGATCTTCTCGGGCGGAGCCTTATTGCTTACAACCATGGATGGCGAAGACTTTCCATCCCCTGTTAACTCAGACGCAGTCAAAAAATACTTCGCATAAATAGACCCGCTGGATTAAAAAAAAAAGAGTCCAGGCAAAAAAAGGGCATCCCGGCGAACCATAAAAATAGAATAAAAAAGGTTCGGGCAAAAATTAGGGATATAAATGAAAAAAAATTGTACACCTGGTAAGTTGAAAACCCGAAAGGGCAACTTAGGCAAAAAGGGGTATCCCGGTGGATTGAAAACCCGAAAGGGAGGTCCATGCAAAAGAGGGATTTAAGCGAATAATTGCGGTCTGAGTTATTTGTACTCCATCACCGTTTCAGCAACTGACATTCCAAAGGATAGGAATCGGTCCAATCACTCCTCAGAAGGCAAGGTCGGGGAGTTTTGAAGACATACTGGTTATAGCAGAATCGAAGCTCAGTAGAATGTCGTTTTCACATTGCCATTAGGATAGTTTCTTTTCTCAATTTACAGCAATCTCCTCTTTTCAGGGTTTGCTTCCAAATGTATTTGCCGATCTCAGGCATTTTTTTCAATAAATTGAATTTCAGTCAAAAGTTTCTTATTTTGTTTTTACTGCTTTGTTTGCAAAGACGTCTGAATTTTTGATAAAACATTGCATTTGAAAGCATGGTGGCCTTACAATAACATGCGCAGAAAAACATTTAAAATCACTTTGAATGTTGAGTAATCCTGGATGGTGGACTCAAACTACGCGATATCCTGGGGCATGTGTGCGTATTCTTTTGTTGCAGGTAACAGGTACAAGCCTTTTCAAGAGCATGGGTCATTTCTTCCAGACAAGTGATCACTTATCCCTAGGCATGATACAGGGGCGATTATATTCAGGAAGGGGCTTCTGTGTCACACCCTTTTGTCGCAACTTTTACTGATTAAGTTCACCGTGTGATCGGCGGTTGCTTACAGCAACATGAGATCAATGAGGCAAAGCCAATAAGGGATCGTTGGATCTTATTAAGTCAATTCTCCCATCCAATACTTCCAACAGCTACAAGGTTTTCTGTGTCAATAACGGTTGCAAACTCCCCAGTAGAGTTGCTTCGCAGACCTCACAGTTAATGTTCAAGACTCAGTGAGTGTCTAGGAGTTTGAAGATGCCAAATCTTCTGTAAAATCCTCTTGGGACGATTTCTTCAGATCAGCCGCGTAATCTGGGGTAAAAGTGAGTTTGGGACCCTCCCAAGCATGGGGCATCGTGAGATCCCTCCGACAAGATGTGTTCCAGATCTATTATCTCCAGTAGAGTGACCTCTCAATTATTGTATTTTCACTCAGGTATCGGCATTTGTTTAAGAGTTTGAAGATGCTTGGTCTTCTATAAAATCCTCTTAAGGGGCATCTCCAGCAAGAGACGCTTTGAAGCAGTTCTCCCCAGCAGAGTTTGTGGTAAACTCATTATCCCCAGTGGAGTCGTCAAGCGGAAGGTTTGCCTAGCATGGAACATCATGACACTTATCCTAAGCTCGACCATTATTCCTCAACAGATTACCGTGAATTTTGTCAGTAATACTCCCCAGCTGAGTTCAACATTGAATCTTGTCAGTAATACCCCCCAATTGAGTTGTTTTTTCTCCCCGTAAAGGTTTATCAGATCAACAAAATCTCTTCCCCAACAGAGTGTTAGTACATTCTTTCCCCAGCCAAGTTAGAAAGTTATCATTCCTCCAGTGGAGTTGCTATGATCGGAATTCATCCCCAGGCAGATGAAATAATTCCTGGCAGAGTTATCATCTCCCCATATCTCAAAGTCCAATTTATTTTTTGGCAACCGTGGCAATTCGGAGTAGACGAATTGTTCAGTCATTCTCCGGTAGAGATATTATCCTTTCAGGAGCTTCTGAGGTCAAATCATTGATCATTGTTCCTCAGCAGAGTCAGCAGGGATGTCTAATATGTATGCAGAGCGTAATCCAGTGTTAAATTTTTTGCAAAAGTCCACCCGCAGCGTGGCCCGTCGGCATTTGTCCGGTTTGATTCGAAAGACAAAGCAAAGTCCAACCGCAGATTGGCAAAAGTCCATCTTAGGGTGGCAAAGCATCAAAGTCCAACCGCAGATTGGTAAAAGTCCATCTTAGGGCGGCAAAGATAGTTTTAAGTCCAACCGCAGATTGCCAAAAGTCCATCTTAGGGTAGCAAATCAGCAAAGTCCAACCGTAGATTGGCAAAAGTCCACTTAGGGTGGCAAAGCAGGGTAAAGTCCACCCGCAGTGTGGCAAGTCAGTAGTCATCTGACTCCATTTAAAAAGATAGTTTCAAGACCAACTGCAGATTGGCAAGCCAGTAGTCGTCTGGCGTCGTTCCAAAAGACATTCTTAAAGTCCATCCGCAGTATGGCAAGCCAGTAGTCGTCTGGCGTCGTTCCAAAAGACGTTATTAAAGTCCATCCATAGTATGGCAAGCCAGTAGTCGTCTGGCGTCGTTCCAAAAGACGTTGTTAAAGTCCACCCGCAGTGTGGCAAGCCAGTAGTCGTCTGACGTCATTCCAAAAGATGTTTTCTAAGTCCATCCGCAGTGTGGCAAGCCAGTAGCCGTCTGGCGTCGTTCAAAAGACATCTCTCCAGTGTTATGGTTATCATCAGAGTTGTATCTAAGCAGAGTTCATTTGGTTGGGTTTATATCCATTTTCTTCTTCTTTACATTGTGCAAATTTCTGGTTATGCTTCAGTATTCAATCCCTCCATACCTTGAAAGTCTGAAAGCAACTGCTATCATCCATTCAGGTCTACAGTGATTGAATAGGGGCAGCTGTAATACCCCAAAATTTGCCCTCTCATTTTTCATATCATTTAGCATGTGCTTTCATTGCATTGCATTACATTCAAGTCATAGAAAAAATAAAACATTCAGCATTGGTTCATGCATAGGGCATGTGATCAGTTGATTTCAGAATATTGATCGTCCAAAGTAAGAGAGATAGAGCCAAGGGTCTCCCAACAAGCCTCAAGGGTCTCTTACATCATATGTCATCTCATTTGATCCCACAAGTCATTGGAAGATGGGAATTCATCAAGAAGATAGACAATTCATCATCTCCTAACAAAGGCAGTCAAAATTAGGGTTTTGGTTTCAAGTAGTCTCCTGATGAAATTTTGGTTCAAACTTGATCTCAATGTTTTCTACATGATATCAAGTATCTAAGGATGGAATATTGCCCAATGGTTTATTTCAGAAGAGGTTCAATTGGTCAATTGCTTGAGAATCAAGAAATTGGGGAAAAAGTCAACTATGCAGAGGAAAAAGTCAACTCCTGACTTTTTAAGGTCAAATTCATGAAATTTAAGTCACATATGTTCATTGGACAAGATTTTATCAAGAAATGTCAAGAGAATCATCAAAAATCAAGAATTGCACAAAGTTTCCATTTTTAGAAATTTAGGGTTTCCAAAAATGGCAAGTTTGGACCATTTTGCACTCTACTTCAAGGCATTCTTTCTCCATGATAAAAGCTTCAAACTTCAGGCCCAAGTTGAGAAAATTAAATATCACATTCCAAGCTTCAAATCCATACCAAGAACTCTTCCATTGGATCAAAATTGAGAGAGTTATGATCAATCAAAGTTTGGCAAAATCAAGGCAAATTTCAAGTCATGGCAAGGCAAGTTCATGCCTCTAGGCCATAATTTCATCAAACAGGTGGTGTGCAAAATGTCAAGCCAATTTTCTCACTTAATAAGGGTTCAAATGGAAAATTGTTGAACACCAATCTTGTTCATCTCCATGTCCTCTACAACTTTCATGTTTATCAATTTTTTATCTGATTAAGGGATTAAGAGTTATGAGAGGTCAAAGTGAAGGTCTCCAAGCTGAATTTTCCTTGGGCCATTGGTCAGACACGTGTGACATCCAACTAAGATACCAAACCAGTTTGACACCAATGTCTTTAGAGGTATTTTCAAACCATTTTAAAGGTTCATTTTAACTTGCAATCAACATCAACTATGTTCTATCATGTATCCTCTTTTCATTGCATCCAAAAGTGCATCATTTTATGCCTTGTACATGAAGAAATCTTCCATCAAACTTCCATAGTTCCATTGATGTCATGCTGGCCAAGATAAAGATGTTATGGCATTGTGGTTGATGCTTTAGCTTGTTTGCACGCATATACACTTCACACCAGTCACCTTTTCCTCATTTGGACCAATACCATCTTACACACACATGCATACATGTTGCCCCATACACCAAAGCGGAAAAATAAGAAGCTTGTCCAACAAGTCTTGCTGCACTGATATTAACATCATCACCCCTCATTTCTCAGCCTCACCATAAGTGACAAAAGCTTTTCCACACTCTAACCAAGCCTCTCAACTCGTGCCATTAACAACCTCACTCAGTTAGTTAACTCACAACTCAGTTAACTAACTCAGTCTAACCTGAGTTCTAACCATCAACCATCCTAGTTAAGAACTAACCACACCTATATAAGTTTCATTTTAGCAGAATTGGGAGGAGCTTCATCATTTTACTCAATTTCACAAACCACTCTCTGAAAATTCTCTCTGAACTCTCTCTCTCTTTGCACGAGTTCTTCCTTATTTCATCATCATCTTCATCAATAGTTCATCATTGATCAAGAACCAGCTAGAGCAATATCAATCTCTTCAAGTGTAGCTTCACTGCAATTCGAACTTTCTTCTGTTTCCTTCAGGATCTCAAGCATTAGAGCACTTATTTTAGTCTGTAGAAAATCAAGAGCTCAGGATCCTCCTCTCTGGTTTTCTGAAGATCTAAGTAGCTTCACATTTCAGGTTTCAATTCAAACTTCTCTTGCTCTATTTTCATTGATTTTAAGTTTGTTTTATGTTGAATATAGCTTAATAGAAACAATGTGATTAATCTGGCTAGTGATAGGCCCCTTAAGTGCTTAGATTCAAATTCTAGGGCAAAATGTTTGTGCTCGTTTCTCTGTGTATATGCATGATATGTGAATCCTTTTGCTGGATTTGTGATCTCCATGACTTCCTGAAAATTTTGATATACATTTCATAAATTTCTGGAGAGTTTGAAGGTTGCAGGTGGTGGTGCTTCGCCGGAGAAGATGACCAGAGGTCCTTCTCCGGCTGGTAAGGTTCAGCTAGGGTTTTAGAACCAGAACATAACACAACCATTGATTTCCTTTGATCCAACGCTTCCTAGCTTGCCAACACATTAATGATCCACTTGCATGTCACGTGCCTTTTTTTCTCTCAGCTTGGTTACATGTGTGTGCGTGCATGTTTATTATTGTGTGTTTGCATCATGAACGTTAGATTTGATTGCTTATCTGATCATCATGCGCTGACTTAATCCAACGCACATGATTGAGTCAACCTTTTGACTGAGTGTACACCTTAATTCCATGTGCCACGCGTAAATTGGACCAGGCTCTCACTTGCTATCTGAACCCCCTCTTTCTAAGCCCAATTATTTTTGAACTATCATTTTACTATGTCTACACCACTGCATATTTTCATTCTTTTTTTTTTAATTTCTCTTTTTATATTGTTTTGATTTCCTCTTATTAAAAATACCAAATGCATTCTAAAAATTCTATAAAAATTCACCAATCATAAAGACACATTTAAATAATTTTTCATATTTTTTTCGTTTTGATTTTAATTGATTTTGTTCATATTTTCTTATTTTCCTTTTAATTTCTTTTTAATTGGTCTTCATTACAATACATGCCTCTTCTGCATTTTATTAGACTTAGTTCCTAATTGAATTTTCTCCTAATAATTGGAACACACTTGTGTGACACTTTAGGGATCCCTGTTGATTTTTCATGGTATTTTAAGATCATTTTATCACGTGCATCCATAAGCATCTTTGAGCACTAGCATTGTGTGACCTTGTTGGACTTGTGAGTGACTTTTAAGTGTGGTTTCCATGGAATTTTTGCATGATCTTCTGGGTATTGATTTCACAATGGTTGGATATCATATATTCTGATTTGTGTAAATTTCTTTCATCTTTTACTTTGCTTTATGAATATATTGATTACATGTGCATTTATGTGCTTCATTGTGTGCATATGCTAGGGTTTTGTGTCATATTGCCTATGGTCTCTTAAGGTGATTGATGTATTCTTTTGACACATGTTTGCTTGAATATTATAGGGAATATATGTCTAATTATAGGTCTTCCATATTTCATTTTGACATGTTTTGCAATTGATGTTCATCTTGCATTCATACTAAATTGTGCATATATCACTTGTTCTTCTTCAACATAGTTTGTGTGTATCTCATATTGGTATGCCATTCAAATTCATTCTTATATGTCCCTCTACTGTATATGAACCATTTCATCTATTTTTATTGACTCATAAATGTCATATCATATGCATTACAATTACATTAACATTTGAGGCATGTTTCATTTTGTATGGACTTCAACTTGTGTTCTCTTCTTCTTAATCTCTAATGTGACTTGTGTATGAACCAAACTTGTTCATTTATGCATTATTATGTAATCTTATAACATGTATGTTACTTATCCATGTTCATTTGCATTCATAATTGCATTTCACTCTCATGTGTGACTTGTCTTATAAGTAAACAACATTGTGCATTATTGGGTGACATTGTTCTACTTCTTCCCACTTCTTCTTCTTGAGTTTTATCCGCATATTATGGATGATAATTCATGGATACTTAATGACATTTATGAAGTGATTTCCTACTGGTTGTGGTGTTTCATATTGCATCATTGCATGTTTTACATCTCTTAAATGTTCATGATGCATCTTTAGTGCATATCATTGCATTCCTTTGATGTTTGGTAGACTGTTTAGGCATAGAGTGATATTGTAAGCCTTTTTAACCATTGGTGGATGTAAATAGGCTTTGCTACTGCCCTAGGCCAGTACCAACCTTTAGTGATTCATTCTTTTAAGGTTTAGCCATTGATAAGCTTCCTAGAGTTTCCTTTAGAACACTAGGATTTATTTGCTTACATCCTTCACTTGTACTTCAATATTTGAATTGTTTTGGTACTAACCATTTTGTGTAGGGGCTAATGGTAAGTTGAATGTGTGTATATGCTTCCACACACACCTTCTTCCCTCATCTCTTTTAATGCTTTCTCTCTTGTGATTGTGATAAGCATTTCAATGCTTTCTTTGACACTTCACTTCTTTCATCCCTTTGGGGTTATTAACTTAACTTCAATCTTTGAAGTAAGTTAGAACTTGTTATTCTTCTCTCTCCTTTTAGGCTTAGGTTTCTAAACCACACTAAACCATTAGGAACATCCAAGTATGATAACATTAGGGTGAGTCTTAGTCCCCTTTAGTGTCCACCTTTGCTTCTCTTTGAGTCTCTCCTCTCTCACCTCAAAAATAACTTCAAAACACCTAATAAAAGTTGAAACATCTTCATGTGCCATGAGCCTTATTCCATGGGGGGGCTTGCATACATTCCATCTTAGAATGTGTTGTAGGTTTTCTATCATGATGTACAAGTCTTTAACATGAAGTGATTTCACAAACAAACTCAAAAACACTTCTTCATTTAAAAACAACAAAAACATTTAATAAAGGGAATAGGCTAGTGTACTTAAGCCTTTAACTTTGGAAGTAAGTTTGAGAATTTTCCTCATACTTAGTGTACTTCATCATCATTTCATTTTGGAATGATGCATGAGATGCACATTCCATTGAAAAAGACTTAGGTACACTTACCTATGCAAAAGACTTCAAATAAAAAACTTCTAAAACACTTCAAACAAACAAAAACGTCTTTCCTTCGAGAATTCTCTTCTCATCTCACTCACTCTCAACGTACGAACGTGCTTCTCCTCGTTCTCTTGGAATACGGTAACACACTCAATTCAGCGAGCCTGCAACACCTGAGCTAGAACATTAGTCGTTCCCTAAAAAACACAAACAATTTTCCCTTAGTCAGGGGAACTACGTCGCTCTGATTCTCATGTTCCCGATGAGATACTTAGGCAGTGGGATAGGGCCCATTCGAGCACTTCTTTTATTTTCCCTACATTTATTTCTCGTTCTAAGTTCCTTTTTATCACCCTTTGAGCAGTACTTCAAGCGTGGATCCCGTCGAGTATGATGGACGTGAAGGGATGCGATAACCTTCCCTTCACGTAACCAACTCCCTTACCCATTCTCTTTGGTTCGCGAGACCTCGTTTTTTCCTTTCTCCCGGGTTTGTGCAGCATTACCCTTCCCTTTCTTTGGGATAAAAATGCCTGGCTGGCGACACTCTTTCTTTCTTCCACGCCACTTTCACGTTTGTACCCGGATGAAAATCCCGGGAGCGACACGCCATGCTCACAACGCTTCATCCCTACACCGTTGTGACATATCTAAACTAAGGCGCGGTTGTATTTGATTTGTTTATTGAATAAAAATTATCTGTATATAACAACGGTTGATAAACCAACCGTGGTGATTATCTGTATATAACAACGGTTGATAAATCAACCGTAGTGATACCTTCAAGCTTTCATGTGTTCGAACCTCAGCGCATTCATATATATTATTCCTTTTATGTTAAAGCGCGCCTTTACTTTTTTATTTACTTTTAGTTAAAAAAATTAAAAGTTATGACTACGGTTGTTTATATACACCGTTGTGATATATTTTGTATGTTTTTTTAATTTTTAATTCTAAAAATAACTCTGGCGCTTTAATATGAAATTTCATTATGAAAATAATATATCATAACAGTTTAAATTGTTGACTGTCGCAGTAGCTTTTTAATATTCTCTAAGCTATCTAGTTTCATTGTCTCTTCAGTATCCTTTTTTCCATTGAAAATAGAAACCAGACAAAACGTTACACGATTTCAACCCTAAACCCTAACGTTCAATACTGTGAAACAGTACACGATTTCAACCAAAGCTTGTATCATCAGTATCCATTTGTTGTCATTTTCGTCATCATCGTCACGATCGTGAAGAAAATAGAAGATTACGCACATACCAACACCGTCGTCATCATCGTCACCGTCGAGAAGGAAGATAACAATAACACCGTCGTTGTCGTAAGGAAGGAAGACAACAACAACACCAACACCAACATCGTTTACTTCGTCGTCACGTTTAGGGTACGTAAAATATTTTCCCCATGCATCTACAGTAAACTCTTTTTCCATTGTTGTTCATGTTGTTGTTGTTGTTTTTTAACTTAGATATCGACCTTGTCGAGTTCTTCATCAGAAACCAGCGAAGAAACTCAAACAAATGAAAGGTTAACTAATGAAACTTAAACAACTGAAAGTCAAACGAAAAGATCTCAAAGAGGTGTCACAATGATGCCCCAATTCACATCAGTCCGCAACTCATCTGGTATAAAAATTCCGATCGAGTTTGATTCGCACCATAAATTAGTGGATTGTGCACATTACGCTACTTTTAGGAGTTATGTTGCGTTCCTTGCACGTAGCAAAGTCAGTATACTGATTGATGATTGAAGAGAAGTGGATGTTAATGTCAAATACAACATATGGACAGACGTTAAGGTATTTCATACTATATTTTTCATATATTTGATATCACTACCTATAGTTTCTAATTCATACTTATATATTGATTTAATGCAGTTGAATTTTGAGTTTACCGATGACTCAAAATTGAAAAGAAAGTGGATAACTTATGTCGGTGTTCGCTGGAGGGGATTTAAGTCACGGCTCACGGCTGACTACATTACGAAGCCTAAGAGCGGTCTTCAACCTCTATGGATTCAGTATAGTTTTTTATCGAAGAAGGTGTGGCACAAGTTTGTGAAGAAACGCCGTTCTGAGAAATTCAAGGTTAGTACTAGTCTTATGTAACCTATAATGTTATGCTAATGAGTTATAGATACTAATCATACACATTTTTCACTATGTTAATAACAGGCTAAAAGCGAAGTAGGAATCAAGAACAAGGCGAAAAACATGTACCCGCATAGATTGTCTCGTGGGGGTTACAGGAAACTTGAGAAGAGGATCCTGCAGGAAAAACTACAAGAAGGAGGAGATGGTGACATTCCATCTCCACATTCAAGACATGAGAAATGGAAGAGAGCTCGATTAAGACCTAATGGAGAGTACACCTCTGAGACTTCAAGAGTAGTTGCTGAGAAAATTGTAAGTATATGTTTTGTTTAAATGTGTTTGCTTATGTAAGTTGCTCATGAGTTATTATTTAAATGCGTTTGCTTATGTAAGTTGCTCATGTTGTGTAGGATAATTTGGTTGTGGCGGCCCATGAAGGCACATTTGTTTCGGAAGCACGACATGACATATTAGTCGAAGCTATCGGAACAGCTGAGCATGGAGGTCGTGTCCGTGGTGTTGGAGATGGTGTCGGCTTGAGGTCATACTTTGGATCTCAAAGAAGAAGCACCGAAACTGCTGAATTTCTTGCTCAACGACAAAAGATTAAGAATGTTGAGAAGCAATTAGCGGAGCAAAGGAGGCTGTTTGAAGAGGAGAGGGAAAAAAGGGAGAAAGAAGTGGAAAGGTTACAAGAATTGTATTCGGTATGTGTCGTATGATATATATTGTATGTTCTAATTGAATATATTGTGCTTATTTTTGTTTTATGTTCTAATTGAATGTTATGATGTATAGATTAAGTGAAAGCCTCGAACAACGAACTAATGAAGATCATCGTTGCGTTGGTGATGATCAAACTCCAAGTAGAAGTGTCGTAAATCACACTTCAACAAAAGGGAGTAATTGTACAGCCCCTCCCCCTGTAGATAACCACAATGGGATATTGGACCCTAGTCCAAATGAAATAACAAGTTTATACTTGTCCATTTCAACAACAGACCTTGCGCAAGCTCTCCCACTAGAACATTGCCCTAAATTGGATTTAGTGTATTACACTCCTGAAGATGTGAGGGATTTTCTCGAGGATATAAGTGGCTTGACATATCTATTTTGCAAGTTTGGTGCACGTAAGTATATAGTCGAATATACATGTCATTATAGAACATTATAATTTTTTGTATTTTCTCCCTTAATTTATTCATTTTCTTTGACCATTTAGGTACATTCACCGTGTTTGTATAGAATTGAATAAATTAAGTACCTATGGAATCTTGGACCCAAGTTTTATTGCTTGGGCGTATAATGATAAAAATATCAGAGAAAAGTACTTGAAAAGCCAGCTAAATGACGGAGGAAAAGAATGTTACCTTGCACCATTCCTATGTAGGTTAGTATTGTTGTAATTTATTTCTATATTCTATATTTAGTTTTGTTTTAGTAACAACTAATAATATATATATATATATATATATATATATATATATATATATATATATATATATATATATATATATATATATATATATATATATATATATATATTCTCGTGTTCATTCAGTGGTCATTGGTAGGGATGGCAAAAATATCTATACCCGCGGATATCCGTGGATAAAATTCGTTACGGATATGGGGCGGATAACTTAATGAATATCCACGGATAAAATAAATGGATATTTAAATATCCGTTTGTTAATGGATATGGATATGGGTTTAATAATATCCGTACCCGCGAATATCCATATCCGTTAATAAATTATAAAAATCATTTAAATATCGTTAGGTTATTATACCTTATATTTTCATCTTCTAAAATAAATAGTCTTATTATATTTCTTACTTTTTTAAAATTTTCTTTGAAGAAAACCTTTCACATTTCATTCAAATTCTATTAGCCATTTCATATTTAAACTCTTCAATACTTTATACCCCACTTCAACAATTTCACAGTCCAACCAACTAATGTTGTCATTCCTCTATCGAACCAACGTCTCTCTGCCTACTCCTCTGTCGTTCGCTCTTCCATCATAACTCACAATCACAATATATTTTATTTGTTTGGTTAAAATGAAATGTATGGATTTTATGTTTGGATCTAATTATATTTTGGTGAATAAGAAGAAAATTAATGTGATGAAATTTTATTGTTAAATTAAGAGCGAATTGTATGGATGTTATATGATAATAATTTTTTGTGTCTTTAAAAGAAGTTAAAAGTATATTTTTAAAAAATAATTTTCATAAAAAAATATTATCCATGGATATCTGTAAATATCCACGGATACCGTAAAACCCGCGGATTACCCGCTTAACGGATATCCACATGGATATGGGGCGGATACAGATATCATAGTATCTGTCCCCATGGATATCCATTTACATCCCTAGTCATTGGCAATTGATCATAATATCGTTTAGGACAAATACGGTGACATTACTGTGTTCTTTGCACGACCCACTCCACAAACCAATGAAAAATCTTGTATTAACGTAAATGTCTTTGTTTAATATCATTTTCTTTGGCATTAATTGTAATTAGTTTATCATGTAATATGTTTAATTCAATTTTCAATGTGCAGCATTGTAGAGCAAGTTAATATATTGAATAATGTTAGAAAAAAAACCCACATACCTTGCTCCTAAAGTAAGTGGCCCGATTACCTATTTATTTCATTTACATTCATGCATGTGTGGTTGTATTCATGTTTTATATTCATGTAATTTGTAGACGAGGAAACAACGCGGGAGTTACGAGTGTGGGTATTTTATCATGAAACACATGTTAAACATTGTTCTTGCCGACACTGTTGATTCGTGGGATACGGTAATATATGCCATAAAATGTTTACATATATTAATATATAAGTTGACTATTGAATTATTATCATGCATGATCTTCAATTTTTTGCTCTTATGTAGATGTTTAACGACGAAACTCCATTCCCCGTTGAGGACTTTGTGGATCTTCGTAAACGTTGGGCGTATATCCACAATGCGCTTAAGGGTTCTGCTCATGCTGTTTGATATATCAACAACATTTTTTGATGCACATATTTTTTGCTTTTAATGCACATAATGTGAACAATAGTTTTGGCTTTTGATGCACATAATGAAATCAATAATATTGGCTTTTGATTTAAACAATGTTAGCAGTTTAATTCTCTGATTCATTTATCTTTTGATGTAAATTCTCTGATTCATTTATAAGGATAAAATATAGGAACAATTATGTTTGATGCACATATTGTGTTTGCATGTAAACAGAAGCTGTTTTGACAGGATAAATTATAGGAATAATTTGATAAGCAGATAAATTTTATATTTATAACAGGCTGTTTTTGGCAGCGGTTATAAACATATCCGTAGTTGTATGTCAAACGCTAATATAAATAAAAAATGTTGTTGCTGAGAATCAAACCAGATCACAGTTTAGTTATATCACAACGGTTAACTAAACTAACCGTCGTGAAATGGTGCACGCATACTGGAATACGACAACGGTCCCAGGACCGTCATTGTACGTACCTCAAATACAACAACACTCTACATAACAACGCCTTCACCCCCGTCATTATATGTCATTTCCAACCGTTGTTAAATGGGTTTTTCGTAGTAGTGTACGTTTTGTAGGATTTTATAATACTGTACTATTTGTTTTGTTTGATTTGATATGGATGATAGAAGATTTACCTCTTACAACCAATATTTTAGGTACCAATAAATTTGAAGATGTGAAGTAAAAACGGTGTGATGTCTCACATGATCGCGGGGAGAAAACTGAGTTTTTACCAGACTCATTTGTTTTACTTTAAATTACATATCTTATCAAACTTGCAATTCTAATTTTATACCAAAAATAAATTATAGCATTTTCAAAGCAAACATAGTTGTTTTTACTGATGTCTTAGATCAAAATATGGGGCGTTACAATTATGCACAAACTCCAACTAAGCTTATCATAAACGTTAGCTAAATTAACTTTAATGACAATTAAACTATTCTTTTCGTTCAACCAATGCATACTATGAAACATCTCTTGTGCTAGTACAGTGTTTTTGTGAATACTTCTTCCAAGGACAAAAGCATTTTGGTATGGATACACTAATTTATCTATGCAACACTTGAGTCTACTAACCATAACTTTGCTCAAAATCTTGCGGATGAGAAACCTTAGGTATCAAACAAATATCAATAAAATTTATCTTTGTAATGTGGTATGGATTCTCCCATAAGCTCGTGATGTAATGATAGATACTCTTCCTAGTATTAACATTGTATTTTGATAAAAACTAGTACGGCATCCATATTGGCTTAGAGCCTTTCAAGGTGCCATGTCGAAAACAATTTTTTTTAATTACTTCTTCTTTTAAGGTATTCATTCAACAAGGTGCACATATTTGTTTCTACTCTTGGATATGTAAATCATTATGGTACCAACTGTCAATATTTATTTCTGTTTTGAATAAATTTTGATAGAATTCATTGATCATTTTTATTTTATTTTCTTTGCTTCTTTAATTCGTCTTATTTGCTCATCTTTTAGCATTGTATTTTTTTCTCCTTCTTTAAATAGTCTTTACAAGATAATATAGGGTGTTTTATCAACATCAATTAGCCATCTTGTTCGAGATCTTTGAAACCATGTTAATTCTTCCTGTTAGAGGATTTTGAACATATCCCATTGAATGATCTTTTTCAACCACGTGATTCCATTATGACATCTCCTATTTTAGACACAATTTTGAATTCCGTTCAATATTCCCATAAATTAACTTTTATGTTTCTGAATGCTATTCACAATACACATTTTCCAAGTCATCATTTGGTTCCTTCCTTACTCTAAGTTGTTGTTGAAGTTGTTAGTGGTGTTCCCAACACTTCATATCATATCTTCTTAAGACTCTTCTAGTAACCTGTCATTTTCAAACCTTAACCTCTTTTCCACTCGCTCGGTTATCTTGAATTAAGATTATGTTTGGATTAATAAAATATTACGGAACAAAACAAAATGAAATATAATGGAATAAAATGGAATATAAATATCACTTCATTGATCGAATATTTTATTACAGTTTTTACTCTATTGCATACATTCAAAATCAGATGTAATAAAAAATGACAGATTGAATGAAATCATGTTACATTCCACTAGGTGTGTGCAAAAAAAAAAACTAATAACCATAAACCAAATTATCTAAATTAGTCCAAATTTTAAAATCCTACCTAATCCTATATTTTAAATCTGGTGGCCCATTTGATAAAAAAAACGGTACCCATATTCTAAACCAGTTGTGCTTATTGGATACCACATTTTATTTTGGATTTAATATTCTTTCTCCAAGGCCATTAGAGTGCGTTTTGGATACTCTGAGAGTTTTGGAGTTGACTGTTCGGGAACTGGCAGAAGAAGATCTGGTGGGCTTTGTTTGTGGTGGCATGAAAGTAGCTCTGTGGTTGTTTCATCTTTTTCAAACAACAATATCAGTGGTTCAGTGGATGAGGTTTCTGATGGAAAAGGGTGGTTCTTCAATGGGATTTATGGTTATCCGGAGGTCTGTAACAAATGGAAGACGTGGAAGCTCATTGAAGACCTTCACAGCAACAAAAGGGAGATGAGCATTTGGCTTGGTGATTTCAATGATATCGTGGAGGCTAAAGAGAAATCGGGGGGTGCTACTAGATCAGAATCCCAGATGTACTTGGGTCGTAATACTTTTGATAACTATGGATTACTTGATCTTGGTTTCATTGGGTATCCCTTTACGTGGTCTAATGGGAGACGGAATGATGACAATATCCAGTGTAGGCTTGATAGGAGTGTTGCTACAGGAGATTTTATCTACAAGTTTGATCCGGTTGTTGTGAAGCACTTGGAGCGTCATGGTTCTGACCATGCTGCACTGTCCATTGAGCTAGAGTCCAGGGGGGAATATCAGGAGAAAACGGAAACATGTTTTCAGATTTGAGGAAGTATGGCTCCGTGATCCAAATTGTAAGGATTTAGTTAAAAATCTATGGCATAGTTCGTCTCCGTCTGTCATCAATCGCATCTTATCAATAAAGGAATTGTATTCTCATTTTAGGAATTATATAATTGGCCACATATCAAAGGAATTTTCCAGATTGGAAGAGTCGTTGAATAGTGATGATATTTGGAGGGCTGACTCAGAGACTGTTATAACCTGCAAAGCCATGGAGGAACAACGTAATAAACTACTGAGCATGGAGGAAATTATTTGGCGTCAAAGAAGTAGGGCTGTTTGGTTACATCATGGCGATCGTAACACCAAATTCTTTCACGGGAAGGCACATCAACGAAGAAAGACTAATTCGATTAAGAAACTGAATGACAGGATGGGTAATTGGGTTAAAGGGGATTATGAGTGTGAAAACCTCCTTGTGAACCATTTCTCCAACATTTACAAATCTTTCAATCCATCTAATCTGCTGGAGGTTTGTGGTGTGGTGAAAGATACTCTATCTGAGGAATTGCACTCGCTGTGTGATGCTCCTTTCACATCTCTGGACATTCAAGAGGCCATTTTTCAAATGGATGCCCTTAAGGCTCCTGGCTCAGATGGACTACCGACGTTATTTTACCAAAAGTTATGGCAAGTGGTTGGGCAGGATGTTACAATGCTGGATTTGGGAATCCTTAACAAAAATTGGGACCCTAAGCCTTTGAATGCCACTTTCGTTGCTCTCAATCCAAAATGCAAAAACCCCAGCACACCAGCGGAGTTCCGTCCTATTAGTTTGTGCAATATGATTATGAAGATTGTTTCAAAATCAATTGCAAACCGGCTGAAGAGAGTGATGCCCCATGTGATTGACGGGGAGCAAAGTGCTTTCGTGCAAAACCACTTGATTACGGATAATGCTATCATTGCTCTTGAATGTTTTCACTGGTTGAAAAAGAAAACTAAAGGGAAGAGGGGGGGTCATGGAGATTAAGCTTGACATGTCGAAAGCATATGATAGGTTGGAGTGGAGTTTTATTGCTCTGACTATGATGTCAATGGGATTCTCTAGAAGTTTTGTTGATCTCATTCTCAGATGTGTGTTCACGATTTCTTATCAAATCCTCCTCAACGGTCAACCTTCTCGAAGTTTCAAAGCAGAAAGAGGTCTCCGTCAAGGAGATCTTCTTTCTCCGTATCTTTTTATATTATGTGCTAACGTTTTTTCAAGTTTGATTAAAAGAGAGACTCTCCTTGGAAATATTCACGACATCAAGATTGCTAAGCAGACTCTGGTTATTTCCCACCTTCTATTCGCGGATGACAGTTTGGTCTTTACTATAGCATCTTCTACTGAAGCTGCCAGCATTGTGAATATTCTAAATAAATACCATGATGCTTCAGGCCAAGTGGTGAATTGGGAGAAGTCTGAAGTTTCTTTCAGCAAAAATGTGGGGGAAACTACTATTCATGGTATAAAGGTTGTGATGGGGGTGCGTGAAGTCCAAAGTCACGCCAAATACCTTGGCCTCCCTGTTGTGTTTGGAATATCAAAGAAAGTAGTGTTTGATATGGTAAAGGATAGGGTTTGGAAGAAGGTTAAGGGTTGGAAGGAAAAATTTCTCTCAAGAGCAAGAAATGAAGTTCTCATTAAGGCAATCGCACAGGCCATCCCGAATTATGTCATGAATTGCTATACGCTCCCGGATAGTGTTTGTCATGAGATTGAAATAATGGTGGCTCATTTTTGGTGGGGAGCTAAAGAAGGTAAAAGAAAGATCCATTGGTTGAGTAGGGAAAAACTCTCACGTGCAAAAGCTGACGGAGGACTGGGTTTTCGTGGTATAAAGGATTTTAACACAAGTCTTCTAGGTAAGCATTACTGGAGGATCTTGAATGATGATTGTTCCTTGCTTAGTAGAGTGCTTAAAGGAAGATACTTCTCTAGGTTCTCCATTTCAGAGGCTACCGTGGGTTATAATCCAAGTTACGTTTGGAGGAGCATCCTTGGAGCAAGGGAGCTAGTGGAGGGAGGGATTTGTTGGCGAATTGGTAACGGATATAGTGTCAATTTCTGGAAGGATGAATTGGTTTCGTACAGACCTAGTTTCAAGGTTTGGAGACACCAGTCGGAAGCCAACCTGGATTTAAAGGTCAGTAACTTCATTGATCATGACATTGGAGCGTGGAAGGTTAAGGATCTGCAATTAGTCCTCCAACCTGACTCAATTGTGCAGGTTCTAAGCATTCCAATTTTTAGAAATCTCCCTCCGGATAAAAGGATTTGGCATTATGAGCGTAATGGCAAATATTCTGTTAAGTCCGCACATCACTTCCTCAAGAAACAAAGCCAGTCTAAGAAACCGGGACCTTTTACATCAAACAATGTTATGGTCTGGAAACAAATAAGGAAGCTTTTTATTCTCCCAAAGATAAGGAACTTCATTTGGAGATTAACAAAGGATATCCTTCCCCTCAGGAGTTCTCTAAGAGCTAAAGGTATACATCTTGACGATCATTATCCATTATGTCATGCCTCGGTTGAAACCAGGCAACATTTGTTCTTGGATTGTGAATTTGCCCGTGCCTGTTTCTTCTCCTCCCCTATTGGTTACCGTTGTCCGAAAGAAATGAATTTTATGGATTGGCTTTTATCGTTTGTTTCTTTGAAGGATAAATGTACTGTTCACATTCAGTGTTCCACTCTGTGGAATATTTGGAGAGTAAGGAATGAGCTCATCCACAACAGTAAGGTGATTTCACCATCTTAGATGGCTGATCTGGCTTGGAATGGATGGATGAAGTTTAATTCAATGGCGGGAGGTGAAGGTGTTGTTGGTGTTGTTCCTACTAATATGTTGGAAGAAAGTTTTCCTCAAGATATGCTGGTGCTTAATGCGGACACTGGGATAGTGGAGGGTATCAGTTGCACGTTAGGATGCGTTGTCAAGGATAGTGCGAAGAACGTGTTGCTTGCGGCCTACTCGAAGAGGAATGTCTGTTTTGATCCTGGCCAAGCAGAGATGCTGACATTAAGGTGGAGTATTGGCCTGGTGCGGGACATGGGGGCTTCTAAAATCATTGTTTTTTCTGACTCTAAGAATTGTGTTGATTGTATCAATGGGATATTGGCTAATGCGAGATTGGAAATATTAGCAGCTGATTGTAGATCTATTTTGTCTTATTTTTCCATTTCGTCTGTCGTTTTTATTGGTAGATGTTCTGGACTGGGCAGGCGCTTGGCCCTCAGTAGGGCAAGGCCCAATCCAGTCTAGCTTTTGGCCAGGCCCAATAGCCAGAAGTTAGATGTTGGGCATAAACTAGTCGTTAGGCAGCAACTAGCTGTTGGGCATGTCCCTCTCACTTGCTTGACAGTTCAAGCAACCAACTGTCTCCCTGGATCTCACAGAAACAGTTGGACCAGGTCAAAGGGTCACACGCCTGGGCCTCCACCTGGTAGTCTCCCATTGGTCGACCAGACATTTCGGCCACATGGGAGACCTTGGCCCCGCGCTGGGGGTTACTTCTATAAATACCCTCTCATGTGAGAGGGGCAGGTTTGATCACTATTCAATACTTGAAATCTTACTTTTGTACTTACTTTCTCTCTTTGTCCAAACACTTACTTTGGCATCGGAGTACCTTGCAAGTATAACCCCTTTTTCTCTCCTACAAGCATCCTCGTCTGCCCTACACGAAGGCCACAACGATCCAGTCTGATCACATCCGATCAGTGGCGCCGTCTGTGGGAAACTAGTTTCCCCGTCTTTTTGATTCAAGATCCTCTTTTTTCACCTAAAAGATCAAAGTTCTCTCCAAACTCCATTGGATCATCATGGCCTCCAACAGGAACGATGATGTCCGTCAAGAGCCCGTCATTGCTGTTATCGCTGATAACGTCGACCACCTCGTCTCCGGAGTTGCCTTCCCGAAGACAGATCATCGGGATGGGAAAATCGCCTCTCCTACCCCCAATGACGTGAAGTCGCGCGCGCAAGCTACTGGTCCCGTTTTTACGCCTACGTCTGTCCCTCAGAACGTGGACATAAGCACTGTCGACCTAATTACCTCCCTCAACAGGTCCAACTTCCTGATCTTCCAGCAGGGCGAGAAGATTGGCATGCTCGAACACGCCCTCCAGGAGCAGCGCCCCTCGTAGAAGTCCAACAATTCTTCTCCGCGCCATAGTCTTCTCCTCCTCAAAAGCGCATGCGAGACAGGTCCAAAAGCATATCTCCTGAACGAAGATGTTCCAAATCGGAGGAACCTGACTCACCACTCGCTAGACGATGACACCGATCTCCCCTGCGGAAATCCAGACGCTCTCCTACTCCAAAGAGGAACAGACCTTCGAGGAGCCATCGCGAGCATCGCAGGTCACACAGACACTCTTCTCACTGCAGCAGAAGCCACGGGCGTAGCGACTCTCCCTACCGGTCATCTAGCACCAGCGATGACGATGATGTCCATGGACCCTTATCTCAGGAGATCATGGACATGCATATTCCTTGTGGATTGGAGAAGCCACATCCTCTGGCCACTTACGATGGGACCACCGACCCAGGCGAGCATATAGAGAACATTGAGGCCATGCTCCACTATCATAACGTAAGTTGGGCTATCAAATACAGGTTGTTACCCATCACTCTCAGGAAGGGGGGCCATGGTCTGGTTCAAGCGGCTTCCCCGGGGTTCGGTCACGTCCTGGAAAGATTTAAAGAGCCAGTTTTCCTGCCATTTTACTGCCTCCCGGTGACACCCCAAGTCGAAGGCCACATTAGAAGCCATCATGCAGGGCAGGGATGAGCCGCTGCGTGCATATATCGAGCGGTTCAACAAGGAGGCTGTTGAAGTCCGCACGACGGACTATATGAAGAAGTACCTCCTCGAAAAAGGGTTGAGACCAAAGAGCGAATTTCACAAGGCGGTGGGCATAAAACCTCCTCACAACCTGGCTGAGTTACTCCGTAAAGCTCAATCGTATATACAATACGAGGAGAAAGAGGCAGCCTACAAAGCCCAGGACTCTAGGAATCAAGAGAGTTCCTGAGCGACAAAAAACGAAAAAGAAGAATCAGAGGCCCCCAGACACGATAGAGAGAAGCGTCGAGATGATCGTCATCGTGAAGGCAAGGGACCTGCTGATCATTTCATGGAGTATACCCTGCTGACGGCTCCCCGCGAGCGCATTCTCTCTAAGTGCATCAACGCGGAGTTTAAGCAGGGAGGTGTCCGGTTCCCTAAACCAACGTCGTCCAAGGGCAACACGAACAAGAGTAAATACCGCCGTTTCCACTGTAGCCATGGTCACGTGACCGAAGACTGCGTGCACCTGAAAGACGCCATTGAAATACTCATCAAGGAGGGTCACCTAAAGCAATATACGAAGAAGGGTGAGTCCTCTCGACAAGAGACGTCGGAGACTAAGAAGGAAGCAGAGTCCTCGCCGCCCAGTCCTCCTCCTCAGGTCGCTATGTCCATCACACGGGCAGAGAACTTCATCATCCCCGACCATATTGAGAATCCTCCTCAGATATCCGTACAGAGCACGTGGAAGACGTTCCCAACGGCCATGGTTATCTCGTGTGGGGATACAACGAACTCACGGTGAGGTCGGTCAAGAGAAAGTTCGACCAACTCATCGACTGTAGTCCTGACCAGCTCTCCACGCTCGAGAAGGTTCGGGGGCGGTCCCAGCCAATCACTTTCTACCGAGAGGAGCTACTTGGGGGCTCCCCGAACTCGCACATTCCTTTGCTTATCAGAGCGAGACTTGCTAACACCGATGTCCAACGGATCCTGGTCGACTAGGGCAGCTCCGTGGACATCATGTACATTGGTTTGTTCAGAGCCTTGAAGCTGGATCAGAAGAACCTGTCACCGTACGTAGGGTTTGACCTGCAGGGTTCAACGAGGCGACAGCCAGACCCTAGGGGTACGTGGAGCTCTCAGTCACCTTTGGGGAATAGGAGGCATCGAAGTCGGTCAAGACTCGGTTCCTGGTAATCGATTGCCCTTCGTTGTACCAATGCATCCTTGGCAGACCAACCTTGGCAGAGCTGATCGTTGTTCCTTCGACCGTTCATCTCAAGATGAAGTACTATACAGAGAAGGGCCACGTCCCAACATTGCATAGGAATATAGAAGCTACAAGAAGGTGCTTTGAAGCAGCTACTCGAGGTCAATGCTCGATTGGTGCAGCACCTAAGGACGCTAAGCGAGCCAGAGAGGACGACCAACCCAGCGAAGAGAGCCAGCCTGACAAGAAGCCGACTCTCCCCGTGCACATTATCAACCTCGACAGCCAGATTTATGAAGAGGGCGAGGACTACGGTGAAGGCACATCGGTGGGGACAGGAAGTTCCTCTGTAGGCACCCTCATGCGCCCTGTTCCAAATGAGGAGTTTGAGGTCATCACCTTCGGAGCCAACCCGAGCAGAGGAGTAAAGATAGGCATGGGGCTGTCCGATGAGGTAAAGCAGCAGCTGAAGACATGTCTCGAGGACAATGCCGATTTGTTTGCATGGAGTGTCGCGGACATGCCCTACCTGGACCCTGAGACCGCATGCCACCAACTGACCATTGACCCAGCTTCTCGAGCCGTCGCACAACCCAGGCGCAAGCAATCTGATGAGAAGGCATAGGCTGTCGAAAAACTTGTACAAGACCTCTTAGAGGCAAAATTTATCTCGGAGGCCAGTTATACAACCTGGTTGTACAGTATTGTACTTGTCAAGAAACATAGTGGAAAATGGCGCATGTGCATTGATTATACTGATCTCAACCGGGCTTGCCCGAAGGATGCTTATCCTCTGCCCAACATAGATAAGCTCGTAGATAATTCTGCAGGTTTTAAGCTCTTGTCCTTCATGGACGCCTATTCAGGATACAATCAAATCCCTATGGCCAAAAAGGACAAGAAGTACACCGCGTTCATGACCTCGTCGGGGAACTATTACTACAGTGTAATGCCCTTTGATCTGAAAAACACTGGGGCCACATACTAGTGCATGATGAACAAAGTCTTCCGATCAGAAATTGGAGACATGCTCGAAGTTTACATGGACGATATGATCGTGAAATCCCAAGAAGAATCCGATCACACGACCTATTTGCAAAAGGTTTTCGACCAGGCAAGAAAGTGCAAAATGCATTTTAACCCAGAAAAATGCACCTTTGGCGTGCGGGCAGGGATGTTCCTCGGGTTCTACCTCACCGAGAGGGGGATAGAGGCGAATCCCGACAAATGTCGGGCGTTCGCGGAATTTCCCACGCCCAGGTCGAATAAGTTCATACAGTCCCTCAACGGGATGCTCGCCTCACTTTCTCGCTTCGTGGCCAAGTCGGCCCAGCATGCCCTGCCCTTCTTTAAACTCCTCAGAAAGGAGGCCACATTCGAATAGATAGAGAAATGCGAGCAGGCTCTGACCCACCTTAAGCGAGCCTTGTTAGAACCCCCCGTGCTTTCACGACCAGAGTGTGGGGAGACCTTGTACCTATATCTCTCCGTCACCAACGAAGCCATTAGTGCTGCACTCATTCGCGAGACAACGGACGGGCAAAAGCCCATCTATTTCATGAGCAAGGCCCTACAAGTGCCATAAACCAGATACGCGTAAATAGAGAAAGTCGCTCTCGCCCTCGTCAACGCCGCGAGAAGGCTCAGACATTACTTCCTGGCCCACACCATAGTAGTGCGTACGGACCAGCCCATAAGACAAATTGCTTTGTCGGCCAGACATGGCTGGTAGAATGCTCAAATGGTCCCTGGAGCTATCAGAATTTGACATCCAATACGAGGGCAGGAAGGCCCTCAAGGCACAAGTCCTGGCCAACTTCGTGGCAGAGATGACGTCGCCATCGTCCCCACCAAGCGGACCGCATAGATGAACCATCTACGTGGACGGGGCATCCAGTCCCACGGGTAATGGCGTAGGCATCATCCTCGAGAACGAGGAGGGAATACTAATCGAAGTGTCTTTAGTCCTATCCTTCCCTACGTCTAAAAACCAAGCCGAGTACGAGGCCTTCCTCGCAGGGTTACGGCCGGCCGAAGACTTGGGCGCCAAGGAGGTAAAGATTTTCACTGATTCCTAATTCGTAGCATCTCAAGTACGAGGCGAGTATCAGGCAAAAAATGATCAGCTGGTCGAATATCTGACTCTGGTGATGGAAAGAATCACCAAGTTCGACGCGTGGGAAGTCCAGCACATTCCTCGCGAACGAAACACGCTGGCAGACGTCTTGTCAAAACTGGCTAGCACCGAAAGAAAGGAGGCAACAAATCCGTCGTAAAAGAGATACTCGCTCGACCAAGTATTAACATGCCACCAAAGCTGCTCGACGTTAACGCCATTAGAAACAGCCACTGCTGGATGACCCTAGTATACAATTACCTCACCACAGGGGAACTGCCCGAGGACAGCAAGGAGGCCAGCGTGACTAAACGAAGAGCCTACTCATACGTGCTAATTGATGACAAACTCTAGTGATGAGGATTCTTTATCCCCCTCCTGAAATGCGTCGAGGAGGACAGGGTCCCCGAAATCCTCCAAGAAATTCACGAGGGCATCAGCACGCAACACTTGGGAGGGAGATCATTAGCACGAAAGGCCCTGCGAGCAGGTTACTATTGGCCAACCATGCAGCACGATGCTAAGGAGCACGTCCAAAAATGTGACCGATGCCAGCGCCACAGGGACAGACAATTGGCTCCCCCCTAACGAGTTAAAGACTCTATCCTCGCCTTGGCCCTTCGCCTAGTGGGGGATGGATATACTCGGCCCCTTAACAATGGGGTCTTATCAAAACAAATTTCTGATTGTGGCCGTCGATTACTTTACAAAATGGATCGAAGCCGAAGCCCTCGCCAAGATCACAACCTTCAACTTCGCTTCTATAAAAGGAACGTCCTCACACGATTCAGAGTACCCCAGGCCCTTGTGACCGACAACGGAACCCAGTTCACAGATAGGAAGTTCCAAGACTTTGTCGCCAAATTAGGCACGAAGCAACACTTCACTTCCGTGGAGCACCCCCAGACTAACGGACAAACAGAGGTTGCAAACAGGGTAATCCTTAGGGGTATAAAACGAAGGCTAGACGAAGCCAAGAAGAGATGGGTAAAGGAGTTACACATTGTGATCTGGGCCTACAGAACAACCCCACACTCCACCACCGGGGAAACCCCTTTCCGACTAGCTTACGGAACCGAGGCGGTGATACCAGTAGAGATCAGAGAACCTTCCAGATGAGCGGAAGCTCCTCTCGACGAGGAGATGAACGACGAGGCTTTGAGAGAAGAGCTCGACCTGGTCGAAGAAATATGGTCAGGAGCAGCTCTCCGTGAGGCTTCGCTAAAACAAAAAATAAACTTGCGCCACGACGCTAAGGTCATAAAGTGCGGCTTCCCCGTTGGTAGCTTGGTCCTACGCAGAAACCAGAAGGATTCACGCGAGGGTAAACTAGCCGCGAACTGGGAAGGACCCTACAGGAACAAGCCCGTATCACCCAATTCATGAAAATGATGCAAGGGGTCGTACAAGGACAAGAGCAACTCAGAAATCTCGGTCAACCCTTGGTAGCAAGGGTGGATGAGAATGGGGTACTTCATGGTGGTGTCCAGAACAATGTTATTCCTCCGGGCGGAGGTGCTAATGGACACAATATTCAGAATGGACCTCCGGGCGGAGTTCCAGTTCCCACTGTTGTTATCCCTTCGGGCGGAGGAGAGAATGTGGCGATTCCTTCTGTGGTTGGAGGAGGAAATAGTATCCAGGCAGTTCATGGCCATCACTATGATGACCAACAAGACGATGTTTTTTCTGTACCAGGTGGAGATGCTGGTCTCCCGGTTGTTGATGACCAAAGGATTAGAATGATTGAAGAGCAGTTAAGAGGGGTGGTAAATCAAAATTCTGTGGGAATGGATCTGGATGACCTAGGGCTGGTTCCTGATGTAAGAATTCCCCATAAGTTTCAAGTTCCTACTTTTAAGAAGTACAACGACACTACTTTCCCCAGGACACATGTTCGAGCGTACGCAAGGAAGATGGCTGCGTACTCCCGTGATGAAAAATTGCTGATGCATTTCTTCCAGGACAGCTTGTCTGGAGCGTCCCCAGAATGGTATATGCAGCTCGAGAGGAGCCATATACGCAACTGGAGAGAGATGGTGGAAGCATTTGTGAAACACTATCAGTATAATACCGACTTAGCTCCCAATCATACACAGTTATAAAATATGTCCCAAAAGAGTGGTGAAAGCTTTAAAGAGTATGCGCAGAGATGGAGCGAGTTGGCGGCAAGAGTACAACCACCCATGTTGGAGAAAGAAATGTTGAATCTATTCATGGATACTTTTCCTGGACATTATTATGAAAAGCTGTTACCTTGCATGTCGGGCAAGTTTGCCGACTTGTTCATGGTTGGAGAGATGCTAGAAGGTGGAATCAAAGCTGGGAAAGTTTCGGGTAATGATGGGTCGTCTTCTAGTCAGGGGAAGAAACCATATGCAAATTACAAAAAGAAAGAGGAAACCAATTCTGTCTCTTCTTACCGAGACAAAGGGAAGCAACGCCAGAACTATAATCAGCAGGTAGCATCAGTGACAATTTCGACAACACCTCCACAGCAGCAACAAAATCGTGCTCCATACCAGCAGCATTTTACGCCTAAACAGAACCGACATTTTGACACTCCACCTCTACCTTATTCACAGTTATTCTAACACTTACTTCAGCTGCAACTAATTCAAAAGAGGACTCTAGCTCCTATCACTGGTAATCCACCTCCAGGTTATAATCCTAACACCCATTGCGACTTCCATTCTGGGGCACCCGGACATCATATCGAGGACTGCAAGGCTTTTAAGCACAAAGTCCAAGACTTGGTGGATTCCAAGGCTATAAACTTTTCAAATGATGGGCCGAATGTTATCCAAAACCCAATGCCTGATCATGGTGGGCCAAGGGTTAATGTTGTATTAAAAGAGAGCGAATCTTTGAATCTGGTTATAGATGTGAATGAATTAAGGACTCCTTTGATGGTGGTAAAGGAGAAGTTATTGATGGGTGGGGTGGACCCTGGTTGTGACAAGAATTGTTCAGAGTGTCTGATACAGATGAATGGTTGCGAGTTGTTGAAATCAGGAATTCGAAAGTTGATTGATGAAGGTAGGTTGCAGTTTGACAGATGCGACCAACAAAAAGAGGTTATCGACAGCGATGTGACTACCATTACTATTCCATTCAAGACAATCACAATTTCAATGGCGGTAAGACCAGCGCCAGTTATAATTATAGGTCCTGGACCCATTCCTTATGAGAGTACCAAGGTCATTCCTTGGAACTATGGGGCAGAAGTTTTCGTTAATGGGCAGAAACAAGAGTTAATGGGAACGTTGGTAGCAAGTTCTAGTCTTGAGGAAGCAGGAGCTATTACCCGAAGTGGCAGAATCTTCACTCCTTCCGATGAACAGGCTGATAATTCCAGACAGAACAAGGGTAAATAGGCTGTAGATAATTCCGTGCAGACCCCGGCAGTGACTGACTCCGTAGTAAGGCCGGCTGATAGTCCTTTCTTCGAGAATGTGGAAGAATTCATGAGATTGATTCGAAGAAGTGATTACAAAATTGTGGATCATTTGCATCAGACGCCATCCAAGATATCCATATTATCCTTGTTGTTGTGTTCGGAAGCTCACCGAAACGCGTTGTTGAAAGTACTGAATGTTGCTTATGTGCCCCAAGAGATCTCGGTCAATCAGCTTGAGGGGATGATAGCCCATGTTAATGCAGGCAATGGTTTGGGGTTTACTGATGCTGACTTGACTCCAGCTGGGAGAAACCATAACAACGCCTTGCATATTTCTGTCGAGTGTCGTGGGTCGTTGATGTCTCACGTGCTTGTGGATACAGGATCGTCTTTAAATGTTTTGCCCAAGAAGGCATTGATGAAGTTGGATACCCGAGGGCTGATATGCACGCCCAGTGATTTGGTAGTGCACGCATTTGATGGTTCTAAAAGGGCTGTTTTTGGAGAGGTTGTGCTACCAATTAAGGTTGGCCCAGAGGTCTTTGACGCCATATTCTATATAATGGATATTCAGCCCGCTTATAGTTGTCTACTGGGTCGGCCGTGGATTCATAGTGCTGGGGCTGTAACGTCTACACTCCATCAGAAGTTGAAATATATGGTGGATGGACATGTGGTGACAGTCTGCGGAGAGGATGACATTATGATAAGCCATCTATCTACTTTCAAATATGTGGAGGTAGATGGCGAAATACAGGAAACGTTGTGCCAGGCTTTTAAAGCGGTAAAAGTGCATGAAGAAATCCCTAAAGAGGTCAGTCCATCTGAAGTGGTTAAGCAGCTTACAATGGTAGAGCAGTCGGAGATTTCTATGTCATCCCTCAAAGATGCACGGACTGTAGTTAAAGTTGGAAACTCACAAAAATGGGGTCAGATTATTGAGGTACAGAAGAATCAAGATACTTATGGGTTGGGTTACAAGCCACCTAGGCGTCCTGAAGAGCCTCCGAAGTTTTACGGCCCGGTTCGTTTTACCAGTGCTGGGGTATTCTTTGATGGGGTCAACGCTGTTGAAGAGGATGGGGACAGTGATTGCAACATGGATAATTGGATCCGCCCCTGCCTGCCTGGTCAAAGTCCATGCAATTGGTCATCGGAGAAGATCATCCAAGTGACTAGACCAGAGTAATTGTCTCTGTTTTTTTCTGATCCTACGCTCTGTCCAAGGCGTAGTGACTCTTGTTTGTAGGGCTTAAACATTTCGTATGCTTTTCTTTATCAATAATAAAGGACTTTTCGCATTCAAATATTTCTGGTCCATGTTTTTCTGTTTTATTTTGTGCATAAAATCACATCAAAATGGCAATGTGTTTTGTTTGTTGCATACATAATAAAACATAAATCATCTACCATGCAGGTTACCTTGTTCAGATTCCATCCCCCATGATTCAGCTATAGCTCAATATGATTTCGATAATCCCATATATCAGGCTGAAGAAGACGTTGAGGAAGGTTGTGAACTTCCTGAGGAATTGGCCAGACTACTAAAACAGGAGGAAAGAGTCATCGTGCCTCATCAGGAGGAGATTGAGATTATAAATTTGGGAACCGAGGATGTGAAGAAAGAGGTAAAGATTGGGGCTGCTTTGGAAGACAGTGTAAAGAGGAGATTGATTGAGATGCTTCGAAAGTATGTGGATATCTTCGTCTGGTCTTACCAAGACATACTTAGGCTTGACACTGACATCGTGGTACACCGGTTGCCGCTCAAAGAGGGATGTACTCCGGTTAAGCAGAAGTTGAGAAGAACGAAACCTGAGATGTCTGTCAAGATCAAAGAGGAGGTTCATAAGCAGATAGATGCTGGATTTCTGGCTGTGACAAGTTATCCTCTGTGGGTTGCTAACATTGTGCCTGTACCTAAGAAGGACGGAAATGTCAGGATGTGTGTTGATTATAGAGATCTGAATAGAGCAGGCCCAAAAGATGATTTCCCGCTCCCTCACATCGACGTGTTAGTGGACAACACTGCTCAATACGCTGTGTTTTCGTTCATGGATGGCTTCTCTGGGTATAACCAAATCAAAATGGCCCCAGAGGATATGGAGAAAACAACGTTCATAACACCGTGGGGGACATTTTGTTACAAAGTAATGCCCTTTGGATTGAAAAATGCTGGGGCAACTTATCAGTGGGCAGTGGTGACTCTCTTTCATGATATGATTCACAAAGATATTGAAGTATATGTTGATGACATGATTGCGAAGTCACAAACGGAGGAAGAGCATCTGGTGAATCTTCAGAAGCTTTTTGATAGGTTGATAAAGTTCAGACTGAGGTTGAATCCGAATAAATGCACCTTCGGGGTGAGATCGGGAAAATTTCTAGGGTTTATTATCAACGAAAGAGGTATCGAGGTTGATCCTGCTAAAGTAAAAGCCATACAAGAAATGCCTGAGCCGAGAATAGAAAAAGAGGTTCGTGGTTTTCTAGGGAGGTTGAACTACATTGCCAGGTTCATATCTCATCTTACAGCCCCTTGTGAACCAATATTCAAATTGCTGAGAAAAGATCAAGCGGTCAGGTGGAATGAAAATTGTCAAAAGGCGTTCGAAAAAATAAAACAATATTTGCAGGAACCTCCAGTCCTTATGCCACCAGTGCCAGGAAGGCCATTGATTATGTATCTTACGGTTCTTGAGAACTCAATGGGGCATGTGCTCAGTCAACAAGACGAGTCAGGTAGAAAAGAGCATGCCATATACTACCTGAGTAAAAAGTTCACTGATTGTGAGTCGAGGTACTCAATGCTGGAAAAAACATGTTATGCACTCGCTTGGGCAGCTAAGCGTTTGAGGCAGTATATGTTAAACCACATAACCCTCTTGATTTCGAAGATGGATCCGATCAAGTATGTGTTTGAGAAGCAGGCGCTTTCTGGAAGAATAGCCCGTTGGCAGATGGTTCTGACAGAGTACGATATTCAATATGTTTCCCAAAAAGCCATTAAGGGAAGTGTTTTGTCAGAATATCTTGCTGAACAACCAATTGAGGATTATCAACCGATGAAGTTTGAATTTCCTGATGAGCATATTATGTATCTGAAGATGAAAGACTGTGAAGAGCCTTTACATGATGAAGGACCCGAAATTGGATCCCAGTGGAAGCTAGTCTTTGACGGGGCTCTCAACTCATATGGTAGCGGAATCGGGGCAGTCATTACGACTCCACAGGGTTCTCATATACCCTTCACTGCCCGGTTAGCATTTATATGCACCAATAATGAGGCGGAGTATGAAGCATGCATCATGGGGTTAGAAGAAGCAATTGATTCGAGAATAAAAAACCTCGATGTTTCTGGTGATTCCGCGTTGGTGGTTAATCAGATTACAGGTGAATGGGAAACTCGTCAAGCGAATTTGGTGCCTTATAACAACTATGCCAGAAGGTTGTTACCTTTCTTTGACAGAGTTGATTTCCATCACATACCCCGGTTAGAGAATTAGATGGCAGATGCGTTGGCAACGTTATCATCAATGTATCAGGTGAACTGTTGGAATGAAACTTCCTCGATCAGAATCATGCGTCTGGATAGACCCGCTTTTGTGTTTGCAGTTGAAGGGGTATCAGATGGCAAACCTTGGTATCATGATATTAAGGTCTTTCTGAAGAGTCAAGAGTATCCGGTTGACGCGTCCACCAAAGATAAGAAAACTCTGAGGAGGCTGGCGGGAAACTTCTTTTTGAATGAAGATGATGTGTTGTACAAGAGGAACTTTGACATGGTCTTACTACATTGTGTTGATGAACACGAGGCAGGCCTGTTAATGGAAGAAGTTCATGAAGGTTCTTTCGGAACTCATGCCAATGGGCATGCTATGGCCAGAAAATTATTGAGAGCGGGTTATTATTGGATGACTATGGAGTCGGATTATTTCAAATACGCTCGGAAATGTCATAAGTTCCAGATCTATGCAGATAAGGTACACATACCGCCTACTCCTCTGAATGTGTTGTCATCACCTTAGCCCTTTGCCATGTGGGGCATTGATATGACCGGGAAGATTGAGCCGACTGCTTCCAATGGGCATCATTTCATTTTGGTTGCCATTGATTATTTCACGAAGTGGGTAGAAGCAGCCTCATATGCCAACGTTACCAAGCAAGTGGTAGCCCGGTTTATCAAGAAGGACATCATCTGCCGGTATGGAGTCCCGGAGAGAATCATCACTGATAATGGTTCAAATTTAAATAACAAGATGATGAAGGAGTTGTGTCAGAACTTTAAGATCGAACATCACAATTCTTCTCCTTATCGCCCGAAGATGAATGGGGCTGTTGAAGCAGCAAATAAGAATATCTAGAAGATTGTGCAGAAAATGGTAGTGACATACAAGGACTGGCATGAGATGTTTCCCTATACTTTACACGGTTATCGTACTTCGGTGCGTACATCAACTGGGGCAACACCTTTCTCGCTTGTATATGGTACGGAAGCAGTTTTACCCGTACAGGTTGAGATTCCTTCTTTGAGAATTCTGGCAGATGTGAAGCTTGACGAAGCTGAATGGGTGCGTTCCAGATTGAATCAGTTGAACCTAATTGAGGAAAAGAGATTGGCAGCCATTGCACATGGCCGGTTGTACCAGAGCAGGATGAAGAAAGCATTTGATCAAAAGGTGCGTCCTCGGTGCTTTCAAGCTGGTGAATTGGTTTTGAAAAGGATCCTTCCTCCTCAAACAGATCACAGGGGCAAATGGACTCCAAGTTACGAAGGTCCATATGTAGTAAGACAGGTTTTCTCTGGTGGAGCCTTATTACTCTCGACTATGGATGGCGAAGATTTTACATCCCCTGTGAACGCAGACGTAGTCAAAAAATACTTTGCATAAAAGAGACCCGCTGGACACAAAAAGAAAGTCCAGGCAAAAATGGGGCATCCCGACGAACCATAAAAAGAAAAAGTTCGGCCAAAAGTTAGGGAAAAAAAGAAAAAAGAATAAACCCGCGAAGTTGAAAACCTGAAAAGGCAACTTTGGCAAAAATGGGTATCCCGGTGGATTGAAAACCCGTAAAGGGCGATCCAGGCAAAAGTTAGGGATTTGAAAGTAAGAGGTTACGATCTGCGTTCGATTTGTGAACACTTTTGATGCATGGGAATTCTAAAGGGAAAGAATCAACCCAGTCAGTCTCTTCGAAGGTCAAAACATATGCGGATAAGCGAGACATACGGGTCATAGCTAAATCGAATCATAATGGATATATGTTCCCCACATTGCCGACATGTGTATTTTCTTTTACTTTTTGTGCAATTACCTCTTTTCAGGAATTGCCTCCGAATGTAAATGCATATTTACAGGCCAATTCATTCAATAAATTTTTCACTTCAGTTAAAGAGCTTTCCATGTTTGTTTTATTTTTACTGTTTGTTTGTGAAAAGTCTGATATTTTGATAAGACATTGCATGCAAAATGTTAAGCTTTGCGAAGCATATCAGAAAACGGTGGAAATTGCTCATGTAATGGTCATTATGATGATAATCTAGATAGCCATTTTGCGTTGTCTGTTGGTTTTGTTTGTAGGGTAGCAGGATTACTCCCCAGTAGAGTTACTCTCTTCATCATCCTCAGTAGAGCTTACTCTTCCCTGTAAGTGTATAAGGGATTTGTGTCCCCAACCGAAGTCAAGGTTGATCTATTACTCCCTGGCAAGTAGTCAGGAGTGGATGGTTTCAAGGGCAGAAAATGTATGTTTCACTAGCAGCTGAGTGCTTTAATCCCCAGCAGGGTAAGGTGAATCGTTTCCTCAGCAGGTTATCACTATCCCCAGCGGAGTACAGAGGATTATATCCCTAGCTAGAGTGGTGGTTGGTCCATCATTCTCTTAGCAAATAGCCAGAAGTGGATACGTTTGTGGCCCCAGCAAGAGACTGGTGAAGTATCTTATTTAGACAAAGGTGTTATGCCCCCACAGAGTCTGAACACATCCCCTTCAGCTAATCAGGCAATGTTTTCTCACCAACAATGATTTAGTCTGATCCCTAGCAGAGGATTAATCTTGGTGGTATCCCCTAGCAGAGCTAGTGTTGTCAATCACCATTAGCCAAGCAGATTTGCTGGTAGCGGCTGATATTCCCAGTAGGATAGAGGTAAGAGTATCTCCCAGCAGCAGGGTAAGTTCAATAATACCCCAAGTAAGGTTGGTGTTACTGACTTGTTTCCCCAAACATAGTTGGGTGGTGACCCTCACAAGTGGTTTGTTCAATAGCAGCTGATATTCCCCAGCAGGCCTTAAGTCCAATCGTTATTGGCATTCTTTCAGATTCAGGTGGAAGTCATTGGTAACCACCAGTGGAGAGAAGTTCTATTTGGGTCCCAGCTCCAACATTTGTTGTTATCCATCCCCAACATAGTGGGTGGTCTAGCGGAGTTTTCATCTCCAGCAGAGCCTGTGACCAATGTCTTCCTCAGCAGAGTGAAGTCTTTCTCAGCAGAGTCTCTTAATTCAGAGAACAACTTAGTTTGTCGTCCCCAGTGGAGTTGCCTTTATCTTCAACATTTATTTTGCTGAGACGTTTCTTTTGCATTGCATAAGCATCTTTGCATGGCATCCTCCCAAACACCTAGCATTTCCATTTCGTATGGAGCATTACGCCATAGAAAATTCAAACATATGCATTCGAAGCATAAGCCAGGTTTGATACCTTCTACCAGACTCTTTCCCCAACGGAAAGTGATGTAACTCAGGAGATATTGGTTAAACATTACACAGCGACCAGTGGATACGTCCTTCCTATTCCTTCATATACTCCCCTACAGAGTTGTCTGTCTAGATTTCTCTTTTCCCCAGCAGAATCCTTTTTGCGGGTATGAGAATTCTACCTATCTCGGGTTTGAAAGCCTATCTTTGACTTAGTCTTTCTTTGAAATTCCGCTTTCGGTCGGTCTTTCTTTTTTAGTCCGCTTTCGGTCGTACTCGTTTGCTGTTGAAATTCCACTTTCGGTCGGTCTTTCTTTTCGAGTCTGCTTTCGGTCGTACTCGTTTGCTATTGAAATTCTGCTTTCGGTCGGTCTTTCTTTTTGAGTCCGCTTTCGATCGTACTCGTTTGGTGTTGAAATTCCGCTTTCGGTCGGTTTTTCTTTTCGAGTCCGCTTTCGGTCGTACTCGTTTGCTATTGAAATTTCGCTTTCGGTCGATCTTTCTTTTCGAGTCCGCTTTCGGTCGTACTCGTTTGGTGTTAAAATTTCGCTTTCGGTCGGTCTTCTTTTTCGAATCCGCTTTCGGTCGTACTCGTTTGGTGTTGAAGATTTGAGCAAGAAATAGTGGATTTTATGGATATCTGTCAAAGCGCGGAGTAGAGAATCGAAACCGGAGCCCAACACTATCTTTTAACCAAAATTGGGCAAAATTGGCTTAAGTAATCGATTACTCAAATAGGGTAATCGATTACCCTGTGTCAGTTTGCAAATTTCTGTTGCTTTCTTATGACAGCTCCATTGCACACTTGGGTTTTGATTCTATAAAGTATTATAGCAGCTAATGGAATATTCTAGACATCCCTAGACATTTCAACTCAATTCAATTCCAAGAGCATTGATTCTAGTGCTTCACTTCCAATCAAGTGCACCATATTCCTAGCATCTCCACCTTTAGATGTTGAAATCCACCTTGGGATTATTACTGAGTTGATCCTAACTAACCGAGTTAACTAACTTGACTCGGTGAGTTGAGTCTAACTAACTCCGACCCAAGCTCCAAACCTAAACCTCATTCCAAACCTCATTACAAACCTCTCATACTCCAAACCTAAAATCTATTTAAAAGATGCTTCACTCATTTTCAAGGACCTTCAACCATTTTCTCAAATTTCTCACATTTCACTCTCATTTCTCTCTTCACTTTACTACAACTTCTACTTCTCTCTTCTAAAACCACACACAAAAGCTCTTATTTCTTGAAGAATAATCACTTTTTGCATTGAAAAGTGATTAATTCTTGAGCTAAACTTCATCTCTCGATTTGCATTGGTTGGATTTTCTGGAATTTCAGCTTGTTTTTCTTCAATCCAAGGGTCTCTCACCATTTATTTTGGTGTAAGTTGGATTTTTGGTGGATTTTTGTGATTTTTTTCTCGGTTTCGACGTATTTTGGCTACTAATCGAGGAATCTCTGGTTTTCTTGAATTTTCTGCACCAAGATCACTTTGCAACAATCACCAAAGCAAATCTCTGCTTTGTAGGTTGGTTTTCCTCAAATTTATACTTGATTTAGCTTATTCGCAACTTATTCTATGTAGTTCTTTGGTGATTTTGGTTTGGATCCATGGTGCTTGAATTAGATTCTTGACATTGATGATTGTTGGATCTAATTGATGATGACGGCTGTGACTGAACTCAATTTTCATGCATGATTGTTTATATGATCATTTGGATGCTTGGATAAGTGATTTACTGCTGAAAAGTGCTTTTCAAATTGGATTTTCTGCCTCTGTTTCAGTGGTAATCGATTACCCTAACAGAGTAACCGATTACTCTGCCTAATTTTCACGTTTTTGGTCAAATTTCAACTGAGTAACCGATTACTCAAAAGGAGTAAGCGATTACCACTGCTGCAGAGTGATATTTTCTTGCATTTTCTTGCTTGTTTTAGATTTCTTGCATGTCTAAACTTCATGGATTGATCCGTTGATGATTAGTGGACTATTCTTGAACTGTTTCACTTCACACTATTGCATGAGCATGATTTTTCGACACGCGGTTCTTGATTGTTAATCGATGAATGTTTATGTTTGCGTTTGTTGATTAATCGATGTAATGAACACATAATGCACACACATTGAGCTTGTTAATTGTTAATTGATGCCCGTGTTGCTGGAATTGCTATGTGCATGTTCATTTGCTTTCTATTTCAAGAGGTGCACATTTGTTTTAATTTCTTCACATGCTTAACAATGTGTATTCTCTTACAATGTGCATTATTCCATGATGATTTCAAGAATCATTTACAATGATTTACTATGTGATTGTGATCATGTTTGATTGAATAGTGTGCAAGGCTTGAAGCATGTTTGTTTTTTTCCGAATGAATCATTTGTGAGTGCATGCTGCCCTGACTTTTCATTGTTGTCTACATACATATGTGTTGTTGTATGTGCTGCCATTTGCTTTTTACACCCATTTTTGTATGCTAAGCATGTGCTGTTAATTGCTGTTTGGTACAAGATGATGGATTTTACCGCTGCATTGCACTTATGAGCTGTAATTGGTGTTGTTTTCATTGTGTCCTCCCATTTTATTTTCTTATTTGGGTAGCATGATATGTTGTTTTGTATAGAATTGTCTTCACACCTTTAGGACCCTTCTTCCATTGATTCTTAATTTGTTTAATCATTATTTGGTATTCTTTCCTTATTTCACTACTTGTAAATAGTTTTTGAACTAACCTTTTCATGTAGGTGCAAATGGTAAGTAAGTGTGTGGACATGCTTCCACATACGCTTTTTTCTTCTATTTTCTCTTATGTTTTTAAATCATTCTACTCGTGGTCATGATGAGCATTTATATGCTTTCCTTGAATAACTTCTTTCTTCCCCTTTTGAGTTATAACTCATCTTCTACTTTAGAAGTGAGTTGTTTAACTCACTCTTCTTCTCCTTTCTCTTAGGATTAGGTTCCTTAAACCACATTAACCATAGGAGCATCCATGTATGACAACTTTAGGGTTTGAGTCTTAGTCTCCCCCATTAGATTTTACCTTTTTCAACCATTTGAGTCTCTCCTCTTCTCATTTCAAAACAAAAATAAAAAACACTTCATAAAAGGCATAGCATGTATTGTATTTGAGCCTTTCATGTGAGAATAAGATAGTGAGGGGTCTTCTCTCACTTTCTTAGAATGTTTAGCATACGTCCCGTCTTGGGTTGATATGCGAGGAATTCGATCCTACATGAAGGACTTAAATACAACGTGTGTTACAAAACACAAAACAATCAAAACACTTCTTGCTTAAAAGACAAAAATAAATAATAACATCTTTCCTTCGAGAATTGTTTTCTCATCTCACTCATTCTCAACGTACGAACGTGCTTCTCCTCGTTCTCTTGCGAGACGGTAACGCACTCGATTCAGTGAGCCTGCAACACCTGAGCTAGAGCGTTAGTCGTTCCCTAAAAAACACAAACAACTTTCCCTTAGCTGAGGGGAACTACGTCGCTCTGATTCTCATGTTCCCAATGAGATACGTAGGCAGTGGGGTAGGGCTCATTCGAGCACTTCTTTTATTTTCCCTACATTTGTTTCTCGTTCTTTTCCGTTTTCGTTCCTTTTCCTTTCCAGTAGCAGTGGAGTTCCAGTTTCCTACACCCTTTGATCGAGACAGCAAGCGTGGATCCCATCGGGTACGATGGACGTGTTGGGTGCTAACACCTTCCCTTCGCGTAACCGACTCCCGAACCCAGTTCTCTTGGTCGTAAGACCATGCTCTTTCCTTTCCTTCAGGTTTATGCAGTGTTTCCTTTCCCTCTCTTGGGATAAATACACATTGTTGGCGACTCTGTTTCGGTGCCACTTTCGCGTTTGTACTTGGATGAAAATCCCGGGAGCGACAGGGCCCGCTGTGCTCCGGCGGAGTTTGAAAATGCAGAAGAAAAGGTCCACGGTCGGCCCGACATTCAAGTAACGGCATACCAGCTCAAAAGCGCGAATGAATGTCAATGCGTTTGGATGGAGCTGGGCGGGGCACAGTTCCAAGTGGCGGAATATGACCTCCTGGAAGTCGGTGAAGGGCAGACGGAACTTAGCCTCCACGAAGGCAAACTCGTACATGGGGAACCACATCCTCGGATAAATCGAGCAGATTCAGTCGTTCTCTGTTGGGCATATAGCCTTTTAATGCACTGACACACCCTCAGCTTGGTCTTCTAGATAGGGAAACTCTCGAGCTTCCTCTTAAGTAAACGTCGACCTCGTCGACAGGGGTTCCTGGGCGATCCTTTTAAGGTCCCCCTCAGCTATGTGGACGTTGGCATAATCCGCGGGCTGTTCCGCCTCCTCATGCGCAACCCCAACGTCGGGCACGGTTTCTTCGTGTTGGTCAGCCATCTCACCTGAAAAGCTGAGGAAGAAAAAGTGAATTTGACGGCTAAGATCAAATCCACCCTTCCACCACTAGTCAAGTGAAAGGGCGAGGAAGAAGTCGAGGATAACCTCGAGCCCAAGTCGACCACGGCATAATACGATGACTTCATTTTCCCCTACGACGGGGACGAGTCCCCGCGACTTTACGAAGACTCAGGAGCTTACTCGACAAAATAAGCTCGTCGCGCGAAAGCCAAAGTTCCATGTCGAACATGCCTAATACCCGACTACAAACTTAAAACTAATCCTAACCATAATCTAGGAGGATCTACACAAGCCTGCGCAATAATCATGAACATCCATCCCATGTTCTTCCTGTTCTTCATGTTCGTCATGAATTTTCCTGAAATTCATGAGTTCATCGAAGAACACACGAACATTCAACCGGAAAACTCATGTGTCACTGAAAAATTAATACAATTTTCCAGAAAGGAAGAACACCTGGGAATTTACAGAAAGGGATGAAGAACTTACTTGCTAAATCGAAGGAAGAAGATGATGATCACGAACTGAGCGTTGAAGGTCGACGACGGCGGAAACACTCCGGCGAGATCATGAGTTGCAGAGCATGGAGATTAGGGGATAAAAGTTTGAAGAAAGTGTCAAATGAATCTTCTCTTCCAACTTTTATAGGCACTTCCTCGCTTCGGAAGCTCAAAGGCCATCATAGCCTAGGCGTTTCTAGGCCTGACAAAACTTGAGTGCTCCACCACATGTCAGAAAAGGGAATCTTCGTTTGGCATTCCCCAGGCTAGATGTTGCATCCACCAAGTCCCGATACTCCGCGATCACATCTTTCTCGACCATGCGTGCAACTCACGTCCTCATCAAAGCTCGTCGACACTAAACGAAGCTTCAACGGGCACATTTCTTAAACCTGGTCGACATAAAAATGCCATTTTCGTGAGCATGTCCTCGCACATGAATAGCTGGTCGGGGCTGATAAATGACCAATGTCGACCACCTCAACATTGGGACAGGCGAGGAGCGTATGCCTGAACATCGCCAGTCATGGGCAATTGTCCACGCAACTATCTCAAGTCATCATTCTTCCACAGAGAAAAGACTTGGGGGGCTCCTGTTCTGGACTGAGCAGGCGCTTGGCCCCCAGTAGGGCAAGGTCCAATCCAGTCCAGCTTTTGGCCAGACTAATAGCCAGAAACTAGCCGTTGGGAAGAAATTAGCCGTTAGGCAGCAACTAGCCATTGGGCGTGTCCCCCCCACTCATTTGACAGCTCATGCGACCAACTGTCTCCTCGGATCTCACAGAAATAGTTGGACCAGGTCAAAGGGTCACGCGCCTGGCCCTCCACCTGGCAGTCTCCCATTGGTCGACCAGACATTTCGGCCACATGGGAGACCTTGGCCCCGCGCTGGGGGTTACTTCTATAAATACCCTCTCATGTGAGAGGGGCAGGTTTGATCACTATTCAATACTTGAAATCTTAATTTTGTACTTTCTTTCTCTCTTTGTCCAAACACTTACTTTGGCATCGGAGTACCTTGCAGGTACAACCCCTTTTCTCTCCTTCAAGCATCCTCATCCGTCCTACACGAAGTCCACGACGATCCAGTCTGATCACCTCTGATTAGTAGAGATTGTAACATAGATGCCCACCATATGGCCATGTTGGCTAAAACGGTGCGTTCTAGGACTTGGATTGGATGAATCCCCACTGTGTGTAATTTTTCTGCTGATGCCTTGGTGGCTTAATGAAACCGGGTTGATTGTAAAAAAAAAAGAATATTCTTTCTCCAAGGTTCAACTGCTTCTTCCACAGTTCCACTCCTTCAACTTTAAAACGCTAATCCCAAAATCCAACAAAATCGATGAAATCGTTCTTCAAAATCATTAAAATCGTCCATTTCTATTTCTATTAGTAAGTTATGGTTATCAGTGAAGTGTAAATTTGAATTCCATTTCTATTAAATTCTATCTCGTTTCTGAAATTCTAACATACTACCTCCGTTCCTTTATATAAGAGACAATTCACTTTTTTGTTCATTGAATAATTAATGTATCTAATCTATAAATTGACTAAATACATTGGTTATTCAATGAACCTAAAAAATGAGTTGTCTTTTATAAAAAGGAACGGAGGTAATATTAAGGATGTGGAATGAATTAGGTGACTTTACTATATGACTTTAGTATAATTGGGAAATGTATTAAGGAGCAGTTGTGACATTCACTATTCTAATTTGTTTTGGTATAAGAACTTATTCGAGGAAGAAATCTATTTTGTTTTATGATACACTACGCCAAAAATGATTTTAGGCAGCGCACCTTAGACAGCGCTTTTTTCCAAAAGCGCTGCTATAAGTTAAATAAAAAATAAAACACGGAAAGTATGTACGAAATTGTGTAAAAGCGCTGCTAAAAGGCCCACCTTAGACAGCGCTTTACTTAAAGCGCAACTAAAGGCCCAACTACAAAGCGAAAGCGCTGCTAAAAGCACTCATTAGATAGCGCTTCACAAAAGCGCTATCTAAAGTCGTTTAAAATTAAAATTAAAAAACATATTCTATTCATTCTTTCTCTTCTCAGAATTGTTTCTCTTCTCTCGCGAAAAACCCTAAACCCAGAAAAAATCTCCGTCCTCCGTCCTCTCACGCACCACGCACCTCCGTCCTCTCCGGCGAGGCTTCTCCACAATCAGACGAAGCTTCTCCGTAATCAGACGAAGCTTTTTCACGGATATCTCTCTCACTTTGCATCTTCCATTCCAAGGTTAGTTCACATAGCGAAAAAAATTTACTCAAGAAAAATATATTCTTAATTTAGTTAGTTCCTAGGAAGTTTGAAATTTAGGGGATACATAACCTGAAAGAAATATACAAAATTATATTTACTCAAGAAAAAAGAAACTTGTTCATCATGAGTTATTTTTTTACATTTCTGGCGTTGTTGGATGTGAGACACTTTTGTGGATTCTCATCCCTCAGTTTTGGAATTGGTATATCATTAACATATTCCTTTTAATGGCTACTTGGTTTTGTTTCTTCAACTGCATTAGTAATTGCATCACTAAGCTTATCCTTCTTCTAACACATTCAAATGCTACTATTGCTGATCATCCTCCAAATTTAGAACCATCTCAGGTGTAAGATTTGTAACCTGCTATGCAAACATTCACGCGAATTCGTTTGGTTGATAGTGTTTTTGCATTTCTGTTTCTTCTTAGTATTTACTGTTTAGTTTATGTGTTGTTGTTCATCCAATTAGAGCAAGCCCTATGTTTCAATATATTCACCATTGTCTTCTTTTTAATGCTGCATGCTTATGTTTACTTTTTCTTATTATAGAATTTGAATGTGCGCCTAACTCCCATTACATGTTTCAAAGCCATTTGCCTAAACTAGGTTGTCATGAGTGTTCAATTAAGCCCTTTTTTTAACTTATCGTTTCTCTAAACATGTACCATACATTTGTTTGTGTAATGTAACTACTTTTAGAAGCATTTTGTAATACTTTTAGAAGCATAGTGTACAAGAATTCAGAATGTGAGACCCATTTTGGAATTCAGAATGTGAGACCCATTTGTTTGTGTAATACTAATTAACAACGAACTGCCAATAGATAATAGAATTGTGAGAATATTGTGATATTGCATTATTTTGTAAATGAAATGTAACTATTACAATCTCTTATTACAGGTTAGATGGCTAGTAACGAGGATCACCCACATGATGATTCTATTCATGATGGAGATGAGACCGGTAATGCAGTGGAAAGGGAAATTAGACGAGGAATTACAATTATGAAGCGACTCATTCGTGATAGAGATCGAGGCATAAAACATGATGTGCATTGGAGTCAAGATAACCAACTAATTGAGCCTAACGGTTCAACGTTGACAAGTTATCTTGGTTCAGTTACAAGGAGAGAAGTTCCAATTACTTGTGATGATTGGAGAAACAAATTGTTGAAAGACGCTAAAGACAAAATATGGATTGAGATACAGGTACCATATGTGATGTTATTTGTTTTTAATGTCGATTATGTATTTAAATTACTTATACTAACGCACTCTGTGTATGATTTTCGTAGAGGTCTTTCAACATTGATGATACCAGAAAATATTATATACTCGGATTGGCCAGAAAAATACATAGAGGGTTTAGATCTTTTTTATCAAACAAGCATCTTAAGGATGTGGATAAAAAATTTATTGATGCAGAGCTTCCACAGAAATATGCAAATTTGATTACACCTCATGAATGAGAAACTTTTAAATCCAAATGAAAAACCCCAGAATTTGAGAGTGTAAGTGACATAAATCGACAACGAGCATCAAGTCCCGCGTATCCATACAAAAAAGGGCGTATGGGATATGCACGCTTACAACAAGCTATAGTAAGTATCTATAAATTGCAATGATATACTTGTTCATCATGAGTTATTTTTTATCATGTTATTTGGCTTAATGTGTAGTTAACAAAGGAGAAAAGTTCTGAAACATCTCTTCCGGACCATGTTTTGTGGAAGGAAGCCCGCGTGGGTAAGGATGGAGTTGTTAAAGAAGATGTTCAACAAATTTTTGAGAAACGTGTAAGTATAACATTATTGCTTGAATTAAATCAAACGTTTATTAACATATAATTAAGTCAAATTTTCGATATTCATATGAATTTCAGGAGCAGCTATCTCAGTCTATATCTCCAGATGAAGACAATGATTGCAGGAGGCTACTTAGTCAAGCATTAGATGTTCGTGAGTATTCTGGTCGTGTGAGGGGTAAGGGATATGGGATCACTCCAACATCCTTGAAAGAACCAAAGAAAAAAACGGCTAGCAATAAAGAACTACAGGCAAAGTTGGAAGCATTAGAATCTGAAGTTCGTGAATTGAAAAAGGAAAAAGAAAGAGATAAAAAAGAAAGAGATCAAGCTTCAGCTTTTAAAGATACTAGTGAGAAAGATAGTATCAATTGTAATTTTCAACCGAATATTCCCGAGGTAATTATATATATTATTATGAAATTAAATTAGCTTAATTTATTTAATTGACATATATACACATTAACAATGTCATATTTATTATTGGTTTTAGGGCATTTCCCGTTGTCAACTCTATTTATCGTCACCGACTTATCGGATGGTTGGCAAGGGAAAAGTGCATAACACTTTAGGAGAAATGCTTCACCATAAACCGCTCCCCACTGGATTTTTGAAAGTATCGATTGATATTATTTTAGAGGGGGATGCCTTATTACCACTACCTGACGATGTTTCGGATGCAACATTGTTGGGAGATGCAATAGGATCGTTTGTTGCATGGCCGTCAAGCCTCATTTGCCTAGATGATAAGGTAAGCTTAAAACCATTATGAACCTTTGGGTATTCAAATTTTTTACGGGCATTTTACGTACATTTTTTTTACATGTGAATGTTAGACTCCAACAAAATCCAAATCAAATTATAAGGGGAAACCGAGTCGGTTGCATCGAGAAAAGAGGTACAACACAATTATATGATATTTATGCATGGAAAATGTTAATTCGTGATCTTATACTTCACCTAACTAATTATATGATATTTAGATTCAGGCTAAAGAGATTGAACAAGTCAGTAGGGGTAAGATGCCTGAAATTAGCAACATTCTCACACAAACAAAGGGTGTTGCTAAGAAGACCGCGGCTAGAAAAAAACCTACTTCTCAGTATAGGTCGTGCCTTCAGACATGTTTACTTATAACAGATATTCCGGACGGTGGTACTAGGCTTATACCTATGGAGGAAGGTATTTTTGGTTTTGAATATTTGGAAACAATTGGTAGAGAGGACATGGAGCAAGTTTTTAAACATTTGGAATTGGGCATCGGTGTTGTCGATACATACATTCGATATACTCCGATCAACTTTGTTTAATTAATTGAACAATTTATTTACTCATTTCAAATGAATAGTCTAATATGTTAATGATGTTTTTATTTAAGGTTTCTGTATGACAAATTGATGCGTCCGCGTGGATTGGAACAAAGATTCGCTTTCTTATCTCCCATGACTATAAACCAATGGTTAATCGTACAGAAACCAGATGAAGTCATACAGTATGTACTCGGTTTATTTATGGCCAGCAAAGATACAAAAAAAGTTGTTCTTTTTACCATATAATACTGGCAACGGGTTAGATTTTCATTCTAACTTCATCTATTATAATTTTTTGTTTTTTGAAGTTGAGTAGAAAGTTTTCATCTAACCTTTGTTTTCATTCTAACCTTTGTTTAATCGTACAGTGGACATTGGTTGTTGGTGGCAATTAATCCGATAAGAGAAATTGTATATTATCTGGATTCTTTACACAATGATCAAGCAACATACCCAGATATGAAGAAGTTGATTGATACGTAAGTGAGATTGTTCTAAAAATTCGTGTGTATATTTATTTATTTACGTGACATGTTCTAAATATTCGTTTATATTTTATTAGCGTTATACAAGTTTTTCGATCACAAAGAGATATTCAAGTTCCAAAGAGCAAAGCCAACAACATTACATGGATTATAGTGGAGGTATATTTTCACAATTTTGATTATATTATTGATGATACTTGATAAAACTAGTTAAGGGGTATATCCTGATATATATCCGTATTTTCTTTCCATGTGTAGTGTCCTCGTCAGCGCAATGGAATAGATTGCGGATATTTCATGTTGAGGTTTATGAAAGAAACTCTTCTTTTGGATCGAATAGATATTCCATCCAAGGTATGGATTTCTAACTTAGGAATTATTTTAATATTTACCACATATGTCTCATATAATTAAATAGTTTTAGCTAAATCATACTATGTTATATTATTATGTAGTTGTAGACATATATTTTCGACACCATGTCTTGGTAGGAAAAATGATGTTCTTCAACTGAAGAAAATGGCTACATATGAGGAAGAAAGAAAATGAAGGTATTCAAAAGAAGTTTTCGACACTTCGACAAGAACAGCGTTTCGACAGAAACATAAGGAAGTTTTCGTCAGACAAGGTTTAAGGGACATTTGTTACTTTTCGACAATTCGACAAAGTGAAGAGGCGCAGCGCTTCGACGCAAAGGGAAAATTCAAATTCAAAAGATATGACGTTTGGCAGAAGACGCGTGGAAGCTTTAGAAGAAAAGAAGACATGCAGAAGGCCAAGTGTCAAAGATTTAGAATTTTTCCGTTACTAAACAGTTATTGTATTTTTCTATAAATAGGATAGTTGTTGTAGAATTTTAGTGTGTGAAAACTTGTACCAAATTCCTGTAAATACTCAAAGTACCCGTGTGAGAGAAAAGAGTTTATTATCTGGAAATGTACGTGTGAAACACCATCTTTTTTAGTTTATAAGAAATTCAAAGTCTTTTATAATTGCCTTTACTTTTCCCAGTCATTTATCCTTTGTCATTTACTTTATGCAAGTTTTAATTTCATTTAATTTACCTTTTCGCCAGAAGTTGTGATTTAGTTCTTTAACCAAACCATTCATCCATAAAAGGTATAATAAAACAAACCATCAAAACACCATTATTCTAAGAGTTAGATAATTTTGCACATGTATCCCAGGATTTGTGTGGTTGGTCCTGCAAGTAACCCAGTTTTATAAGAGATTGGTAAACCAGAGGTTGTTCGCCAAAATCTACAGCGAACAAATTGGCACACCTGGTGGGACTAGTGTGAAATTTTAGAATTTTTACAGAATAACTCTTAGCCAAATAGTTTCTACTTCGTGGTATGCTTTTGAGAAGCGGTAAATTAGCCGTAACCGACGTAGAAAGACCTAAAAGAACAAGAGTAAGAAGAATGGCAAATCAGCCAAATAATCCAAATCCAAATGAAACCATTCCAGTTTCCAAGCCTATCCCTTCAACAAGGGGAAATGTGGATTCAAACCCTGTTTTAGAAGAGGCTATGCCTTCGTCAACAGGATCTATACCAGCGGTTTCGCTCTCCCAAAATATGCCTAGTTCTTCCACAATGGGACATTCAATGCCCATGGGGACGCCTCCTCCTGGAGGACATAATTATAGGCCATTTCAGACAAATTTTTCCATGCCTATGTTTGGTAGAGAACAACCATATGGAATGCCAACTTCAGTGATGGCAAACTTGCAAAATGCATCATCCTTGTATTCTGATGCCATGGTCCACGTATCTTCACCACTACAAGGGTCGGGATATGGTGGAAATACAAGTAGATTGAACCAACCCCTACCAAATTTCCAAATGCCAGCAATTACAAATAATTCTGCGCAAGTAATTCGACAACAAATGGACGAAAGTAATCATGATATGGTCCAAATGTTGACACAACAAATGGGAGCAGTGTTTAACCCTTTAATACAAAACACTACCCAAACCAACCAATTGTTGGCTGCGCAAATGACACGTATTGCTGACTTTTTTGGTGTTCCTCAAACGCGACAAAGAGAACAAGTAATTCAAAACCCAGTAGTGACTGTCGAAGAGGAACCCACAATAAATCAAAAGCCTTTAGAGAATCCTCAGGCAAACCCTAGAAACCAAGAGGCAGTGGTCGAACAGCCGCGTATCGAAATCCCCGTTCAACAAGAACCTAGGAGGATAATAGTCCCGAGAGGCCAAGATGCTGATGATGTGTTGCAACAGCAAATACGATATAATAACCTGCCTGCCGAAAACAATTTAGCAGCCATGGTCGAAAGGATAATGGCGCAAAATGGGGTAAATGTAGGATTACAAAGGCCTAGTTATGCTTCCCCATTGTCAGAATATGTTCTACGACAGGAATTACCCCCAAGGTGGAAAGTACCCAAATTTACCAAATTTTCAGGGGACACTAGCGAATCCACCATAGAACATATAGCGCGTTATTTGATCGAAGCAGGAGAAATAACCCATAATGAAAATTTGAAAATGAAATACTTCCCAAGTTCTTTGACGAAAAATGCGTTTACCTGGTTTACATCCTTGCCTGCAAACTCTATATTCACTTGGACCCAATTAGAAAGATTGTTCCATGAACAATTTTATATGGGTCAAACTAAAATAAGTTTGAAGGGATTAGCCAGTGTTAAGAGGAAATTTTTAGAGCCTATAGATGATTACCTAAATAGGTTTAGGTTGCTTAAGGCAAGATGTTTCACACAAGTGCCAGAGCAAGAGTTAGTCGAAATGGCTGCAGGGGGTCTAGATTATTCTATAAGAAAGAAACTAGACACTCAATATTTAAGAGATATGGCACAATTAGCAGACAGGGTAAGACAAATTGAAAGGCTAAAAGCTGAGAAATTTAGATCAAATAAAAATAAAAAGGAAAGGGTGGCCTATGTAGGAGTATGTCAGGATAATGATAATGACGAAAATGAACTAATTTTGTTCGACGAACAAGAAATTGATCTGGCAGAACTAAAGTCAGGCCCACCATACGCCTGTAAAGTACTAGCTCCGTCAAATGGGAAAAATGCAGTCGAACCTGAAAAGAATGATAGGTTTCCTAAAAGAACTTATACGTTCGACGTCACCAAGTGTGACGAAATTTTCGACTTATTAGTCAAAGATGGTCAATTAATAAAACCAGCAGGCACTAAAGAGCCTCTTGTGGACCAACAGAAAAAGAGAGGTTTTTGCAAATACCATAACTTTTTGGGTCATAAAACTTCTCAATGTTTCCTTTTCAGGGATCTTGTTCAGAATGCAATCCGTGATGGAAGACTGAAGTTTGGAGACAAATCAAAACAACAGATGAGGATTGACTCAAACCCCATGCAGGTGGTCGAAGCCAATTATGCTGAACCTTTCACTGTGAACATGGTGGAAGTCGAAGTAGCCTCTGATTGTAGTTTTGAAATGGTGGAAGCTGCTGAGGGCTTCGACAATAATATTAACATGGTGGAGGTTGCTGATGACCTCCTAGACAAGCCTGAAGTGGAAAAAGTATCCAAGGACTTTGTAGACCAGCCAGTGTCAGTCAAGATTACTGAAAATCTTAATGTAGGAAATTTGAATGACCATATCAACAAAGTTAAGACTACTGAAAGTTTCAGCAAAACAGAACGCAGTTGAGACTACTGAAGGTTTTGACAGAAAGAACAAAGTTGGAGATACTGAAGTCTTCGACAGTCAGAAGCAGGAGGAAACTACTGAAGGTTTCAACAACCAGAATGCAGTTGGAATTACTGAAGGTTTCGACGAAAAGAATAACAACAAAATTGCTGAAGATGGGGTAATTTGGGATACTTTAGTGGAGCCCAGTGGAAAATTCGACTATCTCGTGAAATACTCTGCACCCCCAAGTTCTCGTATTGACATCAACAAAATCCAGCCAACTGGATGGGGAGATTTCTTTAAAGATACTAATGAAGGAGCAAATGTTAATGCCCCTGTCATCAGAGAGGAGGCTAATGAAGGCCTTAATCATGACAAAATAGAGACAATGAGAGTTGCTGACAAGATCAACACTATGGAACCAGTCAATAAGAACGTTACAAGAATCAAGACAGAGGCTGCTGAAGGCCTTGTGAAGCCTGCTCCTTATGGGATTTTGCGCAGAACAATGGAAGACCCTAAAGAAAACTCAGTCGAGCAATGCTGCAAACTCATCTCCAGGAACTTACCCTCAGGAGGAAGCTTCGACCAGGCGAAAGGGAATGCTGAAGAAGAGGCAAGACTTATTGAAAGAATGAATAAATTAAGTCTCACTGATGACCAGAATGTGGATATCAACATGGTGGAAATTTCTCAGAAGAAACAAACAGAAACTGACGAAGAACGCCGTCGAGAAGAGTATCAGAAGTTGGCTTACCCTAAGGAGGAGGAGAACTTAGTCGAATTCATCCAAAGGTGCCAGAGTAAGAAGGCTGAAGTCATGTTGTGCCCACGTTGTAGTGCGGTGTTTGACAAGAAAGCAGCAAGCAATCTGGAGGGGGTGGAGAAAGCCAAAAGAAGAGGAAACTGGGGGGCAATCCCAACAGCCAGAAATGGAAGGTTCGATCCAAGGAGGAGTGAGCATCACAACCAAAGGTTTGGCGAAGGACGTCATAGAACTTACAAGCCATCTGTCAAAGCTGAGGATGACAAGTGGGTCCAACCAATCAGAGATGCTCAAGGGCAGAAAAAATTGAAGAACTTTGAAATGCAGAGAGGTTCCTCCATGGAAGAAAAAATGGGGGTCGAAAAACAGAAATCGAGACCATACCCATCAGAGAACTATAAAGGAAAGAATCCAATGTCAAGGTCTCAGTGGAGAAGGTTCCAAAGACAGAAAAGAGCAGAAAAGGAGGCTGCAGAAAAGAACAAAATCAAAGAAAACACTCTTGATGAAAATAAAGCTGAGTCAAGCAAAAACATGCAAACAATGAACCAAGAGTCTGCTCCAAAAAACGAGCCCTCTCAAAAGGACAAACCAAGCAACATGGTAGGGATGTCGAAGCCTAGCAACAAGGTGCCAGAAGACGACGAAGTGACTGATGATTTTAGGTCAGACTCAGAAGCATCTTTCGATGTCACATGCAATGTGGTTTCAGTGCTGCCTAGAGACTATGATAGAGTGATGGAGATCGAAGACGAAGAAGATGAGGTTGAAGATGACAACATGGGGCTTAGGCCTGTATGTTATTATATAATGAATAATGGTTGTGTCGAAGAGCAAAACACTTTCTTTGAAAGACCAGATGATGCAATGAAAGCGCACTTAAAGCCTTTGTTCATAAAAGGAAAAGTGGAGAACGTTGGTGTCAACAAGATCTTAGTAGATGGTGGAGCTGCTGTGAATTTAATGCCCCATTTCATGATAAAAAGGATTGGAAAGGATGACTCAGACACAAAGCCCCACAACATGGTGTTGTCAAATTATGAGGGAAAAGTAGGAAATACCATGGAAGTGATCCAGGTGAACTTAACTGTTGGAACCATAACAAGGCCAACAATGTTTATAGTGATAGCTTCAAGGGCGAATTATAACTTGCTGCTTGGAAGAGAATGGATTCATGGGGTAGGAGCTGTACCATCATCCATGCACCAACGAATAGCCATCTGGAGGCCAGATGGGATTGTCGAGAATATTGAAGCAGATCAAAGCTATTTTATGACTGAAGTAAACAATGTGAGTAGTCGAAGTTCCGACAAGAATTTGGCTCACATACCCCCCTGCAAACCAGCAGAATTCGACTTGAAGGTGACTGACAACGCCTATTGTTCCATGTACCTTCACCCAACACATGGGTTTCAATGGGACAAAGAAGTAATTGGCGAACCAAGTCACGTATGGGGGACTTCTAATATTGAGCCAACCGGTTGGGGAAGTGAATTTGATGATTATGATGAGTGAAGCCTCAGCGATCGAAAGAATTACGGCTTATATAGCCGAAAATAAACTCAAAGCGGCCCTAGAGGCCGAAGTAAAATACATGGCTGCCGAAGCCAACAAAGAAGGTTTTGAAGAGCAATGTCCCCAAAGGGATATTGGAAAAGGTTATGACAACAATCAGACTGGCGAATGGCAGAATCAGAAGCTTGACGCCATCTATGATGACGAACCCTTGGGGTTCGAAAAGGATCCAGCATCGACTAACATGAAGATGGTGGCACAGGATCCATTAGAAGAAATCAATTTAGGACTGGGGGCAGAAAGAAGGCCAACTTACATCAGCGCCAAGATAGATCCTCAGTTCAAAGTCGAAATAATCCAATTGCTAAATGAGTACAAAGACTGTTTTGCATGGAATTACGACGAGATGCCAGGATTAGACAGGAGTTTGGTCAAATTGAAGCTGCCAATAATGGAGGGAAAGAAGCCAGTAAAGCAAACTCCCAGACGCTTCGCACCAGAAATCTTGTCGAAAATAAAAGAAGAGGTCGAAAGACTTCTAAAATGCAGATTCATCCGCACCACCAGGTATGTCGAATAGATTGCAAACATAGTCCCTGTAATTAAGAAAAATGGTAAGCTGAGGGTATGCATTGATTTTAGAGATTTAAATTCAGCTACCTGTCATACCCCAAATTTGTCCTACCTGGGAATATTTTATATCTGAACATTCCTCCACTAACCATCATACCTATATCCAATCCCTTTGTCCATTTTCACTTTTAATTAACCTATCTTTTTCTCTTATTCATTTTTTATAACCATTTCCCTTATCCATTACAAATATCCATAACCATATTTCTTTTCAAATCCATTTATTTAAATCCATATCCACTCTAAATCCTTTTTTCTAAACCCAAACCATTCTTCAAATCCACCTTTCAATTTAATTCATTTTAAACCAATTTAAATCCAAATATCCATTTCCAAATTAATCCATTTTGAACCACTTCAATATCCAATTTAGATATCCATTCTTTAACCAAAGTCTTTTTCAATATCCATGTTGACTATTGTTTTTAATCCATATTTTCCAATAACCAAATATCCATATCCCTTTTTGTTCAAAAAACATATTTCTCTAAACTCAAATCCAAAATCCATTTCTCATACCCATTTTATTTCAAATTTATTATCCACGTTTTAACCAAAATTCCACGTTCACATTTCAAGGCCATCTCGATTAATTCATGGCAATGCAAGATTCAAATTCATTTTTCATTTCAAAGCTCATATTCCTTTTCATTCTTCAAGTTAGAAAATAGAAACTAAGTCCAATATCATCATCATCTTATAAGGTCCATTACAAATTCACAAAAAAAAAAGGTTACAACAAAAATTACATAAAAGCTGAACGAAGGTCGTGATAAAAGAAAACAAATTGGTACCATCTACCAAAGCCATCACGTTCAAAAAAAACTTGCAGCAACAAAACATGACACTACAGACAAGCTTTCTGCAGCGCCTGTTCCAAGACTTTCCTTTCATTAAAGGAGCTTCAGTCCAAAAACTATGCTCCAAAACTCTGTTGCATCACTACACCAATTTCATACATATGCCATCCTGCTCAATACTGCTACGCTCCACACTACACCACGCCTTGCCAAGAAAAACCTGCTCTCAAGACCTCTGCAGTAGAGCCTAGGCACAGGTCAACAAAACCTGTTATGACCTGCAATCGAAAGCTACAAGACAAGGAGTGAATTACAATAAACAGGTTTTTGGTGGTTTTTTAAAAGGGAGAGGGGGAAAAGAATTAGGGGGTCACAAAAAAAACTCAGAAGAATACCCAGACAGAAGAAAGGAGAAAGAACTCACCAAATCTGGAATCCGTCTCGGTTGCCTTGGAACCGTAACATTTTCATCATTATCTTCATAATCCTTCCTCCATCTCCAAACTTAATAAACAATTTCATCTGCTTCAAAACCAATTCCAGAACCTCACAGAACCACGCCTTCAACACTTTCTTTCACAACCCAACAACAAACCTCATTGTTCTTCTTTTACTCTCACCTTGTAAACACTGTGAAAAATCAAGACACCAACAACTTCCATTTTTGCATCACAAAAAAACCTGAAGACCACCTTCCTCAATACTTCTCCCTTACGCGCAACAAAAACCCTCAACGCATAACCTCATTCAACCACAACCTTCCTTCTCAATCATAACCACGCAAAACCAGAATTTGGAAAGATGGAGGAAAAAGTCGAAGCCACATAAACCAATAAACTACGCCGTCAAAAAAGGTCGTCCGCTGCGAACTGAGACGGAACAGATCGCGAAAGCAAAAAACGAAGAGCCGACTGAGAGGGCGTATTCTTCGGCGCTATTGAGTTCTTTAGGACCGTGACCTGTAGTGTTTTGAAGGCCATCACTTTTCTCCAACATTTGCACTCGTCAACAGCCACAACTTTAACCAAACCCAAATCGTTTCAGAAGAAGAAGAAGAGTTGAAATGAATCAAAGCATCGAAACAAACCTTAGCGGAATCGAGATCGAGAAGAGAACAACAGAACAATAACAAGAAGCGGAGGATTTGAAGAAATCACCTGAACTCAGTGTAAAGACATTCTCCAGATAGGTATTTTGATTCGATTTCCTTCCTCTTGCTTGTGAGTTTATCATGTGTTCATAAAGTTTCATCAATTTTGCTGAAAAGCTTGTTGTCATGGTTGTTTCGGATCACTGATGTTTTCGCATGAGGGACTTTTTGTGATTTCTTCTGGGTGTTGTCAAAAGCGAGAGTTTGATAAGGAGAGATGTTGGTGAGGCGTGATTTAGTTGAGCAAATTTGAAGGCGATGGTGTTGGAAAAAGAGAGAATGGGAGATCAATTTTGAAACCGCGTTTCTGTGTTTGTTCCTTTGCACCGCCGTTTTCCATCCTTAGGTTTAGGTTCCGTTGAATAGTCCAAACGGGTCGCAATTGGAGCGATCCGCTCTGTCCCATTTAACCCACACCACTACTTCCTCTTTTGGGCCATAGCATCAGAATTTCTGAACACACCCCTCTTAATTCACCAACCTCCTGGCCCATTCAGTTTTTTTTATTATTCATTTTATTTTTCTCTCATAATATATTTTAAGAAAATCTAAAAAACATTTTATTTATTTTCTTTTAAAATAGATTTTCTTTAAAAATATTGTTAATAAATTAATTTAGTTAATTTTATTTAAAAAAATTCATTTTAATACTAATTAATTTTTTTTATGATTAATGTTATTAAATATCGAATTTTAATTCAATTAATTATTAAGTTGGTTTCAAATCTAAAAATTTCTAAAATACTTTTATTTGATTAGTCCTCAATTCCTATTTAATTAATTTTATTAAATTATATATTTTTGATAATTAATTTTATTAAATATTTCGATTTAATCTAATTAATTATTGGAACTTTAATCTAAAAAACTTAAAACAAATTAGTTTGGAATTTCCCTCCTTAGATTAACCTTAGGAATTAGGATACTAACTAACTAACATGTTTGATTTCATTTATCTCCCACTTTGTTTGATTTTTGATCCTTGTGTGGTATTTATACTTTTCTCACGTGGATTTATTTCATACCTTGATTATATTTATGCTATTCATATTATGCTTGTCCAAACCAAAAAAATCTTTTCAAACTAATATCTTGACTTAATGTTAAGCCCTTTTAATACCTTGTAAGTCGATCGTTTTCACGATCGCAATCGACCTCACAATGCCTCCTCTTGGGCTTTATACAACGATAATTGTTGCACATTTCACTTTGGTTTGTATGCGCGTATGTGATTGGCTTACTTTAACCATGGCTCGATTATTTCCACTTGATTAATTACACCCCTCTCCCATAAGATTAAAACCAACCCTTTTTACAACAATAAACAAGCTTGATCCAACGTCAAGTATTTTTCAAATCAAATCAATATATTTAAACCACACTTAAATATTATTTCATAAAAGAAGAAAAGGGAGTAGAATGAAATCTTCGATTCTTCTCCTCAATTGTTTGGGCCCGAGGAATCTTTCTTAAGTTCAAGCAATTGTCTTCTTTATAAGACTCATAACGCGATTACCCATCAAACCTTTTTTTTACAATAAACAAAATCAAATCTTCTTTTCCTAAACACTTGGATGAAAAAGAGAGAGAGTCGGTTCTTCGACTAGCTTTCCCGTTTACTTGGACCCGAGGAATCTTTCTTAAGTTCAAGTAATTGTCATCTATTCAACATACTTTAACCATATTAAAAACTCTTTCATAATTAAGGATGAAAAAGAGAGAGAGCCGGTTCTTCGACTCGCTTTCCCGATTACTTGGGCCCGAGGAATCTTTCTTAAGTTCGAGTAATCGTCACCCAATCAAAATACGAACACATTTAATCCACAACTCAAACACCTTTCCCAAAGAACATTGTTTAAGTCATTCTTCCGCGCATATGAACTAGTACTTTAGCCTCCCATGACGAGCCGACAAGCCAACGTTTAGCAGTTAGAATGCAACTTAAACTCTCGTTCGCCTAAAACACGTCCAAATCAAACTTTTTTCTTAATCAAATCTCTAATACACTTAATACTTATTCAAACAACTTTTCACAAAAAGAACATGGTTTAGTCCATTCTTCCGCGCATATGAACTAGTGCTTCAACCTCCCATGACGAGCCGACAAGCCAACGTTTAGCAGTTAGAATACGAATTAAACTCTCGTTCACCTAAAAAACACAAACCAAACAACCGTAGTCCCACGAACTACGAATGCTCTGACTTTCCCATTGCACGAGGGAATACGTAGACCCGAGGATCTCAATCCTTGCCGAGCACTATAGTAAAAACCACCCATTTTTCCCTTAAAAAAATAATCCTTTAGAAGATAAACAAACAAACCAAGCTAACTTATCTCCCGAATCGAATCAAGAGGTTCCCGTTGAGTACAACGGATGTAGAGGGTGCTAATACCTTCCCTTTTGCGTAACCGACTCCCGAACCCGTAATTTGGTTGCGACGACCAAGTTCTTATCTCCCTTTCAAAGGTTTTCTCGATATTTTCCTTTCCCTCTTTTGGGATGAATAAAGTTCGGTGGCGACTCTGTTTCGAACAGTTTTTTCCACGTCCATCGCGAGGATCGTATTTTTCGAGGTACGACAGATGGCGACTCTGCTGGGGATTATTACCATCGCCTATGCTAGAGAGAGTCAAGCCTAACTTGACTCGATTCGTGAGTGTTAGATCCGCTTGTTTGTTTACCTTCTCTTATTGTTTGATTTCTTGCTTGTTTGATTGTTTATTATCTACTTGCATGCTCATTATTATTATATCCTATTATTATCTCCTATGACACTGTGGGCTCTCTGATCATTGGTGCTTTGTGAGATGGCTCTACACCCGAGTCTGAGTATAACCCTAGGATTAGGATGGTGGTTGTGTAGTGGAGGCCCTCGAGGAATCTTTCTCGTTGGGACGAAGCGAAGGCCCCGCTTAGAGTTGATTCTCTTGGGATGTTATTGTCGTGGTGAATCTTTGCCATGGCGATAATGTTTTCGAGCTTGAATCCATAACTCTAAGGACCATTAACCCATTTACCCATGGTTGTTGGTAGCGTTAATTCTATGTGAGTTAATGCGAACGCCCCAATCAGATGAGATCCCTCGAACGTATTACTTCCTGACAGTAATATTTTCAACCTCGATCTAGGATTCTGAGAACCCTACTTAGAACCCGTGTGTCGATGGTTGTGTAGTGGACGCCTCTGAGGAATCTTTCTCGTGGGGAAGAAACGAAGACCTCACCTAGACGAGATTATTTCGAGAATATTATGGTCGGACAAATCTTTGTTATGGCTATAATGTTTTTGAAATATATCCGTAACTCTAGGCACCTACCCGATTAGAGCCTACCTGTGGGGGATTTGACGATCAGAGATATCCTGTGTCTAACTCCTTCCTCAGAATCAGATGTTGTTTTGATCCTGGAACCGTGCATAAGCATTGCATACTCATGACATAAGCATTGCATACTCATTAGCATATCATTTTTCCAACAAACTCAATCATCCTTTGTCCATAACGACTCGTTGATTTCTCGACACTCGTATTGGAATTGAAGCCGCTTTTGGAAGGATCATGGACTCAGAAGGGCAGAACCAATTTGCGTCAAGAGCAGATGTTGACTTGATGAAGAACCAGTTAGACCGACTTGTGGAAGCTATGGCAAGGAAATAAGACAACATTCAAAGGCCTACAGTCACTAAGGACGTCACTTTGTCTCAAGTGAATAATCTTGAACAATTTCAGCCTATGCGAATTCCTGTTGGGGACCAGGTTATACAAGAATGTCACACTATTCAAGATGAACATGCCTCGTCTCATGATGCAATTGAATACCATAGCTTTGCATTCACTACACCGAATTCCCGAGGGACAAACCTGGTGGTGAATACTGAACGACCTCAAGATGTTGAGTTTGCAGAAAGATGTCGTGTGTTGGAAGAGAAGATTGAAACCATGAAGGGGCGTGATGCTTTTAATCTGAATGCTTTGAACATGTGTTTGGTACCCGGACTTGTATTACCTCCAAAGTTTAAGATGCCAAAATTTGAGAAATACAAAGGAGATAGCTGTCCAAAGCAACATTTGGTGATGTTTTGCAGAAAGATGACCTTCAATGCTCCCAATGATAAACTTATAATCCATTGTTTCCAAGACAGTCTGAGTGGGGCATCGTTGAATTGGTACATGCAGCTACAGAGTAGCCATATCCAGTCGTGGTTGGACCTAGCCGGTGCATTTGTGAAGCAATACCAATACAATCTTGACATGGCTCCCAACCGCATACAGTTGCAAGGCTTATCTCAAGAGGAGAACGAATCCTTTAGAGGGTATGCTCAGAGATGGAGAGAGGTAGCTGCTCGCGTTCAACCCCCACTTTTAGATAGAGAATTAGTTGACCTGTTCATAAATTCTTTGCAAGGCCCATACCTAGAAAAAATGATGAGCAATGGGACGTCAAACTTCTCTGACTTGGTTTTAGTAGGAGGACGCATCGAGAGTCATCTCAGGAGTGGAAAGATCCAAGACGCCTCGAGCATCCAGGCTGGTGAGACTGAATCTGTTGTCAATTCTCAAGAGGAAGAGGAGGACGAAATTAATGCAATCTGGGGCACTCAACAAGCTCCATACCCAAGCATCTCAAATGTTCAAAGTCAGCAATCCCATGGGCCTCCCTGTGCGGTTCCATTCTCTCCACGTGGTCAATATACTCCTGTTAATAAAGGCCCCCTCGTCAACAACAGATTGCACAACAACATTCTTCACAACCCCGACGCCACTATAAACAAAGACCAAAAAGGCATTTTGATCATTTGCCAATGTCATTCAGTCATATATTGCCACGTTTGATTAGTAGCAGGCTAATAGTGCCAAAGGGCTTGGATCCCGTGATTCCTCCATACCCTCCTGGCTTCGACGCCAGTGCATGATGTGGCTACCATGCTGGCGCCAAGGGGCATTCAACTGAGGATTGCAAACAACTCAAAAATAAGATCCAAGATCTGATTGAGTCCAAGTTGATATCGTTTACACCTCAAGGTATTCAAATCAACATCAATTGTTCATCTGTGGCAAGTCCATCTGCCCATGTTATGGAAGAAGTTGTTGAGAGTAGGTGTGAAGAAGGCTATCATAGTGGTCTTGATGAGCAAGAATGCTAGTCCAACAGTGGGTCAAGAAAGAAAAGCCCAGTCCCCAATGCTGGCAATTTTTTAGATCATGTCGTTTCTATGCATTTGTGGTTTCTTTTTGTTATGTGCTATTTACTTTTAGACATTGTTGTTTATTAATGGTAATATTAATGAAGTGATCATGCAATTTTTGAACTAATCACGTCGCATTCGCTCACATTTTCTTCACTTATATATCAAAAAACAAAAACAAAAAATATTCATCTATATACCTTTCATTCACTTTCTTAACCAAATTGTTGTTTAGCAAAGATTGGAGGGAGGATGACGAAAACGGGATACCCATAATTGCTGATGGTATGCTTTCGGATAGAATCCTGCCAAGGATGTACAGACATTGTTTCAAATCCCCAAACACTGGAGAGATAAGGAGTTAGTCCTTAGTTAACCACTTCGAGCCTAGAAGTAGGAGTTTCCTTCGGATCTAAAACACCCTTATACTCAACCTGGGGCAGGGTAGTGTTCAGTTAATCCTAACTACACATCAAAATCACAAAGCAAAATTCCACAAGACATGACGGTTGTTCATCAATATCCATGACTTGGCAGTCACAATCCTCCAACAAAATAAAAAAAAAATAAAAAAAATCAAAAGTCCGCTAAGTCGAGCACCTCAAAGGAGACTTAGGAAAAATTAGGGCAATCCCGATGGACTCGTAGAATAAAATCAGTCCATGCAAAATTAGGGACAAAAGAAAAAACAAAAGAGGTTGGCAAATCCTCAAACAAAAATAAGACAAAAACAGAATAAGATGACTGCCATTTCAAGCGAATCTTGAACCTTCATCTTCATTCTTACACCGTCAAAATCTAAGTACGTGTGTCGGTTTAACTGAACGTAGGACTGGAGATCATCACGAAGAAGGGGTGGGTACAAATCAAAATTTGAGCCTTATATCCTTTGTTTCAATAACCGTGAACCAGACCACGTTACAACCCTCAAAAGACCTAATTGAGGCGGGGTTTATTCTGAAAGCATACTACAGCAAGGTTGCGTAAACTGACTCCTACAAATTTGCTAGTCTTTTGAATTGGTGTCATATTCTTGCTATATCTTTCACACACTAGTAAATCAGCACTACGTTTGGACTAACGGTCCACTCGTCACACACTGACACATCATTCCAATAAATGATTTTTCAAAACGTGCATGAATGTCGCATTAAAATTACCATTTTTGAATGATCAATTTTAGCTGCAAATCAGTACTTGACATTTTGGAAATTCCAACAAGGTGCAATCAGAGAGAAACTTGAGCATTCGTTGGCACTGACTCAAATCGAGATTACCTCATAACCTTGTGAATCTGGGGCAAGTCCTTCAAAGCAATACTTAGTCAATCTGAGGCAAGTCTTTCAAAAGCCAAAACTGGGGGCAGATCACTGTAAAATCCAGACACAGGGGCAGATCATCTTAATACCCTCCAGACAGGGGCGGATTCCCTTCATACATTCAAGTTGGTCAGGCTGGCCATGTCATGCACTAAGCGACCCTTGAGTTCAACAAGTGTTAAAAGCCTTGGGGCAGAGCAAATGCACAATCAGAATGCATTGGATAAGTCGCTACGCTCACACAATCAACGTGCATTGGTTACGTCGCTGCGCTCATACAACCATTTATTTGCGAGCCATCATGGCATATCAGCTAGAAGTGAGGTTCTCTCATGAACCAAGCACGCAATTTCTGCGAAGGATCAAACTTGGGGCAACAAGAGAATCATATTGGCTTACTGATCATAATATCTTCCATGTTCGAGTGTCGGGAAATCAAACATTTCCATTAACCAAAAGTCCACCCTGTTGGCATCACCTCCTAAAGCCCAACCTTTCATTGGCAACCACTAAAAGTCCAACCCTGTTTGGCAACTACCAAAAGTCCAACCCTGCTTGGCACCTACTAAAAGTCCAACCTTGCTTGGCAACCACCAAAAGTCCACCCCGCTGGCACCTTCATAAAACCAATCCCCTGCTTGCATTCACATATGCATCACATACAACATGCATGCACCATATGCATACATATACATAACCTATTTCCTTCCTCAATCCCGGCGTTGATATATATTGATTTGTTCTTGACCCCTGAGTCAATGTTGTCTTTATTTTCTTCGACCCCCGAGTCGATATTTACCTTTCCTTCAACCCCCGAGTTGATGATAGATTGTCTTTATTTCCTTGACCCCCGAGTTGATATTGCTTTTATCTCTGCCCTCGACCCCCGAGTCGATGTTTGCTTTTACCTTCAACCCCCGAGTTGATATTTTGTTATTTCCTTCAACCCCGAGTTGATAGATTACTTTGCCTTTATTTTTTCGACCCCCGAGTCGATATTGTCTTTATTTCCTCGACCCCCGAGTCGATATTACCTTCACCTTTCTTTCAACCCCCCGAGTTGACGACAATTTATCTTAATGTTTCTCGACCCCCGAGTTGATAGTGTATTTCCTTTTCTCAACCCCCGAGTTGATATGCCAGTATTCCCAGTGAGTCTTTCGCCTTACTCCATCTAATCCCCATTAATCCTTCTTTGGAAACCAGAAGTGAAGCCTTGCCCAGTTGCATTCCCATATGCATCTCATATAAATATTTCATTTATATTCCTGTATGCATGGCATATCCGTCCCCAGCATAGCATAGCAGGATCCAGGATCAGTTCGCAAGCATCGTGGCCAGTCCTCCTTCAAATCGACAGTATCCTTCTAAGGAGAAGTTGGTACCTCTCACGTGCTAAAGGAATTCTATTCACCAGCAAGTCTTTCTTCAGTCAGGCAGTTGATATTGACAATCCCTAGCAGTTGTTGCTTTTCTTACTCCCCAAGAAGAGGATATCCTAAAAAGTTTCTTGGGAGCTTTCCCCTGCAGAGCCAGCGCATTTCCTTCGATAGGAATCTTGCTCAGCTATTCCCCCAGCAAATTTACTTCAGAGACACTGCTTTGGTATCATCGAGGAACCTTAATGGATAAGGTACTGCTTCGACGACCCAGAGAATCTCAAGTTACTTTGTTCAGTTAGAACCCTGCCACTTCGTTCTGTCAACTCTTACTCTACAACACTTTACCTTTTGTGGGACAAATTTTGGGGCATTCTTATATCTAATTGACTTCTACCCTTAGAATGAACGCCGTAGCCGTTCACTCTCTCGGTTTAAGCCAATTAGATAGGGGCATCTGTCATACCCCAAATTTGTCCTACCTGGGAATATTTTTTATCTGAACATTCCTCCACTAACCATCATACCTATATCCAATCCCTTTGTCCATTTTCACTTTTAATTAACCTATCTTTTTCTCTTATTCATTTTTTATAACCATTTCCCTTATCCATTACAAATATCCATAACCACATTTCTTTTCAAATCCATTTATTTAAATCCATATCCACTCTAAATCCTTTTTTCTAAACCCAAACCATTCTTCAAATCCACCTTTCAATTTAATTCATTTTAAACCAATTTAAATCCAAATATCCATTTCCAAATTAATCCATTTTGAACCACTTTAATATTCAATTTAGATATCCATTCTTTAACCAAAGTCTTTTTCAATATCCATGTTGACTATTGTTTTTAATCCATATTTTCCAATAACCAAATATCCATATCCCTTTTTGTTCAAAAAACATATTTCTCTAAACTCAAATCCAAAATCCATTTCTCATACCCATTTTATTTCAAATTTATTATCCACGTTTTAACCAAAATTCCACGTTCACATTTCAAGGCCATCTCGATTAATTCATGGCAATGCAAGATTCAAATTCATTTTTCATTTCAAAGCTCATATTCCTTTTCATTCTTCAAGTTAGAAAATAGAAACTAAGTCCAATATCATCACCATCTTATAAGGTCCATTACAAATTCACAAAAAAAAAGGTTACAACAAAAATTACATAAAAGCTTAACGAAGGCCGTGAAAAAAGAAAACAAATTGGTACCATCTACCAAAGCCATCACATTCAAAAAAAACTTGCAGCAACAAAACATGACACTACATACAAGCTTTCTGCAGCGCCTGTTCCAAGACTTTCCTTTCACTAAAGGAGCTTCAGTCCAAAAACTATGCTCCAAAACTCTGTTGCATCACTACACCAATTTCATACATATGCCATCCTGCTCAATACTGCTATGCTCCACACTACACCACGCCTTGCCAAGAAAAACCTGCTCTCAAGACCTCTGCAACAGAGCCTAGGCACAGGTCAACAAAACCTGTTACGACCTACAATCGAAAGCTACAAGACAAGGAGTGAATTACAATAAACAGATTTTTGGTGGTTTTTTAAAAGGGAGAGGGGGAAAAGAATTAGGGGGTCACAAAAAAAACTCAGAAGAATACCCAGACAGAAGAAAGGAGAAAGAACTCACCAAATCTGGAATCCGTCTCGGTTGCCTTGGAACCGTAACATTTTCATCATTATCTTCATAATCCTTCCTCCATCTCCAAACTTAATAAACAATTTCATCTGCTTCAAAACCAATTCCAGAACCTCACAGAACCACGCCTTCAACACTTTCTTTCACAACCCAACAACAAACCTCATTGTTCTTCTTTTACTCTCACCTTGTAAACAATGTGAAAAATCAAGACACCAACAGCTTCCATTTTTGCATCACAAAAAAACCTGAAGACCACCTTCCTCAATACTTCTCCCTTACGCGCAACAAAAACCCTCAACGCATAACCTCATTCAACCACAACCTTCCTTCTCAATCATAACCACGCAAAACCAGAATTTGGAAAGATGGAGGAAAAAGTCGAAGCCACATAAACCAATAAACTACGCCGTCAAAAAAGGTCGTCCGCTGCGAACTGAGACGGAACAGATCGCGAAAGCAAAAAACGAAGAGCCGACTGAGAGGGCGTATTCTTCGGCGCTATTGAGTTCTTTAGGACCGTGACCTGTAGTGTTTTGAAGGCCATCACTTTTCTCCAACATTTGCACTCGTCAACAGCCACAACTTTAACCAAACCCAAATCGTTTCAGAAGAAGAAGAAGAGTTGAAATGAATCAAAGCATCGAAACAAACCTTAGCGGAATCGAGATCGAGAAGAGAACAACAGAACAATAACAAGAAGAGGAGGATTTGAAGAAATCACCTGAACTCAGTGTAAAGACATTCTCCAGATAGGTATTTTGATTCGATTTCCTTCCTCTTGCTTGTGAGTTTATCATGTGTTCATGAAGTTTCATCAATTTTGCTGAAAAGCTTGTTGTCATGGTTGTTTCGGATCACTGATGTTTTCGCATGAGGGACTTTTTGTGATTTCTTCTGGGTGTTGTCAAAAGCGAGAGTTTGATAAGGAGAGATGTTGGTGAGGCGTGATTTAGTTGAGCAAATTTGAAGGCGATCGTGTTGGAAAAAGAGAGAATGGGAGATCAATTTTGAAACCGCGTTTCTGTGTTTGTTCCTTTGCACCGCCGTTTTCCATCCTTAGGTTTAGGTTCCGTTGAATAGTCCAAACGGGTCGCAATTGGAGCGATCCGCTCTGTCCCATTTAACCCACACCACTACTTCCTCTTTTGGGCCATAGCATCAGAATTTCTGAACACACCCCTCTTAATTCACCAACCTCCTGGCCCATTCAGTTTTTTTTATTATTCATTTTATTTTTCTCTCATAATATATTTTAAGAAAATCTAAAAAACATTTTATTTATTTTCTTTTAAAATAGATTTTCTTTAAAAATATTGTTAATAAATTAATTTAGTTAATTTTATTAAAAAAATTCATTTTAATACTAATTAATTTTTTTTATGATTAATGTTATTAAATATCGAATTTTAATTCAATTAATTATTAAGTTGGTTTCAAATCTAAAAATTTCTAAAATACTTTTATTTGATTAGTCCTCAATTCCTATTTAATTAATTTTATTAAATTATATATTTTTGATAATTAATTTTATTAAATATTTCGATTTAATCTAATTAATTATTGGAACTTTAATCTAAAAAACTTAAAACAAATTAGTTTGGAATTTCCCTCCTTAGATTAACCTTAGGAATTAGGATACTAACTAACTAACATGTTTGATTTCATTTATCTCCCACTTTGTTTGATTTTTGATCCTTGTGTGGTATTTATACTTTTCTCACGTGGATTTATTTCATACCTTGATTATATTTATGCTATTCATATTATGCTTGTCCAAACCAAAAAAATATTTTCAAACTAATATCTTGACTTAATGTCAAGCCCTTTTAATACCTTGTAAGTCGATCGTTTTCACGATCGCAATCGACCTCACAATGCCTCCTCTTGGGCTTTATACAACGATAATTGTTGCACATTTCACTTTGGTTTGTATGCGCGTATGTGATTGGCTTACTTTAACCATGGCTCGATTATTTCCACTTGATTAATTACACCCCTCTCCCATAAGATTAAAACCAACCCTTTTTACAACAATAAACAAGCTTGATCCAACGTCAAGTATTTTTCAAATCAAATCAATATATTTAAACCACACTTAAATATTATTTCATAAAAGAAGAAAAGGGAGTAGAATGGAATCTTCGATTCTTCTCCTCAATTGTTTGGGCCTGAGGAATCTTTCTTAAGTTCAAGCAATTGTCTTCTTTATAAGACTCATAACGCGATTACCCATCAAACCTTTTTTTTACAATAAACAAAATCAAATCTTCTTTTCCTAAACACTTGGATGAAAAAGAGAGAGAGTCGGTTCTTCGACTAGCTTTCCCGTTTACTTGGACCCGAGGAATCTTTCTTAAGTTCAAGTAATTGTCATATATTCAACATACTTTAACCATATTAAAAACTCTTTCATAATTAAGGATGAAAAAGAGAGAGAGCCGGTTCTTCGACTCGCTTTCCCGATTACTTGGGCCCGAGGAATCTTTCTTAAGTTCGAGTAATCGTCACCCAATCAAAATACGAACACATTTAATCCACAACTCAAACACCTTTCCCAAAGAACATTGTTTAAGTCATTCTTCCGCGCATATGAACTAGTGCTTCAGCCTCCCATGACGAGCCGACAAGCCAACGTTTAGCAGTTAGAATGCAACTTAAACTCTCGTTCGCCTAAAACACGTCCAAATCAAACTTTTTTCTTAATCAAATCTCTAATACACTTAATACTTATTCAAACAACTTTTCACAAAAAGAACATGGTTTAGTCCATTCTTCCGCGCATATGAACTAGTGCTTCAGCCTCCCACGACGAGCCGACAAGCCAACGTTTAGCAGTTAGAATGCGAATTAAACTCTCGTTCACCTAAAAAACACAAACCAAACAACCGTAGTCCCACGAACTACGAATGCTCTGACTTTCCCATTGCACGAGGGAATACGTAGGCCCGAGGATCTCAATCCTTGCCGAGCACAATAGTAAAAACCACCCATTTTTCCCTTAAAAAAATAATCCTTTAGAAGATAAACAAACAAACCAAGCTAACTTATCTCCCGAATCGAATCAAGAGGTTCCCGTTGAGTACAAAGAACGTAGAGGGTGCTAATACCTTCCCTCTTGCGTAACCGACTCCCGAACCTGTAATTTGGTTGCGACGACCAAGTTCTTATCTCCCTTTCAAAGGTTTTCTGGATATTTTCCTTTCCCTCTTTTGGGATGAATAAAGTTCGGTGGCGACTCTGTTTCGAACAGTTTTTTCCGCGTCCATCGCGAGGATCGTATTTTTCGAGGTACGACACTACCCCTAAGGATGAATATCCTATGCCAGTAGCATAAATGCTCATAGATTCTGCAGCAGGCCATGAGTATTTGAGTATGCTTGATGGATACTTTGGCTATAATCAAATTTTTATAGCTGAAGAAGATGTTCCTAAAACAGCTTTTCGTTGCCCTGGAGCAATAGGAACCTATGAATGGGTAGTAATGCCCTTTGGTTTAAAAAATGCAGGGGCAACTTATCAAAGAGCCATGAATTCAATTTTTCATGATTTTATTGACACTTTTATGCAAATATACATTGATGATATTGTGGTTAAGTCCGTTTCAGGAACAAGTCATATAGACCATCTTCGACAGTCCTTTGAAAGGATGAGAAAGTTTGGTTTAAAAATGAATCCCCTTAAATGTGCTTTTGGTGTGCAGGCGGGTGATTTCCTAGGTTTTGTGGTCCATAAGAAAGGGATCGAAATAAATGAAAACAAAGCCAAAGCCATAATGGAAGCGAAAACGCCATCGACAAAGAAGGGATTGCAGTCTCTACTAGGGAAAATCAACTTTCTCAGAAGGTTCATTTCCAACCTTAGTGGGAAGACACAAGCCTTCTCACCTCTACTTCGACTAAAGAAGGAAGATTTCACATGGGGGCAAGATCAACAAGATGCCTTCGATAAGATCAAAGAGTATCTGGCTAGTCCTCCAGTTTTGATGTCTCCTTGTAGAAAAAGAAGTATGACATTATACATTTCAGCGTCAGACAAAACTTTGGGAAGCATGTTGTGTCAAGAAGATGAAAATGGCGTCGAAAGGGCCATCTATTATCTCAGCAGAGTCCTAAATGATGCTGAAACTAGATATAGTGTGATAGAAAAATTATGTTTGTGTGTATATTTCTCTTGTACAAAGTTAAAGCACTATATAAAACCTGTTGATGTATATGTTTCTTCTCATTTCGACGTAATAAAATATATGTTATCTAAATCCATTTTACATAGTCGAATTGGGAAATGGGCTTTGGCATTGACAGAATATTCCTTAAAATATTTGCCTTTAAAGGCTGTGAAGGGACAAGTGGTTGCTGATTTCATAGCTGACCACTCAATAAATGAAAATGAAGTGGAATATGTCGAATTAGAGCCATGGAAGTTATATTTCGACGGTTCCAGTCATAAGAATGGAACTGGTGTTGGAATACTAATTATTTCTCCTGACAAAATTCCAACAAAATTCAAGTACAAAGTCGAAGGCTTCTGTTCAAATAATGAAGCAGAATATGAAGCTTTGATTGCCGGACTTGAAATATTGTTGGAATTGGGGGCAACAAGAGTCGAAATAATGGGTGACTCTGAGTTGGTGATAAAACAATTGACAAGAGAATATAAATGTGTCAAAGAGAATCTGATTATGTACTTCGTAATAGCTAACAGACTTCTCAAAAAATTCGACAATGTGGCCATCAGACACATTCCTAGATTGAAGAATCAAGAAGAGAATGATTTGGCTCAACTTGCGTCAGGCTACAAAGTGTCGAAAGAAAATTTGGAGAAAGCTATTGAAGTAAGGGGAAGAGTTATATCCACCAAGTTGGCTCCTTCAGTTTTGGAAACAATAAAATTAGGTTATGGGGATGAGGAAAATTTTGAAATTTTCAATATAGATGATTCAGAAATTGAAGATTGGAGAAAACCTATCAAGGATTATCTACAAGACCCAAATCAGAAAGTCGAAAGAAAAGTAAAGTACAGAGCTTTAAGTTATGTACTTTTTGGAAATGAATTATTTAAAAAGACTGCAGAAGGAGTCTTGCTGAAATGTTTGGGCGAAGATGAAGCTTACATAGCTTTGTCGAACGTGCACAGTGGTGCATGTGGCGCACACCAAGCAGGCCACAAAATGAAATGGTTATTATTTCGACAAGGACTGTACTGGCCAACAATGTTGAAAGACTGTGTCGAATTTGCAAAAGGTTGTCAGGAATGCCAAGTGCATGCAGGTATACCACATGTTCCTGCAAATAAGTTGCATTCAATTATAAAACCTTGGCCATTCAGAGGTTAGGCGTTGGATTTAATTGGCGAAATTCGACCAGCTTCTTCAAAAGGGCAGAAGTACATTTTAGTTGGAATAGATTATTTCACTAAGTGGATCGAAGCTATACCACTGGTAAATGTGGATCAAGAGGCAGTTATTGAGTTTATCCAGAAACATATAATTTACAGATTTGGAATACCAGAAATGATAACTACTGATCAAGGATCCGTGTTTACTGGGAAAAACATGCAAATGTTTGCAAAAGACACAGGTTTTAAGCTCTTAACTTCGACACCTTATTACGCCCAGGAAAATGGACAAGTCGAAGCAGCAAATAAGGTTGTGATAAATTTGATCAAAAAGCACGTGGGTAGAAAACCTAAAAACTGGAATAAGACTTTGGATCAGATTTTATGGGCTTGCCGAACGTCTCCTAAAGAAGCAACAAATTCTACTCCATTCAAATTGACTTATGGACACGATGCAGTGCTACCGGTCGAAATTTATTTACAGTCAATACGAGTTCAAAGGCATCATGAAATTCCATCAGAAATGTATTGGAGCATGATGATGGATGAACTAGTTGAGTTGGATGAAGAAAGATTGCGTGCGTTAGACCTGATAAAGAAACAAAAAGAGAGAGTCGAAAAGTTTTACAATAAGAAAGCGAAATTTAAGACCCTTTCAGTGGGGGGTCTTGTTTGGAAAGTAATTCTTCCTATGGATCGAAAAGATAAGTTAATGGGAAAATGGTCTCCTAAGTGGGAAGGACCTTTCCAAATTTTAAAAGTTTTTTCAAATGGCGCATATGAGGTCGAAGAGATAGATAAAGATAAAAGAATACTGAAGATAAATGGCAAGTATTTGAAAAAATATAAGCCAACATTGCAAGAAATTAAAATAGCAGTCGAATAATTGTAAAAATAAAGGCAATATGGCGGACTAAAAATCTTTTCGCCAAATAACACAGATCCATTGTCATTACAAAAAGGGCTTTAAAAGCCAAACAAAAATTACAAGTGTTCAAACGGGAAAGGATGCTTTCAGCTTCTCAAATTTCGACTTCTGAATTTGAAGGCGTCGCTCACAAAGTGTCTTGTTCTTAGAAATCTCCTAAATCTCCTCGCCAAGCTTACGGGCCCTGTCGACATGGTGCACCCTAGCTTCCAGCTCTTTGCGGATTTCTTCCTGGTCATTCTTCTGCAGCTCTGATTGACGTTCTTTCGCCTGTGAAATTTTGCCTTGGAGGACAGAAATTTGTTTCTCCCATTTTAGAATGTTTTCGCCACATAAAGCTGCTTCCCGCTGATTTTGCTCAGACACTTGCTCCATTTCAGTTACCTTGTTGGACGAATTCGACGCAGCTTCCCACTCAGCAAGTTGGGTCTCTGTTTTGTTTTCAAGCTTCTTGGAGCACTCTCGAAGTCGATTAAAGTCAGTTACCACAAGATCTATCAAAGTAGTGAGGTCCAGCACCACATCAGTGACTTCAGGAGGAGCCTCCAGGACATTGACTTGCTTCAGGATTTTCTTCAGGTCGAAGTGAGCAGAGGAGTCATTCTCTAGAAGTTGAAACAAGTCAATATCAAGGACCTTCCGTCGAATGTTTGCCAGCGATTCGTCCATTGATTTGGCATCAGAAGTAGTCCCTGAGGTAGTCGAGCTACTGATAGTAGTGTCAGTAAAATTGTAGCGAGAACTGAGCATGGTCTTCAGGTATTCGAAAGGTCTTTGTACCTTCATACTTTCTAGCTCCTCATGAGAGAACTGGGTCGAAGTTGTCCCGGTCGAAGCAGCTTTAGTTGTTTTACCAAGACTTTCTTCGACGTTTTCTGTCTCTTTGTCAGTATCAGCAGCAGGAGTTGGTGGACTTTCATGTACTTTTTCTTCTTCTTTTTCGGCATCACTTGCAGCCTCCTTGTCTCTCTCTTCGTCAGCAAATTCTGAATGAGGGGAGATTGACCTTCAGCTTCATTTCTAGTGGCAGCCATCATGGTATCCCCATCAGGTTCGACGAAGTCTTCAGTATCGGGACCAGTCTTTTCTTCCACTACTTTTGGAATTCGTATAGAAATGGCAATGGGTTGATCTACTTCAGTGGTTGATTCCTTCGCTGAACTCTTAGGGGAAGATTTGGAGGCGCTGGCTGGGTTATAAGTAGGATCACTGCTGGTCTTGGGAAGAACTTGGATCATAGGTTGTCCGTGAATATCGACGGGTACCTGAAGGATAAGTAGGTCAAAGGAGCGAATACAAGTAAAGCAGCTTGTTAGCATCAAGAGGAAAAGAAAAAATCATACCTTTAGAATTTTGGTCTTTAGACTAGAACTTTCACTTTCCGCTGGAGCGGGGGTGATTCCCTCACCTGGTTTCTTTGATAGTATTTTCTTTAAAACTTTGGAAGTAGGAGGTTTCTGTGAGAGAGGTTTGGTTGCTTTCTTCCTCTTTTTGGTGGGTTTTGCCTGATCTGGTGACTCATCACCATCCTTTTCAGTATTTAATGCTAGACGAACAGGAGAATTATCAGAGTGCTCTTCCAGGTCAGTGTCGAATTCATCAATGGTTTGCCTTTCATAGCTACCAGCATCAGGGTCAACTCCATCTTGGAGTCTCTCAGCTAAAGTCTTTTCAGAATCAAGATCAATTGTGTCCTGCTCTTTTTCCTTTGTTGAGTTCTTGGTCGAAGCTTTGGAAGAGGTAGGCATTGAGCTAGCTGCTTTAAAGGTAGGACCATCTGTCAATGTTGGCATTTCTTTCGCTATGGGGTGTCCTTCGACATCAACTTGGATCTGAGAACAAGCAAAAAGTCAAGGAAAAGAAAATGCAAGTAAAAGTGAATATCATCAGTCGAAATAAAAGGTTTACCTGAGGGATCTCGGTATTAAAGCTAGAATTCCCACTTTCTGTATCTTTGATAAGAACTTTTGTAACTGGACTGATGGGGGGAGTTTTCTTGGTCGAGCGGACAATGGACCTTTGGGAGGCAACTGTCTTGATCTTCGGGACCTTCTTTCTCTTGAGAGGTTGTTGGTCTGAAGATTCATCCCCAGATTCTTCATCGATCACCTTTACCTCCTCCTCTTGTTTTCTTTTCTTGGAGGGTGGTGGGTTTTGACTCACCTAAAAGCACAGGAGAAAATTGTTTTAGTTCGAATTAAACAGAATTTATTACATGGAAAAAAGTTGATATTTTCTGGTAAAACCTTTTCGACTGTAGAGGTTGGTTGTTCGACCACCTTTCCAGAATTACTTCCGACAGAAGCCTTTTTAGGAGTAATCTTGACAGCTGAAAGAAAGAAAGAAAAATAAAGAAATGAATACAAAAGGAAAAAACATAAGAAGGAAGTTAGAATAAAGTAAAGAAAAATTGTGTTTCTTTAAACACCTTCAAGAATGGGAGATTCCACGCGAACGTGTTCTATTCCAATATGAAGGTGTCCTGGGAAATTATCCAAATGATACTTAGTCGGAACCACAAGCTCAGCAGGTTTTTTACAAGATTCACGGAGCAGTTTTAGGTGAGATCCACAAATAAACCAATCTGGGAATGGAGGGCTTAATGCTACACCAAATTCAGCAGAAGGTAGAGGGGGAAACTTTGGTGGATAATAGCTGTATGCCAAATCATAACATATTTCTGGACGAACATATGAAGGCAACACCAGCTTCTCCAATTTTGCTGTAAATTTGTGTTTCAAAGTCACTGCTGCTTCGCTTATGGTTCGACTAAGATCATTTGGCCGGTAAATAGTTTCAAAATAATGCTGAAACTTTTGGATTTCTTTAATATGTCTTTCAGTACCTTTCTGTGTTCGATCCTGCACAAAAGTGAAAGCATTCGTCAGATGAGTCGTAAAGGCCGTCACGTCGAAGAATCTAGTGAGGTAGTAGTCTTTCCACCAAACATCAAATTCTTGAGTGCAGAGGAAATATGGTCGAAAGACCACTGGTTGAATCTCCAGAGTCTCATCAAAGTATTTTTCTGATAACTCTATGCTTTTCTCCAGATTATGAAAAGAATTATGAAAAATAATACAACCTTTCTTTGGATAAACGAGTTTTGTTTTTATTTGGATTAACCTAAATTGTCGAGCCACTAGGTTGGGTTGATAAACAATAAGGGAAATTTTTGTGTTATTTGTGTTGTGATGGGAGAAAAGGTGTCTTGGTGTTAGGAACGATTCCCAGATAACCAAAAATGTGTCTTCTTCTTTTTGCATCTCAAAAGGAAGTTGTTTGGTAAACTATTTGGGACCAATAGTTCTGTTGGCAAAGAGTGCCATGGACGGAGTGAAGTTGTATCGTTTGGCAAACATCATTACATAACTGGTGAAGGCTTGTCGAAGGCTAATCCCTTCGTCAGATGGAGTTAGTTTTACCAACCTAGGCCATTCGACGTTTCTGTCATTCACTTCTTCCTCATTTACTTTATTCTTGATAGGGAGAGAGGCCTCAAAGGTGGCATTTAGCCATAACTGTAGAAGCCAGAAAGGCCATGCCAAGCTTAGTTTTCCTTTCTCTTTGACAGTCTTCAAAAACTCCACACTCTCGCTAATGGATTCATAAAGGTTCGCCAAAACCATTTCGCTTAAACAAAGTTTTTTCCCAGCATGAAGTTGGTTGGCTATGGTAAGGTATTTTTTGGCAACCTGAAGAGAACGAGAGCAAAAGACAAATTTTGACAACCAGAGGGTCAAAAAGGCTATGTGCTCTACATCAGAGACTTCTGTAGTTGTTTTGTCATAGTAATGAGCAATAAACAAGGAATAGGAGGCATGTTTGGTGTTGAAACCTATAATATCTTCATCTAAATCAGTAGGGTCGAAGTCTAATCCTATAGGGCTAAGGCCAACTATGGCAGCTATGTCGAAGAAGGTTGGAGTGACCATTCCACAAGGAAGATGGAAGTTGTTGTAGGTGCTATCCCAAAAGTAAAGGGAAGCCAGGAGCATGTTTGGGCAATAACTAGGGCCCACCTTCGACAGTTGGATCAAGTCGAAAATGCCAGTTTGCTTCCAGAAATCCCCTTTAGTTTTTTCGACCTTAGTCAGCCAGGCCAAATAGTCTGAAGGATCTTTTGTCAAAGGGCAACTTCTAAAGATCCTAGCTTGGTTCAAATATGCTAAATCTATTTCTTCAGAAGCTGAGGAGCTATCAGGATTTTTTGGGGACGTTTCACTAGGTTTGGGTTTTATTCCAGCACCTATGGGTTTTGAATAAGAATACGTAAGGAAAAAATCCTTTAAACGATCAGCTTTAGCATTGGGGTCAGGGAGTGGACCCAACATTGCATGGCAAGTGCAGAAATAAAAACCGGAATAAGTACCTGGGATTGATAAATGCTTGCTTTCTCTCTTTCATTTGGAGGCTCTAGAAGGTACTGTTGATTGCTCACAATCACTAGTCCAGGAAACTCGTGCGCATAAGGGAGAACAATAGTGTTCTTGGTCTTCTTGGTTTTCTTGTCAGTAGGAGCTTTGCGAGGAGCCATTGATGAGGGAAGCAGAGAAATTTCAGAAGAAAGTATGAAGGTTTGAAATGGGTTTGTGAAGATGAAGGTCAGGAACGTGAAAGTGTTAAAAGATTTGGAAATGAGTATTTATAGAGGGAAAGATGAAAAAACGTTCCAGTTTTAATATTGATCATGGGACACGTGTCAAGATTTCAACGGTAATGATCAAAGAGTATGGAAAGTTGAGAAAAGCATGGCTAGCTAGTTTTTAGGGTTATGCAGATCATGTCTAAACGTGGGATTAGATGGGACTTTTAAAGAAAAGTGTAATGATGGATTTTCTTGGGACTTAACAAAAGGTCACGTCTTGAAAACCAACATCATTAATGCAGGTAACACGGCGTCGAAATATTTTCGACAGCAAATGATGGTTTCTCCATAAATAAGTCGAAACATCTTTGCTGGGGGGCAATTTGTAGACATATATTTTCGACACCATGTCTTGGTAGGCAAAATGATGTTCTTCAACTAAAGAAAATGGCTACAGATGAGGAAGAAAGAAAATGAAGGTATTCAAAAGAAGTTTTCGACACTTCGACAAGAACAACGTTTCGACATTTCGACAGAAACATAAGGAAGTTTTCGTCAGACAAGGTTTAAGGGACATTTGTTACTTTTCGACAATTCGACAAAGTGAAGAGGCGCAACGCTTCGACGCAAAGGGAAAATTCAAATTCAAAAGATATGGCGTTTGGCAGAAGACGCGTGGAAGCTTTAAAAGAAAAGAAGACATGCAGAAGGCCAAGTGTCAAAGATTTAGAATTTTTCTGTTACTAAACAGTTATTGTATTTTTCTATAAATAGGATAGTTGTTGTAGAATTTTAGTGTGTGAAAACTTGTACCAAATTCCTGTAAATACTCAAAGTACCCGTGTGAGAGAAAAGAGTTTATTATCTGGAAATGTACGTGTGAAACACCATCTTTTTAAGTTTATAAGAAATTCAAAGTCTTTTATAATTGCCTTTACTTCTCCCAGTCATTTATCCTTTGTCATTTACTTTATGCAAGTTTTAATTTTATTTAATTTACCTTTTCGCCAGAAGTTGTGATTTAGTTCTTTAACCAAACCATTCATCCATAAAAGGTATAATAAAACAAACCATCAAAACACCATTATTCTAAGAGTTAGATAATTTTGCACATGTATCCCAGGATTTGTGTGGTTGGTCCTGCAAGTAACCCAGTTTTATAAGAGATTGGTAAACCAGAGGTTGTTCGCCAAAATCTACAGCGAACAGTAGTACTTTGATGAATTCAAATGTGTTCATTACTCAAAAGATCAATTGGATGAACTTAAGGAGGAATGGTGTCAATTCATTATTGAGCTGAGAGTTTTATAAGGTATATTGTCTTTCTTTCATTGATGAAAATTTTGAGTATATATAAGTTTGAGTTTTGATGAATATGTCGTCATTAGTATATTAAATTGTGTTGCAATGTTGTTGTTGTTTGTTATAGAAGGTTGGAATCATAAATTGTGTTGGTGTTGCCAAATATTGATTGATATCTTGTCCATAGAAGGTTGGAATCATGTACTGATTTTCATAGGCACTTGGCAATATTCAATAACTCATGATCATTTGTTGACATTTTTGGCAATGCTTGCAGCTTGAATATCAGATTTGGCAATGCTTGCAGCTTGAATATCAGATAAGAACAATGCCTTCTTTATTTTCTTCTATATTTTGTCTAATGTTGTTGTTGTTTTGTTTCAGGTTATATGTGCAGATGTAGAAGATAGAGCTAACAAGTTCATTGTTGTTGTTTTTTAGCTTGAATATCAGATTTTTTGTAGCTAACAAGATATATGAATTGTTGTTGTTTTTTAGCTTGAATATCATCAATTTTTTGTATATATAAATTATTGGATTAAAGATGTATATATAAATAGACAAATTTGGTGCATATTTATTGTATTGAAGCTCTAATTTATGAAAATTTGGTGCAAATTCTAAATGCATATTCTGGTGCAAAATGTGGTGAAAACCTGGTGCAAAATATGGTGATAATCTGGTAAATATTTATTGTATATATCAGACAACGCTTTTTTTAAGTTTTATATATAAAAAATTTCGTGGACATTAGACAGCGCTTCAAAGAAAAAAGCGCTGTCTGAAGTGGGGATTAGACAGCGTTTTAAATAAAAAGCGCTGGCTAAAGTGACAAACAGATTGCGCTTTCAAAGTAAAAGCGCTGGCTAAAGCAGACATTTAGCAGTGCTTTATCATTAACTAAAACGCTGTCTTTACTTATAGCAGCGGTCGAATAGGCAGCGCTTTTAAGCGCTGTCTAAGCCCAAAAAAAGCGCTGTCTAATCCCTTCTTTGGCATAGTGATACTTTCCTAACGTGATTGTTAACATACTTTTTATGACAACAATTCAACTATGTTATGTGTAATGTTGGTTTGTAATCTGATACTTTAAATTCAATTTGCAATTTACTGTTTAACCTGCCAAAGAATGTCCTTTCTGTTCTGTCTTCCTGTAATAGAACACATAACTTCCATCAATATAATTAAGAGGCTACATATTTGAAACTTTATGAAACTTTATTAAGAAAAGTCAAATATTTACACCTTTATGGTTGCTGAAGGCTTTTTTCAAATGATCACTCTAATATCTAATATATATGAAATTTCATAACTGTTCAAAACTCAATTATTACAAAAGAATATATTCTCACTTTATACTTACCAATTCAATTTTTTAGCAGCAAAATAAAATTGTATCATACAACAGTTAGTTCGACAATGTTTTAACAACATAACATTTGGAAATATTTGCCACTTTATACTTATTGTAATGTTGTCATTCAGTAATTATATTCTTGAATGTATGCTCTCTTTATTGCACGTCTCCTTTCTACCATATCTAGTTAGCCCCTTGCATAAACTCTTGTGAAATTTTGTCATATCACAAAAGTTGTTTAGATTCTGTCATGGATTTCTTTCATGTGTGAAGCTTCATAATTAGATGTCTTGTTTACTTCTTTTTTGAATATTAGTTTTACTAAAATTGTAGTTTTTGACATTTTATAAAATTGATTTTTAAAAAAATTGGTTTTTTTATAAAACTGATTTTAAAATTGATTTTTTAAAGAAAATAAAAAACTGATTTTGAAAGAAACCGGTTTAAAACTGGTTTTAAACAAAAACAGATTTAAAAAAAAAAACCAATTTGAAACTGAACCGATCAACTTATAAACCAATTTAAAAAATAAATAAATCAATTTTATGGAAATAGTTTCAAAATCCAAACTAAATCATATATATATATATATATATATATATATATATATGATTCAGTTTGATTTGATTTATGATCCAACCCTACCTTCCACTATATTTATTATTTACAAATTCAAAACAATAAAATCATTTTTATCCCATATTACCATTCCAAATATATTCTAAGACTAGGATTGAATGATGATATAAAAATTCTAAATTCTAATAGTGAAAGAAGCATCTCGAAATTGGACCCTACAGCTTTTATTAAATTTGTTCCTAGTCTGTCTCAAAATGAGGTCAAAAACAAGGTTGGTCTCATCTCATGTGTTTTAAAAAAATGAAATATATTTTAGGTGAAAAAAAAATAAAAAAATACTAAAACAATGAAATGTAAAAAAAAATAAAGCAGAATGCGGCTATGTCGGTTCCTGAAAAGAAGACTCGTATCGTATATGCGTGGTGGCGTCGAATACGACATAACATAACAGATCTTTTTTCCAACTTGAAAATCTTCACTTCCCAAAATCGATTATTCTAATTCTTATACATTCAAACCAAAACCCTAATCCCATTCTTCCCCTCTCCACTCTCATTCTCTCTTCCCAAAATTCTCTAATGAGCTATCGAATGGTAGATTCTCCTTTTTCAAAACCGCAATTCATACTTTTTCGTTGTTGCTTTTGTTACTCGTAACTTAAATCTAGGTTAACCTAACGTCATGATTCATCACTAGTAACTGCAAATCTATAGAATAATATTACAATTTATTTGCTCATATTGTTTAATTAGCATTGATTTGATCGATTTTGTGTATCATACTGTAATTTGATTGAGAAATTTTTTCAGAATTTAATGTAATTTAGGTTCCCTAATTCATTTCCATATTTAAAACTTCACTATTCTAACTAGTAGAATACTGTGAACTAAAATAAGAATGCACTGCTTTGTGAAAATCTGCTTGTCTGTATTGGATTTTCAATTTTCAATCATCAATAGACTAATCAATGTGAACTTGGATTATACTTACTTGCTTGGTGAACTTTGCTATGCAGAAGTGTGTGCACTTATTATACATTTGCTAATATTATTTTTGAAGAAATTTGTGTCTTCTGATTTTTTTGTTATGGTAGCTTCTATGTTGTTTCTCATTATGAGTTGTTTATGCATCAGAATGGTGAAGATGCACGCAGAGATTTAAAAAGAAAGCTCCCTCAGATGGATCGAGGGCAAGAATGGAGATCTTATAATATGAATTCTACACCTTATGATAGGAATGCACTTCCTCCTGGTGGGTTTTATTTTGTTTTATTTTATGTAATACAATCAGAGATTTGGTTAATGAATCTTGTGAATTGTTATGTAGTGTCAAGAATTGAGATAAAATATTGTACTTTAAATCTCATTGTTATGTAAGAAAGTTGCATTTTTCTTTACTTTTAGAATTTACACAAAAAATTAAGGAATATCCATGTAAATAAATGAAGTTGTAGGTTACCATTAGCATTGGGAGATTCGTTCTCCTTCTGCAATTGAGGAAATGGTGGAAAATAGACTTTGATAGTTTGGACATGTAGAGATAAGACCCGTAGATTATGTGGTAAGGAGAGTAGATTTGATGGAGAGAAGTCAAACAATTAGAGGAAGAGGAAGACCTAGAAAGACTATAAGAGAAGTTATTAGAAAAGATCTTGATATTAACGATTTGGATAGAAGCATGATCCCAGATAGAACATTATGGCGAAAGTTGATTCATGTATCCGACTCCACTTAGTGGGATAAGGCTTGGTTGTTGTAGTTGTTGTTGTTGTAATTGAGTGAGTTAGTTATATATGCCGATTGTTGAATCGAAATGAGTTATTTCGTGAGATTCTTAACTATATGTTTCATGTATTGCAATATATAGGTATGATCCTTGCTGTTATTTTGAACCGATATACCTTGTTTCTATATAGTATTCTTTTCCGTGGAATTTTTCAAGTTTGAGTACATACTTTAAAATTATTATTGCAAGTCCTTGTTACCAGATGATGACATTTTTCTTCAACTATTTAATCATTTTTTTTTGTAATGACATGCTTGGTTTTCCTGTTAGTTATTTTCATATCCGAGTTCATGATTCAATTTTCCTTGCACACTATTTCAATTGTTGAAAAATGAAAACTTATTCTTTCTTGCTCTTTATGCTTGTAACTTATATCAATGTTCATCACTATAATGTTATGCGTTCTATTACCAGTTATTTTATTCTATTTTTTTATGTTTAGTTTATCTTGATTACAGGTTGGTTAGACTGCCCACCACATGGGCAAGAACTAGGTTGCATAATCCCTTCAAAGGTTCCACTCGGTGAATCCTTCAGTGATTACATTCCGAATAAAAAATATACCCCCAAGCAAGCAATTCTTCAACAGAGAGCTTTAGGTAGAGAAGTGAGTTTACTAGATGCCATTGATATACTCTGTTAACTGTGTTATGCTTTGGGAAGTTAAGTACATGTCTCTAGGAACATAAAAGGAGATAATAGTAAAATTTTGGTGTGTGTGAGCCGTTGATATCATTATTTAAAGTTCTTTCATAGAATTGTTTTGTTAAACATTTTGATGTGACTTGTTAAGTTGTCATCTTTTTATTCGTTTGACGTTATGATTAAGAAAAAAATGTAAATTTTTAAGCATGTTTCTATTTGATATTTTTATTACTTCACAACATTTAAAGAAACTTGTTCACGTGCTTTGCACAAGTTTGGTGTTCCAAGGGAAGTTTTACTGATAGAGCACCACTTGATTGCCAGTTTAGGATTTGAGTATAAAGACTTAAAAAGCAGGAAGAATAAGGTAGTAAGGGATTGTTTGATTCCCTTTTTAAAAACAGTTTTTTTTTTTTTTTGTTTTTAAAAACTAAAAGAATAAATTTTATTTGGTATACTATTTTTAAAATATAATTTTTAAAAATTGTTTTGTGTTTTTTACTTTTGAAAACCAAAAAAGTGAAAGAGCTTAAACGTTTTTTGGTTTTTATTTTTCAATTTTGGTTTTTAAAATTACAATTCAAATATTGAAACGTACTGAAAATTGAAAACAACCAATTTTACCTCATTCTTCTCTCTCTTAGACAAAACTCACACAATCTTCTCACACACACAGAGGCGAAGAAAATGCAATGAAGCGAAAGTTGTGCGATCTCCGATTTTTCATTCAGCGGTATTCGATTCATGGTCCATGTTCTTCAATTTCTTCTCTACAATTTGTGATTCAAATTTTTAAAAACTTGTTTGGTAACATGACTTTTCTAAACTCTATTTGGTAACAAATAAAAAATCTATTTGGTAAACTAATATTAAAACAATTTTGAATTGTAGAGAAGAAATTAAAGATCATGAACCATGAATCAAATACCGACGAATGAAAAATCGGAGATCGCACAACTTACTTTTCATTGCATTTTCTTCGTGTGTGAGAAGATTGTGCGAGTTTTGTTTAAGAGAGAGAAGAATGAGGTAAAATTGGTTGTTTTCAATTTTTCAGTACGTTTCAATATTTGAATTGTACTTTTAAAAACCAAAATTGAAAAATAAAAACCGAAACACGTTTCAGCTCTTTCACTTTTTTAGTTTTCAAAAGTAAAAAACACAAAATAGTTTTTAAAAATAATATGTCAAATAAGATTTTAATTTTTTAGTTTTTAAAAGCAAAAAAACTGTTTTTAAAAAGGGAATCAAACAGACCCTTGATAGTTCTCTTCTTAAAAATACTTTTCTAAAACAATTTTATTAAACATATTATAAGAAGTGGAAACCAAAATTGATTCAAACGAGCCCTAAGTGTTTAGATTTCATTTTTGCTTGTTAATAAATACAGATAAGGCCAAATTTGCAACCCAGGCAGGCTTTTACATGTTCTACCTGTTACCTCACATGAATAGCTGAACTAAAGATTCACATATTAAAAGGAAGACTTTAAGCAATATAAGAGTAACTTTTGGTATTCTTGTTTTACATCATGTCCTGTGCATAACTTGTCTGACTGCTTTTTGTCTTTAATTCATGTCTATAGTTTTGTTGCACCCAGCATTTTAAGCTCTACTCTTAAATTTGCAGCTTGGTTTAGTGATTGATCTGACAAATACTACTCGTTACTATCCATTATCAGATTGGAGAAAAGAAGGGATTGACCATGTCAAGGTAGCATATGGTATTTTATGCTATTGTTTTTGAAGCATCAATTGCAATTGAATTTTTAATTTTGACTTGCTTGTGGCAGATAAGATGCAAAGGAAGAGATTCTGTACCTGATGATGAATCTGTACAAAAGTTTTGCAATGAGGTAGCTTCTATTTGTAGTATTAATGTGTCAACTTGCAGTTCGTGGGTGTTACTTCTACTCACTCTTTTTATTAATGCTCACAGTTTGATAGTAAAAGGTTTCTATTTTTTCTTCTTATTGTTAGCATTCCTAGGATTGATGGTACTGTTCATGATAACTCGCTTGAGGTTTTATGATTTATACCGGTTAGACATTCTTTTTTAGGTTTTGGATTTTTGCTCCCGAAGACCAAACACAAAGAAATATATACTTGTACACTGCACTCATGGGCATAATCGTACAGGCTATATGATTGTTCATTTTCTTGTGCGTACAGAATCACTATCTGTCACCGAGGTGAGTAAAATTATAAATTGTTCACATGTTTCTCTCAACAGCCATTTCACTCTAATAATTTATATGTCGTGCATATTTATGCTTGTTACCTTACAGGCAATAAATAAATTTGCACAAGCACGCCCCCCAGGAATTTACAAACAGGATTACATTGATACCCTGTACATGTTTTTTAATGAAAAGAAGCCTGAAAGTCTTGTTTGTCCACAAACTCCAGAATGGAAGAGCCTCCCTGATTCTGACGTTCATGATGTGTCTGTCTCAGCTACAGACAATCATGCATACATTTTGCAGCAGGTACATGTTTACATAACTTGGTTATCTTCTTAGAAGGTATGGTTGCAGTTTGTATGCACATGATTTTGCCAGTTTAGTCATGTTTTTAGCCTGTAAATACAACTGCCTTCACTCTGCATCTTTCTGTCTTTCTAGCTTTACTCTCATGTGTTATTATAGCATAACTTTTTATTTTCTTCGATATAGAATTTTGACCACCAGTTTATCGCCCATCCCTAAACAAGTATGTCACAGCCGAAGAGGAAGCTTTTGATTGAGTTTTATTGTTACCGAAATTAAATTTTTGTTGTCTTCCTTGATGGTCTTTGTGTAAATATTTCCTTGATGGCCTTTTTGTGTAAATATTTTGCCTTGTGTTGCTCGTAGTCTGATATGCAGTTTTGTGAATGACTGAGTACGAGATTAATATGTTGTCACATTAATATCAAATTGCTTTCCTCGTACCACTTAATTTTTATTTTTTAATTTTTTAATTTTTTTGCTTAAGTTTGTTTACTTTGTGGAAATTATAAGAAACTTTAAATCTCTTCAATTGTTTCTCGAAGTTGTATATTTTCCTTATGTTTGGTTTGACATTCTAGGAGAATATCGTTAGGAATGGAGTAATGACAAATGATGATGTTTTGGGAGATCCCATTCCTTCAAACCAGCTACGTACAATGCAAGAACTTTGTTATCAACTGCTCAAGTTGGGCAAAGGGGTGGGTATTTATGGCTTTTTGTTGATTTCTGCATATTTGTCTTTAAAATGACATAAACTCATCGTATTTTGTATAATCAAGTTCTGATACTCAAGTATGGAATGAAGAGATGTTATATAAGGGAATCTTTAAACTTGCCATACTTTTATTTTTGTTGAATATGACTCAGCTAGTAAATTGTGTTTTTTTTTCTTAATATACTTGGTTATAATTTGTTAACATTTAATATGCTTGAAAGAAAGTCAATTTTAAATAAAGCCTTCCACCTTTTTTAAAAGTATTTAAAATATGATATTTAAACACACTGTGGTGTTGGTAATTGTCCTCAACCTATTTATCACTAGTTTTTGTCTCTTTCATATTCACTATTGGCATGTATGTACCTTTGTAATTTCTTTTCTATAGATTTCTGAAATTCCTACTTTTTTCATGTATTAGTCATTTCAATCTGTATGTATAACATATAACTTCAAGTTTGTCACAACCAGAGAGGAAACTTTTTATTAAGTACAGATTTTAGAGTCTTCTTCTTCTTCGTTCTTTTTAGAATTATTTTGTATCCTCTGCCATAATATTTCTCTACTCCCTTTCTCTAATATTGCCTTTCAGTATTACTCAAAGTAATGTTATTCATATCTAGGGTTAGGGGTTACATTTGCTGCATCTCAATAAAATCCAAAAATAAGCTTGAAGCCAAACTATTATATCATACGTATAAATTATTTATTTTATACTAAAAGTTGGTTGCTTTATCTTTTGCTACACAAATTTGATATTATTTTTTTTCAGGGAAGAGGAGTTTTGTACTTTCCTGGATCACACCCTGTTTCTCTGAACAGGTCCAAACTTACCAAATCTGATTATTTTGATTTTTATGGCATTGTCAATTGTACCTACTTCATTATGAACTTAACTATCGCTGAGAGACGACTTCACTTGTTTTTCCATCATTTCTTAAAGAAGTTATAATACCCATAATGTGTTCTAAACTGTCAACTTGCTTTTAATTGTTCAATTGCAAATTTGCTCCAACCATTCATTGTAAAAGAGCATCTTCTGCTGTTGATTAATTTTGTTTATCAATAGCTTTTGTAAAATGGCCTGGCATAAATTTTAGCAGGTCTCAAAGGATAGGATAGGAGTGCTGGCATTTTATTTGCTATATTAGATCTTCTATTTTCCATTCAGAACTCTGTTTTTTGATATTCGCAATTGAATCTAATGGGGAAGTGGAGTTCAATGTATAGCTTATGCTGCCGGAGAGTTATTTGGGTCTGGGAACATAAGTTGGTTAGAATTTTTTATGCATAATTTAGGAGGTTAACATTGTCAATCACTTTTACCTACAGACCTGGATTTATGCATAGACAACAGAATAGTTATAACTTGTAACAGGCTCATAAATGTAACGGGATCTTAGTGGGAGAGATGCATCAACATTTACACCAAGATGTTAATGAAATCATGGTTCCATACTACATTAAACTGTCATCAGTTAAATTTTGAGCTAAATTGTGTCATAACTATTAGGATTGGATTTGCATAGATTAAAATGGTGCAATTTCTTTGTTCACATTCCAGATTTCTCTCGAGTGTATATTTCAATTTTCAAACTATATCTATCCATAGTATTATGGTTCCTTTGGAGTAAATTACTTCACATAGACGTTCTTGAGTTTATTATGAAAACTCGCAAAAAAACTTCTTTTACATTAAAAAAATGCTATAATAAACTTTAAAATGGTGTTTGTCCTAACAGATTTGGTAATTGATCTATTAGTTAGTATTTAATAGACGCTTTATGGTCAAATAGCACTTTTGTTCCTATACCTGTTTAATTTTTATTATATTGAGAAAAAGGGAATCTTTCGTTTGATGCAGATTTTCAAGGGAGGGGAGAGTAATCTATTAAAATATTCATTTTAAACATTTGTATTTGTTAATTATCCACTCCGCTGTTGTCAATTGTTGTCCAATCAATTTGTTTTTTTAGGGAGAATTTACAACTCTTAAGACAACGGTATTACTATGCCACATGGAAAGCTGACGGGACACGGTATATGATGCTAATCACTGGGGATGGATGTTATCTGATTGACAGAAAATTTCATTTCCAAAGGATCTCTATGCGGTTTCCTTGCAAATACTCAAATGGGGTATGCATGTTTATTCACTTCACTTTGGTTGCCTATTAAATTTTATATATCGGGAACTATGGAAGATCGGTGGCTCTTTAAATTATATATTCGACTCTCTAATGAATAACTCTTGAATGTTTTTTCTTTTCTTTTTAATCATAAAACCTTGAAGGGTACACCTGAGAGGAATCACCACTACACATTACTTGATGGGGAAATGATTATTGACACGGATCCACATACTCATAAGCAAGAAAGAAGATACCTCATTTATGATTTGATAGCAATCAATCAAGTCTCTCTGACAGAGGTACACATATTCATTGACCACTGTAGTATCACAGCAATCTTATTGACTTCTTGATGGTTCAGTCTACAATTTTTATTCAGAAATTTACACTAGTCGACCTTTTTTAAAATATATTTTGCAACCTTTGAGTCCTTGTTTTAGTGTTCAGCCAAACACTGAATCATATATTCTAACTTCTGGTTGAAGAATGGTTGCGAATACTATATCTCTCGATGAGAGTATTTTCACTGTTGGTAGAACATTTAAAAAATGACGCAAAACACAAAATCATTCTGGTTGCTTACACATGTGCTTGGCAGACTTTTAACTTGACCATTTTTGTCATAAATCATGCAGATGCCATTCTATGAAAGGTGGAAATTACTGGAGAAAGAAGTAATTGAACCCCGTAACATGGAACGAGAAGCCCTTTCCAAGAGTTTAAGTCCTTATTATAGATACGACTTGGAACCATTTGGTGTAAGTATAATGAAATTTTCTATTCTCTTTTCTCAGAAACAGTTTTGTTTCTAGTAGGATTTGCTATTTGTTTACATTCTTGTATTTTTGTTTCAGGTGAGGAGGAAGGGTTTTTGGTTACTATCTACTGTGTCAAAGCTCCTTCATAAATTCATTCCACAACTCTCACACTCATCAGATGGTCTTGTATTCCAGGTATTAATTAGAAATTGTTATCTCTCAAATACTGAATGTCCCCAGTTGAGCTTGGATGTGTAGCATTGTTGAATCAATAAACATTTGGCTCTTAGGCGAGCCAGGTCTTTGAGGATGATGTACAGAATTGATGCTCTGCTAGTGAGCAATCAAATTTTGTTCAGTTGGTTCTTGTTTCGAAATATTTGAGTCATTACTGACTGTTGATAAATCTCAATACTGATGTACAGTTATGGTTTGCAAAAAATATTGACTGACCATGATTCACACCATCACAATTATGCACAGAAGCTGTCTGCTTTATCAACCTGTGTGTTATTTATGTCGGGTTTTATCAGGGTTGGGATGATCCATATGTCCCTCGCACGCATGAAGGTCTTCTGAAGTGGAAATACCCTGAAATGAACTCTGTTGATTTCCACTTTGAGGTTGTTTAAGTACTTCACCTTGAGTTCAGAAATTAATTCAGTTTATGCGGCCTTAACTCACTCTAAGGTGGTAACAGGTTGGAGCTGATGGTCGACCCCTGCTTTTTCTGTTTGAACGTGGAAAGAAGAAGTTAATGGAAGGGAATACTGTTATTTTTAAAGGTTGCGGGCCATTGTTATTCTATTAGACCATTGTTATGTTGTCGTTGAGGTTGTTGTTTTTGACAGTTACTTTAAATGAATGGTCCAATTTTTGGCCATGCGTGGATTTACTTGTGTAGTGAGCTATAGACATTCCTTGAGCAAGACTCCGTGTCTGGTTGATTAACCTAGTCTTTTCTTGGCTCTAAATAATTTTCAGATTCGGAAGATATTTCTACCTATTCGGGGAGGATAATTGAGTGCTACTGGGATGCTGCAGAGCATCACTGGGTCTGCATGCGGATCAGAGCTGATAAAGCAACTCCAAATGAGATCAATACTTATAGAAAGGTTACACTGTTATCTTTGCATTCTATTAAGCTTTCTTCTTCATAATCTGATATTTTGTTTAATTAGCTCATGTGAAAACCACCTTGAACATTTTATTTTAAAAATTTTCTGATTCAGGTAATGCGAAGTATAAAGGATAATATCACAGAAGAAGTCGTGTTGAAGGAGATTAATGAGATCATTCGACTACCCTTGTACGCAGACAGAATACAGAGGGATATCAAGGCTCACCAGCATATGGTCTCTTCACGGCGCAAGTAAAGTTATCATAAAAGCAAGGCACAAGCAAGCAAGACTGACTAACTCTTCCCGGTAGCGAAGCAGTGCATGCTGAAGTAATTATATGCTCTATGCCGTTCTTTCTCGATATCATCCCTCACCCACCTTGGAAAAAGGTTTAGGATCTCTTGATGTTGTCTGTGGCTATTACGTTTTTGACCGTTGTTGTATATTAACAATTTTGCCAATTTTCTGTATTATTTTTTTAACATAAAGCAAAGACGAGTTCCTAAGATCTTGTTGGAAAAAAAAGTGGAAAAAAAAGCTCAACACAAATGGCTTTGAGAGGGTATAGTGATACAATACAGCCCTCTCATTTCTCACAAACACAAGAATTGACTTGACACTGCCAATTATTAGAGGTTTGGATAACAAACACATGAATAATTTACTGTCCTGTCAGTACATTTTTCATGGGATCAAACACTAGAATTATTTTTTAACCTTTTCTTTATATAAACTAAATATAAAAAATTAATGCATCAATATTTAAGAACAAAATATATTTAACCATAATAATTCTCACCAACTAATTTCTATGGTTGAATATATGGAAATGTTTCAAACTTTTAGTTACTAATCTTTTTATTTCCCTATTTCAAATATGAATTATCTACCTAATGTGAAAGTATTATTTTATACATGATATGATGGGAAAATAACACTCACTTTCTCTAGGGATCGATATTCCCTGTAATTTTTTTTTTAAATAGACACTAATGTCTTTTAACTTCTCATCGATTAAATAAACACTTCTTTTTTATTAACACTCTACAAAATTGTTTACCTATACTAACATAATAGCACCCACATCTATTATACTCATTTGAATTCGTCTAATTTTTTCATATTATCTTACACATTTTAATTATTTAAACACTCATTACATTTTTTTTTTAAATATTCATACAACATACTAAAAACTTTAAAATAGAAATTTTAAAATAAGTCCCATCAAATTCTAACACAATATTTTAAAAAAACGTGTAGGAACTCCAAAACACAACCGATATTCATCAAGCTCTAAAAGCATAATTATTAGTCAGGTTTGAAGTTTTTACACGGTTTTTTAGACAACTCTATTAGAGTTCAATAGATAATTAAATGAAAAAAATGTTCTTTAGATCATCCACATCCAATATATCCATTTGAATTCTTTAAATAAGGCTCATTCAATTTTTTATATTATATTACATTTTTATATTTTTTAAACAACTCAACTATATTTTTTAAATATCCATACAACTCATTAAAAATTTTAAAATAGGTCTGACAATATACCCCATATTTATTTACTATTATTTGTTTTATTTGTTGTCACTTTTATTAATTTATTATCAATTGGCTCACTTAATAAAGTGTAGAAAAGTTCTCCCATTTGAGAACGCTTGCAAATGTAGAAATTCAATTATATATCTATTCTAACAGCGTAGCATTGGATGTTGTGTAGTAACGATAACATAGCAGGCGATATTCATGCTCTTAGTTTGCCAACATAATAATGTTGCTTCTTTTTCTTTTAATTCTTCATTAAAAAAATTTAAATTAATACAAATGAGTGGTATAGTTTGGTTGTTTAAATAATTAAAAATAGTGAAATAATATAAAATATTGAATAAGACCCATTTAAAGAATCCAAATAAATATTATGGATATGGATGATTTAATATTTTATCGACAATAAAATAAACCGTATACGTGATATCTATTTACTTAGAGTTTTTGTACGGTTTAGTGTAAGTTAAAAAAAAAAAAAAAATTCCTTGTTTTTTTAATAGATCTTATTTATAAGTCTCTAATATTACTATAATATATGATCAATTATTTTGATTGATCTATGTTTATTACACTTGTAATTATTTTACTCTATCCGATAATAATCATATTATCATTTAAAAAGTTATTTTAATTTAGTTGTTAAGATTTTCACAATTTTTAAGATAATAATTAATTAAGTTGATTTCAATAATAAAATGAATGTCATTTAATATATATCACGTTAGTATTTTAAAAAGATAAATAATTTGAAATAAATAAAAATATGAAAGAAAACTTCTATCGTGAGACGATGAGAGTAATATTTGATGATTTCTTTTTGCACCTTATGTACTTCTTACACACCATGTGAGTTTCCTTATATGCCCCTAGATTCCGGAGATATTTCTCTGGACGCATCAAAATTCAATTGAACGTTAAAATATTCTGGAGATATATCTTCGGACGTACCAAAACTTAAATGTACGTTGAAATATTTCAGAGATATATCTCTGGAACAATTTGGAGCATATTATCGCGTCAGATTCTTCTCCTCCCTCACTTTTTCATTTTCATTCACAAACATCTTCATCTCTCTCATTCCCAAATATCTCCAACTACACCAAATTTAATTTCATCCATCAGAGACTCAAGTAATCATCAAGCAGCATCCAGTACATTACTCAACATCTTCTAAATCATATAATTCAGGTAAGTTTTTCGAATTTCTGATAAATATTCGAGTATTCTTGTAAACGAGTTATAATGCATTGTTAGGTGTAGAAATGTTTATAAATCAATTGAAACATAGTTTAAAGTAAGTGTATATATTCTTGGCTCAAATGGATGACCAGGGCTTCAAATTTCTCATTATGAGGGGGAGATGACGCCATTGTCGCGACCTCTGAGTTTCAGAAATTTTCGGAGATACATTTTCGAAAAAATTCAACGTTTCATGTACTCTGGGTGATTCTGGAGATACATCTGTGGAATGTTTCCGTATTTGTATCTCTGAAATCACCCATAGTACATGAAAAGTTGAATTTTTCTGGAGATGTATCTCTGGAATTTTCTCAGTTTTTTTTTTCTTTTTGTTTTATAAATTTCTTCTTTGTGCTATTCATTTGCGTAAACTCATTGTACTGTTAATTATACCTTGCAGGCATAATGGCTGACAGAGTCGACCGATTGAGGCATGGACGGGTTGCCCAACATGCATCCGTTCGGCGGGAGCGAAAATAACAGGTTCTGGAGGCATCAGGTACCTTTGGTTAGGGAGAGGCGTCGACTACTGGGGCACACTCTACTCCTGAGATTCAGTCCACTCCTGGGGCTCGGCCTTCGCCTCAGGCCACCCCATCTACATCTCAGCCCACTCCTGGGGATCAGCCTTTGCCTCAGGCAACTCCATCTACATCTCAGTACACGCCACCTTCTAATTCTTCTTCCCGTCGGCCACGGGATGCACCAGATGACACATCACTTCCTTCATCCTCCCGCAGGCGTTGGGATGCACTTGTGCCACCTCTTGAGGGTGAGGTTGCTAATGATCGTGATGCACCGGTGTCACCTCCGGAGGGTGATGTTGTTGATGTCGAGCTAGAGGCTTTTGGATGGGGTCTATCTGATATGTCCCTACATCCTCTGTACCTAGACCACACTGCTAGACATGTCTGGGACGGAGAGGTAACATTAGGCACATTGTTACTATATTTTTTACGTTAATTTAAATTGCTGACATTGATTATTTCTAACATTGATTCTTATAGACATTATTTATGGAAATTCGCAAGTGTGTGATCCCCATAAGTTTCTGAACCATGGGCAAAAGATTTTAGCATTGCATCAGCCTAATAAGGAGTGGTTTAAGTCGGTTTTGACCGCTTCTGGGTTGAGTGACCTATGCTTTACCGGTTAAACTCTGGTCAACCACAGGATGCTTAATGCATTTGTGGAGCGATGCCACTCTGAGACCTCTTCCTTTCATCTCCCGCGTGGAGAGATGTCGATTACACTTGACGATGTCTCATCTTTGTTGCATCTATCAATCAGGGGGATATTTCTTCACCATGGTAGGATGACCAAAGACGAGGCGGACGATATGATGGTGGAGCATCTGAGGACTAATCTAGGGAAGGCGCTCAAGGAGGTGGATAATACCAGGGTGCTCATGTAAGGTTTTCATTCTTGAAGGTGAGATTTGATGAGGTGATCGTTGCTGCATAACAGGCTAATGGTGATGCCCAGGAGGTGTCCATACACAGGACTCGTGCTTTGAGGGCATATTTTCTATTTTTAGTTAGCACTGTGATTTTTGTGGACACGAGTGCCACCTACACTAACGTTGCATACCTCTGGTACTTCTTGGATCTCACACGGATTCATGAGTACAACCGGGGGGCGGCTTGCCTTGCATATCTGTATTCGAAGTTGAGAGATGGATGTCGGTGGACGACGAAACAAACCACAAGCATCACGACACTACTGATGGTAATAATTTTTTATCCTTGAATGCTTTTTTTATCTTTTTCATTTCATATTTGCGATAATTCTTGATCCCTGATTGATTTTTATTTTCATTTCAGGCTTGGATCCTCTAGCACTTCCCGCACCTCGCTGGCTGGTCGTATTGGGATAAGTACACTGATGAGATGCCACGTGTCTGTGCTTTTATCCCGCTGTGAACGAACCAGGCAACCGAGCCTTTTAGAGTTTATCTTGACCGCTTGGCTGCCGAGGACATCCACTTTAATTGCTACGTGGATCACTGTTACATGGGGCCATTTGGAGACATATTGTTATACTCCGGATGACTGGCATACGGATTGAGTATCACTGCTCCTCATTTGCCCGAGCGCGTCATGCGGCAGTTCGGGTACACCCAGACCATCCCCAGATACCCTTTTATCTCTGCTCCTCCTTCCTTGACTCGTATATAGATAGAGGAGATGCTTGTTGATTATCAGAGTCATTTGGTACCGGAGGAGGCTCGAGCTACCATAGCGTCGAATGACTGGAGCTACGTTGACGGATACATCAGGTGGTTCTTCAGGGTCTCACATTCGTACATGGTGTCGATTACTCATCAGGAGATTCTAGAGGAGGAGCAAGCTCATCTAGATCATATTGAGGATGTCTTGCCTTGTTATCATCGCACAATGGAGATGGCGCGGGCAAGCATTGACGAGAGTATCTTCCATAAGAGGTTTGCTGTCAGGTGAGTACTGGACGACATTATTGCGGAGGCACAAGAGGCACTTTTGTACCGCAGACATCGCCCGAGGACAAGGGAGATCGATGGTCGAGGAGGCAGACCAGACAGAGGAGGAAGAGGAGAGATTGTCAGACACACTCAGTAGTTGTCTGTATTTATTTTGTTTCAGTACTATAGTTTGTACGTTTTTCTTGACATTGTTACTACATTTTGGATTTACGTGACGTATGACATCCTATTACTATATTGTTATGTTATTTATGTTTGTCTGTTATTTTATAATTCATCTACAAACAATTACACAATGCGTTTTTAAAAAAATAAACTGTTATGATACACTTCGGAGATGTTTCTCCGAAAATTTCCCGTAGATGCATCTCCAGAAATATTTAAATGCAAATAGGTTATGGGAGATATGTTGTAACCATTTAAAGTTTAAATTGTTCCAGAGATATATCTCCGGAAAATTAATCAACCCTAGGGCGCGTCCGAAGATATATCTCCAGAATCTAGGGACATATGTAGAAAATCACACGGTGGAAAAGAAATGCATCGGGTGCAATAAAAAATTTCCTAATATTTTAAGAGAAATGATATTATGACAAAAATTTTAACATTACACCTTTAAACAACTATTTATAAATATAAGAGATTTTAGTCATTTCACTTTTTCAAATGGACATTTTTTTTTCATTTTGATTTAAACTTCATTGATTATTATCTTCTCTTTCATCTAAACCACTTTCTCTTTTTTTCTCCATTAAAACTTCAAGCTTTCTTCTTCTTCACTATCAAATTAAAACTACTCACTATTCTCTTGATAACATCAAATAAAATTAAATAAATAAAAAAAACATAAGTACTATTGTTTCCAGATCAATAGTTAATCGATTACATCAACCATATTTCAATATATATTAACTAAATTGTTATACATAATTAATCAAATTTATTTTATTTATAAATCCTTTTATATTTGAAAACTCATTAACCAACTTCTGAAATGAATTACCCAACTTTTTTACACATGATTAATCATTATTTTATTTCGAATTTACTGCATATTTGTTATGTTTGGAAACTCGTTAATAAGCTCTTAAGTTGTATCAACCAAAATTTTACACATACTTAATCAACTTTATATTACTTATAATTTACTTAAATTTTTTTATGTCTGAAATTGAAGAAGGGATAAAGAATTTGTGGTGGATGTTGGAAGAAAATGGGTAACAGAAGAGGGTGGGAGATGAAAAGATAAGAGAGAGAAAGTTCAATATTTATAATTTTTTATTCAAATACACTATTTTTTCAAAAAAAAATTCCAAAATAATTCACTTTTAAAACTATTTTCCAAAGTACCCCACTTTGGGGTGTGACAGAGTGTTGACGTCAACTCAATTGGCGACTGTTTGTTGGGCTTAAGAGGTGTCGCCAATTGGATTAGAGACACTATATGGTGTTGAAAATCCAATTGGCGACAGAGTGTTAAAATTACAATGGTCTCACCAATTCATTTGGAGGCATGGTGCATTGTGTAATTTTTTTTCTATAAATAGAGGTATTCTGGTCATTTATTTCCACAACTCATATCATATATTTGTATTACTGATAACATGTATCGTCGCCGCTACGGGATAATCATTTATTCGAGAGAGAAACCTCCGATGGACATGCTATTTTGGAGCATTCAAAGTTTCAACCAGCTAAAGAAGGAGTTGAATCAGTGGTTAGAAGGAGTCATTCCTAAAGGGGGAAAATTGAAGTATCAAGAGACATTATCGCCTGCGTGAGTGGGTTCGCATTAAGACTGACAAGGATGCGAGGGAAGTGATGTTTGGACCGAATGACATCAGTTTGATTGTTGTAATTAATTAGAAATGTTTTGTTTTTCTGTTCTGTTATCTGTTGTATGTGTTGTTTGTTGTTAACATTGTTGTAACAAAAACTCCTTAATATATGAAAATATAAAGTTACAACAATTGAAAGGAGAAACTAAATTATGATGTAGAGGTTGCTCTGTCATTGGTAAAAAAATTTCGATTGTGTTCGGGCTGACAACATATACTGCATAATCTTATCATTTTATCAGATATATCCATTTCTGTACGCGTGTTGTTTGGGCGTCCTTTTTTCTTTCTTCGCATTTCATCGTTGTGCCAAACTATCTCATCATTGAGCTCGTCGGTTTTGGACATATAAGCAAAATCATGTCTTACTCGGTTGATGCAAAGTTTATACTAGCTTTACAAGAGAGATGGCGCCCAGAGACACACACCTTCTTTTTCCAACCGGTGAATGTACCGTGACGTTAGAGGATGTGTACATGTTACTCGGTTTCCGTATTAATGGTAAGGCAGTTAATGGACCAACAAACTTTGATGGTTCAATTTGTGAGGAACTTTGGGGTGCCGACTTGCTGGATGATAACCCAATAGGCCAAGGTATCTTACTTTCACGTCTCAAAACATGGTACATCAATTTAATATTAGATGAAGATTCTACCAAAGAAATGGAAATAATAAAAACTAGGTGTTGTCTTATGCTTTTACTTGGTTTATTTTTATTTCCTGAAGGTATTGGTTTTACTATGCATGTTATGTATTTACCCTTATTGAGAAATCTATATAAAACAAGAGAATATAGTTGGGGTTCCGCTTGTTTGTCTTATTTGTATAGCTCTTTGTGTAAGTACGCGAAAAAAAAACACATCTACTATTTCTGGATGCGCCGTTTTACTCCAAGCATGGGGTTGGTCTAGATTGTCATCCTTAGTGCTCGTCAACCATAACAGTTTCTCATTCCCGTATGCACAAAAGTAATTTAATAACTTAATATTAGTTAATTCACCTTACTAATTATTGTGTCTAACTACTTGAATTTGAACTTTTTGTTGTTTAGATGGTCGGCTCGGGGTATGAGTTACAATAGATGTCCAATACATTCTATCATTCAATACCACAATCTCTTGGATCACCTTACACCTGGAGATGTAAGGCCTCTAAGGTCTAATATTTTTCTCTTCTTAAATTCATTTGGCGTCCATATCTAAACATGATGGAACACCTACATGAAGTCAGTGAGGAAGATGCAGCCGTTTGGACTGCATGCGTGTCGATCATCAGATTCACCACTGTGGAGATGCACCACATTGACCATGTCAAACTACATTTTGGAATGCATCAAAACATCCCATATCCCCCGATTGACCTCGGTAAATGGCATCTAAAAATAGTTAATGATCAATGGGACTATCCCGGCTGGAAGGATTTTGCTAAATCTGAGTGTCGTAAATGGAGGAACCGCCGCACCCATGTCTTACGTGAGCCGGTCATGGCAACCTCGTCTATACCAACTAATACTTATATGGCTTGGTACAGATCAGTTGCAACTAGGTTTGTCTCCGAAGAGAGGTATCTATACGACCCACGACAAACTACCTACACACGAGAAGCTTCAACGTCAAACCCACCGGAAAATTATCAGACCTGTTACACACAACCCCATGCCCAACAGAATTACCAACCCACAAACACACAAACCCACCATCAAAACATGCCAAACACCCAACCACAATACCAAGAGCGTCCCTCATACCATCTCCAACAAAATTACTATTATCAAGATACCCAATATGGCTATGCCTCCAACACACCATCAAGATATAGCCAAAATGAGGGTACATCATACCATAGCCATAACACCCAAACATCTTTCCATATCTAAAACACTCAGACATCACACCCTAGCCTACACACACAAACATCACAACAACCTTATGACTTTCAAACACCAATACCATTTCAACCTTTCACCAACAAAGCCTTCACACCAATGTCCCCCTTCAATCGTCTAGGCCACACACCAATGACCCCTTCATCACATCCGAACTACTTTGCCATAGGTCGCACGTTCAGTTTCAACACACAAGACCTCTTGGAAATGCAAGAAATTCTTAGAAAATCAGTTGGGAATGTTCTTGAGACTTCAACTCTTCAAACACCTGGAGTGAAGGGTGCCTAGGGGATGTGGAACCAGTGGCCGGTATGACCAACCTGGTCGCCAACCTTAATTTATGTAATATTTTTTTAATTAATTATTAATGTTATTTATTTATGTTAAAAAAATTACACAATGCACCCTGTCTCCAAATGAATTGGTGACATCATTGTAATTTTAATACCCTGTCGCCAATTGGATTGGCAACACCATATGGTGTCTCCAATCCAATTGGCGACACCTCTTAAGCCCAACAAGCAGTCGCCAATTGAGTTGGTGCCAACACTCTGTCACACTTTCAAAGTGGGGGTACTTTGAAAAATAAATTAAAAAATGGGTTATTTTGGATTTTTTTTAAAAAAGTGGGATATTTAGGTAAAATAATTCCAATATATTTGTGAACATCGTGTCAAAGGGTTAGATATGTCTCTCTATATATCATATTCAATTTTAGTTCTTAAAATTTTTCTAAACAATGATTCTTCTAATATTTTACATTTATATTTTTGGTTCATTCAATTAATGCAAGGCTGACTCAATAGATACTGAGGCCTAAGACGACTTTTAAAATTAATTTTTTTAATTAATTTGTTTAAAAATTAATAAATATATTTTAGCTTAGATATTTTAGGCGTTTTAAAATTAAAAAATTGTTTATTAAATCCGTTTTATTTAATAAATATTTTTAAATAAATAAATAGTTAATTTATTTAATTTTTAATGAAATTATGTTATTTCTCTCTCCAAAGTCTATGCAAATTATTAATTAATTGGTACAGACTTCTCTGAATAAGCATAAGTTTACATGTTACATGAAAATAAAGGTATAATAATAAAAAACATGATAATAAAAGCACCTAATTTATTTAATTAATTTACAAGTACTACGAAAAAAAAGAGAATTTTTTAAAGCACCCTTGATACTTATAATGGACCATGTGAAACTCTTTAAATGTCTCATGTTTCTGGACATATATCTCCGGAAGCACCCAAACGCAAGTGAACGTTGAAATATTCTGGAGATATATCTCTGAAATATTTTGGAGCATAAGTCGTGTCAGACTCTTCTGCTTTCTCATTTCACACTTTTCTTCAAACTCAACACAACCTTCTTCTTAATACAATCCCTTACATCAAATCACATTTCATCAACACAAAGGTCAAAGAAACTCAAAGGAACATCAAAGATTATCTCTAATATTTGAAACAACATCTGAATAATCAATTTCAAGTAAGTTTTTCGAGTTTTCGGTAAATGTTCGAGTTTTAGTGTAAACGAGTAGGAATCAATTATTAGGGTTAGAAATGTGTAAAAATCACATGTAACATAGTTTAGACTTAGTGTGTAACTTGTTTGTTGGATGAAAATGGCGATCAAAACATTTTTTCTTCAACTTTCATGAGGTACACTCGCCATTGACGCGACCTTTATGTTGCAGAACATTCTAGAGATAAATCTCTGGAATTGTTCAGTGTTTCATATATTTTGGGAAATTTCGGAGATGCATCTCCGATATTGTTCAACATTATAGTTTTATGGTGTTTCCGGAGAAACATCTCCGGAATTTCCTACGGTATGTTAGTTTTTATAATTTTCTTGCTTGTGTGTGTTGTTTGCGTGCACTAATGATATGCCTTACTTTACCTTACAAGTATAATGACTGATAGAGTTGACATACTAAGACATGACATGGTTGCTCAACAGACATCTGTTCGGCGGGAACGGAGCCAGCAGGTTCTGGAGGCTCCAGGTACCTCTGGTCAGGCAGAGGCGTCAACTTCTGGGGCACCGTCTACTCATGGGGCTCGTATTTCACCTCATGCCACTCCACCTTCTTCTTATTCCCGTAGGAGAAGAGATTCACCATCTGACGCGTCACTTCCCCCATCCTCCCGCAGGTGTCAGGATTCACCAGTGCCACCTCCTACGGATGATGCTGTTGTTCTAGACCCACCTCCCAGTCTCCCACTACTGATCCAGTTCCACCTCCGAAGGGTGAGGCTACTGCGGATGCTAAGCCAAAGGGTTTTGGAAGAGGTCCGTATGATTTGTCCTTACTTCCTATGTATCCAGACCATACTGTCAGACATATCTGGGACAGAGAGGTAGCATTAGTTGGATTCTTTATTTTTTTAGCGTTAATTTTAATTGCTAAGATTGATAATTTGTGACATTGATTATTCCTGACATTGATTATTTCTGACAAATTTCAGAAGCGTGATCCATAGAAGTTTCTTAACCACGAGAGGAATATTGTTGCATTGCCTCAATGAGAGGCGGATTGGTTTCAGTCAATTTTGACCTTATCTGGTCTGAAAGACATGTGCTTGATCGATTACACTCTGGTCAACCACGAGATGCTTAATGCATTCATGGATAGATGACTTTATGAGACTTCTTCATTTCATCTCCCACATGGTGAGATGTTTATCACACTCGTCTGTGGAGTAATAAAAATCCGACCACCATCATTTGATAGTTTTTTCCTCTCCTTGATTTCATTTGTTTTTGCTTGTTTGAGGAAGATCTAATGTTGAAAGTTTTTTTTTTCTGTGTTAGAATAAAAGAAATTTGTATAGTTAGATTTGTGAGAAAGATTTGTGAGAAGAAGATGAATGTTAAGGGAGAGTGTGAATCAAGTGAAAATATAAGTGAACGACAGAGAGAGTAGAGTTGTTTTGTATTTTTTTTCCTTTGTTTTCTTTTTATTTTAAATTAAATAAAGGATGGCCATTTCGCACAACCCTATTGGTTATTGAGTTTTAGTTAAGGGGATGATCATGTACAAGACTCTCCCATTGGGTTTACATAGTCCCCATTCAGACTGCCATCAGATCTTGATCATAAGGTCTAGAATGTTAGAATCATAAGGCTGGATCGTGGTCATCTGATATCCATCAAGTGGTCCAGATCATCCAAGCTTTTAATTTTTTTTTATTTTTTATTGGGTTTAATTGTTTGGGCTTGGTATTACCTACCATTTGCATCCCTGTGTTTTACCGATTCACCTCCATTTACGTTTAAGCATTTCTTAACGCACCTTATATGTTTCTTATGCACTATGCGGATTTCCAAAATTGCTCTATATTTTTGGAGATATATCTCTGAACGCACCTCTTACACACTCAACAAATGTCATTCTGAGTAGCGCCTCATAAGTTGGGTTATTTTTATTTCGGAGATGCATTTCTGAAACATTTTTAAAAATAGCTTAATAAGTTGTTGTTCAATAGAAATTTTGGAGTTACAACTTCGAAAATATGGGCGGGATTTTAAAATTTTCTGTCACCTTTGCATGCATGTCAGATATTTCTGGAGACGCATCTCCGGAATAATCAGATAAAAGTAAGAGATGCATGATCACACAACCATCATTGCCATTGTTGTTTTTCAACCAAACCCTTCACCAAAAAACCCTTCATTCTCAATTCATTTTTTTTCACTCCAAATCTCCATTTTTTGGTGCATCATATCATAGGGAGTAAAAGAAGATAGAATTTCAGGTAAAGATCTTTCATTTTCCTCTGCATTGTTCACATTAATCATCATTTTTTCTAAAAAAAAGTAGCGTTGTGTTCGGAAATGTATCTCCAAAACGAGTATGAATTTGTCCAAAGATGTATCTCCGAAAGTTGTCTGTGTTCATTTTTCAAGTTTGTCTTCAGCAGTAGTGCGCATATACTGTTATGGTTTTAATTGTTTTCATTAAATATGGTGCACCCCGGTGTTTTCTCAAAACAAGTTGTTTCTCCGAATGTCTAAGGTGTTGTTGTGAATGCGGTAGATGTTGACAACTAATTTAAAAACAAGCAAGAGTTTGAATCTCGTGATCAAATGCTTCAATGGATTTGTATGAAAGTCTCTAAACTTGGGTTTGATGTGGTTATCTGAAGGTCCGATAATAGTTCGAATATAAGATGCACTTTTGTGACAATGACGTGCGAAAGAAGCGGGAAATATAGAAATCCTCTTCGAAATTTTAAAAGAAACGATATTGGTTCTAGAAAATGTGAGTGTCCGTTTCAGGTGCGTGGTTAGATGTTGGCAAACAAAAATTGGAGATTTAATGTGATATGTGGTTTGCATAACCATGATCTGTGTGAAAAATTAGTCGGTCATCCTAGTGTGTGTTGGTTCATGTCGGAAGAGAAGGAATGTGTTGCTGACACGACCTTGAATCTAGTTTAATAAAAAAATATACCTGCAACATTGATACGAAAATGATCCAAAAATATATCAAATATTAAGCAAGTGTATAACATTTGGTACCTCGGTAACAAGGCGCTTAGGAGAGATAGAAATGAGATGCAACAACTCTTGAAACTATTGGATGATAACCGCTACGTGTCTAAGTAATGAACGTATGAGGATGGAGTTACTGTTAGATATATATATTTTGGACTCATCCTGATTCCATAAAGTTGTTCAACACGTTTCCTACAGTATTCTTACTTAATTAAACCTACAAGACCAATAAATATAGACTTCCTTTATTAGAGATGGTTGGTGTTACCTCAACTAAGAAGACATATTTTGTTAGTTTTACATTTCTTGAGTGTGAAAAAGAGGACAATTTTACCCGGACCTTATTGGTGTGCTAGATTGTTGAAGAACCAAGTTGAGATGCCTAAAGTGATTGTTACCGACCGCGATACCACATTGATGAATTCAGATGCAAAGCCTTTTCATTATTTTAATGCATTACTTTGTAGGTATCACATAACAAAGAATGTGAGAAGTCGGGTTAAACATGCGGTAGGGACGAAATAAATAGAGTTCGAAGATGGAAAAATGGTGAAGGCAGGTGTGGTTGTGGAAAAAATAATGGATGCATGGAACCGTATAATAAATTCTTCCAGAAAAGAACTATTGTCGATTATGTTATGCATTTCAGAAAAGTGTGTGAAACGTATCCATATTTGTTGAAATATGTTGAAAGCACAATTCTTGACCAAGTGAAGGAGAAAATTGTTTGTGCATGGATTGATAATGTTAGACACCTTGGAAATACAACAACTAATAGAGTTGAGTATGCCCATGTTACTTTGAAATTTTGGTTGGGAAATAGTAAGGGCGATTTGCGTAGAAACTGGGACTCCGTGAACCACATGATTCAAAACCAGCATAATGAAATACAAACATCATTTGGTCATAGCATCACAATTTTTGAACATAGATTTAAAGATAACACTTTATATTCTCAGTTTGTCGGTAACATTTATCGGGCGGGTTTGAACTATATTTTTCACGAGGCTAAATGAGATGATAATGTAGGCTTTGATAGCACAAAGTGTGGATGCAGAATTGTGAAAAATTGTCGTCTCTCATGAGCTTGTGTTATTGCTAAAAAGGTGAAACTTGGTGACCCAATAAGAATGGACGAGGTTTGCATTCATTGGAAGATAGTTAGGTTTGATCATGATGGTTTTATGACTTACGGTAAATCGAATATCTCTATTTTGACCGAATGAGAAGTGATACAAGAGAGATTTTTGAAAGCTGGTAACAACATGAAACTCCACATTTAAGAATAATTGAGGAAGATTGCCTATCCAGAAACCACTGACAAGAAATCGCCCTATCAAGTAAAAACAAAAGGTGCTCCAGAAAAAATGAAGCCTACACCGAATGACAATTCGACTACACGGTCTCCTTCATGTTTTAAACATGTTGACAAAGTTTTTTCCGACTCACCAACTCTAAAATCTCAAAAAAGTGTTATCAAAGGAGCTTGTATTAGTAAACCACCTCTGACACTGCCTTCACCAAAGATTCCATTCATCGACGAGATGTTGGTTTTTATGGAAAAATATATCAAGCAGATCGTCAATGTTGTAGGGGGCGGTAATTGTGGTTACCGAGCCGTTTTAGCTTTACTCGGTAAAGGAGAAGATAGTCATACACTTTTCCGCCATCAACTTATCCAAGAGTTGAAGACGAATAAAGAATCATACACACAGTTGTATGAAAAGAAAGAAAAATTCGATGAAGTTTATGAGTATCTTGTTCCTTGCCTTAGCGGTCCGACATCGGAGGCAAAATGGATGTGTTTCCCTAAAATGGGCCACCTAATAGCACGTGCATATGATAAAGTGTGTGTTGACCTGACACGCTACTGTTTTTCGAAAACCTTTTTTCCACTACGCACCACCCCAGCTCAAAATCCAAATGATCGTATCATGTGTATTGGATGACTTTCAAAATCAAGTCATTTTGTTCAAGTTTACTTGAAACCGGGATGCCCTATACCACTTACATCACCGAAGTGGACGACTCATTCAACCATAAAATCTGAGACTTGGCTGGATCATTTTATGGAAAGGATGCAAAAATTCAAGAAATTGAACAACATTGAAAAAGAATCAAATGCACAAAAGTCTACGGGGGTATAACCTATAAATTTAGTCGACGACATATGTTTAGATTCGTTTTAATTTCTTGTTTAACCGGAAAAATTATTGTACGTAATTGTGTCTCAGTATAAATGAAGTATAATATATTCACCTTTTGTGCATATTGTGTCTTAATGCATTTTTTATCTTCCCCATATCAACATTTGTTCTTTTGTAAATGAAAAAATAGGTATGTTTTAGGGTTCTGTTTTGGAACTGATTCAAGCAATGTTCCGGAGATGCATCTCCGGAACAAGATAATATGGTGTGATTTCAGAGATATATCTCTGGAATCAGCTTTCTAGTTATTGAGTGGTTCATATTAATCTATGTCTTCTATAAATTAATGTGCTCTAATGTTATATTTCACACAAACTAAAATGTCACAAATTAAAAAATCGATTGATATGTCGCAAAGGTCTCCTTCTCCAGCTCTACACCCGGACGAACATTTCAGTTCACCGAGTAGATCTCTCTCAAACATATTAAAGACGAAATTCGTATTCTCCTACCTTACGGAGACAACCGAAAAAACTGTGAACCCAAAGTACCGTTCACTGTCGATTGACAACGGAGGGAAGATTGAGTTCACTAAATTTGAGCTTAAGACGCAAGCAGGTGTAAAGGCTATGTGGAATATGTATTTCCGTTTCAAATCAAAAGTTAGGCTCGAGTTGGAAGCGACGATTTCGAGGCCGGACGAAGATGTTGAAACGTTCACCAAGATATTGAATTGTAATGTTGCATTTTATGTTGAAACCATCATTGTAATGCTTATTTAATGTTATGAATGTTAATTACATTTTGGAAAATTACTTGGTTTTGACTCTGCTACTGATTTATCTGTGTTACGTAAATGTAACTACGGAAATATTTCGGAGATGCAACTCCGGAATAAAGTAAACAAAAAAAGGGTGTAACTTAGAATGATCTTTGTTGAGTGTATGTTGGGATGCGTCCAGAGATGCATCTCCTGAAATGGGGGGCATTTTTGGAAATATGTGTGGTGCATTAGAAACATATAGGATGCGTTAAGAAACTGAGTTTATGTTTTAATATTATTTTTGATTGGGCTTGAATTCTCGGGCCCTAAAAATTACTTCATGTGCCCTTTTATTTTTTATACCCCTTTAGCTTTCATTTATATTTCATTTATTTTATTTAATATTTTAATTGATTTATTTTGCATTGTGATGAACCTATTAATTTTTTATTATTGATATAGTAAATGTCCAAATAAATAATGTCTTTTACTTTTAATGAAAACCAACTATTTTCAATTTAAGTTTAATCAAAATCTTTTTCTCAAAAAGCAGACTAAAAAAGAAAAATTGGGTGCACACCCTTTTTATCCTCAAGTAGTCGGACGTAAGGTGTACTCCTTAATCAAACTCATCATTCGTCTTCCGCTAAAACCTCATAATAAAAAATCGGATTAAAAAAAGAAAAGTTGGGTGCACACTCTTTTTTATCCTCGAGTATTCGAACAGAAGGTGCACACCTTGTCTAAATCAATTACTCATTTTTTACCAAATATTTTTTAATAAATAAATAGATTAAAAAAGAAAATTTTGGTGCACACCTTTTTATCCTCGAATAATCAAAAGCAAGGTGCACACATTGCTCAAGTGGATTATTCGTCTTCCAAAAACAACTTCAACCAATCAAACTTATCTTTTTTCGCCTTGGCGCGAGCAAATCCTAAAAAAATTCATAATAAAAGATGTTTTATCCATTCTGATGTGAAACATAGACAACGTTTCATCCCTCCCATGTGCGAGTAACAAACAATATTTTCTACTTGAATGCGATTAAAACATGATCCTTTATGATGTGAAACACAAACAACGTTCACTTCTCTCATGCGCGAGTAGCAAGCAACATTTAACTGATCGAATGCGACCTAAACATCTTTCACTAAAAATGACTAACCCATAAATATTTGCTACCTAGAATTATGTAGCTCTGAGTTCCCTATCGCACTTGGGAATACGTAAGAGCGAGATTCAACGTCTTGTCAAGCACCCTAATAAAAAATCTATTTTTATCGCATATAACTATGTAGCTTTGAGTTCTCCACCACACATGGGGATACGTATGAGCAAGATTCAACGTCTCGTCAAACACCATACCAAAAAACTTTTGTTTAGTCCTTTTATTTCATTTTCCTTTCCTTGTAAATGCTTTTAATAATAAGAAGAAATTCAAACATTTTTAAACTAACAATTTTGCAAAACTAATTACGCGGTTCTCGTTGATTACAACAGATGCTGCAAGGTGCTAATACCTTTCCTGCGCATAATCGACTCCCAAACCTAATTTTGGTTGCAATGACCATATTTTTGTTCTTATAGGGTTTTATGGAAGTTTTCCTTTTAAAAATAAGCTTCGGTGGACTTCATTGTTCATTCGAACGTTTGATCTGCTCAGGTATTTTTCACGTTGCGACACATTCATAGCCGCCTGAAAATTAGTTGGCCATTCATTAACCCAAACGACATGACCATATACTCATGGTGACCCTTGTGAGTATGAAAAGTCGTCTTATGGATATCTTATTCCTTCATGCAAATTTTGTGATACTCAACACCAAAAAGTTAATCTAATAACTCATTTACTCTGAAATATGATACTTATCTTGAACCATCACCTTATTTAAGGCCATGTAGCTCAGACACATCTGCCACAAATTATCTTTCTTTTTCACCAAAATCATTGGACGAGAAAAAACGTTGACATTATTTCTAATTACTTTGTTACACCAATTTTTTAACTTGGGATTCAATCTCTGATTTTTGGTAATAGAGATATTTATACGGGTGCACACTAACAGGGTCAACCCTTTGATAAAGGAATAAAATGAGAAACGTTTCTCAGGGTAGGTAACCATTGAATTTCCTTAAAAACAATGGCAACTTACTCAAAAATGCATTCAACTGTGTGTTTTTAGGGTTTTGCATATCTTTGAGAAGCTATAGACTTGTAATCTAACAATACCCTTCTAAAGACACCAAATGAGATGCATTGGTCACTAAAACGCACAAAAGAACTAAAGTATCACTACTATATTGACCTAGCAAGGTAGTGGAATGTCCCAGATAATTAAATCTCATAAGCATCTCATTATTATATCTAATAACCTTACCCAACATTTCAAGCTAACCAACCCCTAAAGTCTTATCCACACCACCAGTCATCTTTAGGGCACCAATAGTTAATAACATGCCCTCACAAGTACCTAAAGTCACTATTTTGTAGGAGATACGGAGATACCGAAACATGCCCCCAATAGTCAATAACATGCCCCTCAATCACACATATACTAGTTTTGTAGGAGATACAGAAATACCTAAAGCGTCCACGATGATGAGGGTGATGAAGTTATGGGTGACAACACTGTTAATTAACACCAACACAGAGGTTTCTTTCACTAATCCTTCCACACGCATAGTCTTCGCTCCATAAAATTTAGATTTGGTTATGCCAAACACCCCCATAGCATTCAAGGTCATGGACTTGTACAATCTCTTATTCATCAATGACTTCCAAGGTTTCAATTTCCTCTTCATCGTTTATTGTCTCATCGTTTGTCGACATATTGGTGGAGCGAGTGTCATTTCTCATTGCAACAGAACCAAATACCTTTCACACCACTCTCTTGTACCTTTGAATTTGGAAAATGACGCACACTATATGTCAGAGGCGGACAAAGAACCTTACAGTGCTACCCTTAAAATTGTCAGTTGAAGTAGTCGTTTGATTCATGAAATTGAGTGAGAAAGAAGAACCCGAGGGTTAAAAATAGGTTTGGCTCAAAGTCCCATTTGACCCGGATTTGACTGAACTTGCTGGCCCATGTCGATCAACTTTCTGAGCAGCAAGAACTCAGGTGAACGAGTCCCAAAACCATCGTATCCAACTTTAACTTATGACTCACTATTTTGACCTGAATTATTCAAATCAGTAAACCCTGATTCAACATCATGTGCAATTTGCATAACTTTGTAACACTTCCTTGGCTTGAAAGTGCAAGAACGAGAGCAAATGTCGTGGTGTAATCCTCCAACAAAATATTCCAAAAGTTGCATCCTTAGCAACTGCTAACACTAGGACGAGTAGAACTTGGATTCAGAGATGTAATATTTAATGGACACATATTGTTTGGGTTCCTTAACTTCCTCAAATGGGTTGTCTAAGCGAGCAGTGTCGAAACTAACAATCAAAGACTCCTTGAGGTTTTCCCATGATAAACACTCGATCGAATCCCTCAAAAGCTTAAACAAGTGGATGGTTTGACCTTCCATAATGAGTTGGGTAAGTTGAATACACACGCCTTAGGAAATACGTTAAACTTTAAAGTAAATCTTCACTTTAGTAATCCACACGACTGAATCATCATTGTTAAAAAGCGAGTGAAATCTCTATTATAGTTGAGAACTTCTCCAAAGAAATAAGAAAACAATTATATCTTTGCCTAATGCAAACTAAAAAATGAATGTGATATTCGCTACGCACCTTGCCTTCCTTACTATTAAGGAAAAGTTTCTAATTAATTGCCTTAGTGAGTTTACATGAAACTGTTTTCCATAAATGTTTTTTTAAATTCTTTTATAAACACTCCAAATCTTGGGCTTATCTTGCTTAAAGCCCACTAAAGCGTCACCTTATACTAGAGTGCTTATATCAACTTGTAAGAAGACATAGATCTATTTGGGCAGAACCAAACCCTATGTTGCTAGCTCGCCTGGGTCCAAGGACACACAAGGAGTTTTGGTCTTCAATTTGTGATGAAGATTACACTCATTTCTTGGGTCTTTTTGAGGAAGATCACCGAAAGTAATTTGCCTAATTGGTTTATCATACTCGTCTAGCATCGCCTATTTTAGTGTTCGGGGCTGTTGGATTAGGATAAGCCTTCTTACCCGATCACATCCGTGAAGAGAGAAAAACGCTCAAGGAATAAGTCAACGACCTTATAGTTGAGCAAAATTAGTATCTAGAGGAGATTTAAGGTGTTTGTAACTCACTTATAGCTCTGGAGTTTGCCTTAGAGCCTTTTGAGTACCTCGATTCTCTGGTTGAAAAGGTGAAGTTGCTTGTCGAGGAAGTTATTGCGAAAAACATGGCTTTAGCTTCTTCCGAGGCATCTTTGTCCATGAATGAGGTCGTTATAGTAGAAGCGAACTTGTCCTTAGATCATTCCTAGGAAAAGATATAGGAGTTGGAAAGTCTCTGAAAGATTATCAGGAAAGTCGGTAGAAAGCTAAGTATATCCTTCGTGTGATGCGCGAAGATAATCTTCTCTTTTTAAGGAGTTAGCTATGTCGATGAAAGAAAGTTTATCTATCACGAGGATGCTTTTGAGAGTTCCTTGAAGCATGTTGAGTTTTTTTTATCACATCGTACTAGTCTCCCTGTGAACATGTTCGTTTTAATCAAGCTATTGAAGATGGGAAAGTAATCTCTTTAGAAAACTAACGTGATTCTCCATTTTTTACCGTCATGGTTGTCCATAGCGTGAATTGATATTTTATGTTTTTGTCCAGTAATATATACATATATTTCAATTTATCACTTACTTGTAATTTACATAATTTGTGATGTTGTTTATAGTCTAGGGTTTATTCATTTGAGAATTAGCTTTTCCGCCGAGTTTGTGCTCAAAGATTGTTGGACATTTATGGGGGGACTAGACTAGGCTATTGGTCAGTACCTCTTCCCATGCTCCCAGATGAAAACCTGGTTTGAGGTTGATGCATGATATATTCACCATAATTTTTATAGTGTCTAGCTACAAGAGGGGTAAGTCAATTATTTGCCTATTTGTGGCTCGCTTTCTTTGTGTGTGTATTGGAATTGTAGGGGTTTTGATTTCTTTAGTCACACGTCTGTGGAATTTGTGATAACCCCCTCGAGTTATTGTGATAAGACTTTGATCTCTCCGGTCATACCTCAAACTCATTATTTCCTTTCATAATCACAAAGGAAAAAATGGTTTAATGAACATTTCTTATTTCTTTAATCAAAGAATCGTGATACGTTATGGTAAGGTGTAACTACTTCTTACAAAAGAAAACTTTTAAAATAACCAAGTGACTATGCCACCGCTTGTTGGCCATGAGAATCATGACAGTTGTCTCCGGCCTCGTCTGGATTAGCCGTTTCCATTTATCTAACCATGACTATCCACTTTTTCTTTAGCAGACTAAATATCCATGTCTTTTAGCTTCATGATCAAGGATGCCACATTGATCTCAATAACATTGCATTTGCCTTCTTTCAAGTCATACTCCAATGCCTTGTAGATCCTTTTTGCTTAATAAAGGTCGACACTTATCGTCACTAGCTCATCGTGAACATTGTGGTACTTTAACTTGAGGTGGACTGGGGAAGTTAATGCATCTAAGGTTGTTGCAAAGGGCCGACTTAGTATGCATTTGTAGACGCTTTTGCAAGAAACTACTAGGATTTGAGAGTCGATAGTCCTGGCATCCCTTCCATATCCCATAGTGACAATCAACTCTATGTACCATAAAGGACAAGTTACATTGTTGTTGAAGATATATAGGCTGGACCCTTCGTAGAGACACAACTTCTCTTTTTTCAACCTCATCTTCTTGACTAGATCCGACTACATGATGTCACAAAAGTTGCCACCATTAATCAATACTCTAGAGATGTCAAATTTGGAAATTATGGCCATTATAACCAAAGGAAATACCTCGTTTGGGATCCCTCATATCTTATCACTATCCAAAAATCCAAGGATTAGTCTTTCTTAGCTCTTAGCTGAAGTACTATTGTCCTTCTTACTAACCACCATCAATTCAACGATCTTTCTCTTTGTTGTACTCTTCGATAAATTGCTTGCCCTTGGGGCGCCTCTTGTGATGGAAGCGATATAATAGCACTTCCCGTTGGTTCATTCTTCTTCCTCGCTGCTCACATCATTGCCTTGATTCCAAGTGACGACTTCAAGAACCTTCTTGGGGAATTATTTTTTCTTGGGAGATTCCTCTCGACCCCTATTGCCATCTTTGAAACATTCAGCCAGTCTCCCTTTCTTAAATAATACTTTAATTTCATCATTCAGTAAGATACAATCATTTGTTTTGTGATCGTGTCTCTTGTGGAAACGATAATATTTGGATTTATTCGTTTAGGCATACTCATTGACCGAATTCAAGTTCCTTATCATAAGTTATTTAAACTACGTGTTTGCACATTCCTTTAAGACAATTTATCGTGAAGTGTTCAAGGGAGTGTATGTATCAAACCTAGAGCGACGTTCATGCTCATTTTCTTCTTTGGACCGAATGACGACCTTTTTTTATGGTTTGCTAGGTCTTGCACTTCCCGGTACTCAGCTAACACTGTCGACCAAGAGTTTTTCTTTGTAGTTAATGTAGTGTTACACCCTACTTAATAAGCCCTTTAGATTATAGGCCTCTTTGCATCTTAAATTTTTTCGGAACACACAGTCTAATCTTAAACCCTAAATCCTAAACCCTAAACTAGGGGTGGAAATAGGCCTGGCCGATAACAGGGGCCTACAGGCTAGCCTACACAGGCTCAGGCCAGGCCAAACTATTTTTTTAAATAGAAAAGGCATAGGCATTTTTATAAGCCTATTTAGTTAAAAAGGCTAGGCCTCAAGCCATAAAAAAAAGCCTTTTAAGCCTAACAGGCCGACCTATTTAAATAAATATGAATATTTTTTTTTATTATCTTATGTTATGTTTTGTACTTTGAGTTAAAATACATAAATACAAATTAGTTATTTTGGAGAACTTATGAAAATAAGATGAAAACACCTTATGAACAATGTTATAAGTTGTTTTCGTAAGTTATCTTAAACAAACAGTCTCCCAAAACTTATGCTAATAGGTAAGTTAAAATAAGTCAACGCAAACAAACTTTTAGTCTCATTGATTTTATTGTTTGTCAGTCTATTTAAACATTATTTTAATTGCTTATTTAAATATTTCTAAAATAATAGGCTTTTATGTAGGCTAACAGGCTAACCAGACCTTAGAAAATGCCAGACTCAGGCCTAAAACTAAGCCTATGACAGGCTACAGGTCAGGCTTAGGCTTCAATTTTTTTGGCAGGCCGTGCTTAGGCTTGGCAAAGCCTAGCTCGGCCCAGCCTATTTCCACCCCTACCCTAAACACACAGTCTAATCTTAGATCTCTTTCAAAGATCCAACACATAGACTTTCATCTGAGCCTCTAATAGCCACAACCACTTTGGCGAAGCAATCAATGTATATGCGTATGGTTTGTTTCTTACACTGCGTGATTCCACTATGCACGCCCATGGTATTCCGTTGCCTTTCCCAAGTAGTAAAATGGGCCATGAAAGCTTTACATAAGTCGGACCAAGAATCTATGATTTATTCAGAAGAAACTTGTACTAGGCCATGGTTGATTCAGTCAGGGCTAATTCAAAGAGCTTTCACTTCACAGCTCATTCAACATGATAGAAGTCCAGTAGGTTCTGCATACTAGACATGTCCATCTGAATCTCCTGTCCCATTGTAGCTTTGGAGCTTCGACAACTTCTCTAGTGACTTTGTGATTCTACTAACTAGAATACAAACAAACATGGGATTTTTGTTTCACATTTGGACGAGAGCATCTTCGTGATATATTGCCCTCCTTTAAGGACGACGAAATTCAGGAGAAATTGACTACCTTTTCCTCCTTCGAGATCGAGGGGAATGAGTTGGATGCTTTTGTCGTTGACAACTTTGTGACTTTTGGATATCCTCTTAGTTCAGGGATGGCAATTTTATGTGAAACTGCCTCTTGTACATTGTTGTTCTTCGAATTAACATTATGTAAATTTTATTCAATCCAAATAAATCTATCGGCTATGGCTTGGAGTTATGCTGCTACACTATATAATAGACACTATTTAACATGAATTTGGCTCAAAACAAGCCAATATTAACCTGGAAGAGTTGAAAGTCAGGAAACATTTCTCGCCTGGACATTGTATGCAACAATGGTGGTCTGAATGAAGGTTTGCTTAAGTGACATTGCAGTGCTGATCCGAGGAACGAAGGAGGTTAAAACACTCCACAATTTACCTTGGCAGGGGAACAAATGGAGTAGTCAGGACTTGATTGTTCGTTCATTGAGGAAGAGGTGGAGAATTCCTAGCAACCTCAGCAGCAACAACGACTTGCCGTTAGACATTCGAGTCAATAACATTGGAAGTCACAATCATTGACGAATATGATGAAGGATTTGAAAGAGAAGAGTTTGAATTTGACAATAGTGATATGGAAATTGAGATATGTGCTTCGATCAAATAAGATTTGGATTTCCAACGGAGAAGATTCTATTAAATCAAGAAAAGCCGGATCGTGATAAATCTCATGAATCAGAAGTCGATTCCCTCAGACTATGCCAATGTTCCATGTTGGAAGTATAATTGATAGGAAATAATGTATTCATAGTTTGTTGTGGTGATTCAGAGCTTCAAATACTGTAGAGAGGAGGTTGATCTACAATATTAACACTCTAAAACTCAAGACAGTTAGAGAATGAAGAATGGGGTTTGGATGAGAAATAATTTGAATACATGTGAAGTGACGCGTTTTCCTCTTTAAATAGGAAAAACGGTTGACAACTCAATGCGTGCGGGGAGGCGCGAGATGCGTTCAACCGTCAGATTGATCTGGACGATTGGGAAAACACTCTTGTGGGAAATCACATATTCCTCTAGAGTTAAAACTATATGTTCTATGCTAAACATTGCCTCACATCATTATTGAAATTTCGCTTCTTTGAGTCTTATGGGCAGCCCAAAATAATATATATAGAAAAAATATTCAAACATGTAAAATTTGAATGACAAAAATATTATTGAGATATTACATAAAATAAAATATAGGCATCTAAAGGAGATTTTGAACCTCTGCAAATTAACTTTTCAACAAATAAATATTGCAAATTCTCAGCAAACTAACCTCAGCAAAAATATAAGCGTTTCTTAGAAACCTCTCCAATAATACTGACACACACAACTGTATCGTTTTTAAAAATTACCACAAGTTAATTCGAGGAGATTAAAAACTCTTGAAAATTAAAAAAATAACCTCAACTAATTTTTTTTTGTAGTGCATACTAAAATTGCAAATATTTTTTTTATTTCATTTATCTTTTATATCCTTATTTTTATTATTATGTTTGAATTCGAGTCATAATTTTAGGGTTGGTAAATAAGAGTCGTTTGAACTCCTTCTTTAACAAAAATAATATCGTATCATTAGAGTGTGTGAAAAAGGAACCAAGATCAACTAGACATAAAAAATAAAAGAAAATAAATTGGAAAGAGAAAGCCTAATATTATACTGATGAACATTGATATAACTTACCCTCTCCAGTTACTATTATAAGTAAATTTATTTTTTTGTAGTACATTTAACTATTAATATATTCAATTTATATATATATATACTTGATATATTAATAGTCAAATATATCAAAAAAAAAAATAAAGATACATTTGTTTATAATAGTGACAAAGAACAAGTTTTCGCAATTGAAATAGCGGCACACATCACTTCCTCTATCGCTTTCACCTCTGTACTTCTCCTTTCTCTCATTCGATTCCATTCAAAGGGCAAGCCATCGCCTGGCAACCTCCCACGCCGCCGTTCGCTGGGGCCTTTCTTCGCCACTGGTACTAACTAAAAAGTAATCTATTTTCTTTTATTAAAAAAATAAACAAAGTGAAAAAGCAATAAATTCTGATTTCATAGCTCTTTCGATTTCACTTCGTCGTCGTCACTCTCCGCCTCGATCACGAGCCGGCAACTGCCCAGCACATCACTCAGCCAGCTTCTTAGTCACAGACATCACACCGGCGGCCATCCCTCCATCTACACAACTCTATCAAGTGAGTCATCTTCTTCTCACTCAAATGTTCCTTGCACTTTCTGAATTTTTGTTTATTTTAAATTAAACCACCATCACTTTGATTTCGATTGTATGATTATAGGATTCATATTAATTTGATCACGATCTTATGCTAACAATTTCGATTTTGAAAAGATTGTAATCATGTTCTCACAATTCAATTTCATGGCAGAGGCTCAAACAGGGTTTTATTTCAACACTTGAAAGTTAGGTTTTTATTTTGTTCATTCTGGAAATGTTAACCATGAATAGATGAACTACTATTCATGCTTCGTTTTCGAAAACTTTATCTAAAACCTGAAAAAAATTTATTGTTCGTGTCTTTAAGATTTAGGGTTTTATAAACTGTAAAACTTAAACTATTCAATGCCTAATTTGCTACAACCCTATCGAAAATGTTCAAAAATGTTATCCTTGGTCCAAGTGTTGGATTTTTTAAACCCTATATGGGTAAGATTTAGAGTTTAGGGTTTAAGCTCAACCCTGAACTATTCATGCTTCATTTGCTACAACTCTATCTAAAACGCTAAAAAATGTTTCCTTTTAGTCCAAGTCTTGTTCCTTTAAACTCTATATATATAAGATTTAGGGTTTGAGTCTAATCTCTAAACTAATCATGCTTCATTTGCTACAACCCCATTTAAAATGTTTTAAAACAATCTATCCTTTGGTCCAAGTGTTGATTCTTTAACCCTAAACTATTCATGCTTCATTTTCTACAATCCTATCTAAAACAAAAAATCTATCCTTTATTAATAGTGTTGATTCTTTAAAGTTGAAACCCTGTGTCTGTAAGATTGTTGAGCAAAACTCAAATTAATGTTTTGTTTGCAGCAGCTTCCTTAATCTTCTTGTGCTCATAGAAGGTGTTGGATAGAATCTCCAACCATACATCATCATGATTATTGAAAACAATTACCGAATATTATAAGCTCCTACCAAAATTATTCCCTTCACCATTCTAATGGACTAGCTTGAATCACTCTTTAGATTTAATGAGTCAACAGATTTGCAAAAGCAAAATTGAGTTGAGTATTTGAAGATCATGTATACATATGTGAATATTATTACATCTTTGATCTAAATAATTTTAAGTTCCTATTATTTAGCAGGGTCAAAACATGTAACAGATTTGATATAACCAAAGTTAGAACTATCATAATTAAGCAAATCTCGGAAGCTTCAATCTACACTTTTTGGATTAATCTAAGAGACCACGTATCTAAATGATTCCGATTAGTTTATTAGAAAAAAAATCAGAAACCACAAATTTAGAAAGAAATATATAGAGTAACCTTAACTATGGTAGTCTGTCTATATATATGCAAATGGCAAAAATTGAATTTGGATTGAATTTTAGCTCAGTTTTGCAACTCCCATTCCAGTTTTTGATGAAAGGCATGAAGATTGAATTTCATCGAAAACTAAAAAAGAAAAACAACACAATTTAACCGTTATTTTTAATTTAATGATGCAGATCTTGAAGTAGAGATGCATCTATGATCTTTTAACGGTTTTTGATTGGAAGATTTTTTGCTATGGCAACGGCAACATATCCACCACCACCACCTTATTACAGGCTTTACAAAAATTACTTGCAAGACCCTCAGTCTGCTCCAGAGCCTCCACCACCAATTGAAGGAACTTACATTTGTTTCGGAGGCAGTTACACTGTGAGGTTTTTTACGCTTGTGGTTTTGATATTATTATGGTCCTTATTACTATCTGGACAAATATTTATTCGAGACAATATTGCTAAGATAATCTCTGCTATTACAATTAATTACACTTGAATATACATATTGGAGGAAGCACTTGTGCATAATGATAAATTAGCTTTAATTAATGTATAATTTAATGGGAAATTGGTTTTATTTTACCCGCTTTTATCTATGGCCTGTGCATAATTCCACAAGCTTTGAGCTTTTTGCCATCTAATGAAGCCCCAAAGAGCTTTTATTTGCTTCAAAAGTTGTTTTAATAAATAGGACACCTTTGCTACCTTTGTATTGACTCATGAACCACCTCTTTTGAGCTTATACTCCATAGTGTTTGGGCGGTCTTAAAGAAACATGAATGACCGTCCATAAACCTATGAAACATGAATGTCCATAAACTATTTTAACTTCTTAAGCCAATTTCAATAGGAAAACAATTTATACACCTGCCCCACTTTGTAGGACATGGCTTGGTTGTTATTGCTGTTGTACAAATAACTTATACACAAGGGCTTATTGAATAACCCTTTACCCTATAAATAGTTAAGATGTTTATCCAAACGGTTTGATGGTAGAGAAAGCTCTCATCATCAGGGTTATGGGAATGGTTATATTCGTGAGGTTGATTTCACAGCTCAAACGAGTGACCTCCTAGGCATATATATGGCAGCAGCTCCAATGATTTCTCGTTAAAGTTTCCTTTCAAAATCTGTTTATAATATCGTCATCTAAACACGAGTTCTGTTTACTATCTTGTTTGGTATCCCATTTTTTAGGGCTGTGATAGGTGCCATCTATAAAGCCCAAAATACTTAAAAAATAGAGAAGTATCTTGTCCGACATGATATCGTTAAATAGGGTTATGTAGTTAAGATTTGCCCATATTATGGAACGCCAAAACTGGATTTGTTGTTTATATTCAAGATTAGATTGTGTCGAGTCATGTAAAACATGGTTTCTTGTTGGTTTGAGATGCAATTTTCTGAAAGTATCTATTTATCTGTTTGAGATTTTATGCAGACACCTCTGGCATAATCATGGTGTTAATATTTTGCTTATTTATTTATTTTTACATAGACTAGTGATGTTCTACCAAGCTTGGAAGAACAAGGGGTGCGCCAACTCTATTCCAAGGGACCTAATATTGGTAGGCTATCTTCAAATTTTTTTATGCTCACTTTAATTTCAAAATTGTTAATAAGAGTCCCACATCGGACAATATATAGCCTGAACATATCCTTAAAAGTGGGGGCAATCCTCACCCTACAAGCCGGTTTTGTAGGGTTGAGTTTCTTAACAAAAAATGTTATGAAGTGGTTGGCCATATGAGTTGTTACAAATCGTTTGGGTTTTATGTTATGTATTTCACTCTTATCCTTTGTAGCGTTGTCAAATAGCGGCACTATAACATAGTGGAGTTTGAACAAATCACCATTGTTCAATGATAAGCTAGTAAAAAGTGTTGTCAGATAGCTGCTATAGTGGCACTTTGCCGTTGTAGCTTAGTGAAATCTGAATAACCGCTGTTTTCCGTGATCCACGATTGACAATACAAATCCTTCATCGGTAGTTGACTTGGGGGTGAGATCTTTGGGATGTCCCCTGTAACAATCTTTTCACTTTTTTTGTCAATATAAATGCTTCTTTTGATTATCCTCCAATTTATGTTTCACATTTTTCATTTAGTGATTTTTTTGTATAATAAACATTGTAACCTCTATTGCAATTGCATAGTCTAGACTCGTGGGCTTGATCTTTTAGGGATTATTAACTTGACAGTTCCGAGAGTGAGAAAATACTGAATTAGTCACAAAAAATAGTGTCTCAACTAGATAAAATATTACCTCCTTATATTAACATCTTGCCTTCCATAGATTTCAAGAAAGAGCTGAGGTCACTTAATGGAGAATTGCAACTACACATTTTGGAGCTTGCTGATATTCTTATTGAGAGACCATCTCAATATGCAAGGAGAGTTGAAGAAATTTCAACCATGTTCAAAAATTTACACCACCTTTTAAATTCCCTGCGTCCTCACCAGGTAAACAATATTCTAGACAGCTATATATAATGGCCTTTGATTTGGATGCTTCTGGTCCTTTTCCCTTTTCTGAAGTTTTCTTTATATCATGTATTTACTTTATAGGCTAGAGCAACTTTGATTCACATTTTGGAACTCCAGATAGAGTGCCGTAAACAAGCCGTGGAAGACATAAAAAGGTATGCACATTTTCTGATATTTTTCTTAATGTCCTTGTCTATGATTTTAGAACCTTTTACAATTTTTGTTGGTATGCTTGCAACCTTCATGGATTTCTAAATTCACGAGTCAGTTCATTCTTTCTGGTTGTACCCACTGATCCAATACCCACCCAAGGCTAGTGTAGAGTTTTTTGAATGAGCAACGCCAAAGAGGAAGAGGAAGTTTATTCGTCCCTGTTAGCTAGGTTGTCGATAGTGCGCTATAGCGTAGCAGTACGGGACCTCGGCGCCACGCTTTTGGGCTACTAACCCCTATCAGTGATAGTGGAAATAGCGTCCGCTATTTGTGATGTCGTGGCGGCGCAATAGCAGTGATATAGCGGTTCTGTAGCGGTTTTGTGATGAGGGCAATATTGTATGTTTGAATATTTTTTTTTTTTCAAGGCAAATTGGTATTTTTCCCTTTTATTTGACTAATATAAAAGCTACATTGTTTAACCTGCCATTAGTCTAAATTGTGAGACTGTATAGTTCACCCAATTTGATAGGGGCAATGATTTTGTCCCTTGTTTAACCTGCTTTTTTCTTTTCTTTTTAGGAGAAGAGAAGAAGCTCGAAGGCTCCTTAATGAGTCATTGGCAACACTTGATGGCCATTAAAGCATCGTGCGTATCGTGTATTGTTGTGCAACCCTTAAACTGTCATACCAAGCGTCCGAAAGATTACAACCTTGAAAGTTATAGGGAAGGCTGTATTACATTGTGTCCTAGATGTTATAACTATTTATGGATGACCTTTTCGGATTGTTCTTTAAATTGTGTGAAAATTGTTACTCTGTGATACATTTAGGACACCATAATTAGTGCTCAATTTCTCTTTTAAGTCAACAAATTGAGTTTGAAAAAACAACAGAATTCATATTGAGCATATAGTAGTAGTTAGTCTTTAGTTTTACACTAACAAGGAGATGTAAGAGCACACAAAAATCCCGGCTCCACGAAATTATGATCTTCTTCTATATCGGTGGTCCCTTGAATTGTCTCTCATTCTGACTAACAATTGTTCTCTACACAATCTGCAATCACCATCTAATCTAGCTGATCATTTTCCCATGTTAGCTTTGAGGCAAAAGAACCAAAAGAACCGGTGAGACATTCATATCATATTTTGAACTAATTGGTTCAACCCGATTTTAAAAATATTAGAAGACAAATTACCTCCATGTTTTTGACAAGTTCTTTTGGTGTTGGGGCAGATACAATAATATGACGAGCTGTGGGGCTAATGAATCCTTCCTCCACAGCTTTGTCAATGAAAGACAAAAAAGAATTGTAGTATCCATCAACATTTAGCAAACCCACCTTCAAAAACAAATTAAAAAAATACAAAATATTAAACATATTTTTATATCAAAAAAGTAAAAGAGTGAATTTTTTAATATAATAACATTTGTGTAGGATTAAAATCTTTACTGGTTTATCATGGATGCCAAGTTGTGCCCATGTTATCACCTCAAGAAGCTCCTCAAGTGTACCATAGCCACCTTCATGCACATAAATATAACATTTTTTAAAAATAAAAAATATATCACTACAAAATGGTTTTAATATTGTATCAAATTTTACATTTTATTTTAAACAATTATGCTATTTCCTCAGTTTTTAAAATCATTATATAATAATATATGAATAAGATATTTATTCTGACTTTGTTATGAAATTATTCCTTTAGACAAATATGTTGAGACCCCCCTAGATAATGGAATGAAGACAAAAAAAAAAAAAAAAAACACACACACACACACATATATATATATATATATATATATGAGATTTTGAACCTCTGCAAATTAACTTTACAACAGATAAATATTGCAAATTCTCAGCAAACTAACCTCAGCAAAAATATAAGCGTTTCTTAGAAACCTCTCCAATAATACTGACACACACAACTGTATCGTTTTTAAAAAATACCACAAGTTAATTCGAGGAGATTAAAAACTCTTGAAAATTAAAAAAATAACCTCAACTAAATATATTTTTTTTGTAGTGCATACTACAATTGCAAATATTTTTTTAATTTCATTTATCTTTTATATCTTTATTTTTATTATTAGGTTTGAATTCGAGTAATAATTTTACGGTTGGTAAGTAACCAGTCATTTGAACTCTCTAATTAGCAAAAATAATATCATATCATTAGGGTGTATAAAAAAGGAGAAAAATAATTTTGGAGAAAGACGACGAGTAAGAAAATTATAAAAAATCATTAATATTATTTATATTAAATATTTTTAAAGATATTTTCTTAATTTAAGTTAAAAATAAAAATAGTTATATAAATGATTATTTAATAATTTCATAAATGTATTAAAAGTCACTTAAAAAGGCAACAGAATAATTATAAATTATTGAAAACTCTAAATTTACGTGGTTTTGTTGTAGCGTCAGCGCCTTCCTCCCACGGTCCGATCCGATTTATGAATAATTGGTAAAACTAGATGTTGACCCGCGCGATGCGCGGGTAGACTTGAAAAAAAGCAAGTAAAACATATTCTCATATATTTTTAAAATATTAGTTATCTTAAATGTTTTAAAATATAACTTATTAAGATTATAATGTTTATAAATATAAAAATCTTAGATATTTAATTGTCAATTAATAAGTCTGGATATAATATTTATTAATCAAATTATTTATTGATGTAATTTTACATATAATATGTTATGTAAGATATTGAGCGAACAAATTAGAGTTATTAGTGAAGTGAGAGAGAATATTTTTGTAGGTCTAACTCTTTCATTTTTTTAGAGCTTGTAATATATTATTAAACTTGTTAATATTATATAATTCATTGGACAAAAGAATTGAGGTCATATTCAATACAATCTACATCAAACTTGAAGAAATTGTTCTTCTTTTTTTTTTGATAGAAAGTAGGGATGGCAATTTGGCTCATCCCCAGTGGGTACCTAGAAAATTACCCACAACGGGTAGGGTAAAAACCCGCAAAAATTGGTACGAGTACGGGCTCGGGTAATTACTCACTTAAATAAGCGGGGATGGGTGCGGGGATGGGCACCTTAGTACCCAGCCCGCCCCATACCCGCACAATATATATTTATACATTTTAATTTATATTATTATATAAAAATAAATATCTATAAAATTAAAAAAAAAAAAACATAAATTTTAAATTACTACATATTTAATATACGTGATCATTTATTTCATAATTCAACAATAAAATTTTTAAATTTTTTTTTAATATTTTTAAAAACTTAAAATATTATGATATTTTATACTTGATATATTTATTTGTATTAGAAATGCGGGTAACGGGTACGGGTACAGACACTTATATACCCATAGGGTACGGGGACGGGTGTCAATTTTGATACCCAAGCGGGTATGGGGTCGGGTACGGGGATTTTTTTCAACTGCGGGTATGGGGACGGGTACTATAGTACCCTACCCATACCCTGCTCATTGTCATCCCTAATAGAAAGTATTGACATATATATTGCAATAAAATGAACACTACACTAAAATAAAATAAAATTGAAATTTATAATAGATTAATTAAAATAGTCAAATAAAATAAATAGATGAAATAGGAAGAGAGTAACTTCAATAATGTTTTTAATAATGTTTTTGTTCATCAAATATCTTAATAAATTTTAGAGAGTTTCTTAATACACCACCCAAGTTTCTTAGGCACCACGCGAAATTTCTTTTTTGCCCCCAGTTTCCGGATGTGCACATTCGGACGCACCAATTTTTTAAAAAACGTTGATGTGTTCCGGATATGCACATCCGGAAATATTTCTGATGTGCACTTCCGGAAGGATTTCTTATTAATTCGCGCCAGACCTTCTTCCTCCCCCTCATTCTTCACTTTTTCATTTTCCAAACTCTCTCAAACTCTCAAATTTTCAATCCCACAAATCTCAATTTTTTCCACTCGAGTTCGGTGCAGGGCAACTTCTACAACGATCAAGACACTCCAAATCCTCCGTATCTCATTTTAATCGGTAAGTTTTCAAATTTTAGAGTTTCAGAGTTATTTTCGAGTAATAGATATAGAGTAGACATTTAAGTGTATAAATTGTTAGGTTGTATGAATAACATAGGTTAGAGATAATGTAGGTCTTGTTTTCTGCTTCAAACGGACGATCAGAGCATTAAAATGCCTTTTTGCATGGTACAGTAGTCATGGCTGCCATTTTGAACTTCAAAATACGTACCGGATGTGCAGATCCGGAAATATTGTAACGTTAAATATTCTGAGTGCTTCCGGATGTGCACATCCGAAAATACCCAACGTTAAAAATTATGTGTCCTTCCGGATGTGCACATCCGGAAGACACCCAACGTTAAATATTTTGCATATTTTCGGATGTGCACATCCGGAAGACACTTGATTTTTTTTTAGTTTGTTTGTTTTTGTTTAATTATTTTTAAAAAATTATAATTTATTTATTATGCTTTGCAGATTAGATGGCTGACAGAGACGATCGTATCATACATGGAAGGACAGCTCAACACGCATCTGTCCGACGTGAGCGGATGCAGTCTACAATCGAGGCTTCTGGCGCAGAGGGAGTTGGGGTAGCCCATACAGCTGAGGGACATCATACACCACATCATACACCACAGCCATCCACATCACAAGTTCAGACCACTTCCACATCACAGGTACAGGCCACTCTCCGTTCAACCGCCGATTCTACTTCTCGGAGGCGTCGCGTTTCTACTGGTAGTTCATCAGGGTCCCAGCCCGCACGCAGGCGTCGTTGGGAGACTCCAGCTCTATCAGCTGCTCCTACTCGTTCCCCTGTTCCTGTTCCTATTCCAGAGGGTGATCACCCAGCACATGAGGGTGTTGACGCCGATGACGATTTCGATGAGCTGGGCGGTTACCCCGGGGGACCGTCTGATATGTCCCTACTCGTGGGGTACTCTGAGCATACTGGCAGATATGTCTGGCTAGGAGAGGTAACCTTTCTCGGTTTATTTATAGAATTGTTTACGTTGAAAATATTTTCATTTGTAACATTGTTTTATTTGGAAATTTTCAGGAGAAGGATTCTCAGAAGTTCTATAACCATGGGGGTAAGGTTATAGACATGCTTGAGATGATGTCAGGGGATCAGTGGTTCACGTCTGCACTTGCTACCTCTGCTCTTGGAGGCCTGTCTAGGATTGGGTGCTCCCAGATCCTGTACGGTATGCTGATGGCCTTTGTTGAGAGATGGCACCCTGAGACATCCTCATTCCATCTACCGTACGGCAAGATCACGATCACACTCGATGACATCTCATGCCTTTTACATCTACCGATCACGGGTACCCTTCTCCGTCACGGTAGGATGTCGAAGGTGGACACGATGGAGATGCTGATTGCCGAGCTAGGGGCTAGCCCGAATGAGGCACTTGCGGAGGTGACCCAGTTGAGGGGCGCACACGTCCGGTTTTCCTTTCTGATACGCAGATTTGGCGAGGAGCTTGATGAGGCACGACAGGCAGAAGGGGATGCAGCTGAGGTGGAGATCCACAAGCAGCGTGCCCTGAGATGCTACTACTTGTTTTTGCTCGGCACGCAGGTGTTTGTGGACACCAGCGCCTATTATGCTGATGTCGTCTACCTCAGGTACCTTTTGGATCAGACACAGATCCATAGGTACAACTAGGGGGCGGCTGCGCTGGCATACACCTATGCTAGGCTCTCCGATGGTTGCCTCTGGGCATCCAAGACTGTGGCAGACAACTGTACGCTATACGTGGTAACAATCTAATTTCTAAGTGATTTTTTCATTTCTTTTATTTTTATATTCATTATAATGTTTGACACCCATGTTATGTTTTCCATTTCAGGCGTGGATTTTACAGCACTTTCCCAACATTACTGGTTGGGGGAGTGTCGACGGGTACACTGATGATATGCCACGTGCTGCTGCATTTCTCCTGCTCAGAGAAAACCAAGTGCCCAACCCCTATAGAGTGTATCTTGATCGGATGGCTGCTGAGGACGTTTTGTATCACCCCTATGCCGATCACCGTGTGACGTGCCTGTTCGATGAGGTTTCGTTGTTCTCAGGATGGTTGGCATGCAGTTCGACCATTACTGCTCGATACCTGCCGGAGCGCGTCTTTCATCAGTTTGGTTACACGTAGTCGATCCCCAGGATGTCTCATGGGTCTGCTCCTCTAGGCTTGACCCGCATGCAGATAAATGAGATATATGTTGACTTCCAGTCCCACTTGGTACTGGAAGAGGCTCGGCCGACCAGAGCGGAGAGAGACTGAAGCGTTGTTGTCGGGTACACCGTGTGGTTCTACACCGTCTCACACCCATGCATGGCACCCAGACCTACTCATCAGGAGATATTAGAGGAGCGACAGTCTCAGCTGGACCATACTCAGGATGTCCTACCTCGCTGTCGTCAGATAGAGTAGATAGCGCGGCAAACCATTGCGGACGATCACCTCCCTGAGGGCTCTGGTGCCAGACTTGCCGTGGATAGGATTATTGAGATTGCTCGGGGGGCACTTCAGTACCGCAGACATCGAGCCAGGATTGGGGGTAGGGGCAGAAGAGCAGGGGAGCCAGGAGAGATCCTTCGCCATACGCTGTAGTTTTTTGTTTGATGTATTCTATTTATATTACATGAATGTACTGTATTTTGACAGAGGTTTATTTTATATATATATATATATATATATCATTTTATCTTATATATGGATGTTGTCGAATGTATATTAAGTTGCGACGATATATTAACATATGCGACCAACCAACAAAACCGATTTTTAAAAAAATAAATAAAGTTCTGCTGTTTTTCGGATCTGCAGATCAGGAATGTTTCCGGATGTGCACTTCCGGAACGCATCAGCGTTTTTTAAAAAATTGGTGCGTCCGGATGTGCACATCCGGAATCAGGGGGCAAAACCAGAAATTCAGGTGGTGCCTAAGAAACATGGGTGGTGTGATAAGAAATTCTCTAAATTTTATATCTTTATGGATATGAAATGTTGTGAGGCTTCGTACTAGGGTCTTGCACATTAATTTAGACCATTTACAATAGAGTTTTTTAAGTGTATTAAAAATAGTCATATTGTATACACGATTAAATTTTCATTTTTTAAGATTGGGGAGGTGGAGAACATCAACTCCTTTGGTTCTCATAAACAACGATTTCAATAAAGATAAATATTGAGTAGGTTTACTATTGAATTGTCAATATTGAGGGACAAATCCTTACAAAATGTGAATAAAATAAAAATATTAGTAAACACAATAGTCATAAAACTACTAATATAATACTAATAATAATAATAAAAAATATTTAATTAATGAAAATGGAGAAATAGACATCTTATATCTAAAGTTTCATGGGTAGAACAAAGTTCTTACCAAAAATAATAATTAACTACAGATAAATGATGAGAAGGTTTAGACATATTCTACAATCCTCGCATGTGAGAAATCAAGTGTAAAAAGTGAAAGAAAATTGGAGATAATTTTTTTTTATTTATACTGATAAACTATTGAGAGATTTGGGGAATTTAGGTGGTTTTATATAAGTTATTGAAATGAATGGACTTTTTAAGTATAACCGATCAACTAAAGAGACATTAATTTAAATTAATAACGCATCTAATATCAATGGTAGAATGAAAACACAATAGAATATATCTATAACTGAAAGATAATATTGATATAAATTTATTGTTTGGAATTAGTTGGTAAATATTTTAGTTAAGTTTTGTAATTATAATGTAACATATATAACGGACTTTTATATTTATGATTTATAATTTGTACTTATTATTTTTTATTTTATTGAAACAATGATTTGTATTAATTATTTATTCTCATTAGTAATTATTAATGATTTTTTTTTACAATCATCATTGTAGTGTATTATTTATAATTTTAGTGATTATTAAAACAAAATTTATTTTTATTTTTTACTTTTTAAATTAATGTTAAAAGAATGAAGATTTTTATAAAGAAAATATAATTATATCAATTTTATTTTATTAAATACCTTTTATAACTGGAATAGGAATGTAAATATTTTTATGTGCTTTATTTTATTAATTTATAATTGATGTTCTCCACCTCCTTTTTATAACTGGAATAGGAATATGAACAATTTATATCAGTATTATTAATATCTATTAATAGAATAAAAGTTTCATAAAAAAAATATAAATATATCAATTGATGATTGATGATGTGTCAATGAGTTTAGAAAGTAAATGAAAAATTTCTTTTGGACTGTTTTATCTATAATCTAACTATTAAAAACTTACTTTCTTAATTAACAATTATACACTTCTGTTAAACTCCTCCTTAAACTTGATTAAAAGGGTAATTAAGACTTAATACAATTGTGCTTGAATATTAGCCTTTCTGCATTTAATTTTGCTGAGGTGTCATGCACCCCATTTTTGCAACTATTTTGATTTAGAAAATTAGAAAAAAGAATACCTATAGTTAGCCTCTACTTTCACTACATTGAAAAGATACTGTTCTGGACTGGACCGATGGCTAGACACGGCCCAATCCGCTTCTGCTCCCAGAACGGCCCAATTGCCTAAGTCTAATCCACTAAGGGGCAAAAGTTACCTTTCTGCCCCTCCAACCGGACAAGGACTGCAACGTACCTCCCCGGAATCGCTGCCCGTTATGCACGACTTCTTCACTCCCCGAACAGCTAAGGGCAGGTGCCCGAAACTGTGCTTATGCCCGACATAACGGCTAGTTTTGGGTACTCTGCCTGACATAACGGCTAGTTTGGACAGTTACCTATTCTTCGGGAAAATGATTATTTCGCCCCGAAAATAGAACCATTGGCTACGCGCTGGGGGCTCTATATAAACCCTCTCACTTGAGAGGGTCAGGTATCCAATATTCACCCTACGAACTCATACTTTATACTTGCCCCTTTTCTCTGACCCTTTCTTACTTGAGCGTCGGAGTGCCTTGCAGGTACACCCTCTCCTCCTCTCTATACGCCCAGCATCTCAGACGTACTTGGTGGCCCACTTCTACAGGATCTGATCCAGCCTTCATTATCAGTGGCACCGTCTGTGGGAACTCTTGTTCTCCCCGTCTTTCTTTCCCTGGAAACCAAAGATCAAAGCAAATTTTCAAGATCATCATCATGGCCTCTCAAGATCACGCCAAAGGTGCTCTCCAACCCGCTGTCCTCCCCGTCAACAAGACTGACGTTGACGACCCGTCATCCCTTCTCCGAGATGCCCATTTTCTGAGGGACGGGGCCACAGCTTCTCCTTCCCCTACCCCTGCTGACCGCAACTACGATCAGCCCTCGCAGGACGTCCAGCCCATTCCTGTTCCGCCCAACGCCGACCCGGCCATGGCAGCCCTCCTAGAGGCGATCAACAAAACCAACACCCTGATCCTGCAGCAGAACGAGAGGATCGGGGCATTAGAGGAGTCCAACCGTCCAAGATCCCCTCCTCTGAGGAGGAACCAGCGACGATCAAGGAGTCCGCAGCCCCGGAGAGATATCGACCGAAGACTGCGCCAAGAACCTGACCCTCGCGCCATCCGGAAGCGTGACCAGGTTTCCCCGCGTGACCAGCACTCTCCCGGCCACAAGAGGACACGAAGGAACGAACAGTCTCCCCCAGTCAAGTCTAAAGGTCGGGCCCATTCACCTTCTCCCCGAAGGAACCGCTCGCCTTCTCCCCGAAGGAACCGACGCCGCGAGCGTACACTTCAGTCCCCGTCATTCACCAGCTGCAGCAGCGACGATGAGCCTCGTGGCCCATTGTCCCAGGAAATCTTAGCTACTCGTCTCCCTAAGGGCCTGGAGAATCCCCTCTCACTGGGCACATAGGACAGGACCACTGACCCCGACGAGCACATCGAGAACATCGATGCGCTATTGGACTACCGCGGCATCCGGGGCGCCATCAAGTGCCGGCTATTTTCGACCACGCTCCGAAAAGGGGCAATGACATGGTACAAGCAGCTGCTCGACCATGGAACACCGAAAAACTAAAACAATACTATAGCTAATTCTCGGTTCGACCCGTCACGACGACGAACGTCAGCTACCGACCACTATGCACGCCTAAGTACAAGTGTCGCATACCAATAAAGCAGAACCCCGCTCAGTAACGGGTCGAGTAACTGCTCGACAGCGGTCCTCGATCGAGCATCGCCGTCGTCAAAATACCATGACTGGCAGAACCCCAGCTCGCGATGGGACGTTCACGCCGCGAACTCTGGCCTCAAACGCGACCTGAGCTCCGCACCCCCGCCAGGATATTCCCCGGTCGTTCGACCAATACCCCTCACTGCCGAACACATCTACAACGAGCAATCCCATGAAACTTCACATAAGTCAAATACTCCCTATCACGGGCAGACATACATTCACAACAAGCATGAGTACAACACTTAGCAGAAAATAAAAGCAAGTAAAACCATGCAAATAACAGAACCGGCCACCAAGACCGGACATATAATTTAAATATGATAAGTGGCCACTAGGACCACGATTGTACTGGATTACATAAATCGGGGGTCATGCCCCCAAAATAGGTTTCAACAATTACACGGCACGCAGGCCGGACAAATTACAACAACATAGAGAAAACCCCTCACTCATCCATCTGGGCGGCGGGATCGGGCTGAGGCTCCTGGTTCTCCGCGGGCTGGTCCTCGGCATTCTCTTCAAGGAGAGCGGCAGACATAACGATCCGGCCATCCTCAACATGCGCCAGATAATGCGTACCCTCGGTAAAAATGTCAAGTCCAGGGTTCACCACCCGCAGTTGAGACACGACATTTCTGAAGGATTCGTCTGCAATGATGATACTATCATCCTCGGCCGCCAACATACGGGCACCTAGCTCGGACCTTGTCTTCAGTTTCTTAACATCCTCGGGTTCATCTTCCCCCGGGGCATTAACTGGCCTCAGCTGCTGGACCAGCTCCTCGTCCGCCTTCTTCTCCGCCGCCAGCACAGAATTCTCCTTCTTCAGCCTGACCACCTCTTCGTCAGCCTTCTTCCGGGCATCGCCAGCACTCTTCACCTCTTCCATGAGAGATGCCACGGTAGCTCGAGCAGCCTTGAGCTCTGAATCAGTTGCAGAGTCCCCTTCAGCGTATATGACCGCCATTTCCAAAACTCTGACCAGTGCGGAAGCATCTTGGGCCACCAATACCCTCTTACTCGGGCGGTCCATGCTTTCCAGCCGAAGAAATTCTACCCGCGGCACGATCAGGGAGTTCCCCTCAAAGAATCTTCTATCAAGTATGCAAGGAGGAAGCTCGAACCTCCCTTTCTCTGGGGCCCGGCTGAGATCCACGGCGTCGTTGGCCCTCGGTCGCTTGGTTCGCGGGGTCAGAGGCAGGGGAGATCCTCGGGGAGCAGGAGGATGAGAAGAGGTCCCCGCAATAGACTGAGCAGGAGTGGGAGCACGCGCATTGGCAAATCGAGACTTCAGAGGAACCGCTTCGGCCTTGTTCCTCGTAAGAGCATTCTTTACCACCCTCTCATGAGCCTGAGGCATCTCACCTGCACAAACAGAACACAAGCATGTTAGATACGAGAAAAGAAAATAGTTTGGGCAAATTATAATAACTAAGACTACCGAGCAGCTTCTGGGCTTCTGCAGGAGTCTTGCACTCCAGGAGGGCCTTGGCATTAATAAAAAGATACTCAACCCTCTGACTACCATCCTCCTCGAAAATCGGAGACCCCTTCTTCGTCCAGCATTCAGCGAGCCGGAAGGAGTTAAAGTATTTCACCAAGGTCTCGTACGCAGCGACATCCTGCCCGCCTAACTCGTGCGGCTGAAGAACGTAATCGCCAGGCTTCTTGGTGAAATGGCCAGGTCTCCAGTGGATGGGGAACTTATACACTCTCTCCCCGATGAACTTCCCAGACTCGACGCGCAGCTTATTTCCCTCCTCGTCAACCTCAATCTTCCAGAGATAAGTGTTGTCCTGGGCAGCTTCCGATACGGGCTCAATGATGTAGTATCTCTCCTTAAATGTCCGTATCGATTCAGAGAAAGGCTTGAACAGCTTACGCGGCTGCTTCAACGAGACCCATCCGTATTTCCTCCCCGACAGCTGCCGTTGATGGTGGAAGACTGTGAAGAAAAAGGGAAGAGTGGCCCCAATCCTCAAGAAATCACAGGTCAGCTCAAACGCCCGTATGAAGGCCAATGAGTTCGGGTGCAGCTGCGTGGGGGACAACTTCAAGTGCACGAACACTGATTGTTGAAAATTAGTGAACAGCAATCTCAACCCCAACTCTTTGAAGGTATATTCGTACATAGTAAAGCGATCCACGAAATCCGTGCAGACCCGATCATCTTCGGATGGAAAGTGCACCTTCCACTCCCCCTCCGGCCCGACCTCCGTAAAAACGTCCCCTAGGTACGTGGCGAAGGTAGACCCGTGCTCGGCTGGTTCGGCCACCTCCCACTCCTCTGCAGAATCAACGACGATGTCCTCTTCCATATCATCCATTTCCTCTTCTTCCCCGACCTCGCTGGGGACACTTGAAGTAGTCGAACTACTGCTGTCCGAGGAACTTGCTTCCTCCTCGGACGAGTCCAGGATAATTTCTCCATCTGGCCCCGTCGCCATATCGATCACCTGAAAAGCAGAGAAAAAAGTGAATTCGACAATAAATCAAATCCACCCATCCAGCGCTAGTCAAGTGAAGGGGCGCGCAAAGGGCTGAGGACAATGTCCCCGACCTAAGTCCTAACATCAAAAGAAAAACTGAAACCTCCCCGCGAGGAGACACTCAAAACAAGTCATCTCCAAGCGAGGAGCTTCCCCACACTCATACCCAGTTTCCGTTTGAAGCTTCGCCGGAAACCGCAAAGCTTCACCGGAATCTGGGAGTATTCGACCGGATAATTCATCACCAACTCAGAAGATGAACAATCACAGCAGTTACACATGCATCACCGTCGCAACGACGCCGTGAACCGCCCTCCTCACTAAAATATACCAAAACATCCGGCGACGTACCAGAAGTGGAAAATGGCAAGGCCGCCGTCCACCACCAACAGTCACCAGAAATCAGCCTATCTCATCTCCTAAACCTAAACATAACCGCATGCAAGGCTACAAAAAACCATTTAATGGGTATAAAAGCACAGAATAAGCAAACTTACTTGATTTGGAAGATAAAAGACGGTTCCCCGGAAGCTGACGCGGTGGCCGGAATAGCAGATGACGGTGACGAGCAGGAATTCTGAAGAAGACGAAGAGAAATCAGAGTGAAAAGTTCAAAATGGAGCGAGTTTCCCCCTTTTATACAGAGGGGCACGTGCAGTGGCACGCGCTCGTAGGTCATAATGGCTATTAACTAGCCATCATTGCCTAGTAACTGCTACACGGAACTCTAAGCACACGTGGCGCCCTAACATTTCCAATTCTGACTAACCGTTAGTCTCCCCAGACGCCGGGCAACACGGTCACGGTCATGAATGCCACGGACACCAGGGGTCATGGACGCCACAAGACAATCCTCGTCGTCTCCGACGACGACTTCACGCTCTCTCCCTGGAGCATCGAGCTATCTTTAAGTCATCACTCCCATGCTCGGGAGCAACGACTTAGGGGGCTCCTGTTCTGGACCGATGGCTAGACACGGCCCAATCCGCTTCTGCTCCCATAACGGCCCAATTGCCTAAGTCTAATCCACTAAGGGGAAAAAGTTACCTTTCTGCCCCTCCAACCAGGCCAGAACTGCAACGTACCTCCCCGGAATTGCTGCCCGTTACGCACGACTTCTTCACTCCCCGAACAACTAAGGGCAGGTGCCCGAAACTGTGCTTATGCCCGTCATAACGGCTAGTTTTGGGCACCCTGCCCGACATAACGGCTAGTTTGGGCAGTTACCTATTCTTCGGGAAAACGGTTATTTCACCCCGAAAATAGGACCATTGGCTACGCGTTGGGGGCTCTATATAAACTAAAATTCTGGTATCAGACGTGTGATGTTAAGGTGCGATGTCACAACAACACACTCTGCACAATGGACAGCAATAACAGCAACAAAGCAACACAAAGAATTGTTCACCCAGTTCGGTTACAACCAACCTACTCTGGGGGCTACCAAGCCAGGGATGGAATTCACTACTTGTAGATATAATTTGCAGACTCAACAACCCGTTGACAATCTCCTAAACTTATACTCTACTAATGACTTCCTACCTAAGAAACCACCTAGGTATGAGGACACCACTCAATCCCTAAAACACTCAAAGAACAACCTCTTTGAGAAACCTTGATCTTGCTTCCTAGCTTCGATCAAGCAACCACTCTCTATTGCTTCATAGCTTCTAGAGAGGACAGAAACACAACACCTATTCAAACCCTAGAATAGTGTAAATATAAGCACTCTAAACAAACTCTAGATACTAAGCCTCCAGCTCTTGATCTTCTGAATGTTTTTTGTACCTTTTTCCTTTGGTCTTGTGCGCTTTATATAGCTCCTTGAATTGGTCTTGGACTTGCTACAATATCTCCCATATTTGTTATTTAAAACTGAATATTAAAACAGATTTTCTCCTAAAATCTTTTTAAATCTTCAACCTTTTAAATCTCCTACAAATCTGCAGCAGATCTCCTATGCAGCAGCAAATATCTATCCCAAGATATTCGCATCCAATGAGACAGCTTGCTCTCCACAATTCCAGCTAATACGCAACCCTAACAACATCACAGCCTGCTGTTGTTAATTCTGCAGATCTGATGTTACAACATCACCTGTGTGACATCAGACATACAACTTCAGCAATTAATTACTTAACACAGCCCAGTGTTAAGACTTCAATGTTGCAACATCAGCACCTTGACATCAACATTGAATATACTTTGTTTTACCAAAATTCCATCCAATCCAGGAACTAACAATCTCCCCCTTTGGCTAATTTTAGCTAAAACAATCTCTGCACTCTGCAATCAACTTCTGCACTCTGCACCTTCAGAGATTTCAGCAGCGGAATAATCTTTAAAACATTGAACCTCAATCAGCAGCAGTTTGACAATACTCATAGTCTTCATTACTTGATCTGCTGCAGCACCATCTTCATTCTTGACAACAGCCAATTGGTGCTCCCCCTAAAAAATATGAACCAGCATCACAGCTGTTCAGTAGCTCACAATGTGCAGCACTTCTCTCCCCCTAGATGTCTGCTTGGCTGCACTCTTCAAATGCTATGAAATCTTCACTAGCTTAGTCAAAACTCCCCCTCAATAACTACATTACCACTTTTCAACTAAACACCTTTTAGCAGCATCAAATTATCTCCCCCTTAATATCTGCATCACATTAGCAGCATATGGCAATTGTACTCTTTGATACTCTTGGCTCATGTTGAAAAGTATATTTCCGGCAAATATTTTTAATATCGTATCCACAGAGATTGGTGTTATTACCGTCGTTCTATAATTTCGATTGTTGTAAGTTTAAAGATATTCAAGTTGTTTGTTGGTGAATAAATCGTTCTTATTACTTATAAGAAAAATAAGACAAAGAAAATGGTTTTAGAATAGAGTTGAGAAATCTTGTCAAGATTGAGTTTCATTATCTTTGTTCTTTATATGTTCTCAATATCACATGCATGCATTCAAACTCCATTGATAATATTCAAATGTCCTCTCAATAATATTTATGTCTAAATAAAATTGTGATAATTATTATATAAATCCTTAGACGATCTCTCCATCTAACTATTGATATAATAATCTTGAATGTTTAACACAATAGAAAAGTAGTGAACAAATCTATCTCTACAATTTATTCTCTACGTGGAAAAATATTTTAGATCAAGAATTGAACTATCTTTCTCAACAATGATTCAATTCTAATTTTTCAATGTAAAGAGAAAATATTATTCCCTATATCAAATGTAGTTTGTTACATGCAAGGATAGTAATATTACATAAACAACATAAGATAACTAATACCTCAATCTTGACAAGAATGGAATTAGTTACTCATCATCTTCCTTGAATACCCAGAAAAATCTTCAAGAATTTCTCAATGCATGGAGTTTCTCCAAAACTTCAGGAAATCCACCTTGAAATCTCTCTCAGATATTCTTACAAGCCTAAGAGATACTAGGGCTCTCAAATGAAATGATGATGCTTTACATGCAGGGAAAAAGGTACATAAATAGGCTCTGGGGCGCCACCCTACAAAAAGTTGGTTTCTCTTCCAAGACATGACATGTGTCATCAATTTGCATGTGGCTGACTCCCAATCAGTTCGCAGCGCCAAGGGTGGTCGCGGCGCGAACTGCTTAAGCTCCAGGTTCGCGGCGCGAGAGATGGTTGCGGTGCGAACTGGGTAGTTTGAGGCTTGCTTGCTTTGAGTTTCCTCAGCACTTCCTTTGCCAAACTTTGTTCTTCAAGTGCTGCTCCGGAGATTTCTTTATGTAATCATCCTTTTCTTGACAAAACATTCTACAAGACTTAGAGAAAAAGTGAAATATCTATTCGAAACAAAATAAAATAACTTAAATTGAATGTTTACTAAATTGTGATAAAAACTTGTGTGATTTTAATAAGAAATTGGTAAAAGGGACCGATAAAAATATATAAAAAGTAGTACCAATTGGTCCCTAACAACTCTCCCCAACTTATCACTTTGTTTGTCCCTAAACAAAAGTCATTCGTTAAAGCAAACCAATTTACGAATGCAAGAAATGAAACAAGTGCTAGAAGATGACATTCAAATGGTTCAAAAGCATACGATACTCTTATGATACACTTACTTTCGATATTAGACAAAACATGAATAAAAATAATGGTTGGCTACAAAAATATACCAAGAAATTCCAAGTAATACATGTCAAAAATTGAATCATAACTACACACATCATAGTGATGATGAATAATCATAAGGGTTTTCTTACACACATCCGAACAATTAAATCAACATCAAATCGAATCATGCGTTTATCACAACATACACTAAACCATGAAAAAATTGAGAATCAAGAGGTCTTTTAAGGGTTGTAATGTGGCTCGGGTTATAGAGAAAGGACATGATCACAAGAACTCAAATAAAGATTGCCTATTCTAAGAGAGCATTTCATTTTATTCAACAATCTTCATTTTTTTTTTGATAACACACCACCATGAGCTTTTCTTTTCATTTTTCTTTTTGTTAGCTCTAATATTTTCAAGGTGATATATTATGTTTTCTCCCCAACTTTAGCATTTTAACCATAGTTGATGCAATCATACTCTCTACTTAGACATAGGCAAAAATCACATGCGACCAACTTTGGTTTAGGTTCACTTGAATCAAAAGAATTTAGGATCCATTTATTTACCATATTTTCAATGGTATTTAAATTTATACTTCGGATGAATCCTAATATAGGCTCAAAAGGGGTTTACTATGGATCACTCCTCACAAGGTTATATTTTTTTTTTCTTTTTTTTTTTTTTTAGCCGAGTGGTTTTTTATCAATAACAAAGATTGCCTCTATCCTTTTCACAAAAGTTTTCACAAAAATAGATTAATGCATGATTTAGCATGATAAGAATGAGTTGAAAAGGAATTGTCGGTCTCCCGCATTTTAGTGTATAATGAGAGGTTACCTCACAATTGGTTAGGTCCTAATTTGATTCAAAGTAAACATGTAACTCAAGGAATTTTATGATAAAAAATTTGTAACACACCATTAAATTATTCATATAAAGTCTAAAATAAAAATAAGGTGTACCTTGAAGTGTCGACAACTGATTCTTATCATCACCACTCAAATTTTCTTAACTTGTTCGTCGCAATCATCTTGGTTCCTTCAACTTACTCAAGCATAAGGACAACTAAACAAAAAGTTTAAAAAGTGGGGTATACCAAAATTTTTGAAAAACACACAATTTAAAAATCACAAAATAGAAGTGCATACAACATAGAGTTTAATGGTGAAACTAGAGCCACCAACATACATAATGTAAAAACGAAATTAAAATAACAAAACTAAAATAAAATAAAAAATATAAAAAAAAGGAAAAGTACAAATACTACCAACATAAGATCTTCACTCTTCTTCATCATCTTCACCACCGCCCACGGGTCCTAAAACGTCTTCCATTTGTGCATCTTGACCCGTGCCTGGAGCGTGGCTACTGCTTCCTGCCCCCCCCCCCCCACATAAAAGATGGCCTGCCCTCAGGCCAATTAGCATAAGCAAAGTATTCCGCCTGAGATGGGAATGTGCGGGCATCCGGTGCAAGGAACGTGTTCTGGAACTGTTGCTGCATACAATCAAATAAAAATGATTGAGACCTCCTAGAGGCCTCAAAGTTATCACAACAATAATTAGCAAATGCCATTTGATCAAACACCGGTGCACGGTTGGGTCTGGGGGCAGCAGCTTCTGCATTTGCATTCCTATCCATCCGGTTTTGACAAAACCTGTTTAGATATGCATCGTCCATAATCGAGATGATGGAGGAATGCACCTCTCCCGGAATTTGCACTTTTGCATTTAAGCATAATCCCATGATTAAACCGGGATACATGAGTAAGCCCATTTTTCCTCCATATTTCGTCCCGCTTAGGGCTATCTTCCTTAATTCCTCTGAAACAATGAATGCTAAATCCACTGTTTTTCCCTGCATGATATAATACAACAAACATCATACCTCAAGTGGAATGGTGGTGGTGTGGCTTCGAGGTCGAATGTTGTTCAGCAAAATGACCAAATAGATTTGTGTTTGCAATTTCAAATTCTCCCTCTTCCAACATTTGGGTAATCCTTGGTCATTTAGCTCGTACGTCTTCCCCTCTAGACATAGATAATTACTAATATCCGGAATGTCCCACTTATTTTCCAATACCTTGGTTTGGTATTCACACCGCACGTCCCCCGTCAAGGTGAGAGGGTTACCAAAAAATTTATTGAGTGCATTCCTATTAAAAATGACGGTCTTACCTCTCACCACTGTCTTATAAGCATATGTTGTCCCGTCTTCCATGTGAATTGCATTGGCGTAGAATTCACGCACAATGTCATGGTTGAGTTCCGTGACGGGCTCACAAATTTTCCCCCATTTTCTTGCTTCAAGATTGGCCACAATATCCCAATAGCTGCCTTCCCTCGATAGCCGGATGATCCTTTCATTTTGGATGTTCTTTTTGAGGAGCACTTCGAATCTTGTTTCTTGCTCCGGACCAAGAAAGGTTGGTCGTGCCCTTGAGGTGCTAGAAGTTGTGTTCTTAGTGCGCTTTGACATCTTGATTGAGAGTGGAAGGATAGGGATGTTTAGCAAAGAGTGAGATATGGGGTTTGAGGGTGGTGGGGACCTTGGGGGTTCTGAGTTTGTTACAGGGGAGGAGTGTGGTTGGTGTGAGAGGAGAGTGAGTAAAAAGGAGAAAGGAAATTTTGAAAATAAAAGGAAGGGGAAAACATAGCAAAGAAAATAAAATAGGGAATTTTTTTTTTTCGCTTCAGGTCGCGGCGCAACCTATGTTCGCGGCGCGTACATGAAGGAAACAGAATGCACACTTTTCTCAGTTCGCGGCGCAAACATCCTTCGCGGCGCTAACTGGTCAAGATTTTGAAAAATTTTGTTATAGTGTGTGGCCTTCCATTCTTTGCATCCTGAAGCTGCTACAGTACTGTTTATTCATTAAAAACAAACGAAAGAAAAACTTACAGAGGTTGGGTTGCCTCCCAACGAGCGCTTTATTTAACGTCGTTCAAGCTCGACAATCAAGTGATTTCTCATGGTTCAGTGAGTGAGATGACATAAACCTCTCGATTTATTTCTCCACCGTGGTAAACTTTTAATCGTTGCCCATTTACAGTCCAACTTTCTTGAGACTTGGGATCTTCGATCACGATAGCCCCGTAATCTTTTACGTCTTTTACCACAAATGGTCCCGACCACTTAGATTTCAACTTACCCGGGAATAACTTAAGTCTTGAGTTGAACAAGAGTACCAATTGTCCAGCTCTAAATACCTTTTGACGAACTTTCCCGTCATGATATGCTTTCACTTTTTCCTTGTACATTTTGTTCGAGTGATAAGCATTATTTCGCAACTCCTCCAACTCATGGAGTTGTTCTTTTCTTTTCTCATCGGCTTGAATGGAGTCAAAGTTTAAAAATTTGAGAGCCCATAGTGCTCTATGTTCCATTTCTACCGGGATGTGGCAAGTCTTTCCATAGATCATTTGAAAAGGTGTTAGTCCAATGGGAGCTTTGTAGGCGGTGCGATACGCCCACAAAGCTTCATCCAATTTCGAGGACCACTCTTTTCTAGAATTTGAGACTGTTTTTTCAAGGATCCTTTTGACTTCTCTATTTGACACTTCCGTTTGACCATTTGCTTGTGGATGGTGAGGAGTAGTCACTTTATGCTTTACACCATAATGTTCCAAGACTTTTTCCAAGGGTGTATTGCAAAAATGTGATCCCTCATCGCTTACTAACACCCTAGGCACACCAAAACGTGAAAATATGTTTTTCTTTAGAAATTTTATCACGGTTTTGGAGTCGGCCTTAGGTGAAGCAATTGCTTCCACCCACTTTGACACATAGTCAACGGCTACAAGAATGTACTCATTAGAGAAAGAATAGGGGAATGGGCCGACAAAATCAATGCCCCAACAATCAAAGACTTCAACTTCCAACATGTTAGTCAAGGGCATTTCATCTCGTTTGCCTATTCCTCCGCTTCTTTGGAATTTGTCACAATTCTTTGCATGTTCATGTGCGTCTTTAAACACGGAGGGCCAATAAAATCCCGATTGGAGGACCTTAGTGGCTGTTCGCAAACCGCTATAATGACCCCCATACGAAGAATTATGACAGTGCCAAAGAATATCTTTCGACTCTTCAAGTGTCACACACCTTCTTAAAATGCTGTCCACACCCGCTTTGAACTAATACGGGTCATCCCATACATAGTATTTTGCATCCGCTAAGAATTTCTTTCTTTGATTACTAGTGAGGTCTTCCGGTATCAAACCGGTTGCCTTGTAATTAGCAAAATCGGCAAACCAAGGCCTCACTTGAATCGCATAAAGCTTCTCGTCCGGAAATTCTTCCCTCACTTCTTCTTCTTTATTTGTAATTTCCACATTAACCAATCGGGACAAGTGATCTGCTACCAAGTTTTCGGAACCCTTTTTATCCCGGATTTCCAAATCAAATTCTTGTAATAACAAAATCCAACGAATTAGTCTTTGTTTGGAATCCGGCTTGGTTAGCAAATACTTGATTGCCGAATGGTCGGTGTAAACTGCAACTTTGGACCCGATCAAATAAGCTCTGAATTTTTCTAAGGCATACACTATGGCTAGTAGCTCTTTTTCAGTTGTTGCATAATTAACTTGTGCTTCGTTTAAAACTTTACTAGCATAATGTATGGCGTGAAAAATTTTGGCTTTTCTTTGACCCAAAACCGCACCAACCGCATAATCGCTTGCATCACACATAAGTTCAAAATCAAGTTTCCAATTAGGTGCAATGATTATGGGTGCGGTTACTAGCTTTTCTTTCAACTCGTGAAATGCTTTCAAACATGACTCATCGAAAAGGAATTGCGTACCTTTGTTGAGCAAATTACTCAAGGGCTTTGCAATTTTGGAGAAATCTTTGATGAATCTTCGGTAAAATCCAGCATGTCCAAGGAAGCTTCTTATCCCTTTGATATTTATTGGAGGTGGTAGTTTTTCAATAACTTCCACCTTTGCTCGATCAACTTCCAGCCCTTTGGAGGAGATTTTGTGTCCAAGAACAACACCTTCGGTCACCATGAAGTTACACTTCTCCCAATTCAGCACCAAGTTTGTTTCTACACACCTCTCTAATACCACATCAAGATTCTTTAAGCATAAATCAAAGGATGCACCGTAGACGGAAAAATCATCCATAAACACTTCAATGCATTCTTCAATTAAATCTGAAAATATGGCTTGCATACACCTTTGAAATGTTGTCGGTGCGTTACACAATCCAAAAGGCATTCTCCGGTAAGCAAAAATGCCGAAAGGACATGTGAAGGCTGTTTTTTCATGGTCTTCCGGGTTGACCGAAATCTGGTTGTAACCCGAATAACCATCTAAAAAATAGTAAAAATTCTTGCCGGCTAACCTCTCTAACATTTGGTCCATGAAAGGTAGTGGGAAGTGGTCTTTTCTTGTAGCTTAATTTAATCTTCTATAGTCAATGCACATCTGCCATCCGGTTACCGTCCTAGTTGGAATTAGCTCATTTTTTTCATTTCTAATAACCGTCATACCACCCTTCTTTGGAACTACTTGCACCGGACTCACCCATTCACTATCGGATATAGGATAAATCATTCCAGCCTCCAATAGTTTAACGACTTCTTTTCTCACCACTTCCTTCATAGATGGATTTAAGCGTCTTTGGGGTTGAGCAACGGGTTTGTAGTTGTCTTCCATCATGATCTTGTGCATGCAATAGGCTGGACTAATACCTTTTAAATCCGATAACACCCACCCGATTGCGCCTTCATTCTTTTTCAGCACTTGTGTCAATTTCTGCTCCTCTTGGGTGGATAAAGCACTACTAATTATCACCGGTTTGGTGAAATTATCGCCAAGGAATACATACTTCAAATGTGGAGGTAGCATTTTCAATTCCAGCTTTGATTCTTCCACTTTCTTCTTCTCATCCAACTCCTCATTTTTTTCTTCATGAGAGGCAATCTCTCCACAAGACTCTAATTCCCCCAAAATTGCCTCAATTTCTTTTTCCTCCTTTTCGGTTGAGACGTTGTAAGCTCCTATAAGAGATCTCTCTAAGGAACTAGAAAGATGGACTTGATTTGCAACTTCAATGATTTCCTCCTCGGTTACATCGATTCGGAAGGAATCGTGCTTGTCTTTAGGATGCTTCATGGCTTCAAAAAGATTGAAAGTTACCTCTTCATCTTGCACTCTCACTTTCATGAGACCATCATCAATGTCAATCATCATCTGGGCTGTCTTCATGAATGGTCTTCCAAGAATTAAAGGAACATCGCGATCCTCATCCATGTCTACTACCACAAAATCCACTGGAAAGAAGAACTTGTCTACCTTGACTAGCATATCTTGAGCAACTCCGTATGGTGAAGTGGTAGACTTGTCGGCTAGTTGTAGAGTCATTCTTGTAGACTTCATCTCAATGTTCCCTAACCTTTTGACAATAGATAAGGGAATTAGATTGATGCTGGATCCTAAATCAACCAAACCATTGCCAATGTACGTATCTCCGATGGTCACCGGTAAAACTACTCGGCCCGGATCAGACTCCTTCCTTGGGATGTTTTTTTGAATTATAGCGCTGCACCGTGCATCAAGTAAAATTGTTTCATCTTCAGTATACCTCTTCTTTTTTGTGAGAATATCTTTCAAGAACTTTGCATACTTTGGCATTTGTTCTAACGCTTCGGTAAATGGAATACTAATTTGAAGTTGCTTGAGTATATCCATAAACTGTGCGTAGTGCCTAGCACTGTCCTTCCTTGATGGTGCGTGCGGATAAGGTAGGTGTTGAACTGGAACATGACTCATGCCTTTATCCCATCTTTTTTTGTTTTTCATTTTTGACTCCTTCTGAACACCACCTTCAGATTCCTGATCGTGCCCAGTTCGCGGCGCGAAGGTCTGATGCGGCGCGACCTGAGACAGATTTTTCTTCTCATCATTTTGAGCTTCCAACAATTTCTCATCTTGGTTTCCAGCTGTGATATTTGTATCATCCTCCACTGTAATTTCCTCATTTCCTCTGCTTGCCACTTTTTTACTGCTTCTTGTGATAATTGCTTTACAATTCTCCTTCAGATTAGTTTGGGTGTTGGCGGAGAATGAGGAACTTGCCTGTTGTTCCGCCAATTATTTTGCAAGTTGGCCTACTTGAGTCTCCAGGTTTTTGATTGCTGCTTCATTGCTTTTTTGACTTGCCATGGAAGCTTGTATGAATTGTGCAAGCGTATCTTCTAACTTGGAACTTCCGCCTTGTGATTGTTGGACTTGTGTGTTTGGACTTTGATAGGGATTCTGTTGCTGAAAATTTTGGTTGTTGAATCTTGATTGTTGGTAGCCTTGGTTGTTCCTTTGAAAAGTGGTGTTGTGTTGTGGAGGATATCTTTGGTAACCTTGACCTTGATTGTTGACATAGCTTACTTCCTCCTGAATCGGAGGACAAAATCCGGTTGGATGATCTCCTTGACAAAGTTCACAACTTGCCACTTGATGTCTAACTTGTGTTCCATGAATCTCTTTCAATTATTGTGGAAGTTTAGACATTTGTTGAGTAAGTAGCTCCACTTGTTGGGAAAGTAGCTTGTTTTGAGCAAGTATGGCATCGTTGGTATTCAACTCAAGGACTCCCGTTTTCCTTTGTGGAGGACTACGGTCGTGTTGGCTTTGTCGATCGTTGAGTGCCATTTGATCAATAATGGTTTTTGCTTCCTCCGCATTCTTTGACATGAGAGAACCACCCGCGGTAGCATCCAAGAGTATTTTTTGTGACGTTTGGAGTCCATTGAGAAAGATGTGAATTTGTGTGAGCTCATCTAAACCGTGACCCTTGCATTTCCTCAACATAGACTTGAATCTTTCCCAAGCCTCGTTTAGAGACCCGTTGCTTCCTTGTGTGAATACCAAAATAGCCGTTTTGGCTTCCATGAATCGGGATTGAGGGTAATACCTCTCTAGGAATCTTTCTTCTAACAAATTCCAATCCGTCATCACTCTTGTTGGTTGATCAAGGTACCACTCCTTTGCTTTTCCCACTAATGAATGTGGAAACATCCTTTTGAATAAGTTTTCTTCACTTGCTTCATCTACTCCCGTAGAACCCGCAATCTCATAAAATTTGATGAGATGGTTGTACGGATCTTCATGATCCATTCCGGTGAATGGATTTGCATAAAGAAGTTGAAGGATTCCGGTTTTCATCTCCGTGTTCCTTCCGCCTCGAGCAAATTGAGCTGTCCGCCTTGGACTATTGGCGGACATCTCGGTACGAGCTTCGTCACCCATACTTCCTTCAAAGGTCTCTACAACTTCCTCTTCGATTTGAGTAAGTTCAGAATTTGTTGCTTCTTCTCTTCGGTTCCTCTCGTCGGCTAGTTTCTTTCTCCTTCGTGTCTTGTTATTAAGCCTTCGGATTGTTCTTTCAATTTCGGGGTCGAATTGAAATTGTTCCTTGGTGGCTTTTTCTCGCATGCACTAGAATCTACAAAACTAACAAACCAAGTGAAGCACAAGAGTGATAGAAATAGAAAATAAAAAATAAGAACTTAGAACAATGAATTATTGCAATGCATGTAATATCGACACCAATCCCCGGCAACGGCGCCAATTTGTTGAAAAGTATATTTCCGGCAAATATTTTTAATATCGTATCCACAGAGATTGGTGTTATTACCGCCGTTCTATAATTTCGATTGTTGTAAGTTTAAAGATATTCAAGTTGTTTGTTGGTGAATAAATCGTTCTTATTACTTATAAGAAAAATAAGACAAAGAAAATGGTTTTAGAATAGAGTTGAGAAATCTTGTCAAGATTGAGTTTCATTATCTTTGTTCTTTATATGTTCTCAATATCACATGCATGCATTCAAACTCCATTGATAATATTCAAATGTCCTCTCAATAATATTTATGTCTAAATAAAATTGTGATAATTATTATATAAATCCTTAGACGATCTCTCCATCTAACTATTGATATAATAATCTTGAATGTTTAACACAATAGAAAAGTAGTGAACAAATCTATCTCTACAATTTATTCTCTACATGGAAAAATATTTTAGATCAAGAATTGAACTATCTTTCTCAACAATGATTCAATTCTAATTTTTCAATGTAAAGAGAAAATATTATTCCCTATATCAAATGTAGTTTGTTACATGCAAGGATAGTAATATTACATAAACAACATAAGATAACTAATACCTCAATCTTGACAAGAATGGAATTAGTTACTCATCATCTTCCTTGAATACCTAGAAAAATCTTCAAGAATTTCTCAATGCATGGAGTTTCTCCAAAACTTCAGGAAATCCACCTTGAAATCTCTCTCAGATATTCTTACAAGCCTAAGAGATACCAGGGCTCTCAAATGAAATGATGATGCTTTACATGCAGGGAAAAAGGTACATAAATAGGCTCTGGGGCGCCACCCTACAAAAAGTTGGTTTCTCTTCCAAGACATGACATGTGTCATCAATTTGCATGTGGCTGACTCCCAATCAGTTCGCAGCGCCAAGGGTGGTCGCGGCGCGAACTGCTTAAGCTCCAGGTTCGCGGCGCGAGAGATGGTTGCGGCGCGAACTGGGTAGTTTGAGGCTTGCTTGCTTTGAGTTTCCTCAGCACTTCCTTTGCCAAACTTTGTTCTTCAAGTGCTGCTCCGGAGATTTCTTTATGTAATCATCCTTTTCTTGACAAAACATTCTACAAGACTTAGAGAAAAAGTGAAATATCTATTCGAAACAAAATAAAATAACTTAAATTGAATGTTTACTAAATTGTGATAAAAACTTGTGTGATTTTAATAAGAAATTGGTAAAAGGGACCGATAAAAATATATAAAAATTAGTACCAATTGGTCCCTAACAGCTCACTTGGCTATTTCTCCCCCTTTTTAGCCACAATTAGACACACCTCAACAAGTAAGTCCCATGACACCCTGTACAAAACCATACTTCTTCTGTCAGCAATATCCACATTTTGAAAATCCAGACATATTCTTCATCCATCCAGTTATGAAGGCTTCACACAATCATCCACAAGATCTGAAGCACACACACAATGCCTTCCACTGAACTCTAAGAATAACACACACCAAGACAAGCGTACAATCTATTCAAGGCCATGATTCAATCTTGTCTTCAGACATTTAAGGCCACACCAAAACACCAATCAACAGCCTAATGTCATAACATGCTATCTGACATTATATCCTCATAAGAGGCAACCAATCTCCACAAGCTTGATCAGCATGCAATCTTCACAATAAATGCACCTTTGCTGCAAAATCCATAGACAAATGCTATAGATGGAGATGAACATTTGAGCACATTTTCTAAGTACATGCATTTTGGTACCACTGTCCCTTTCTTCAAAGGCTATCATACAATTCATCTTCACCATCCAAGGCAAACCTTCTACTTCATCATTCTCCCGTATGACTATGTAGATGCTCCTTAGATATAATGTAAGCACTAAGCTTTAGATCCAGAACAAAGACATCCTTCACCAAGGACACTCTTGACACTCTTGACACCAGGGAATTACATATGCTCCACTACTGGATATACTATCAGCAAAATAATCCAAACTCAACACTGTGTCACAAACTCCACAAATTCTCAGCTTACTTATAAGCTTTACTGAGATCCAGTCTCTTCAAGAGATCACAATTCCTCTATCCTTACATCCACCAGTAGTTGTTGAAACTGGTGAAGTCTTCAAAGACAGTAGTCATGCTTTGCCAGAATAACCTACAAAACACATGACCATAATCTCCACCTCTTCTGACCGAAAATGCTAGAGCATCCAACTCCACATGTCCAATCTTAATCATTTTCCAGATATAACCACCAGCAAACATGATGTTATAACATCTTTTGGGACATCAGCTTCTCATCACCATTCAAAGGACTCATTGCACAAAGAAGTCCTTCAAGAAGCTCCCAATAAAACACAGTCAGAGCAACTTATTCATACACACCTGAATACCATAAGTTCCCACACCCTCTCTGAACCATATCCTAGCAAACTCAACCATATCCAGAGTATCTATACCAAATTCTTTTTCCAGAACATACTTCCACCATTTTATGAAAAACACATGATTGTTATCTAGTATGGCCTTTTGAATTTTCTCAGAAGTTTTAACAACAACGACTTCCTTCATTTGAGAGATATCCTGGACATTATCATCAGACTTATCTCTAATATTCCTATTTTTGGAAGAGATGAACACTTTACTCCTGGATTTTGTAGTACCATCCACATAGATCTTCTGCTTATCAGTTCTCATCTTTGGAGGTGACTCAATATCTTTCCTCTTCCTTGATTTCAGTCGTTTAGCAACCCCAGGAACCACTTTTGCAATTAGTTCATCATCACTCTTCTTTATTTTAAGGCTAGAAGTACCTTTCTTGACTTGAGATGTTTTAACATCAGCTCTAGCATCTGCATCTTCCAACCTAAGGATTGTCAACTTGTGAAATTTTTCTTCTGTACTATAGGAGTCATTAGTCAGGCTGTCATATTTCTTGGCCTTGCAAGTATTCTGCTCCCAACACTTCTTAAGGTCACAGCTTTTGATCCTTCCATCAGCATTGTTGACTCCTTCATCTTGCTCACATAACTGACTACTCAAGTTGGCTTTTAACACATCATCCAACTTAGGAGTAACAGCACCATAAGTCATTAACCCAGATTGACTTTTCACCATACTTTCACACTTGATGTCACCATCTGATGTTACAGCACCAACCTTAACATCACTAGATAAGCTGTCCACTTGAGGTATCCACTGATAGCAATTATCTTTGGATCTTACTCCCTTCATCACTACCTCATTCTGCTCATCAGCTACCACACATTCATCTTTGGTGTAGCTTACCTTGTAACCTTCATCACAAAGTTGACTTATGCTAATTAAATTAGCACTCAACCCTTGAACAAGGAGCACATTATCAAGAGTAAGACCATCATGATTCTTCACTCTTCCAACTCCTTCTACTACTCCTTTTTCACCATTGCCAAAAATAACATCATTTGCATGGCAAGGATTGAACTCTACCAAATGCTTCTTGGATCCAGTCATGTGCTTTGAACATCCACTGTCAAAGTACCATGCATCCATAGCAAAATGTCCATCTGATGTGTGAGCCAATAGACATGTGACCTGAGCTTTAGGAACCCATTGTTTTACTACTTTGGGCCTAACCTCCTTCTGTCTGGGTTGAGGAGCAGAATTTGGATAACCATGAAGCTTGAAGCAAGAGAACTGCATATGTCCAAATCTGCCACAGTAGAAGCATCTAACTCTGTCATCTCTAAAGTGGTTAAACCTTCTGCCACCATGATGATGATGTTGCTGGTGCTGCCATCCATAATGTTGATTTCTTCTTCTATGATAAGGCTGTTGTCTTCTACTACCATAGTTTGACTGTCTTCTATGGTAAGAATATTGTCTTTTGAACTGTCTCCTATGGTGATGAGGCTTCCTTCTTCCATAGTAATGAGGCACAACATTGTTGTATCCATATTCATACATGTTCCCCTGATGTTGATGAACCATGTTCTGATTGAACCTAGCAGCCTTCATGCTGTTGTGATTTGAGGTGGCATATACTGACTAGCTCCCTGAGACTGCACCTTCTTCTGATGATGAGCATTCTTCTTCTCAACATTCTGAGGCTGTGGATGAGTAACCTTCTTAGGTGTATAATCATGTCTCTTTGTTTGATGCTGAGACATTGGTTGGGACACCTCCTTCTTTGTTCCAGAAGTGCTTGCTTCTGTAGAACTCTTTTCCTCAATCACATATCCTATACCTGATTTATCTCCAGCCACTTTCACTGACTTAAGAATCTTATCAAGAGTGGTTGTACCACTGTTCATCGCTCTAACATGCTTTGCTGACTCACCTTCACTTTCATTATCAGAGACAGACCAGGAAACTGTCATGCCCTTCTTCTGCTTTTTTAAGAAGGTGGGACATTCTTTCTTGACATGTCCATACCCTTCACACTCAAAGCACTGAACTCCTTTATCTTGGGCAGTTTTCTCTTCATCCTTCTCTTTTGACCTGCTGGTGTCAGAAGATATGTTCTTGACATTAGGCCTGGAGTTATTATTCATTCTCTTAAATACTTTGTTGAACTGTCTTCCCAACATAACTATGGCCCGAGATAGATCCTCCTGGGATTCAGAACTCTTTCCTTTCTCTTCTTCATCATTTGACACCAAGGCTATACTCTTTGGCTTCTTTTATGGTTCTTCTTCATTCAAACCAAGCTCAAAGGTTTGAAGAGATCTAATGAGCTCATCAACTCTCATCTTGCTGATGTCTTGTGATTCTTCAATAACAGTCACCTTCATCTTGTACCTCTTAGGAAGTGACCTAAGAATCTTCCTTACAAGCTTTTCATCTGACATCTTTTCACCAAGAGCACTGGAAGCATTAGCCAGCTCCAGAACATTCATGTGGAAGTCATGAATAGTCTCATCGTCCTTCATCTTCAGCCTTTCAAATTTTGATGTTAAAATCTGAAGTCTTGACATCTTAACTCTAGATGTTCCTTCATGTGTAGCCTGCAAAATATCCCACGCTTCCTTGGCAACCTCACAGGTATTGATTAACCTGAAAATATTCTTATCCACTCCATTGAAAATTGCATTTAAAGCTTTGGAGTTTCCAAGGGCAAGCTCATCTTCTTCCTTGGTCCATTCTTCTTCAGGTTTTGGCTTTGAGGTGCCTTCTTTGTCTTTGCCAGCATCATCTTTTTCACACACAACAGGTGCTTTCCACTCTTTAATAACAGCCTTCCAAGCCCTGCTGTCCAAGGATTTTAAGAAGGTAGTCATCCTTGGCTTCCAATAGTCATAATTGGATCCATCCAAAATAGGGGGTCTGTTGACGAATCCTCCAACTTCTTTGTCCATCTATACACCAGAAAGTAACTTCCCTAGATCTCACCCAGAGACAGACAGGATGCCTGCTCTGATACCAATTGAAATTCTGGTATCAGACGTGTGATGTTAAGGTGCGATGTCACAACAACACACTCTGCACAATGGACAGCAATAACAGTAACAAAGCAACACAAAGAATTATTCACCCAGTTCGGTTACAACCAACCTACTCTGGGGGCTACCAAGCCAGGGATGGAATTCACTACTTGTAGATATAATTTACAGACTCAACAACCCGTTGACAATCTCCTAAACTTATACTCTACTAATGACTTCCTACCTAAGAAACCACCTAGGTATGAGAACACCACTCAATCCCTAAAACACTCAAAGAACAACCTCTTTGAGAAACATTGATCTTGCTTCCTAGCTTCGATCAAGCAACCACTCTCTATTGCTTCACAGCTTCTAGAGAGGACAGAAACACAACACATATTCAAACCCTAGAATAGTGTAAATATAAGCACTCTAAACAAACTCTAGATACTAAGCCTCCAGCTCCTGATCTTCTGAATGTTTTCTGTTCCTTTTTCCTTTGGTCTTGTGCGCTTTATATAGCTCCTTGAATTGGTCTTGGACTTGCTACAATATCTCCCAGATTTGTTATTTAAAACTGAATATTAAAACAGATTTTCTCCTAAAATCTTTTTAAATCTTCAACCTTTTAAATCTCCTACAAATCTGCAGCAGATCTCCTATGCAGCAGCAAATATCTATCCCAAGATATTCGCATCCAATGAGACAACTTGCTTTCCACAATTCCAGCTAATACGCAACCCTAACAACATCACAGCCTGCTGTTGTTAATTCTGCAGATCTGATGTTACAACATCACCTGTGTGACATCAGACATCCAACTTCAGCAATTAATTACTTAACACAGCCCAGTGTTAAGACTTCAATGTTGCAACATCAGCACCTTGACATCAACATTGAATATACTTTGTTTTACCAAAATTCCAGCCAATCCAGGAACTAACATAAACCCTCTCACTTGAGAGGGTCAGGTATCCAATATTCACCCTACGAACTCATACTTTGTACTTGCCCCTTTTCTCTGACCCTTTCTTACTTGAGTGTCGGAGTGCCTTGCAGATACACCCCCTCCTCCTCTCTATACGCCCAGCATCTCAGACGTACTTGGTGGCCCACTTCTACAGAATCTGATCCAGCCTTCACGATCAGATACACTTTGAATGTACCACCTATTTATCTTCCCTATTTTGCTATCAGTATTCACATTGGGTATTGAAAAATAACTTTGAAAGTTGAAACTGGCATTGATGATTGTTCTTGAAACCCTCCTCTCTCAAACACTCTGAACCGAAACCCTTTTCTCTCAACCCTACTTTCGTATTCTTCTTTTTCTGATGATTGTTCTTGAAATTCTTCTCTTCAAAATCGAACCTCACCGTATCATCGCCGACATCGCGCCTCCAAAGAAACAAATAATAGAAATCATAAATCAAACAAACCCTCATCCCCAAATCACAAACTCTAACCCCATTTTCATTATTCAGATGGTGATTACATGTTACAAGTAATATGCGGTGAAAGGGAACGAAACGAAAATCGCAAATAGAAGTCAAAATAGAGAAGTCTATCGATCCAAGAAGTAGCACGACTTCAGTTAAGGTATTCTCCTTCGCCTGCTTCTGGGGTTGTTTTGTGTTTGAATGGATGGAGTTTTGCTCGAATTTGTTGAATCTCAGAATTAGGCTCAACAAACTTAAGGGAAAGAAGAGATTTAGTGGAAGTTTTGGTAGTATTTTAGCAGAGCTTTTTTAGGGTTTCTGTGGTAGTATTGTACCGGAACATTATTCAGATATCTGGTTTATGTTCTTATAGACAAGATATCTGATTTATGTTCTTTTGTGTACCAGAACACTTTTATCAAGATATCTGGTTTGCTTTGTTAAATTTATTTTTTAATAATTTTTTTATGTTGCAGGTATGGAAATTCCTCCATAAATATGCGAAGCAAGCAAAGGCTTCCTTTAATTCTCAGGCAGGTACAACCATTTGTTGAATTACCATGCTCTTTTAAGAGTTTAAGAATTTTTGTTCAAAAGATTGTATGTATTTCAAGTCTATTTTGATTGTGCTTTTATTTAGAGATATTACCTGAACTTCTTAGCAACAATTTGACAATGTATAGTTAAATACTTTTTGTGCAGATAAAACATTGAAATGACATGATATTGGTGATAGGAACCAGAAATTAAATTCCAGAGTATATCTAACATATACATTGTAACCCTTCATGTACTTTCGAGGGTTTCCAAACAGAATGCATATTGGAGTGTAATATGAATATAATCATTTGGGATTTAGTGCTTTATATGATTGTATTTTAGAATTGAGATACTTGAGTTTTCATCCCCTGATATATTGGATTTGAGCATTGGTTATATTAATAATAGGATTTACCTTAACTTAACACAAAAAGTGGAAGAAAGAATTTCTGTTTCATATTTGATTGTTTCTTGACTAGCAATGAATTGTGACTATCTAACTTGGTATTAATATTGCATTATGCTCTTAGGAATGTAGGACCTTAAAACAATTTTATCCATGCACTGTAATCTTACTTAAATTATCTTATGAGCATGAGATCCCGAAACATTTTCTAGATGGTTGGTTTGGCTGTGATTATAAAGGCATGAAATGTTGTTCTAATAACACAAATTTGTGCTCATAAATCATTGTCAATTCTATTAGTGTTTTGTTATAGTGAAGATTTAAGAGTGTTGAATTGTGTTTTTTCTTTAATTTTAACGGTTGTTGCAGTTGCTGTTGAAGCTTCTAAAGATCAAAGAAGATCGAAGGGCTCTCATTTTTAAACTGCTTGATTGTGAGTTTATGCTTCATTGTGGTGTTGAGATAGTGATTCCTAGCTTTTCTCATATCACCAATTGAGGTGATATTGATCATTTTGTTCTCTTTACAATTCGATACCTTTGTCACTGTCATAACACTGCAATATGAATGCACCTATAAATTTATTCACTTGATTTCTACTTCTACCTTTATTTTTTATTATGTCGTTTTTCCATTTTGCAGATATTAAGCAATGTAGTTATTGTTATGAAAAAGAATGGATACATCTTTGTATTTTGCATTTTTATTTTATTTTTTACTTGGATTTTAATGGTAGGAAGAAGAGTTCCAAGTATCAAAGATTTTGCCTATGGACTTTTCCTCTGCTTATCAATGGACCATTTGGGGTGGTTTCTGCTACAGAGTTCATTGGGATTGTCTTATTTGTAGCAAATGTTTTTTTTTTGCTTTCTTTGCTTATGTTATGCAGGCTCTTGCAAGTATGACTCGTCGGTTATCTTTTAGAGTCTAGAGGTACTACTGCATTTTAAATTCGTTTCTTTATTTCGTAAAACCATTGGATCCGGTAATTGGAGCCATTGCAGCAAGTAACACAGTGGCTTTGAAACCATCAGAAAGGCATTGAAAAATTTATGATTTTGAGGTTTTTGACTGATGAAAGTGAATTCGGGATAAGTCCTTCAAAAGAGTTGTAAAGGGTAATCATATAAAGTTCTAAAAGGTAATTGAATGTGTGTGGAATTAAACCTGAAAGTTTGTTATCCTACATTTGAAATTTCAGACCAGATATTACCAATTTCCCCGACATTTTATACTTTCAAATTAACCAATCTAAGGCTTCATTTTATTGATCCTAAACCTTCTGATTCTGGAGGGTTTGTATTGAACCATTAAGTTTTATGGTTACTGATGACTTGGGTGTGACTCCAATGTCATCATTTGATTGGGTTTCATATCTTGAAGGAATGAAGATCCCGCTTAATGATGTGGAAGAAATAGTTATTAATATTGGATTGAATGAGGTAAATGGAGGCTATTTGGCTTCAAGAAATCCACTCCTTTATTTTGATATTTACTATCTTTCAATATTTGACATGATATTGTAATTTGTTTACGTGGTGCAGGGTCTTAGCATGCTAAAAGCTTCATTGACCTGCACATCAGTTTTGACTAACGTCTTCAAATCATACATCGGTTAGTACAATCTATAACCAAATAAAACATTGTCTACATTATTATAAAAACGATATTAAAGCTCTTGCAGAAATTGGTTTAATATCATCGCAGTGGAGAAGAATGCGTTGTTCCCGAAGAAGGTGGACAATCATATTCATATGGCTATAGAAAGGTTTTTGTATGATATCGGTGCGCCTCTTGATGCTGTGAACTCGATATATTTTGAGCAAATGGTTGATGCAATTGCTTCCGGGGGGTCGGGTTTTCAACGCCCCTCGCATCATGAACTTCGTGGTTGGGTTCTAAAAAACTCTGTGGAAGGTGTGAAGAATGATATAGATAGGTGCAAGATGACATGGGGGAGGACTGGCTGTTCTACTTTGGTTGATCAATGGACTACAGAAGCTGGTAGAATACTGATAAGTTTTTTGGCTTATTGTCCTTAAGGCATAGTGTTTCTGAAATCCTTGGATGCGACTAAGATATTGACATCAGCAGAGTTTTTATACACTTAATAAAACAAGTAGTGGAAGAAGTTGGGGTCGGGCAAGTTGTGCAAGTGATTACATCGGGAGAAGATCTTAGACACAATTTACAAGCCATGATATATGAAACATACTGTTGTTAGAATATGGTGCTTTATGTTTGAATATGAGGGTCAAAACAAATTAAATGCATGATAAATTGACATAAAATATAATCTAAATCATTGATAAAATAATATTTTGCCACATATGGTTATTATTTACTCAAGATATTTCCTTATTATAGATGAATGAAGGAGAGAGAAGTATGTTGCAAACAATAAAAGTAGAAAAAATAGGAGTCAAATTAAAGAATATATAATGAATTAATAGAGTAGAGAAGAAATAAATTTCACTTAACATATAGAGAGTGGTGGTTATCTTCTGACACTTGTGCTTGAGTGATCATATTTGAGTCTAAACAAAGTAAATCATAAAAATGATTGAAACAGACAACAAAACCTTCAACGAAATTTTTTTTTTGCCAGAGTTGGATTGATATTCTTTGCCAAAAAAAATAGTGAATAATTTGCAATACTTACTCCCTTATTTTCAGTTTCTCTTTGAAATAACCATCAAACCTCTCAAATGAAAATATAATTAAGACTACTTAATTTTTTATAAACACGTTTAAGTATCGTAGGAAATAGGTGATGCGGTTACTTTCTAAAAATTATTGGTAGTTACTTTGCAATAAATTTGTAAAGAAATGCAAAACTGATTTTTGCAGTTACTTATTTTATAATTTGAACTCTTACATTTTAAAGGTTCATAAAAAGGTGGAAAAACAAACACGGGTAGTTATACATGTATTTTTTTTTAATATCACAATTCCTCTTAAAAAAAACTACACTTTTTTTTGTTAGTATTTTATTTTTTTAAAATTAAATAAATTATATTTTAAAGGGTATAATGAGAATGAAAATAGGCCAGCCCAAAACATCCTATCCTCTTTATATATAGTTATAGATAAAAAAATGAATACTATAATTAAAAGCACTAAAGTTAAATTCATGCTAATAATAGGTTTATGAGTCATAAACAGGATTTTGAATAGAAATAAGTTAAAAATAATTTTATAAATGGATACACGGGTACTAGAAAACTTATAAACGGGAAAAAGTTTACATGTCGATACAATTATTTTTTATAAACAATAATAAGTTACAATCATTTATTATAAACGAAAATAAGTTATAAATATTTTAATAAACGAGAAAAATTCAACTATTGATAAAATTATTTTTATAAACGGAAATAAATTACAAATATTTTTTATAAATTGACATATAGGTTCAACACGCTTATAAATGAGAAAAGGTCTACATGTTGATACTGTAGGTGGCTAATTTCAACACCAGGGAAATGGTTCAGAAGAAAAGAGAAAAATTCGACCGGTGGAATTCGACCGGGCATTGCAGTGAGAAAATTCTTTGGCGAAAGCTCCAGAGTAGGAGGCAAGTTGAAAGAGCGTGGTACCTGCAAGAAGCGTTGTTAGATTTTTGCCAAGTGAGGAAATAGGTTTCGACGAAGGAGGATTCGGCCCATGCGACGGGTGTTTTGAATTTCAAATTTCTGGAGGGAAGTGTCATTTTTTGAAATAGGACGCGTGAAATGCATCTAGGAGGCGAATGCATGCAGAATGACATTTGTCGCCATTAGGAGAAATGACTGTTATAGGTAGTTATTTCGTTTGTATATAAATAGGAGATCTTGATGTTAGATTCGGTGTGAAAACTTGTACTAAATTCCTGTAAATACTCAAAGTACCCATGCGAGAGAAAATAGTTTATTATCTGGAAATGTACGTGTGAAACACCATCTTTTTAAGTTTATAGAAATTCAAAGTCTTTTATAATTGCCTTTACTTTTCCCAGTCATTTATCCTTTGTCATTTACTTTATGCAAGTTTTAATTTCATTCAATTTATCTTTTCGCCAGAAGTTGTTATTTAGTTCTTTAACCAACCCATTCATACATAAAAGATATAACAAAACAAACCATCAAAACACCATTATCCTAAGAGTTAGATAAATTTGCACATGTATCCCAGGATTTGTGTGGTTGGTCCTGCAAGTAACCCAGTTTTATAAGAGATTGGTAAACCAGAGGTTGTTCGCCAAAATCAACAGCGAACAAATTGGCTCGCCCAGTGGGACCAGTGCAAAATTTTAGAATTTTTTACAGAATAACTCTTAGCCAAATAGTTTCTACTTCGTTGTATGATTTTGAGAAGCGGTAAATTAGCCGTAACCGACGTAGAAAGACCTAAAAGAACAAGAGTAAGAAGAATGGCAAATCAGCCAAATAATCCAAATCCAAATGAAACCATTCCAGTTTCCAACCCTATCCCTTCAACAGGGGGAAATGTGGATTCAAACCCTGTTCTAGAAGAGGTTAGGCCTTCATCAACAGGATCTATACCAGCGGTTTCGCTCTCCCAAAATATGCCTAGTTCTTCCACAATGGGACATTCAATGCCCATGGGGACGCCTCCTCCTAGAGGACATAATTATAGGCCATTTCAGACAAATTTTTCCATGCCTATGTTTGGTAGAGAACAACCATATGGAATGCCAACTTCAGTGATGGCAAACTTGCAAAATACACCATCCTTGTATTCTGATGCCATGGTCCACGTGTCTTCACCACTACAAGGGTCGGGATATGGTGGAAATATGAGTAGATTGAACCAACCCCTACCAAATTTCTAAATGCCAGCAATTACAAATAATTCTGCGCAAGTAATTCGACAACAAATGGACGAAAGTAATCATGATATGGTCCAAATGTTGACACAACAAATGGGAGCAGTGTTTAATCCTTTAATACAAAACACTACCCAAACCAACCAATTGTTGGCTGCGCAAATGACACGTATTGCTGACTTTTTTGGTGTTCCTCAAACGCGACAAAGAGAACAAGTAATTCAAAACCCAGTAGTGAATGTCGAAGAGGAACCTACAATAAATCAAAGGCCTTTAGAGAATCCTCATGCAAACCCTAGAAACCAAGAGGCAGTGGTCGAACAGCCTCGTGTCAAAATCCCCATTCAACAAGAACCTAGGAGGGTAATAGTCCAGAGAGGCCAAGATGCTGATGATGTGTTGCAGCAGCGAATACGATATAATAACCTGCCTGCCGAAAACAATTTAGCAGCCATGGTCGAAAGGATAATGGCGCAAAATGGGGTAAATGTAGGATTACAAAGGCCTAGTTATGCTTCCCCATTATCTGAATATGTTCTACAACAGGAATTACCCCCAAGGTGGAAAGTCCCCAAATTTACCAAATTTTAAGGGGACACTAGCGAATCCACCATAGAACATATAGCGCGTTATTTGATCGAAGCAGGAGAAATAGCCCATAATGAAAATTTGAAAATGAAATACTTCCCAAGTTCTTTGACAAAAAATGTGTTTACCTGGTTTACATCCTTGCCTGCGAACTCTATATTCACATGGACCCAATTAGAAAGATTGTTCCATGAACAATTTTATATGGGTCAGACTAAGATAAGTTTGAAGGAATTAGCCAGTGTTAAGAGGAAATTTTCAGAGCCTATAGATGATTACCTAAATAGGTTCAGGTTGCTTAAGGCAAGATGTTTCACACAAGTGCCAGAACAAGAGTTAGTCGAAATGGCTGCAGGGGGTCTAGATTATTCTATAAGAAAGAAATTAGACACTCAATATTTGAGAGATATGGCACAATTAGCAGATAGGGTAAGATAAATTAAAAGGCTAAAAGCTGAGAAATTTAGATCAAATAAAAATAAAAAGGAAAGAGTAGCCTATGTAGGAGTATGTCAGGATGATGATAGTGACGAAAATGAACTAATTTTGTTCGACGAACAAGAAATTGATCTGGCAGAACTAAAGTCAGGCCCACCATACGCCTGTAAAGTACTAGCTCCGTCGAATGGGAAAAATCCAGTCGAACCTGAAAAGAATGATAGGTTTCCTAAAAGAACTTATACGTTCGACATCACCAAGTGTGACGAAATTTTCGACTTATTAGTCAAAGATGGTCAATTAATAAAACCAGCAGGCACTAAAGAGCCTCCTGTGGACCAACAGAAAAAGAGAGGTTTTTGCAAATACCATAACTTTTTGGGTCATAAAACTTCTCAATGTTTCCTTTTCAGGGATCTTGTTCAGAATGCAATCCGTGATGGAAGACTGAAGTTTGGAGACAAATCAAAACAACAGATGAGGATTGACTCAAACCCCATGCAGGTGGTCGAAGCCAATTATGCTGAACCTTCCACTGTGAATATGGTGGAAGTCGAAGTAGCCTCTGATTGTAGTTTTGAAATGGTGGAAGCTGCTGAGGGCTTCAACAATAATATCAACATGGTGGAGGTTGCTGGTGATCTCCTAGACAAGCCTGAGGTGGAAAAAGTATCCAAGGACTTTGTAGACCAGCCAGTGTTGATCAAGATTACTGAAAATCTTGATGTAGGAAATTTGAATGACTATATCAGCAAAGTTGAGACTACTGAAGGTTTCGACAGTAAGAACAAAGTTGGAGATACTGAAGTCTTCGACAGTCAGAAGAAGGAGGAAACTACTGAAGGTTTCAACAACCAGAACGTAGTTGGAGTTACTGAAGGTTTCGACGAAGAGAATAACAACAAAATTGCTGAAGATGGAGTAATTTGGGATACTTTAGGGGAGCCCAGTGGAAAATTCGACTATCTCGTGAAATACTCTGCACCCCCAAGTTCTCGTATTGACATCAACAAGATCCAGCCAACTGGATGGGGAGATTTCTTTGAAGATACTGATGAATGAGCAAATGATAATGCCTCTATCATCAAAGAGGAGGCTACTGAAGGCCTTAATCATGACAAAATGGAGACAATGAGAGTTGCTGACAAGATCAACACTATGGAACCAGTCAATAAGAACGTTACCAGAATCAAGGCAGAGGTTGCTGAAGGCCTTGTGAAACCCGCTCCTTATGGGATTTTGCGTAGAACAATGGAAGACCCTAAAGGAAACTCAGTCGAGCAATGCTGCAAGGGAAGCTTCGACCAGGCGAAAGGGAATGCTAAAGAAGAGGCAAGACTTATTGAAAGAATGAATAAATTAAGTATCACTGATGACCAGAATGTGGATATCAACATGGTGGAAATTTCTCAGAAGAAACAAACAGAAACTGACGAAGAACGCCGTCGAGAAGAGTATCAGAATTTGGCTTACCCTAAGGAGGAGGAGAACTTAGTCAAATTCATCCAAAGGTGCCAGAGTAAGAAGGCTGAAGTCATGTTGTGCCCACGTTGTAGTGCGGTGTTCGACAAGAAAGCAGCAAGCAATCTGGAGGGGGTGGAGAAAGCCAAAAGAAGAGGAAACTGGGGGGCAATCCCAGCAGCCAGAAATGGAAGGTTCGATCCAAGGAGGAGTGAGCATCACAACCAAAGGTTTGGCGAAGAACGTCATAGAACTTACAAGCCATCTGTCAAAGCTGAGGATGATAAGTGGGTCCAACCAATCAGAGATGCTCAAGGGCAGAAAAGATGGAAGAATTTTGAAATACAGAGAGGTTCCTCCATGGAAGGAAAAAGGGAGGTCGAAAAACAGAAACCAAGACCATACCCATCAGAGAACTATAAAGGAAAGAATCCCATGTCAAGGTCTCAGTGGAGAAGGTTCCAAAGACAGAAAAGAGCAGAAAAGAACAAAATCAAAGAAAACACTGTTGATGAAAATAAATCTGAGTCAAGCAAGAACATGCAGATAATGAACAAAGAAGAGTCTGTTCCCAAAAACGAGCCCTCTCAAAAGGACAAACCAAGCAACATGGTGGAGATGTCGAAGCCTAACAATAAGGTGCCAGAAGACGATGAAGTGACTGATGATTTTAGGTCAGACTCAGAAGCATCTTTCGATGTCACATGCAATGTGGTTTCAGTGCTGCCTAGAGACTATGATAGAGTGATGGAGATCGAAGACGAAGAAGATGATGTTGAAGACGACATCATGGGGCTCAGGCCTGTGTGTTATTATATAATGAACAATGGCTGTGTCGAAGAGCATAACGCTTTCTTTGAGAGACCAGATGATGCAATGAAGGCACACTTGAAGCCTTTGTTCATAAAAGGAAAAGTGGAGAACGTTGGTGTTAACAAGATATTAGTAGATGGTGGAGCTGCTGTGAATTTAATGCCCCATTTCATGATAAAAAAGATTGGAAAGGATGAGTCAGACACAAAGCCCCACAACATGGTGTTGTCAAATTATGAGGGAAAAGTAGGAAGTACCATGGGAGTGATCCAGGTGAACCTAACTGTTGGAACCATAACAAGACCAATAATGTTTATAGTGATAGCTTTAAGGGAGAATTATAACTTGCTGCTTGGAAGAGAGTGGATTCATGGGATAGGAGTTGTACCATCATCCATGCACCAACGAATAGCCATCTGGAGGCCAGATGGGATTGTTGAGAATATTGAAGCAGATCAAAGCTATTTTATGACTGAAGTAAACAATGTGAATAGTCGAAGTTTCGACAAGAATTTGGCTCACATACCCCCCTGCAACCCAGCAGAATTCGACTTGAAGGCAACTGACAACGCCTATTGTTCCATGTATCTTCACCCAACACATGGTTTTCAATGGGACAAAGAAGTAATTGGCGAACCAAGTCACGTATGGGGAACTTCTCATACTGAGCCAACCGGTTGGGGAAGTGAATTTGATGATTATGATGAGTGAAGCCTCAGCGATCGAAAGAATTACGGCTTATATAGCCGAAAATAAACTCAAAGCGGCCCTAGAGGCCGAAGTAAAATACATGGCTGTCGAAGCCAACAAAGAAGATTTTGAAGATCAATGTCCCCAAAGGGATATTGAAAAAGGTTATGACAACAATCAGACTGGCGAATGGCAGAATCAGAAGCTTGACGCCATCTATGATGACGAACCCTTGGGGTTCGAAAAGGATCCCGCATCGACTAACATGAAGATGGTGGCACAAGATCCATTAGAAGAAACCAATTTAGGACTGGGGGCAGAAAGAAGGCCAACTTACATCAGCGCCAAGATGGATCCTCAGTTCAAAGTCGAAATAGTCCAATTGCTAAATGAGTACAAAGACTGTTTTGCATGGGATTACGACGATATGCCAGGATTAGACAAGAGTTTGGTCGAATTGAAGCTGCCAATAATGGAGGGAAAGAAGCCAGTAAAGCAGACTCCCAGACGCTTCGCACCAGAAATCTTGTCGAAAATAAAAGAAGAGGTCGAAAGACTTCTAAAATGCAGATTCATCCGCACCACCAGGTATGTCGAATGGATTGCAAACATAGTTCCTGTAATTAAGAAAAATGGCAAGCTGAGGGTATGCATTGATTTTAGAGATTTAAATTCAGCTACCCCTAAGGATGAATATCCTATGCCAGTGGCAGAAATGCTCATAGATTCTGCAGCAGGCCATGAGTATTTGAGTATGCTTGATGGATACTCTGGCTATAATCAAATTTTTATTGCTGAAGAAGACGTTCCTAAAACAGCTTTTCGTTGCCCTGGAGCAATAGGAACCTATGAATGGGTAGTAATGCCCTTTGGTTTAAAAAATGCTGGAGCAACTTATCAAAGAGCCATGAATTCAATTTTTCACGACTTTATTGACACTTTTATGCAAATATACATTGATGATATTGTGGTTAAGTCCGTTTCAGGAACAAATCATATAGACCATCTTCGACAATCCTTTGAAAGGATGAGAAAGTTTGGTTTAAAAATGAATCCCCTTAAATGTGCTTTTGGTGTGCAGGCGGGTGATTTCTTAGGTTTTGTGGTCCACAAGAAAGGGATCGAAATAAATGAAAACAAAGCCAAAGCCATAATGGAAGCGAAAGCGCCATCGACAAAGAAGGGATAGCAGTCTCTACTAGGGAAAATCAACTTTCTCAGAAGGTTCATTTCCAACCTTAGTGGGAAGACACAAGCCTTTTCACCTCTACTTCGACTAAAGAAGGAAGATTTCACATGGGGGTAAGAACAACAAGATGCCTTCGACAAGATCAAAGAGTATCTGGCTAGTCCTCCAGTTTTGATGTCTCCTTGTAGAAAAAGAAGTATGAGGTTATACATTTCAGCATCAGACAAAACTTTGGGAAGCATGCTGTGTCAAGAAGATGAAAATGGCATCGAAAGGCCCATCTATTATCTCAGCAGAGTCCTAAATGATGCTGAAACTAGATATAGTGTGATAGAAAAATTATGTTTGTGTGTATATTTCTCTTGTACAAAGTTAAAGCACTATATAAAACCTGTTGATGTATATGTTTCTTCTCATTTCGACGTAATAAAGTATATGTTATCTAAATCCATTTTACATAGTCGAATTGGGAAATGGGCTTTGGCATTGACAGAATACTCCTTAAAATATTTGCCTTTAAAGGCTGTTAAGGGACAAGTGGTTGCTGATTTCATAGCTGACCACTCAATAAATGAAAATGAAGTAGAATATGTCGAATTAGAGCCATGGAAGTTATATTTCGACGGTTCCAGTCATAAGAATGGAACTGGTGTTGGAATACTAATTATTTCTCCTGACAAAATTCCAACAAAATTCAAGTACAAAGTCGAAGGCTTATGTTCAAATAATGAAGCAGAATATGAAGCTTTGATTGCCGGACTTGAAATATTGTTGAAATTGGGGGCAACAAGAGTCGAAATAATGGGTGACTCTGAGTTGGTGATGAAACAATTGACAAGAGAATGTAAATGTGTCAAAGAGAATCTGATTATGTACTTCGTAATAGCTAACAGACTTCTCAAACAATTCGACAATGTGGCCATTAGACACATTCCTAGATTGGAGAATCAAGAAGCAAATGATCTGGCTCAACTCGCGTCAGGCTACAAAGTGTTGAAAGAAAACTTGGAGAAAGCTATTGAAGTAAAGGGAAGAGTCATATCCACCAAATTGGCTCCTTCAGATTTGGGGACAATAAAATTAGGTTATGGGGATGAGGAAAATTTTGAAATTTTCAATGTAGATGATTCAGAAATTGAAGATTGGAGAAAACCTATCAAGGATTATCTACAAGACCCAAATCAGAAAGTCGAAAGAAAAGTTAAGTACAGGGCATTAAGTTATGTGCTTTTTGGAAATGAGTTGTTTAAAAAGACTTCAGAGGGTGTTTTGTTAAAATGCTTGGGCGAAAATGAAGCTTTTATAGCATTGTCGAGTGTGCACAGTGGTGCATGTGGTTCTCATCAAGCAGGTCATAAAATGAAATGGTTATTATTTCGACAAGGGGTGTATTGGCCAACGATGTTGAAGGATTGTGTCGAATTTGCAAAAGGTTGCCGGGAGTGTCAAGTACATGCAGGAATACCACATGTCCCTGCAAATGAGTTACACTCTATTGTGAAGCCTTGGCCATTTAGGGGTTGGGCTTTAGATTTAATTGGAGAAATTTGACCATCATCGTCGAAAGGCCAAAGATACATTTTGGTCGGAATAGATTATTTCACAAAGTGGATAGAGGCCATACCTTTGGTAAACGTTGATCAAGAAGCGGCCATAGAATTCATTCGAAAACACATCATCTATAGGTATGGGATACCCGAGACAATAATAACAGATCAAGGGTCTGTGTTCACAGGGAAGAATATGCAGACATTCGCAAAAGAGATGGGGTTCAGGCTTCTCACTTCGACACCTTATTACGCTCAAGCAAATGGACAAGTCGAAGCAGCAAATAAGGTGGTGATATGTTTAATTAAAAAGCACGTAGGGACAAAGCCTAAGAATTGGCATAAGACGTTGGATCAAATTTTATGGGCTTGTCGAACATCTCCTAAAGAAGCAACAAATGCTACCCCATTTAGATTAACGTATGGACATGATGCAGTTTTACCAGTTGAGATTTATTTACAGTCGATTCGAATTCAGAGGCATCATGAAATTCCATCAGACATATATTGGAATATGATGATGGACGAGTTAATCGATTTGGACGAAGAAAGATTAAATGCGTTGGATTTATTGAGAAGGCAAAAAGAAAGAGTCGAAAAGTTTTACAATAAGAAAGTAAAATGTAAGACGTTCTTAATCAGTGAGTTAGTTTGGAAAGTAATTCTTCCCATGGATCGAAAAGATAGACTAATGAGAAAATGGTCCCCTAAGTGGGAAGGACCTTTTCAAGTTATACAAGTATTTTCCAATGGCGCATATGAAATCGAGGAGTTGGATAAAGATAAGCGTGTATTGAAAATAAACGGGAAATATTTGAAAAAATATAGGCCCACATTGCAAGAAATTAAAATAGCAGTCGAATAATTGTAAAAAGAAAAGCAATATGGAGGATTAAAAAATCTTCTCGCCAAATAATACAGATCCATTGTTATTACAAAAAGGGCTTTAAAAAGCCAAACAAAAATTACAAGTATTCAAACGGGAAAAGATGCTTTCAGCTTCTCAAATTTCGACTTCTGGATTTGAAGGCGTCGCTCACAAAGTGTCTTGTTTTTAGAAATCTCCTCAATCTCCTCGCCAAGCTTACGGGCCCTATCGACATGGTGCACACCAACTTCTAGCTCTTTGCGGATTTCTTCCTGGTCATTCTTCTGCAGTTCTGCTTGACGTTTTTCCGCCTGTGAAATTTTGCCTTGGAGGACAGCAATTTGTTTTTTCCATTTTAGAATGTTTTCGCCACACAAAGCTGCTTCCCGCTTATTTTGCTCAGACACTTGCTCCATTTCAGTTACCTTGTTGGACGAATTCAACGCAACTTCCCACTCAGCAAGTTGGGTCTCTGTTTTGTTTTCAAGCTTCTTGGAGTACTCTCGAAGTCGATTAAAGTCAGTTACCACAAGATCTATCAAGGTAGTAAGGTCCAGCATCACATCAGTGACTTCAGGAGGAGCCTCCAGGACGTTGACTTGCTTTAGGATTTTCTTCAAATCGAATTGAGCAGAGGAGTCATTCTCCAGAAGTTGAAATAAGTCAATATCAAGGACCTTCTGTCGAATGTTTGCCAGTGATTCGTCCATTGATTTGGCATCATAAGTAGTTCCTGAGGTAGTATCAGCAAAGTTGTAGCGGGAACTGAGCATGGTCTTTAGGTACTCAAAAGGCCTTTGCACCTTCATACTTTCTAGCTCCTCATGAGAGAACTGGGTCGAAGTCGTCCCGGTCGAAGCAGCTTTAGTTGTTTTACCAAGAATTTCTTCGACGTTTTCTGTCTCTTCGTCAGTATCAGCAGCAGGAGTTGGTGGCCTTTCATGTTCTTTTTCTTCTTCTTCTTCGGCATCACTTGCAGCCTCCTCATCTTTCTCTTCGTCAGCAAATTCTAAATGGGGGGAGATTGATCTTCAGCTTCATTTCTAGTGGCAGCCGCTGCAGTAGGCATCACGGTATCCTCATCAGTTTCGACGAAGTCTTAAGGATCAGGACCAGTCTCTTTTTCCACTACTTTTGGAATTTGTATAGAAATGGCAACGGGTTGATCTACTTCGGTGGCTGTTTCCTTCGCTGAATTCTTAGGAGAGGATTTGGGGACGCTGGCTGGGTTATAAGTAGGATCACTGCTGGTCTTGGGAAGAACTTGGATCATAGGGTGTCCATGAATATCGACAGGTACCTGAAGGATAAATAGGTCAAAGAAGCGAATACAAGTAAAACAACTTGTTAGCATCGAAAGGAAAAGAAAAATCATACCTTTGGAATTTTGGTCTTCAGGCTAGAACTTTCACTTTCCGCTGGAGCAGGAGTGATTTCCTCACCTGGTTCCTTGGATAGAATTTTCTCTAAAACTTTGGGAGTAGGAGGTTTCTGTGGGAGAGGTTTGGTTGCCTTCTTCTTCTTTTTGGTGGGTTTTACCTGATCTGGTGACTCATCACCATCATCAATTTCATCAGCTTTGACTTCTTTTGCTTTTCTTTTCTTTGGCGTTGGTGGGGGTCTTCGACTGCCCTGTGGATCAAAGGAAATTTCATTAGTTAGTTCAAGAAAATGAAACACTTGGACTATAGAGAAAAAGAAAGTAAATTGATACCTTCGCCAAAGGTGTCTTGGCAGTATCTTTCTGAGGCTCTGCTTCTCCTGCGGTTGTTGCTTCGACTGTGGCAGGTTTTTTGATGGGAATCTTTATAGCTTGAAAAGTAGAAAAGGAAAAGAGTCAAGCATAAAAACATATATTCGAATAAATAAAAAGTGAGATTGAACTGCTTCCTATTTTCCACACCTTCATATATAGGGGTTTCCACGCGAACGTGTTCTAGGCCAATATGAAGGTGACCTTTGAAATTGTCCAGGGTGTACTTAGTCGGAACCACTCGCTTGGCACGTTTTTGGTTGTCCTGGCGAAGAACTTTTAGATGCTCCCCACAAATGAACCAATCTGGGAATGGAGGGCTAAAAGCCACGCCAAATGCAGCAGATGGTAGAAGGGGAAATTTTGGGCGATAAAGTTTAAAAGCTACCTCATAACGTTGTTCTGGTCGAACATACGAGGGTAGTTTTAACTCATCAAGTTTTTCTGTAAACTTTTGTTTCAAAGTAACTGCTGCTTCGCTTATGGTTCGACTAAGATCATTAGGCCTGTAGGCAGTTTCAAAGTATTTATGGAAAGCTTGGATTTCTTTTATGTGTCGAGAAGTACCTTTTTTGGTCCTGTCCTGCACAAGAGCGAAGGCTTTAGTCAGTTGAGTGGTAAAAGAATCCACGTTGAACATTTGAGACTCATAGTAAGCCCTCCACCATTCATCAAACTCTTGAGTGCAGAGGAAGTTAGGTCGAAAGACCACTGGTTGGATTTCGACCAGGTTAGAATACTTCGCTGACAACTCAGAGCATTCGTCTTTAGTATGGGTCATGTTGTAATGAATCAGAGAGCCTTTCCTGGAGAAAATAGGCTTTGGTACTATCTGTATCAACCCAAATTGTCGAGAAACCAAGTTGGGTTGATAGTTAACAAGGGAAACTTTAAGTTTTGAAGGGCCAAGTTTGGATACTAAAAGTCTTGGAGTAAGGAAGGATTCCCAGACGTTGAGGAATTCGTCTTCCAGCGATTTCGATTCTAGGGGAAGTTTTCTAGTGAACCATGAGGGTCCAACTTTCCTTTCAGCAAAAGGAGCCATGTTGGGTGTAAAACTATAACGTTTCGCAAACATCATGACATAGCTAGTAAAGGTTTGTTGAAGACTCAGGCCTTCGTCATGAGGTGTCAGCTGCGCCAAACAAAGACCTTCGACGCGTTTGTCCCCTAGAACGGTTGGGTCCACAGTGGATTTGTTGGGAAGAGAAGCTTCGAAAGTGGCATTGAGCCACAATTGTAAAAGCCAAAAAGGCCCTGATAGCAGCAAAGTCTTCTTTTCCTTGATGTTCTTTAAAATGGTGACTCCTTCGCCAAGGGATTCATATAGATTCGCCAGGATCATCTCGCTAAGACATAGCTTGTGCCCAGCATGAAGCTGATTCGCTATGGTGATATAGCGCTTCGCCACCTTGAGAGATCTGGAGCAGAAAACGCACCTCGACAGCCAAAGGGCCAGGAAAGCTACATGTTCTTGGTCAGAAACTTCCTTGGTTTCCTTGTCATGGTAATTGGCAATATAGGCTGTGAAGGTGGCCATATTGGTGTCAAAACCTATTGAATCGTCAGCAAGCAAGTTGGGGTCATAGTCAACTCCTAGGGGGCTTAATCCAGTGATAGCAGCTATGTCGAAAAGCGTAGGAGTGATCATCCCACAGGGAATATGGAAATTGTTGTAGGTACTATCCCAGAAATAGAGAGAGGCCAAAAGCATGGAAGGGCAATATCCTGGCCCTACTTTCGACAATTGAATAAGATCGTAAATGCCCATGGTTTTCCAATAATTGCTCTTAACCCTTTCTATCTTTTCCAACCATGCCAAATAGTCAGAGGGATCCTTCGACAGAGGACAGGACCTAAAAATCCTAAAATTGTTCATGTATTCTAGGTTTATTACTTCGTCAGAAGGAGTCCCCTGACCATCTATTTTGGATTTTTCATCTATAATCTTCTCCTTCTCCGTCCTAGGCCTAACACCATTCGCTATGGGTTTGTAGCGATGGTAGGTGGGAAAAAATTCTCGCACCTTAACTGGGTCTAGCGTTAAGTCTGGTAGCGGTCCTAAAATTGCATGAGATTTTCCAGAAATTAAAATGGGAATAAGTACCTGAGATTGGTAAATAGAGCGCTTTTCTTCTTCATTAGGAGGTTCTGGAATGTACTCGTGATTCCCCACCACTCTGGGACCGAGAATCCTCTCCATCGGTGCTAGACTGTTGGACTTCCGAGAGTCTTTACCGGTGATCTTTTGAGAAGTGGAGGAAGCCATGGCTGGTTACAGAGAAAATGGAAAAGGAAATAAGGAAGATGAGGTTTTGAAAGAACTTTTGGAAAAGAAAATGAGGAAGATGAAGTTTGAAGAAATAACGTAAAAGGGGGAAAAATGAAATTCTCAGCTTATATATAAGGTGTGAAAAAGAAACGGTTGGTATTCTAAAAGTGGAAATGGAAAAGTAGTGGGAAGGTTATGGGACACGTGGTGAGTGCGAAGTGGGTAATGCTGACGGTGGCAGTTAGGGTTTGACCCACGATGTGATAGGAGTAGAGTAGGAATGGTGAGAGCTCAAAAACATGGGCTGAAATGACGTTTTGGGAGAAGCGCAATGGTGGTTCTGACATTTCTAATGTCTAAATCATATGAACAGTCTCTAGTCGAATAGTCCATGGCGTCAAAAGGCACTGGCAAAAAATGTTTTTCTCCCTTAGTCGAAAACGCATTTTTTGGGGGGCAATTTGTAGGTGGCTAATTTCGACGCCAGGGAAATGGTTCAGAAGAAAAGAGAAAAATTCGACCGGTGGAATTCGACCGGGCATTGCAGTGAGAAAATTCTTTGGCGAAAGCTCCAGAGTAGGAGGCAAGTTGAAAGAGCGTGGTACCTGCAAGAAGCATTGTTAGATTTTTGCCAAGTGAGGAAATAGGTTTCGACGAAGGAGGATTCGGCTCATGCGACGGGTGTTTTGAATTTCAAATTTCTGGAGGGAAGTGTCATTTTTTGAAATAGGACGCGTGGAATGCATGCAGAATGACATTTGTCGCCATTAGGAGAAATGACTGTTATAGGTAGTTATTTCGTTTGTATATAAATAGGAGATCTTGATGTTAGATTCGGTGTGAAAACTTGTACTAAATTCCTGTAAATACTCAAAGTACCCATGCGAGAGAAAAGAGTTTATTATCTGGAAATGTACGTGTGAAACACCATCTTTTTAAGTTTATAGAAATTCAAAGTCTTTTATAATTGCCTTTACTTTTCCCAGTCATTTATCCTTTGTCATTTACTTTATGCAAGTTTTAATTTCATTCAATTTATCTTTTCGCCAGAAGTTGTTATTTAGTTCTTTAACCAAACCATTCATACATAAAAGATATAACAAAACAAACCATCAAAACACCATTATCCTAAGAGTTAGATAAATTTGCACATGTATCCCAGGATTTGTGTGGTTGGTCCTGCAAGTAACCCAGTTTTATAAGAGATTGGTAAACCAGAGGTTGTTCGCCAAAATCAACAGCGAACAGATACACGGGTAGATGTGAACGTATCTATGAGATACCAGTTGTAGACTGATCATTTTAATGTCCATCTTTTATATTTTTCTTTTTTATATTGTTTTATATAATTGAAGTTAGAAAAATGGTTGTACGATTTTTTATAAATACAGATCAATACTTAAAAGTTGCTTATTTTATAATTTGAACTTGCAGCAGTTACATTTTAAAGGTTCATAAAAAAGTGGAAAAAAAACACGGGTAGTTATACATGTATTTTTTTTAATATCACAATTCCTCTTAAAAAAACTACACTTTTTTTGTTAGTATTTTATTTTTTTTTAAATTAAATAAATTATATTTAAAGGGTATAATGAGAATGAAAATAGGCCAGCCCAAAACATCCTATTCTCTTTAGATATAGTTATAGATTAAAAAATGAATACTATAATTAAAAGCACTAAAGTTAAATTCATGCTCATAATAGGTTTATGAGTCATAAACAGGATTTTGAATAGAAATAAGTTAAAAATAATTTTATAAATGGATACACGGGTACTAGAAAACTTATAAACGGGAAAAAGTTTATATGTCGATACAATTATTTTTTATAAACAGGAATAAGTTACAATCATTTATTATAAACGAAAATAAGTTATAAATATTTTAATAAACAGAAAAAATTCAACTATTGATAAAATTATTTTTATAAACAGAAATAAATTACAAATATTTTTTATAAATTGACTTACGGGTTCAGCACGCTTATAAATGAGAAAAAGTCTACATGTTGATACACGGGTAGATGTGAACGTATCTATGAGATACCAGTTGTAGACTGATCATTTTAATGTCCATCTTTTATATCTTTTTTATATTGTTTTATATAATTGAAGTTAGAAAAATGGTTGTACGATTTTTTATAAATACAGATCAATACTTAAAAGTTGGTGCATAATATTAGTAGATATTTGAAACTATGTGAATATTTACGGGTATATGTGAACGTATCTATGAGTTATCAACTATAGACTGATCATTTTAATGTCCATCTTTTATATATTAAATCTATGAGATATCAACTATAGGCTGATCATTTTATTTTTATTTTTCCATACGTTGAATTAAGTTTGATATATTTACTCAGGCTATTGTAGGAATGGAAATTTTATCAGGAACTTATTATTGTTGCAACGATGAAGTACGATGTTCAAGTCAAATATTGTGTATTGAATGATATTACTATATATTTTTGAATATCATAGGTAGGAAGTCTTAATTATTGAATGATATTACTATATATTTTTGAATATATTGTTGTTGGATTTATTAACCTATTAAATTGGTTACACTGTAAAAAATGTAAAGTCTGAAAAAAATGTCAGGATTGACAAGTGATGTTTTATAACGTAGCGTGTGAATACAGACAGGACCTATGCGATAGCACGGGTATCCCACAAAATAGATATTTGTAATAATATTTACATAAAATTTATTTATTTATGTTGATGATATTTATTTATTAAATAAAAAAAATATTTACAAATACTATGATATTATTTGATATTTATAAAACTTAATCATTGCATAAATATTTTTATAAAAAATATCAAACGATGCCTGCGGGTATTGATTTGTTTTTAAATATAAATTATATTTTTTGTATTTATTAATTTTTATTAATTTTAATTTTAAAAAAATAAGTACTCGGGCGATCACATAGATACTGATATGGGTATCGCACGAAATAAATATTTGTAATAATACTTACATAAAATATATTTATTTATATTAATAATATTTATTTATAAAATTAAAATAATATTTGCAAATACTATGTTATTATTTGATATTTATAAAACTAAATTATTGCGTAAATATTTTTATAAAATATACCAACCGATGTCTGTGGGTATTGATTCTATTTTTTTTAAAAATATAAATATTTTTATATTTATTGATTTTTATTAATTGTATTTTTTTTCAAAATTTTAAATGAAAACAAATGTGCGTCACCGACGAGTACCAGTATAAACGCATGGGTATCATATTAATTTTTAGTAAATAAGAAATTTACTAATTTTTATTATATTTTATTTTCTTCTCAAATTTTAAATATAAATAAATATATTTTCAGAACAAATACATTATAAAAAAAATACATTATAAAAACAAGGGTTAATACCTATTTTTCCCCCTGCCATATGGACGTGTTTTGAAAAACCCCCCTGCGAAAAAAAAAGTTGCAAGACTGACCTTAACAAATTTTAAAAGTTTTGATTTAAACCTTTATCAGGCCACATCATCAAAAATGCTTATGTGGCAATCATTTATTTAATTTTTTAATGAAAAGAAATTCCACATCATTAAAAGGCTTTGTGAAATGACTCTTATACCCCCACTTTTTAATTTTTTTATTTAGTTTTTCTTTTATTTAATTTTTTTAAATTTTATTTAATTTATAATTTTTTTATTTATTTAATTTTTTCTTTAATTATTTTTCGTATTAATTTTATTTATTTAAATTGTTATTTTAAATTATCAAAATATTAAACTTGGGCCTAAGCCCATTTTTGTTTCAAGACAAAGCATTTGACATTTCTATTTAACCCTTTTGGTTTACTTTCAATTCAAATTAAACTGTGTGTGTTTGATATATAAACACTACTAGTATATCCAATACTTTCGATGTGGGACTTTAGCAGCAGAATAGTAGCTCAGCAGAATACGAACCATTTTCTTATATACCAACCTCCATAACCATATGCTCAACAGAAGAATAGTAGCTCCTTTTTTGCTCAAATCTTTCCATCACTCCTTTAGCTACTCCCTCGGCATTCGAAACACTCTCTCCTCAATTTGTTAATGTCGTCAGTTATCACTGTTAACACTGATAAACAAAATAAAGTTTCAATTTGATTATTTGGACAAGAATATAGATTGACTAATCTTCCTGACTTATGAAGTTTCAATTTGATTATAAGAGACGAAATCAATTTCAATAGTTGTTATAAAAGTTAAATCTTTTTAAAGGAGAAGAAGAATAAAGTGGAAGCAGAGTCATAAAAATGATAAGGGATTACATAGATTTTGACAAGCTGTTTTCTTTGACAAAATACATATTTGACAGACGTGTTTTTTGGTACATATATTTCACACAAATTGTGATTGGAATATTTTGCAGGTAGTTCCCATCCAATTACGTTCAAATTAAAATATATATAAGCTGAGGTATACTTTTTGTCTTGTTTCATGCCAATTACTAGGTTGTTAAAATGAACTATTGAAATCAACTTAGACAATTTTGTGACTAAGAATTATACAAGCACACATCAGTATAATTTTTGAGTTGGCAAATTATGCTCAAATTTCAGTGAATATAGCAAGGTCAAATTCTGCCTGAATCCTTTAGAATTTGACAATATAAAAGTCAATCTAAATATGATTTGATTATTAAAACAGAATAAACAATTCAGATTGCTCAGTTTTTGAACCAGAAATGGGACAAGAATATAGTCATTGAGGAAACAAGCAAGTTTCCTGAACCATGATGCAGAAATGATTGGTATGCTATAATGCATTAATATTCATTGTTTTCTTAAGAAATGATTTGCTCAATGATTTTGTGCAAAACTATTTGTATATATGTTGGATTTTCTGACGTCTTACTTTGGATTTAAAACATTGTTAACATTGGCTAATTTTTGGCCAGTTGGATGTTAAAATAATATATAGTTGAGGAGTTGATTTGGATATATTAGCAAAAGGTGCTGGCAAAGGTCAAGCTCTTGCTTACTTGCTTGAAAAGTTTGAGAAGGAGGGAAAGCTACCTGGTAATATCTCTCAGGAGTTTATGGTGTCATGGTTGGTAGTTTATGGCAGAGGTCTTTTTGATGGCAGGAGTTTTTATGCGCAGGTGATGGTTTTTTCATGAGGTAGCATGGATAGTTGCTAAGTGATGGTGATGCATCATGGAGAAGAGAGATGGTGTCCCACATCGGTTGGTATAAAAGAAAAACAAGTATATATATATCAATCAATCATATGTATCAATGAATTGAATATGGTCTTGGAATATGTGTTTGTCTTGAAATTAAAATTGGTTTAGGCTCAAGAATAATATTTTGATAATTTAAAATAATAATTTAAATAAATAAAATTAATACGAAAAATAATTAAAGAAAAAATTAAATAAATAAAAAAATTATAAATTAAATAAAATCTAAAAAAATTAAATAAAAGAAAAACTAAAAAAAAACTAAATAAAAAAAATTAAAAAGTAGGGGTATAAGAGTCATTTCACAAAATCTATTAATGATGTGGAATTTCTTTTTATTAAAAAATTAAAAAAATGACTGCCACATCAGTATTTTTGATGATGTGGCATGATGAATGTGTAAATCAAAACTTTTAAAATTTGTTAAGGTCAGTCTTGTAACTTTTTTTTTCGCAGGGGGGTTTTTCAAAACACGCCCATATGACAGGGGAGAAAATAGGTATTAACCCTAAAAACAAATACATTTTGAGAACAAATACCCGTCACCAACGTGCATCGAACGCACGTATCATCATACTAGTGGTTAATGAACAAATTGTCCACATATTAAAAAAAAAAAAAAAAATTTGAAACCACGTCGTTTCGCTTTTGAACTAAGTCCCAACTTTACGGTACCCTAGCCCCTCTCCGAATCCGATAGCTGCACTTTCAGTTGCCATCCATCTCTCGCCGGAGCACCGTGCTTCCTCCCTTCCCGAACTCCGCCTTCATAAGAGTTTCAGAGAGCCCAGGTAAAGATCGTCTCACATACTTCTGTTGCTGTGTCTGGAATCAAAAGTGCTCTTAAAATGTCTCTAATCGCACAAATCAATTTGTTTAGTAGTTTGATTAATTACCTGTATTTTGAAATACAGTTTCGTTACAATCGCGGGAACAAAATAATTGATTCTGCTCATGTTTAGTTTACGGTGAGATTGTATAATAATTGATTATTTTATTTGTCACAGACACATCCGGTGCCAGCGTTGTCTATCATACTCAAGTGCAACTGTGCAAATATACTAGAAGGAACCATGTAAGTGCAAATGTGGCATTCATTCATGTTAGAATTAGTAATTCCAAGTAAGTTGAAGAAAATGATAGAAAAAAAGAAATCTTATTCCATATTCTGAAAAGTAGGTGTATGATTGAATTTGAGTGGCTGTTACAGCTGTTAAGATGTATATTCCAAATTCTGAAAATTAGTTGCATGAGTGTATTTGAGTGGCTGTTACAACTGTTAAAAACAGAATCCGACTGCTACACAGCTATTATGCATTGCACTTTAGTGAAATTAGTTAAGAGGCTAACTGAAATATATTTAGGACCCAAGGCCCAAAGGCCATTCCCTATACAGAACATACAACATAGGGCAGAAATTTAGAAAGAAGCATAAACACTACATATACCCTGAATCAGAACCAAATATGCTAAATGACTTAGTTATTATTGGTGTGTTTCCAGGTCGAGGATATGTGTGAAGAATCTCCCTAAATACGTTGCAGAGGATCGACTAAAAGAATTATTTTCTCAGAAAGGAGAAATAACCGATGTCAAGCTTATCCGTACCAAGTATTGTTTCTTTCCTTAAATCATAAAATCCTTATCCCAAATCCAATCTTCATTGACACATGTTTAGAATTTTAATGCTGTGTTGATTTGCTGGTTACCGCAGAAACGGTAAAAGTCGACAATTTGCTTTTATCGGATTTCGTACAGACAAGGAAGCTCATGAAGCGCTTAGATATTTCAATAGATCTTACCTTGGCACACTTAGAATTACTTGTGAGGTTGGTTTGTTATTCCATTTTTTTTTCTTAACTTCTTTCACACTATTATATTATGTTATTTATCTTATTCGATATTTTTATTACTGAAACTAAACGCCATAAAATTTGTTTTACCTGTTCTCATTAAACCAAGTAGGTGGCTCAAAAACATGGTGATGAAAGTCTTCCTCGTCCGTGGAGTCGACATTCAACAAAAATAGACAATAAAATGATCACTACAGATGCAAACAATCATGCTAAAGCTAAAGGGCAAGGAGGCTATTCTAAGGACATTGATGACCCGAAGCTTCAAGATTTTCTTCAGGTCATGCAACCTCGGGCAAAGTCTAAGATGTGGGCAAATGATACTTCAGTTGTATCCAATGATAGCAACAACCAAGCAACATTGAATAAGAAGACCAAAGGTACATCAGTTGCAAGCCATCCTATCTCAAGTGCCTCACAAGTAGATGGATTACCAAATAATCCTGAATCCGACAAGTCACACGAGCTTAAGCATGAAAAAGTGATTTCTGATATGGATTATTTCAAGAGTAAAGTGACAACGGAGTGGTCTGATTCTGAAAGCAGTGATGATGAAAATGACGACAGCAACAGCGATTTGGCATCTTCTGACGACGATGACAAAGATAACCACATACATGCTAGCAAGCGTGAAGAAAATTGTGGTAATAAACCTTCTGAGAGAACCCCAAAAAGTGATGCTCAACAGTTAGATTTAGAGGGCCAAGAAGATACTTTTAGGGAGGATGCTGCCAATGATAAGTCTCATGTGAATCCAACCGAGGAAGAGGGGCAGTTATCAAATCCAGAAGATAAGAAAGGAGTTTCTGAGTCATGTCGACTGTTTGTCCGTAATCTGCCATATACGACCAGGTACTTTCTCAAATTATCTTATGGATGCATGTTTAATATTGTTTTGCTACCTTTCCAATTATTATTTTTCTACAAAATGAATGTCTTCTGCAAGTTAATTTTCTACATTACTATGTATATATTTCTAATTAGTTGTCATTTTATTGTTATTCTATTGCAGTGAGGAGGAACTGGAAGAGCATTTCAGTCAGTTTGGTAGTGTCTCACAGGTTCATTTAGTTGTTGATAAGGAGACAAAACGATCCAAAGGAATAGCTTATATTCATTTTTCAGTTCCAGAGTTTGCAGCCAGGTAACAACTAGATGGATAGAAATTGCTGCCTTACCTTCATTCATAGTACTAACTATTGTAGTATTGTAAATTTTTCTTTTAGTTCATGGTTGTGCAGTATAATTTGTAAGGTAATGCTTTTAAAGCATTGAGTCATTATTTTCTGAAAAAATCTTCAGATTGCATATGTAGGCATATATATAATATTTTTCCCTTAAAGGCTTGATATCAAGGGGGGAAGAACCAAACCACTTTAATACTCCACCAAACATACTGCTCAATGTGAGAGTGAGATTTAGGTTATGCAATCCATAATACTCACGTCCTTATCAAAGACTTACCCACAGCCACATCCATGAGGAGGTGGAGTTACTTCTTAGATGTTTATGGTTAATTTAGGGTGTTTGTTTCCAATTTGGAACCATTTATACTTGTAAGCTTTAGTGGATACCGGAGAATTGAGGGCCAAAGACTTTATGATGCTGTTTCATCTATGCTTCTTCTGTCTTGTATTTGGCCTTTGTGAATTGTTCATGTCTTCATGTATTCTTCTCCTTCTTTTAATGTTCTTCCATTGTCTATTTAAGGGTGTATTAGCAGATATGTGATGGATTGGGTTTCCCTTTTTGTCTCCTCTATACTTCTATTGTTAAGGAAGGTATTCCATGGGTGGCTTATTTGTGTTCTCGTTTCTTTTAAATAATACTTTTAACTAGATAAAGTAGTATATTTTGTATTTCAATGATCAAAATCTGTATTTTCCACTTAGGCCATGTCCTGGAAAATAATAGGTATTTACTGTATTAGTATTACTATATTGGTTTGAATTATAGAAAAAGTTCTAAAACATTCTAAGAACCTCTTAAAATTTTGATGAAATGTTTTTTGCAATAAATCAAAGTAGGTTGAAATTGCATATTCCCATACCAATTGATTATATTTGTAGCTACAACATCACTAGACTTCAGATCACTGCTATGTCTTCTAACACTAATCATTTTTCTAAACTCTAGCTGGTACTTGTCCTCCGATTGTAATTTATGCAATTGTATGGTAAATGTTTATCAGGGCATTAGAAGAGTCAGACGATTCAATCTTCCAGGGGAGATTATTGCATGTTATGCCAGCTATACCAAGATATTCCAACAATGAAGGGTAAGACATAATATTGCATCTTCAACAATGTTAAATTGCATTATCATATAAGACATAATATTGCATCTTCAACAATGTTAAATTGCATTATCATGTATTGTCATTTTATGGTTTACTTGTTGTAGGAACAAGGACCAAGACTCTAAAACTCTCAAACAACGAAGAGAGGAAGAGAGGAAAGCAGCTGAGGCTAGTGGAGATACCAGAGCATGGAATAGTCTGTTCATGCGCCCTGATACAGTATGTTTATTTCCCGTTAATGATTTGAAAGCTATTATTTTAATATTTCATCCTTTTAGAGTAGTCAATTTTGCAATAGTACATTGAAGTTATGAAGAATGTTTTTTTTTGTGTCTATATTTTCTGTTGAGAATCACAACTTGTGGTTTGTTTTCAACTCTTTGCAATTTTTTGTCTTTTATGTTTGTGCTTCACTAGTTTAGAAGAAGGCATTTGAGTGAGTTTTGTTGCAGTTATGTTTTACATTTGTTTTCAGTATGTACGTTTGTAATAAGAATAAATAGGAAGAGGGGCCACGTTGAAGGGATTATTGGGAAGTTGTTGAGTGGTTAGTGGTAGAGACCCATCACTCAAACATTTCGGAAGGGAGTCTTAGGAATTGTGATTGGACCTAACTCAACCTTACAAAACCGGCTTGTAAGGTGAGGATTGCTCCCGCTTATAAACATATTTGCAGGCTGTATATTGTCCAGTGTGGAACTCTTAACACACCCCTTCATGCCAAACACTATTGGGTTTGGTGGGTGGTCTGATAGAGGAAATCTAATAGCAGGTGGTTCAATGGATCTTGAACTGGGTTGTGATACCATCTTAAGAAATGTGGTTAGACCTAACTCAACCTTACAAAATCGGCTTGTAAGGCGAGGATTACCCCCACTCATAAATATGTTCAGCCCATATATTGTCCAATGTGGGACTTTTAACGGGGAGAGATCCAAGACTCTCGATTTCTTTGGAGGAACCGAGCTGGTCCTTGTCTTTCTGTTTCTGTACTATAAGTTGTAATTGGGAATTGTAGTTCTGTTCCAGAGTAGTTGTTGAATTTATATGCAAAATATCGTCCCACAATTTTCCTGTTTTGGACCTGTTATATCAAATTGTTATTGTAATCTCACAAATCACAATGGTGCCCTGCTAATGGGTATTTCATTAAGGTTGCTATATCTAACTGCATAGAGATTGGGCATATCAGCTGTTTTTTTAAGAGCATTTAGGTGCATTTAATTTGCTAAAAAATGGAAGACTGAACAACACAAAATTACTTCTTCCATGTTTGATATGAAGAATGGGTTGTCTAACAAAATGAAACTTGAAGGTAGAACAGTTCTTAAATTTTCTTGCTCACAATTTATCCATGGGACAACTTTTTGTCCCACTCACAACAACATCAATAGTTAATGAAATGCCCAACCTTTTCCTTTTATCCTCAATTGCCATTTCCTATTAGCATCCTTTCCTCTCTCATTGTACCTTCTCCATTGTTTCTTCCCCTTATGTCCCTCAAAACTACCTTTGTGTTGTGCATTGATCACCTAACAGAAATAGAGCAAGAAGTTGTGTTGTAATTCAATTACTTATACTTCTGTTTGTCCAGTCCTGCAAAGTGGATTAAACACTCCCTGGGTCAATTGTTTATTTTGGAAGGTTACGTATTTTCCTTTCAGTTGTTTATTCTTCTTGCTGTTTTTCCTTTGCTATAAAAAGTATATAGGGTTATTAAGTTTTGTTTTCATATATGAAAAAATATAATTTCTTATTTTCGGGATATGGGTTGTGCAAGAAATTGTTAGAAACCCAGAAATTAGACTGAATAGAAATAACACTTTTATTTAGAAAACATCACTGTCCTGTCAATTTTAAATGTTTTTAGTGATACTGTATTGCTAGCATCAGTCAGGTTGCTTGTTCTTTCTTATAAATGTCTTTATATTTTAAATATGTGTCGATGTTAATAGGTTGTAGAAAACATTGCTCGGAAATATGGTGTTAGTAAAAGTGATTTAATGGATCGAGAAGCCGATGATCTTGCTGTACGTATTGCTCTGGGAGAAACTCAAATAATTTCAGAAACGAAAAATGCATTTAAAAAAGCTGGAGTGAATGTGGAGTCTTTGGAAGAACTTACGAAGGGTAAAGTTGAAGGCCTGAAAAGAAGTAACCATGTACTTTTAGCAAAAAATTTGCCCTATGGTTCTACAGAAGATGAACTTGCAAAGATGTTTGGGAAATTTGGCAGCTTGGATAAAATAATTCTCCCCTCGACAAAAACATTGGCCCTGGTATTTTTTCCTCTTCTTGAGTTCTTTAGATTGTGATTTTTATTTCAGAATATGTGGTTGTCGAACAGTCTCGTGTCTTAATATCCAAAGAAAAACAAATAACAGTCTTGTGCAGGAAGTTTTCCCTTTTTTAATTTTAAATACCATATTAGCTCACCATTATTGCTTTCTTTATAGTTTTTTTTAATAACAATACATATTGTGGACCTTTGGGTTCTACATGTTCTCATCTGCTGCAGATGATGGTAATATACTGTATTATGGGAACTTTTTATTTTGATATATGTATTATGAAACTTTAATATACTTGGGCATTTTGTTGCGTATTTGTTTAATTGATTGATGGAGTTTGTCTTCTGCAGTGAGGCATTTTTGAAGTTACTGCTTTTGTTACCTGTTAATTGTTCAATGAACAAGTAACACGAAACTCTTATTGTTCAAGCTTTGAATTGTTTGGAGATGATGTTTCAGGTTGTCTTCCTTGAACCAGCAGAAGCTAAAGCTGCTTTTAGAGGTTTAGCTTACAAGCGTTACAAGTAAGATTTTTTGTTTCTTTTGGTCAAGTCCCATGCAGCATGTTAACTGTGAAGTACTAACATTTTATATTTTATTAGCTTCTATCAATAGACAATCAGGCATTTAAGTTATCCTCAATGAATGGATTTATTGTTTCTTCGTCTGTTGAATATGCGTTATTCTTCATAAGAAAGAGAAGTTATGATTCTTGCAATACATATGACGCCGGTCTGAATTGTACAAAGATTGATGTCTCTGGCTCTGCTTCTGTGTTATTTGAAAAAGAAAATGATAAATTGGAAAAATTAGTTTTGTCAAAAATCTGTCTTACACACAAAAAGGGAGTGCATGGGATATAGTGATGCGAAGCCAGCATCATAAAATGCAGAATAGATGAAATTAACTGGCAAAATGAGAGAAACAATGTTACTTATGTAATTCAAATGTTCCTTATAGAAGGACGATTCTACTGTCCACAGAGCTATGCTAAGCTTCTTCAGAGAACCAATGCTCTCTGCGTAACTAAATGATTCCACTTAGTACCATTCTCTCTCCCTCAGAATCCTTATAACAGAATTCTCGTACACACTTTGCTTCCCTTTTCCCCATGTTACTCTCAACCATGTGGATATTCCCATGTTGTCCTTTTCAATTTCTCTTAACACAATCTCTCCAGAATACGGGCTTAGGCAACTGATGTGGTAATTTTCCCTTTGAGCCCCCACCTTCTCACGTGGGATCCTATCATATAAGTGTAGAATAATCCAGAATGAAGCCCGTAACTTCATCGTTTTAATTCTATTTCTGTAGCAATTGGACCAAAGCCTGTAATTCGTTAGTTGGGAAGGATTAACACTTTGAAATGCTTTACAACCATATTTCATTCCTCCTCCTCACTCTAGATGATAGAATAATCTTACGCAAAGCGGCCAACCCCCCTCCCGTATGCTTAGTATAGGAATCCTATACTTTTAGTCATTGAAGGTTATTGACTTGCTGTGTTCTATTTAATTAATGTAGGGATGCTCCCTTATACTTGGAGTGGGCTCCTTCCGACATTCTTATCCCAAAATCAACATCTGAAAATAATGAGGTGAATGGTAAAATTGGTGAAAAGGATGTCAAGCGACTGATACTAGAGCAAGACGTGGAAAGAATATCAGATATGGATATTGATCCGGACAGAATAGAGGTTTGACCTACTAAATTATTTTTTTCCCTTTCATTCCTTTGCTTTAGTTTTGTGTGGTATAGTTTGTTTTTATGCTTTAGTCTTTTGTGAGAGTTGACGAAAAATAGAAAAAGAGAAAAATGCAAGGTCAATGGATAAAAATAAGATAGAAATGCATGGACCAAAACTGATACATATGATATATTAATTTTACTTTTTAGGTTGAATTACTTTATTGTTCACTGAACTCCATATTTTTATATAGATTCCAAAACTAAATTTGTCTTTAGATCCGATCTCCGAATTTGTCAATAATTTACAGTGAAATATTTCTTTAAGTTTTTAGTTGGGTTCCTAAAGTTTCAAATAATTTTTAATTAGGTCTTGGAGTTTAGGTATTTAGTTACAAGTTGATTAAAATTTCAAGAATCTAATTATGAATTATTTAAAAGTTTAGGGACTCATTTTTTAGTTTCAAGGATTTCATTACAAAATATTGACAAGTTCAAGGACCCAATTATACTTTTTAAACTTAGGGGCCTATTTAAAAATGCTCAAATTGTTCAAGGACCTCCGGAGTTATTAAATCACTTTTTGTTACCTGTCATAGTCCTTTTTCTCACTCTTCTATTTTCGTCCTCTACAGATTACTTTATAATTCAGTCTATACTTATTTTGAAACTGTGTAACTTGCTAAATAATCCATAATTGTTGCTCTTCTATCATGTTTCAGGCTCGGTCTCTATTTGTCAAGAACCTAAATTTCAAGACAACAGATGAGAGTTTGAGGCAACATTTCAGTGAAAACATGAAAGAGGGGCGGATTTTGAGTGTCAAGGTAAATTGGCCTAAGTGTTAAGCAACACATTTTACTTCTATGACTTGACTATTTTTCATTTTTTTTGTTTCTCTGCTTTCATAAATAGGTGAAGAAGCATTTAAAAAATGGAAAAAATGTTTCTATGGGGTTTGGATTTGTTGAATTTGACTCCGCAGAGACTGCCACGAGTGTTCGTAGCAATTTGCAGGTATTTAAACACTAGAATGAATCGATGCATGTTATATGCATTTGAAATCCTTATTATAGTTATGGTTGTTTTACAAAAAACACCTTTTTAGTTATTGTTATGGTTTGGATATAGGGGACTGTTTTGGACAGTCATGCTCTTAATTTACAACCTTGTCATGTCAAAGATGGTGGTAAAGTACTAAAGAAAGTTGAGAAAGACAAGAGTTCAACTAAATTGCTTGTGAAAAATGTTGCTTTTGAGGCAACCGAGAAGGATCTGAGACAATTGTTTAGCCCGTTTGGCCAGGTGATTATTATTAAAAATGATAATTTGGTCCAGTTATTAGGAAATATTCATTCTTTCACACATAATATATACATTTAGTTGTTTGCTGCTGCAAGTATTCAATTTTCCTCTTTCACTCATGTTTGATTTCTCAAAACGGTGCAGATTAAAAGCTTAAGATTGCCAATGAAGTTTGGAAATCATAGAGGCTTTGCTTTTGTGGAGTATGTTACTCAGCAGGAGGCGCAAAATGCTCTTACAGCACTCTCAAGCACTCATTTGTATGGAAGACATCTGGTAAGTGAAACTAGTTAAGGATTCAAGAAATTCTATATAGGGAATCCCGTACACTGCCCCTTTTTAGGTGGTGTCGATAGTTTCAAATTAGATTGCAAATAGTTGAGAAACAATGTTCATTATTATTTTCAGGTGATAGAGAGAGCGAAAGAAGGTGAGAGTTTGGAGGAACTACGTGCTCGAACTGCTGCTCAATTTAATGAACACAGTGGATTTCAAGATGCTAATTCATCAAAGAAAAGGAAGGCCTTTAGCATGCTAGATGAAGAAAATATGAAGTTTGAAAGGTTTGATTAGTACTCTGCTCAAGAGTTTAAGGTTTGTGTATATATCCCAAAGTCCAGGGATATCAATTTTGTAGGTCGTAACTTCTAGTAAATTGTTTAATTTGCTACTGCTATATGTCCTTACATTTACTTCTATTTATTGCCATGTTCAAATGATGCAGCAATATGATATGATCATAGTTATTTTGAGATCGCCTTACTGTATGGTTGAAATCACAATTTTTAGGATTTAATTTATTTGATTTATAATAAAATGGGATTTTTGTTTATAAATTTCAAGACAGTTGATAGTGCAAAATTGCTACTGAGGATTTATCAATTCTCAGAACAAACTAAAATGCATTACTAGCTATACTTAAGAGGCTAATCAATTGTGTAAAGGAACCTAGGCACAATGAAAATGTATCTTGAATTATTTTAAAACAATAAATTCAGTAATAAATAAATCCTCTGATAATGGAACCTATAGCAAGATACATTTTTCAAGATAAATTCAGTAATAAATAAATCTAGCTATATTAATGGAAACATTGTTTATAACCTCTGATAATGGCAGTGTATAAGAGAGTAAGCAGTAGCACAAGCTAAATAACATTACTTTAGGAACCACAACATTATCTATAACCTTAAACCTGTGCTAAAGAACAATACTTTAGTAACCATAAACAATAACTATAACCTTGAACCTTTCTTTTTTTGGACATACTATAACATTAAGATGAAAAACTTAAAACAAGTAAACAAGCTCATGTGATAATAGTAACTGTACTATGCATCAGATATTCAGAACTAATGCAAGCTCGAGAATCAGATTGGGCCACCACAGGAGTAAGTGATTTCACAGTCATCACCAATGGTAAGTGTGTAGAGATGCACTGGCCTAACCAGGAATGGTGGCAAACGAACAAGAAGTTCACAAACACATTGGCTGTCCACTTCCCTAGCCCACCGGCAACAATTTTCTTCGTCTTGGGTCTGGTGATGCCTATGTCTGTGTCCATGTCTGCGACCGTGTCCATGTCCATGCCCGTGCCCATTGTCGTGGTTGTGGTTTCCGTGTCCCTCGCCATTGCCAACATTATCGTCACCACCATCATCATCAGGGGACGGAGGTGCTGGTGGAGGCCCAGGTGGTGCCCCCGGTCTGAACGGTAACCTTCCACATGCGTAGTTTACTAGTGCAAACTGAGAAGAACAAAGTGGGCGAGGATTTGTTAGTGCAATAGGTTTTACTTCACCCTCACACTCAGTCTTTGGCACTATGGCCAACAATGTTAGAGCCGTTGCCAATAGGTTGAAAACCTCAACTCTCTTCATTTTGGAATTCTCAACTCTAATACATCAGATATTACGAGAGTTTATGCTCATATATGTACTCTTTGAAATGCTATTCATATATATTCTTACAAATTTATAGGGATATGGATAGGTTGTTTTTCTTGTGAGTTGTAATTACAAAATGTAGTTTACCAAGAGTATGAGTTGAAATCACGCTTGTTCAAAAACCTCATTCATTTTGTGTGATGTTACTTTGTAGGTGACATGAAAATTATTCTAGATGAGTGTCTATGGTCCACCAACATTGTTTTCTAAACAATTTTTTTTTTAATTAACTAGTCTTGCATTGGTGGGAGGAGTGTAGGAGAGACACACTTTTCTAGTTTTCTTGACAAAAAGTTATATTATATATTAGCAGATAAAGAGTGAGGAAAACAAATATCTTAAAACGGTTTCTTCTAGAAAGGAAATTCGATGTCTTCAAAAGTATATTCTAATCTCTCCTGTACGATTATTATTTAAGAATTTCTTTTTACACCTCTACTTTTTAACAAATCATTGATCAAAATCTAAATATGTTAATGAAGTTCGGAGATGCATATCTAGACGTATATATTTCTCATAATTAAACGTAAACGAGTGAGCCATCCTTATTATATTTGATTTTAGTTCAAATTTGCATCTCCGAACGTGTATTTGGTATATTTTGAAGATGTATATTCGAAAATGACATTGATACTTCAAAATAAAAACAGAGACAGTAGGAGTGTTCGCGAGTTGAGTTGAGTTTAATTTGATTAAATCCAATATTCGACCCAATCAATAGTCTTTGGTTTGGATTGGATGTTCAACCCGTATTTCTAAGACTAAATCCAACCTAAATTAACCCGTTCATCAATGGGTTAGGTTGGGTTGGGTTTGTGGGTCATCCACTAAATATAATTTTTAAATTTTAAATAAATTATTAATTTAATTAACACATCTATTTTTAAAAAAAATTTAAAAATCATAAAAGTTTAGTATTTAATTTTAATAAAATTTATCGTTTAATACCTAAAAACTCTTACAATTCAGATCAAGTAAAAAAAGTTATACAAATGGTTTAAAAAAATATACAAATGGTGTAAAGTATGACTTAAAAGGTAAGATCTCTCTTTGAATAAAAAAAATGATCTCTCAAATTTCATTTAAATTAAGGCTTTTACGATTAATAAAAATTATAATTATATTTAAAAAAATATGCATTATATGAATTATGCTAGATAATTTATGAATAAAATAAAATAAAAAAAATCGTGATATGTCAATGAGTTGGGTTCACCGGTTCGTGGGTTTAAACTTTCAAACCTGTTCCCGAACCAAATACCAATGGGTTTGAATGAGTTGGTTCGGGTTGGACCCGTACATGACTGGGTTGGATAAAAATAAGGGTTGAGTTGGATTGAATGAGTGAGTTCGCGAGTTGACCTGTACCCATGAACACCCCTAAGAGACTGTATGAGCAAGAATTAGGAATCATAATAACTTGACATTAAATTAAAACACTCAACATTACATGATTGTCGTTAACATAAATTTAACATTACATATTGTTATAAACGGATAGTTGAGGACGTTGCAACATATTGGTAATATCTTCGACGAATCTTGCAATATTCGCATCCACTTCGATCAGACTCATTGATGAATAACGATGAAAAGTACTCCACATAACCTTTAAATCTCCATCCGTCTTTAATTCAAAGTTGATGAACCATATCTTACCTTTGTTGTCAAACGAGGGTGAACGATACTTGACATTGATAACTCTTCAGTTTTCTGAATATCGCATGAGGGTATTCAGTTTGAGTATTCGATCGGTGAGAGGTATGTCCTCAATGACCCTAAATTGAAGTGATGGTTTCACGTCATTAAAATACACAAGGTAGGGAATTTACATTCATTTTCTGATTGTGGTGTGTTTTGTAGAAAATATGGGATGAGAGACACCCTATTTATACAAGTTTTGGATTACTTTGGACCTTAAAAACTTATCATATAATCAGGGCACTTTTTAGAAATATATGTTTGGATACATTCTATTTACTTTTCAAAATGGACTAGCAAATATGGGCTGGCCCGGCAGGCTTGGAAAATCGTAGGACTTGAGCTTTAAAATTAGAGCCCTATATTTTTTAGAGTTTTTTAGCCTAGTCCTAAAAAACACGCTACCCATTAGGGTTAGACCATAGGGTCGTGGGTAGCGCATTAGACCCACATCGCTATAGATTTTAAAAATTATATTAATATTTATATTGTCTTACTCTAAAATACACATTGATTTTTCTCACCTCACTAAATTTTATCTATATTTTATTCGATTTTTCTCTTTTAAATATTATACATTAATATAATCAACATTATTTTCTTGTATTCTATTAGTTTCTATTACGTTAAATATTTAAGTATTATTTTATACAATTTAAACATGTATTATATTTAAAAACACATTATAGTATTTATAAAAGATAATATAATACTTAAAAATGTATTATATTAAAAAAATGTAATTTTTAATTTTATTTATAATAAATATTATGAATTTTTTATTTACAAAATGTCTGTTTAGGGGCGGATAACCCGAAGTCCATTTAAGCTGGACTCGGATAATAATTTTTGAGTCCATATTAGAAATGAATTTTTTTATCCAACCCTGAAAAATCCAAATCCACCATAATCGGTCCGTTTAAGATTGAATAGTCTATTTTGACAGCTCTAGTGTGAACCACTTCTTACAGAAAAAAATTATTATTATTATATTTTGTGTCAGTTACTATTACAAAAGAATAAAATTCATGTGTCACTATAGCTGATTAAAAAAAAAAATCTTCACACTAGACATTAAATAATCAAGTTCTAAGATTTTTGACTTTTAAAGTTCATATTTTATAAAAATAAATAATGTGAAAAAAGAATGAATATGACACGTTTGTGTGAATTATTTTAATATTAAAATGTAACACAAAAGACAAATTTTAAAAATAAATAAATTGAAAGCAGCAATCTGGACAAATGGCTAAACTAAAAGGATTGCAGGCATAATTTTGTCTAATTTGAATAAGTAATATAAACTAGTTTAAATTTAATTCTAATTTAATTTCAACAAACCCACATAACAATTATCTCACTGATCCTTTGATTTAGAAATTAACTAGATTGCCCACCCGTGCTCCGCACGAGTATATTAGAAATAAAATTACAATATTTTATAATAGTTGATATTTAATTTTTTATATTACTTTGTAGATCGTTTAGATTATGTTTGCAATTATATTATTAATTTTTTAATGCGAAACAATAATACAAAAAGTGTTTTATATTATTGTTTTTTAAGTTATCAGAAGATCTATTATGGTTAGATTTATATATTAAAATAAGTAAGTTATTTTTAAACATTATGAGTATAAAAATATGACTACTTGAACTATATTAAGTTTAACATTTAACTTATAATTTAAATTAATTTTAGTACAAATGAATATAATTGTAACAATAGCTAGTAATGTCGTAGAAATGAAAAAATATTAGGAATAAAAATAGATGTATTTATGTCAACAACAATCTCATAGACCTTCAGAGTAGGAATGATGCAAGAATTAAAAAAAAGTAAAAGTCTCATATATCTTGTACTCCTGTTTCATATGAAAAAATAGTTATATTTATGTTAACCAATACAAAAATGAGAAAGAAATGTAGAATAACCGACTAACAAAAAAATATATCAATAAAAAGAAGACTTTTAAATGAGGAAAATAATAGGCCTATGGACATGTACTTACCTTAATTTATATTAGACTTTCCAAGCAACAATAATATAGTAGAATTTCATCATCACCTTCTTTTGATTCACATGAAAAAAAGTCATATCTATATCAACCAGTAAAAAATTACAAAAATAATTAGAATAGGAGACTAACAAAAATTATATATATATATATATATATATATATATATATATATATATATATATATATATATATATATATATATATATATATATATATATATATATATATATATACATAAACGTGAGTTTAAATATTTGTAATAAAACAATTCGAATTTCTATTATGTCACAAAACAAATGGCAAGACAAATGTAAAGTGAAACAAAAATAATTATAAAAAATGTGAGGAGCACCACCAATCACCAACAATGATTTGTTTGTAGAATACAGTGATAACCATTGGATTTGATATATATATATATATATATATATATATATACACACACACACACACACGTAAACATGAATAGAACAACAATAAATAACGAAAATAATAATCAATCAAATTAGTAATTAACATTTTATATCAATATGATAAATGAGTGAATTGCTATAATTAAATTATAGTAGTTACACAATATAAAAAGGTGTAGCTCAAATATTTATTAGGTATATCAATATATTTATTTTATAATTAAATTTCTAAATTATTATTTTGTGATATTTTATCTACTCTTATTTTTTAACCTTTCAATATCTTTTAATTTTTATTTTTCATGAATTTTAGTGTATTTATTAATTTCAATTCATTGCTATTTTTATTCAATATTATTACTATAAAATATAAAAAATATAAATTAAATTATAATAAATTAATATAACATATTTATATACATGTGACATGATTATGCGTAAAATAATAACTAAAAAAATAATAATAACTAATTAAAATATTAATTGAAATTTATATCAATATATTAAGTGAATAAATAGTCGTAACTAAATATTAAAATTGCGGAATAGTAAAACAAAATATAGTTTAAAGATTTATGTATCATATTTATATATTATTTTATCAATGATATTTTTAAATTATTATTATTATGATATTATTTTAAATTTAATTCTTTAAGCTTTCTCTATCTTTATTATTCATTTTTCATATTTTAAAGGTGTTTCAAGTCATTTATTAATTTCAATTCATTGCTATTCTACTCATTATTATCATATAATGGGAGTTACAAAACAGAAAAAAATGGAGTTTAAACAATTATTTGGTATATTAATATCTACTTCATCAATTACATTTTTTAATTATTATATTATTTATATAAATAGTATAAATTTTATTAAAATTTTTTTAAGTAACAGGGGTTTTCAAGTAATAAGGATGCAAAAGTAGAAATAATAGGAGTTTTCTGTACCTCTTCTTTTTCGTTCACATAATAAAAATAATTATATTCAAATAAACAATAAACAGAAAAGAAAAGTATAAAAGTAGATAACGAAATATTATATTGATGCTCAAAACAAATTATTACAAAACACCATAGATAAAATATTTAAATAATTGATAGGATAGATTCAGTTGAGTCATTAACCTGCAACATAAATTAAAAAATAGTTAAAACATAAATGAGAATTCAGGAAAAGTAATCAAAATATCAATACAAAAGAAAAAGTAGATCTCAATTCTATATGAATTGGGTGGCAGATGTAATCTATTTATATTGAATAAAAGTTTTAATTAATGGAAGAAATTGAAAAGGTTAAAAAAAATTGTCATTATGAATAACAACACAAATTATATTTTACACAATAAAAATATTTAATGGGGGACCGTTTTATTTTTGACATAATTTACTATAGAAGTTATACTCAATAGTTGTAAATTATTAGTCTGTTATAAATATAATAGTAAATAAGATGAATTATATTTAAAATTTTAAAAACGTTACTCATAAAATTATTAGTTATAATGATTTAAAATGAAATAGTTATAATGCTTTAAAATAAATTAGTTATAATTAGCTATAGTAATATAAGTTGATGACGTACAAGTGCATGACATTCCTCTCCTTTATCGAGTAGTGCCGACACGACTCGGTAACCGCAATTACCTTCCCCTACAACATCGATTATACCGTCGATATGCTTGTGCATAAAAACCGGCATCTCGTCAATAAAGGAAATCATACGTGTAGTTGAAGTCGGAGTCGGAACTCGTGGAATCGGTGTCGGAGCCGGTTTGGAAATGCGAGCTGCTTTCATGACACTTTGTATAGATTTAGGAGTCGGAGTGTCCGGAAAGATTTGGTCAACGTGCTCATAATACGAAGGAGACCGAGTTGTTGAGTTGTCATTTGGTGTAGGCTTCAACTTCTTCGGAGCACCCTTTGTCTTAATCGGTTGGGACGGCGGTATCATTGCGGTTGTTTCGGGGAAGGCAATTTTCCTAAACTCTTCTTTGATGTGTAGCTTCATATTGGCACCGGCCTTCAAAAATCTCTTTTGAATCGCTTCCAATTCAGCCAAAATAGAGATATCCGGTTTATCTCCTTCCTTACAACCATCATCATCATAACTAAGTCTCATCCAATGAGGGCAAACTTCGTCAATTTGTATTGGCTCACCTAGTTTCAACTTTTTAGCAATGGCACAAGCACAAGGAAGACCGCAGGTTTTCACAATAGTGCAACCACACTTTGCACTATCGGAACCTACCGTTTCGGCTCGGTTGGCCTCGTGAAAAATATAGCCCAATCCCGCCCGAGACATGTTGCCGATCAAATGAGAGTAAAGGAAGTTACCTTTAAACCGATGTTCCAAAACTGTGATGCTCCGACCGAAAGTGGTTTGTATCTCATTGTGTTGGTTTTTGATCATTAGATGCACGGAGTCCCAATCCCGACATAAATCCCCCTTGCTATTCCCCAACCAATTCTTCAAAGTGGCATGTGCCGACTTAACTCTATTGGTGGTAGTGTTTCCAAGATATCATACGTTATCGGTCCACGCACAAACAATCTTTTCTTTCACTTGATCAAGAATGGTGGATTCAACATATTTCAACAAAGTGGGGTACCGTTCACACACTTTCCGGAATTTAATGACCGTATCGGCATATAATTCCGTTGTGGAAGAATTTAGAATATGAGTCCATGCATCCATAATTTTCTCTACAATGACACCCGACTTGACCACTTTTCCGTCTTCCGACTCCACTTGTTTCGTACCCACCGCGGTCTTAACCCGACTTCGCACATTCTTTGTTATGTGAAATCAACAAAGTAGTGCATTGGAAGAAGGAAATAACTTTGCAACCGCATTCATCAAGGCGTTGTCGCGGTCCGTAACAATTGCTTTTGGCATTTGAACATGTTTCTTCAAAAGTGACCGACACGTCTCCAACGCCCCACGTGAAATTGTGCTCTTTCTCACACTCCAAAAAGGCATAGCCGACGGCATATGTCTTATCCGTAGACGTAACGCCAACCATCTCAAACAATGGAAGACGATACTTGTTTGTCTTGTAGGTGCTATCGAGAATGAGCACTGTCGAGAACTTGTTGAACAACTTGATAGAATCCGGATGAGTCTAAAAAATATCTCGGACCGTAATTCCATCATCGCGATATCTGTACTGAGACACGTAATCATTGTCCTCCAACACTTTCAACAATTGTTGCATCTCACTCCTATCTCCCATAATTGCCTTGTTCGTTTGATACCGAATGTTATACACTTGCTTTATGTTTGCAACATTTTCGGATTCTTTCCGTTTCAACGTCGCAAGTATATTCTTCGGTTGGACAAGGTTCAAGGTCATGTCGGCTATACATGTCTTCTCTTCCGCCTTGAGCCGACATACACTTGGATGGCCTTGAAGCTTTGAGCACATTTCGTGGTTATGTATACCACAACGAACGGTAAATCTTCATTTCTTGGAAACTAACATGTAACCACCAATCTTAAAAGGGCAATCACATCTTCTAGTATCGGTCTCGTCTTTCTTTAACTTCCGTAGAGGTGCTTGATATTTTCCGCTTATTTAGCAACCCAAAATTACAAAAGCTTTTCTTCTATCCGACCCATTATCCGATCTCCCGATATTTACACCGAAGCCAAGCTCAATAGCCATCCTACGAATGTATGCGATCATGCTTTCACGATCATCAAAGTCTTGCTTGTTGTTAAAGTCACCGCCGACATCAACCGACTTTAAGAGCATACCTTTATCTTTCGGAGAAATCGGCGCAACTAATTCTTTTGACATGTTATCGGGGTGCACCATATCTATTTATAAACAAGAATAGAACAATTAATATGTATAAATAAAATATATTTGAAATTTGCTGAAAATTTAAGTTAATTAGGTTCAGACATTTTTTCGGATGTGCACATCCGAAAATGTTCATGCTCAATTAGTTCCGAATGTGCAGATCCGGAAGTAGCGTAACTAATTTTTTAAAAAATGTAGATTGATAATGTGAGCAATGTAGTGGATGAAGTTGAATATTTACCTGAAATTCAGTCTTTTCTTGCTCCCTTTGATTTGTTGCACCAAAAATTTGAACTTTTTGAGTGAGAAATGAGATTGATGAAGTAGGGTTTTTTGAGTTGGTGAGAGTGAGTGTAGTAGAAGAAATGTTGAGAATGGGAAGGGGGAGTGATCACGCAGCTTCAAATATATCAGCCATACTTCCGGATATACAGATCCGGAGGCCTACCGGATATGCACATCTGGAACAATTTTTTTTTTCTAAGGATACGGTGCGTCCGGATGTGCACATCCGAAATCAGAGGGCAAAAAAATAATTTCACGTGGTGCCTAAAAAACTTGGATGATACATTAAGAAATGCTCAAATAATATACACATGCAGACACTTCATAATTGACTTCAAGTATGTACGACAGACAAAATACTCCATTCTTTTTAGTCCACTCAAATTAATCATATTACTAGGCAGGACGAATCCAGAAATTTTAACAAGTGGAGTCAAAGTTAATTATTATAAACCTTTATAAAATATATATAAATGATAAATGATAAAAAGATGATGATATATATAAAAATAAATAAAGATTACAAAAATTATACAATTCTATATCTAAAAATATGAAGACATCTTAACATCTAAAATTATTTTAACATGTTTTCGTATTTTAAAAGTATTGTACACAAATTTCATTTTAAAAAAAATATCAAACATATCACTCTAAGAGTCAAATTAATCATTTTCTTTATTTAGGGTGTTTGAATTTTCTTATTTGAATTTATATAAAAATATAAATTTTGTAAGAATCTTTAAGAGAAATTATGAAAAATAATTTATAATAGTTTTCATAAATTTTTAAAGATTATTTTTATAATATTATTTTTATCATATCTTATTGAAAATAACTTAAATAAAATAATCTTATTCAATTTTAACTTTTAATACGAAAAATAGTTTATGTGAACTTAGATATAACTATAAGCGATTACTTTAATGAAAAAATTAAATCTTTCGAATTTAAATTTGTCACACAAATAAGTATTTCACTATTTTTTTAAAAAGAAAAAACCATGCATGTCTAAGTTAAAGCTTTTGTTTCTACTATTATGCCACTTCACAAAAAATATTATATATATATATATATATATATATATACTATTATGTAACTATATTTATTTGTATTTTGTTGAAAAATATATTAATTTGTATTATGCACAAAATTAAAGTATGGAATGACTAGTATGTATCATTAGTGACTATGTAATGGGGGCATCACTATCTATTAAGAGGGGTCAAACATCAAACTAGCTTGTTAATGGCTAACATGAAATTTGAGATGTGGGGTCAGTTGCCCTCATTTAATACAATGTAGATTCGTGCCTGATGCAAATGGATCACCTGCTGCCCTTTCACTCCTGCCATCCGTCCTACCACTCATCAAATGGTTCAGAATTAATTTAGAAAAATAAAATTACTTTGAAAAGATACATTGAAATTGATGAATGGCTAAGATGGAAGCTGAATGGGCAGCACCAAAATATTAGCAGGAGAGGATCCAAATCCGTGCTGATACTAGGATTAGTGTGTGATAATAAAAAAAAATTAATTTAAAGCACGACATTGATGAAACCAGACTAAAAAGTTTGGGGTGATCATCAAAATTTTATAGTTAAAAAATATGACTTAATTTTTTTTTTAAAATATAATGTTTTATGATCTTTGAATATCTTGAAATTATCAATAATAATATCAGAGTCAATTCTTACAATAAATTATCTTTCTATATTATGCTATATTGTAGAAAATTAGTTTTTATTTTACTTCTCAATTTTATCTTGATAATTTTTATTGTTGAAAAAGATCTTTCAATAATGGATATATACATGAAAAATCTCCAATGCTTTTTGCCATTGTGGTAGAAGGTTTATCAGTACCGGTCAAGAGGGAAGCTGATTTGAATTTACTAAGTGGATTCAAAGTGGAAGATAATGCAATAGATAGTCTACTCCAGTTTGCTGATGATACCATAATTCTCTGTGATGGAAGCTACTCAAATTTGTGGACAATTAAGGCTATATTGAGGGGATTTGAGCTAGTATCAGGATTAAAGATAAACTTAATGAATAACTGCCTGTATGGTGTGGGAATTGAATCTGAGCTTATGCAGGTTGCTGAGCATTTCTTGTTTTGTAAGTCAGGTCATTTTCCTTTTAGATTCCTTGGGTTAATGGTGGGAGGAAATCAAAGGAGGGTTAATTTTTGGCAACCAATCATTAAGTGCATGAGAGAAAGGTTATCCTCTTGGATGGGCAGAAATCTGTCTATTGGGGGAAGATTAACCCTAATCAACTCAGTCTTGGCAAACTTACCAATCCATCATTTGTTCTTTTTCAAGGTCCCTAAACAGGTGATAAAAGAGATAATTGACATTCAAAGGAACTTCTTGTGGTCAGGAACTGCAGCTAAGAGAGGTATAATTTGGGTGAGTTGGAAAAACCTTTGCAAATACAAGAAGTTTGGGGGGTTGGGGGATCAGACATGTAGGCCACTTCAACAAGGCTCTCTTAACCAAATGGTTGTGGAAATTCATGCAGAATGGCAATGAGATTTGGAGGAAAATATTGGCAATCAGATATGGGAACTTGTATAAAAAAGTATGGATTGAAGAGGGTGGAAAACCTGCTAAGGGTGAGTCTTATTGGATAAGGGATGTCATATCTCTCTGCAGACCATCAAATGCAAAGGATTTCTTAGATATTATTTCTCCTGGTCTTGGCAATGGGAGATTTATTTTGTTTTGGTTTTGCAAATGGCTTGGTAGCTTGGAGTTTAGGTGGCTATTCCCAAATCTGTTCCTAATGACAGGGTCTAAGCACTGGAGTATAGCAGACATGGGAGTTTGGATTGATGGGAAGTGGAAGTGGCTAGTTGGTGACCTCCATCCAGACATTGTTGGCGTGGATAGGGAAGAACTCCACGACCTGATAGTTTTGTTGGCTGATATTCAACCGAAGGCAAATGAGGAAGATAGTTGGATTTGGTTCTTGGAAAATTCCAAAACATTTTCTGTGAAATCTTGTTGCCAGCATATGGGAGCAGATGAAGACTCTACTATGGTGGATGTTGTCGTGTCAACAGTTCTAGAAATCATGTGGAATTCCAACATTCCATTGAAAACTAAAGTGTTAGTGAAATTTGGTTTGTCACTTGTTGGAGCATATGGATTGTGAGAAACGAGATACTATTTAAAGACGAGTTTTGTGATGTAGATTCAATTTATCAAACTGTTATAGTTTTATCTTGGAGGTGGATTCTAAATACTACGATTTCCGGCGGGATTTGTAGGTTGTATGAGTGGTCTAAATTCCCATTAGATTTCTTATAGATTCATGCTATTTTGCTTTTGGTGTGGATTGATATATTACTGTTCTTGTATTGTTGGTTTGGAGTCTTAGAACTCTTTTAATGAAAGTTTATTTATAAAAAAAAGGCAGAACAATTTATCAATCAAATAAATTTTTTTCTTTTTTTCTAGTTGCAACGACCAAAGATAAACATAATTCTTAAATATTTGATAAATTGTTTAAACTCGATATTTAACAAGCGTCAAAAATAAAATGCTGAAGTTGAAATTGTAAATGAATCATTTCTTGCTCATTGAGCTCCATAGAATAATATTTTTCAACTAAAGTGCAAATAGTATTTGAGAGCGAAAACACAACTTAGAGTTAACAAATCAATTGTTTGCTCACTAAATATGTTATTCAACTCTTGTAATTGTTTGTCAATGGTAGTGAAAAATATTTCTAACTCTAAAATAATACTCAATGGTTACCTTGTTATCTTCAAGACGAGAACATCCAAATATTGTGTTGGAATAATACAAACAAGTGGGAGTAAGTGGGGAAATAGTCCCACATTGGATAGGAATGTGGTGACTTGAGCATTTATAAGTGAGTGGATTCTCCCACTTATAAATGCTCAAGTCACCACATTCCTATCCAATGTGGGACTATTTCTCCACTTACTCACACTTGCTTGTATTATTCCAACACTCCCCCTCAAGTGTGAGTCCACAATGCTCCCCCTCATGTGGAACTCTTTTGTCCACATATATTTGTACCACCGTTGACACCTATTACTAGGCACCTCTTATTAGGTATTTCGAATACACCTCTTCCTTGGGCGTTTCAATTTCAACGGGACACCACTTCCTGGGCATTTTGATACATGTAAGCCGGTCCCTTTACGAACCAAAGGCTCATGATACCATTTGTTGGGGGGAGTTTACTAGGGAGCATTGATACATAGTGTAAGACTAAGCACCTTTGTGAGAGACACACCACTTGTCCACCTAAAACCTTAAGGTGATAGGTGTGTGGGTTCTCTCACTTATAAATGTTCAAGTCACCACATTCTTATCCAATGTGGGACTATTTCCCCACTTACTCACACTTGCTTGTATTATTCCAACACTTCCCCTCAAGTGTGAGTCCACAATGCTCCCCCTCATGTGGAACTCTTTTTTATATACTTGTACCGCCGTTGACACCTTTTTTTTCAAGGCACCTCTAATTAGGTTTTCGAATACACCTCTTTCCTTGGGCGTTTCGATTTCAACGGGACACCACTTCTTGGGAATTTCGATACAAGTAAGACGGTCTCTTTTACGAACCAGACTCTGATACCTTTTGTTGAGGGAGTTCACTAGGGAGCATTAATACATAATGTATGACTAGGCACCTTTGTGAGAGACACACCACTTGTCCACCTAGTGTTGGAATAATATAAGCAAGTGTGAGTAAGTGGGGAAATAGTCCCACATTGGATAGGAATGTAGTGACTTGAACATTTATAAGTGAGAGAAACACCACATATTCACCCAAAACCTTAAGGTGATAGGTGAGTGGGTTCTCCCACTTATAAATGTTCAAGTCACCACATTCCTATCCAATGTGGGACTATTTCCCCACTTACTCACACTTGCTTATATTATTCCAACACTCCCCCTCAAGTGTGAGTCCACAATGCTCCCCCTCATGTGGAACTCTTTTGTCCACATATATTTGTACCGCCGTTGACACCTATTACTAGGCACCTCTTATTAGGTATTTCAAATACACCTCTTCCTTGGGCGTTTCGATTTCAACGGGACACCACTTCCTGGGCATTTCGATACATGTAAGCCGGTCCCTTTATGAACCAAAGGCTCATGATACCATTTGTTGGGGGGAGTTTACTAGGGAGCATTGATACATACATAGTGTAGGACTGGGCACCTTTGTGAGAGACACACCATTTGTCCACCTAAAACCTTAAGGTTATAAGTGAGGAGAGAAAGAGAGAGAATAAGGAAATAAGGATTTGTATTATTGAATTGTGTAAAGTGTCTCATGCACTAACAAAGTGGTGTGTCTCTCTCAAAGGTGCCCAGTCTTACACTATGTATCGATGTTCCCTAGTGTGAACTCCCCCCAACAAATGGTATCCATAGCCTGGTTCATAAAGGGGCCGACTTACTTGTATCGAAATGCCCAGGAAGTGGAGTTCCGTTGAAATCTAAACGCCCAAGGAAGATGTGTATTCGAAATACCTAATAAGAGGTGCCTTGAAAAAGGTGTCAACGGCGGTACAAGTATAAATAAAAAAGGGAGAACATTGTGAACTCACACTTGAGGGGGAGTGTTGAAATAATACAAGCAAGTGTGAGTAAGTGAGGAAATGAAATAGTCCCACATTGGATAGGAATGTGGTGACTTGAGCATTTATAAGTGGGAGAACCCACTCACCTATTACCTTAAGGTTTTATGTGGACAAGTGGTGTGTCTCTCACAAAGGTGCCTAATCCTACACTATGTATCAATGTCCCCTAGTGTGAAACTCCTCCAACATATTGTTGTTGAATAAATATCATCAAGATCAAGAATTTCAATATCACATTTTTCACAAAAAGACTTCACACAGGTAAATAATTTATCCCAATCATTTTCTCTCAATTCTTGAATAAGACTTTTTGTTGTACAAATCAAATACATAACATTAACTACATCCTGAGATTGTTGTTGTAAGCTTGACAAAGGATATTTTATCCCTCGTAATTTTTTTCATCAGATGCAATATCAATATAAAATCAAATGCCTTCAAGTAATTGCAAGTACTATCAGTATCTCCATGTCACACATAACCTGATCCTTCCTTTGATTTTTTTTGAAACAATACAAATTGCTTCATACATATTTATCAAGCTACAAATAGAATAGAAGTGTGATCCCTAATGAGTATCTCCAGGTTGTCTCAAAGTACCAATTTGTTTTTCACCTTTACTAGTTACAATCTCACTAATCTCTAAAAAATATTCAATTTCATCTAATTGAGAAGTTTTTAACTCATCATGACACCGAGTAGAAATACAAACAACATTGACAATAAACGGGAGCTTATCAAAGAATCTATGAATTGATTTGATTTCTCTTGATGCAGTAGCCAATACAAGTGACAATCAATGAGCAAAATAATGAACATAATATGTATAAGGACAATCCTTCATAAATAGTACTTGTAAACCGTTATATTCTTCTCTCATATTGCTAGCACCTTCATACTCTTGACCACAAGTGTTAGAGACATCAAAGTCATGCAGAGAAAGTATATCATATATTTTTTGCCTGAGAGTTAAAAATGTAGTGCCATTAATACGTGCAAGTCCAAAAAATCTCTTGTATAAAACCAAATTTATAAATAAATCTCAAAACAAGAGACATTTCTTCTTTAGATTCATCACAAGATTCATCTACAATTATACAAAATTTTGAACCATCAACTTCTTCATGAATATGCTTTTTCGCCCTACTTGAAAGAACGTCTAAGATCTCCTTTTGAATTTAATGTGAAGTATATATTTTTCATTTCTTTCATTCTAACAAAATATTCTCTTGAATTTTTTTTTTAATACTCTTCAACATCACTTATGCGCTGCAAAATGGGTGTGAAACTGAAGAGAATATGGTGCGCAGTAGAGAAAAAAAGAGAAGAGAAGAATTGTGTAATTGTTAGTCAGGGTTGAGGGGAAAAGTTGTAGATTTTTTCAATTAAATGTGAATATTTTCACCTATATGAAAAAAATGAAATTTTTTTGGGGTGGTCGTGGCCTCTGAAACATAGTTCCATCAAAGTTGCTTCCCATGATCATACACAAAGAATTTAATATATGTGAGGTTTGGAGGAGTGAATTGATGTTCAGAGATGGATGCTTTACTTTTGGATGAAGAATTTGATTTTAAAAAATGATTTAAACCATTTCTCAATTCATTGAAAAAACATTAAAAAAACATTAGTTGTGGTCGTGGCTAAGGAAGTTGACGAGGTGGAGATGTCCGAGGAGTTAAGAATGATGAAAAGTGATTCTTGGTTTTTTTGTGGGGATTTATGTATAATAAAGAGAGGGACATAATCCTAATTATTTGGTGTTTGTGCTTGTATGAGGGAAGGTGGAGGTACCAGAGTGTGGTCAGGTCTAAAAGCATCCGCAAACACATGTTTGTTAAATGTAATTCATAGTGTGTCGAAGTCGAAGCATTCATAGCTTAGTGTCGTGTCGAATTGTTTAGGTTGTTTCAACACATTATTGTTAGATTTGATTTAATTGGATTCAGATTTGGTTAGATTAGATTTGATATTTTGGGCTTTTAATTTTGGGCCTTTGCAAATCTATATCTATAAATAAGAAGTATCCTTGCATTGTAATCATAGCATTGTATTGTATTTACAGTTGCAGATTTTAGCAGTGAAAGTGCAATATATTCAGAAATCCCACAGTTCGTGGGTAGAACACTTCTCCTCCAAATATTTCTCTTCTCTCATTTTTCTTTTCTTGCTGTTAGTTTGTTCTTCTTCTTTCTTTGTTCTTCATTGCCATTGCGTATTGAAGTGGGTTTTGTGTACAATCTTGAGATCAAGATTGAAGTGGAATTCTCATAGGGTGTGGTGAATTTCCAACATCTGGTATCAGAGCCTGGTTTCACATACCCAGCTGGTTGTGCGACATAAAATTTTTCATCTAAGGGGCCATTAAGGAACACACACTTCACGTCCATCTGACATGTGTGCCAATTGTTCATATTTGCTAGACCAACAACCAACCTGATTATTTCGATCCTAGCAACAGGTGTGAACACTTCATCGAAGTCGATTCCTTCCTTCTGAAGAAATCCTTTCGCCAAAAGTCTCGCCTTGTGTCGAGTTACTTCTCCTCTAGGATTCACCTTCACCTTGTAAACCCACTTCACATCGATTGCCTTCTTGCCTTGAGGCAATTCGACAAGTGACCAAGTGTTGTTGACTTCGATGGACTCTAACTCTTCATTCATTGCTTTCACCCACTTCGAATCTTTCAATGCCTCAGCTGCATTGACTGGTTCGACATCTGCGTAGAAAGCATAATGTACCAGCTCACCCTCTTCATCAACTGCATCATCTGATGTAACTACACATTCTTGCAACCTTGCAGGCATGTGTCTTGTTCGTCGAGGTCTGCTTGAACCTGCTTCATCTGCGACTGGTTCCTGTCAAACTTCTCTTTCAACTTCAGTGATTGGTTCTTCACAAGAGATTCTCACTGAATCCTTCTTGGCTTTTTCTTTCCAATCCCATTCTTTAAGCTCATCTATGATCACGTCCCTGCTGATCACTACCTGCTTATTCACTGGGTCGAACAACTTGTAACCTCCAGTCGAATGATATCTTATCAAGATCATCTGATTCGACTTGTCATCAAGTTTCCTTCTCAACTGATCTGGCACATGTCTATGTGCTATCGATCCAAACACCTTCAGGTGGCAGAGGCTAGGCTTGACACCAGACCAACATTCCTCTGGTGTGATTCCTTCAAGCTTCTTCGTCGGACATCTGTTCAAAATATATGTTGCTATCAAAACCGCTTCTCCTCATAATTCTTTGGGTAGATGCTTTCCATTAAACATACTTCTCACCATGTTCATGATGGTTCTGTTCTTTTGTTCTGCAACTCCATTTTGTTGTGGTGTATAGGGTGGCACCACCTCATGCACAATCCCTTCTTTTTCACATAATGCATTGAACTCTTTCGACACATACTTTCCACCACCACCTGTCCTCAAAATTTTCAGCTTTCAACCACTCTGTCTTTCGACCATGGATTTGAATCTGGAAAATACCTCAATCACATCAGTTTTCTTCTTGATGAGGTAAGTCCATAACTTTCTACTGAAATCATCTATAAACGTGACAAAATATTTGTTGCCACCAATCGAATCCACCTGGATTGAACCACATACATCAGAGTATATGACTTTCAGAATTGCCTTCGACTTCCTTCCTGCATCCTTGCTGAAGCTATTCTTGTGTTGTTTCAACTGAACACACTCCTCACAGACTTCACTTGGAATGTCGATTTCTGGTAATCCTGAAACCATATTTCTTCTCTTCAGCTCTCTGATGTCATTGAAGTTGAGATGGCCTAGTCGAAAATGCCATAACCACTCATCTCTGCTGGCTGCCGTTGCTAGACACTTATGCTCTATCACCTTGAGTTCAATCTTGAAGGTCCTATTCTGATACATTGTAGCCTTCAAGATCAACCTACCACCTGCGTCGAGAACTCTCATCATCTTATCTTCGACAACTACCTTGTAGTTCTTTTCGACAAGATGCCCTATACTGAGCAAATTACTCTTCATGCCTGGTATGTACAACACATTGGAAATTGTTGACCTTTTGCCATCTTTTCTCATAATCAGAGCATCACCAACACCTTCAGCTGCTAGAGTGTTGTCATTTACAAACTTCACTATGTTCTTCAACGACGGCTTCATGTTGACAAACCAATCTTTCCTTCTAGTCATGTGTGATGAGCATCCTGAGTCCAAGTACCACTAATCTTGGAATATTTCTTCATCTTTCGTTGTGACCATCAGCAACGTCTCTTCTTCTTCATGTTTCGCCAGCTTTGCACCAGTTTCTTGATTTTTCTTCCTTTCTGGACAATCACTAACATAGTGACCATACTTCTGACAATTGAAACATTGAATGTGACTTCTGTCTGGCTTTCGACCACCACCTCTTCCTCTACCTGCAACACCACCTCTTTGGTTGCCTTGGTTCCAAGGTTTCTTCTGAGTCGAATTACTGCCTCCTCTACCTTTGTTGCCATTCACGTTTCCTTTGCCTTTCCTTTCCTTTTCTGACTGTGCCTGCAAAGCCATATCAATCTTCGACTTTCCTGCAGCTCTCTCAGCCATCCTTTGTTCATGAGACTCAAGCGTCCCTTGAAGCTCTTCTTTTGTCAATACTGACAAGTCTTTCGACTCTTCTATGGCTATTACCACGTGGTCGAATTTTGGAGCCAATGACCTCAAGATCTTTGAAACAACTGATCTTGATGTCAACACCTCTCCACATACTTTGATTTGATTCACCAGTTTTGTAACTCTGGTGAAGAAATCTGTGATACTTTCGTTGTCTTCCATCTGAAGCAACTCATAGGTTCTCTTGTGAGTTTGTAATCTCACCTTTTTCACCTTTTCTGCGCCTCCAAACGACTTTTCAAGAATCTCCCATGCTTTCTTCGCTGACTCTGCATCACTAACTTTTTCAAAGTTATCTGGATCAACACACTAATGGATTATAAAGAGTGCTTTATAATCTTTCTTCTTCAATTCTTTGTGTGCGGCCTTTTCTTGATCCGTCGCGTTCTCCCCAAGCGGTGTTACTCCTTCCTTCACAAGATCCCAAAGATCTTGATAACAGAAAACCACCTTGATCTGCTTGCACCAATTCTCATAATTATCTTTCTTGAGAATTGGTAGGGTCGCCGAAAAGTGCCTATTTGAATGATTTATAGCCATCACGATTTTCTTCCTTGAATCGCAACCGGAGCTCTAGATACCAGATGTTGGAAATTCACCACAAACTATGGTAATTCCCCTTCAATCTTGTTCTCAAGATTGATAACGAACCACAAACATGCAATGGCAATGATGAAGAAGCAGAACAAGCAGTGAAGATTATCACAGTGCTAGTGTTTTGTATATTCACAGTTGCAAGATTGCAAGTGAAATAAAATCTGAAATCCCACAGTTCGTGGGTAAGAATTTTTCTCCAAATATTTCTCCTCTCTCTCGTTTCTTTTCTTACTATTTTTTCTTTATCTTCATCATTGCCATTGCGTGTTTGAGGTTCGTTATCAATCTTGAGAACAAGATTGAAGGGGAATTACCATAGTTTGTGGTGAATTTCCAACATGACTTAAGCAAGCTCCAAGAGCTTGGAATTACCATAGTTTGTTGTGAAGTGTACGACTGAGCATGAAGTGTATGTAAGGAGAAACAATAATGAATTGCTTATACTATGCCTCTATGTCGATGATCTGTTAATAACAGGGAGTTGCAAGAAGGAGATCGAAGATTTCAAACATGGCCTAAGAGAGGAGTTTGAAATGTCAGACTTGGGAAATCTCTCATATTTCCTTGGCATCGAATTCTACAAGACTAGTAGAGGTTTGATGATGCACCAAAGAAGATATGCAGGAAAAATACTCAAGAGATTTGAGATGCAAGATTGCAAACCAACTTCGACTCCAGCTGAGACCAGACTACAACTGTTGAAGGATTCAGATGAAGATGATGTCGACCCAACCCAATACAGAAGACTTATTGGGTCACTTAGATACCTTTGTCACACAAGGCCTGACTTAACATACAATGTGGGTATGGTAAGTAGATTCATGCAGAAGCCAAAGGTATCACACCTAACAGCGATGAAGAGGAAACTGAGGTATCTGAAGGGGACTCTCGACTATGGAATTTTGTTTCCTGCAGCTGATGAAGGGAAAGAATGCAAGTTAGTGGGATACACCGACTCTAGTTGGTGTAGTGATGCTGAGGATAGAAAATCCACAGCTGGATATGTGTTCATGTTAGGTGGTGCACCAGTTGCTTGGAGTTTGAGAAAGGAACCAGTAGTGGCATTGTCATCATGCGAAGCAGAGTATATAGCTGCTTCTCTTTGTGCATGTCAAGCAACTTGGATGGTGAACTTGGTCGAAGAGATTACAGGGAAGAATCATGGAGCAATTACCATGAAGATCGACAGCATGTCAGCTATCAACTTGGCGAAGAATCCAATAGCACACGGTCGAAGCAAGCACATCGAAATGAGGTTCCATTATCTTCGAGAGCAGGTAGCAGAAGGGAAGATGAAGTTGGAACACTGCAGAACTGAGAATCAGATTGCAGATATCATGACGAAGGGAGTGCAGGTCGAAGCCTTCAGAAGACTAAGAGCCATGATGAATGTAGATAGCTTAGACACAATGAATTAGGTGGTGGTGTGTTAAATGTAATTCATAGTGTGTCGAATTCGAAGCATTCATAGCTTAGTGTCGTGTCAAATTATTTAGGTTGTTTCGACACATTATTGTTAGATTTGATTTGATTGGATTCAGATTTGGTTAGATTAGATTTGATATTTTGGGCTTTTAATTTTGGGCCTTTGCAAATCTATATCTATAAATAGGAAGTATCCTTGCATTGTAATCATAGCATTGTATTGTATTCACAGTTGCAGATTTTAGCAGTGAAAGTGCAATATATTCAGAAATCCCACAGTTCGTGGGTAGAACACTTCTCCTCCAAATATTTCTCTTCTCTCGTTTTTCTTTTCTTGCTGTTAGTTTGTTCTTCTTCTTTCTTTGTTCTTCATTGCGATTGCGTATTGAAGTGGGTTTTGTGTATAATCTTGAGATCAAGATTGAAGTGGAATTCTCATAGGGTGTGGTGAATTTCCAACAATGTTAAGGTTCCTCATGACCAAAGATAACTGCATAAATGGTTGTTTTGTAGCGAGTTCAATAATGTTTATTTCTACGAAAATGTGTTGATTAGAAGGTAGTGGGTTGCAAAATGTTTGTTTCCATGGAAATGCATTGATATAAAAGGTTGTTTGATTAGAGGGATTGTGAGGTACAATAATAAATGGTTTTTTTGAATTAAGAATGATTTGAAGAACAATACTCTTTTATTTAGTTTTGAAGATTACACAATAGAAAAATTTAGAGCATTTCTTAATGCACCACCCAAGTTTCTTAGGCACCACGTGAAATTATTTTTTTGCCCCCTGATTCCGGATGTGCACATCCGGACGCACCAAATTTTAAAAAAACGCAGAGCTTTTTCGGATATGCATATCCGAAAACAATTCTGATGTGCACTTCCAGAAGGATTTCTTATTAATTCGCGCCAGACGTTCTTCCTCCCCTCATTATTCACTTTTCCATTTCCAAAATCTCTCAAACTCTCTCAAATTTTCAATCACCACAAATCTCGATTTTTTCCACTGGAGTTCGGTGCAGAGCAACTTCTACAACAATCAACACACTCCAAATCATCCGTATCTCATTTTAATCGGTAAGTTTTCAAATTTTAGAGTTTCGGAGTAATTTTCGAGTAATCGATTTAGAGTAGACATTTAGGTGTATAAATTGTTAGGTTGTATGAATAACATAGGTTAGAGACAATGTAGGTCATTTTTACTGCTTCAAACGGACGATCAGGGCCTTAAAATGCCCTTTTGTATGTTACAGCGGCCATGGCCGCCATTTTTAAACTTCAAAATACGTATCGGATGTGCAGAGATCCGGAAAGATTGTAACGTTTAATTTTCTGAGTGTTTTCGGATGTGCACATCCGGAAATACCCAACGTTAAAAATTCTGTGTCCTTCCGGATGTGCACATCCGGAAGACAATTTTTTTTTATTTTGTTTGTTTGTTTGTTTTTGTTTAATTATTTTTAAACAAAATTTAATTTATTTATTATGCTTTGCAGATTAGATGACTGACAAAGACGATCGTACCATACATGGACGGACAGCTCAACACACATCTGTCCGACGTGAGCGGATGCAGTCTACAGCCGAGGCTTCCGGCGCAGAGGGTGTTGGGGTAGGCCCTACAGCTGAGGGACATCCTACACCACATCCTACACCACATCCATCCATATCACAGGTTCATGCCACTTTCACGTCACAGGTTCATGCCACTCCCCCGTCAGCCGCCGATTCTACATCTCGGAGGTGTCGGGATTCTACTGCTAGTTCATCAGGGACCCAGCCCGCACGCAGGCGTCGTCGGGAGACTCCAGCTCCATCAGCTGCTCCTCCTCGTTCCCCTGTTCCTGTTCCTGTTCCAGAGGGTGATCACCCAACACATGATGGTGTTGATGCCGATGACGATTTCGATGAGCTGGGCAGTTACCCCGGGGGACCGTCTAATATGTCCCTACTCGTGGGGTACTCTGAGCATACTTCCAGATATGTCTGGCTAGGACAGGTAACCTTTTTCGGTTTATTTATAGAATTGTTTACGTTGAAAATATGTTCATTTGTAACATTGTTTTATTTGGAAATTTTTAGGCGAAGAATCCCCAGAAGTTCTATAACCACGGGGGTAAGGTTATGGACACGATTGAGATGCTGCCAGAGGCTGAGTGGTTCACGTCTGCACTTGCGGAGTCTGGTCTTGGAGGCATGTCTAGGATTGGGTATTCCCAGATCCAGTACGGTATCCTGATGGCATTTGTTGAGAGATGGTACCCTGAGACATCCTCATTCCATCTACCGTACGACGAGATCACGATCACGCTGGACGACAGCTCGTGCCTCTTACATCTACCAATCACGGGTACCCTTCTCCGTCACGGTAGGATGACGAAGGCGGACGACATAGAGTTGCTGGTTACAGAGCTTGGGGCTAGCCCAGAGAAGGCACACGCGGAGGTGCACCAGTTGAGGGGTGCACACGTCCGGTTCTCGTTATGATGGATAGATTTACTGAGGCGCTTGCAGAGGCAGGACGGGCAGATGGTGATCCAGCTGAGGTAGCGATCCACAGGACGCCTGCCCTGAGATGCTACTACTTGTTTTTGCTGGGCACGCAGGTGTTTGTGGACACCAGCGGCTATTATATTGATATCGTCTACCTCAGGTACCTTTTGGATCAGACAGAGATCCATGGGTACAACTAGGGGGAGATTGCGCTGGCATTCACCAATTCCAGGCTCTCTGATGGTTGCCGTTGGGCAGCCAAGACTGTGGCAGGCAGCTGTATGCTATACATGGTAACAATCTAATATTCTAAGTGATTTTTTCATTTCTTTTCTTTCTCTATTCATTATAATGTTTGACACCCATGTTATGTTTTCCATTTCAGGCGTGGATTTTACAGCACTTTCCCTATATTACTGGTTGGGGGAGTGCCTAGGGGTACACTGAGGATATGCCACGTGCTGCTGCATTTGTCCTGCTCAGAGGGAACCAGGCGCCGGACCCCTTCAGAGTGTATCTAGATCGGATGGCTGCTGAGGACGTTTTGTATTGCCCCTATGCCGCTCACCGTGTGATGCGCCCGTTCGATGAGGTTTGTTTGTTCTCAGGGTGGTTGGCATGCAGTTTGACCGTTACTGCCCGATACCTGCCAAAGCGCATCTTGCATCAGTTCGATTACACGCAGACGATCCCCAGGATGCCTCATGAGTCTGCTCCTCTAGGCTTGACCCGCATGCAGATAGATGAGCTATATGCTGACTACCAATCCTACTTGGTACCGTAGGAGGCTCGGGTGACCAGTGCGGAGACAGACTGAAGTGTTGCTGCCGAGTACATCGTGTAGTTCTACACCGTCTCACACGCATGCATGGTGCCCACTGCTGAGGGATCGCCATCCAGACCTGCTCATCAGGAGATATTAGAGGAGCGGCAGTCTCAGTTGGACCATACTCAGGATGTCCTACCACGCTGTCGTCAGATATTATAAATAGGGCAGCAGGCCATTGCGAACAGTCACCTCCCTGAGGGCTCTGGTGCCAGACTTACTGTGGATAGGATGATTGCGATTGCTGGGGGGGCACTTCAGTACCGCAGGCATTGATCCAGGTTGGGGGGTAGGGGTAGAGGAGCAGGGGAGCCAGGAGAGATCCTTCGCCATACGCAGTAGTTTTTTTTTATGTATCATATTTATATTACATGTATGCACTGTATTTTGACAGAAGTTTATTATATATATATATATATATAATTTTATTTTATATATGGATGTTGTCAAATGTATATTAAGTTGCGACGATTTATTAACATATGCGACTAAGCAAAAAAACCGATTTAAAAAAAAAATAAAGTTCTGCTGTTTTCCGGATCTGCAGATCAGGAATGTTTCCGGATGTGCACTTCCGGAACATATCAGCGTTTTTAAAAAAAATGGTGCATCCGGATGTGCGCATCCGGAATCAGGGGGCAAAACCGAAAATTCAGATGGTGCCTAAGAAATAAGGGTGGTGTGATAAGAAATGCTCAAAATTTATCGTCTAATGTTTGATACATGTTTAAAAATATTTTAATAAATTCAAAGCAATATTTTAGAAAGAGTAAGAAAGTTATACAAAATGACCCTCAAGTCTTATAAATGGATCTGGAAGATATTATCTGACTTAATGATCATTACCATCTTGATACGACATTTGTTTGAGCATCATCTAGGCATGCATTATAAAGGCTTCACTATAGTACCTACTAGTACATGGTGTCACTATCATCTGATTGTATAAACTCAAGCAACCATCAATTTCCTCTAGTAAAATCAAAGCTTAAAGTCAACAACTTGGTCCTCTGTAAGAAGAATAACTTAGTTATTTTCCCTCTCGATGTTTAAATTTGAGATACACTAATATAAGCTTTAAGTGAAAAATGTACAACATCGTATGCGACAATATCTACTATGTGTGCAAAGAATGTGAATTGTAACACCCATATATAAATACATATGTCTAGAAAATACATATTATACATGTTTGCAAGTTTGGTACTGAAATACAAATAAGTTTCTAGTAGCACATTGTATACATTACATGTCAAAACATAAAATCTAAAAACAATGGCATAATATACTCAAGATGCTCCAAAAACTAAGAACTAGATCATATCAAATGATCTCAAAATAGAGTCTTCAAAACGGAAACAATGCCATCCAAAAATTATCTGAGACAACTAAGGATATCAAACTGCTTTATCCTTACCCTTCACGGAACCGGAACCACCTGAAATATAATCAACAACATGGGGTGAGATAATAATCCCAGTGGGTTCCCAATCTTATGGATTCTCTCGGCTTTACAAGGTTCTAACCAATCCTAACTCAATTCATAAGGGAAGGGATAAAACTTGAGTTCACAAACCACACACTATATGGAAACATGTTGCTTAAGTCCAAAAACTCAAACTATCACTAATCGGAAACTATAACAAGGCATCCCCTTTTCGTATCCTCTCCTATGTCTAGGAGATCGACACGAGTCATGGATCCTTGTAACGTACTTTGACCTACGAAATTAATTCAAATCCAAGGGAAACATAGTCCACATGAATCATCATTTCTCATGGGCCATACCCCATCACAAGTCTCTTTACCCGTAGGCTCCATTCATACAACGAGAATCAAACCTGTCAAAGTAATAGTGCGTACATTTCAGAGAAGCTATTTATATAAGCCTCCACTGTCGGAACGACACAACTTAATGGAATTGGTTATGACTATGTGAACACATACACAAACATGATTGTATTCGACAATCACAAGGCAACTCATTCACCTTATTCTCAAAGTAACACAAAGTTAACACATGTTCCAGATAATGTCACACCTCTCCACTAAACAACTACTTGTCAAGAATGCACACCTAGGCATCAAATGCACAAGCATTGTCATCTAAGTCATCTATCACTTCCAAGTCACATCACTAGGTCATTCCATTAAATTGTGATAAGGTTTTCCTCACTCTTTCTTAATCCTTTTCAATCACATAATTCATCATTTTAATCAATCCACCATCTACAAATCCACATGCATATTACTCACAACAATCAATATAAACAAGATATAAGAACAATAAATGTGCATGTGAACCAACCAAGCAAGCATCAAAATAAGGTATGAAAAATACTGCCAGGTTCGCAATGCAAGGGCCAGGCGAGGTCCCTTCGCCTTGAGTTTGCTATGCGAACTCTAGGCGAGATAGAATTTAGAGGCAGTAGCAAAAGGGGTCAGTGGTCGTTGTGTGAATGTCCGCCTTCGTCTCGCCTTTAGCTCGTAGTGTGAGCATGATAGATTGTCACGTTCACCTTCAGCTCCCTGTGCGAGCCCTGCAAATTCTAGAATTCCTGCATAACATGGACAGTCCCAAAGGGGTTTTCAAGCCCCATTCACCCAATCTCATTCCAAGCATTGATATCAACATTTCAAGTACAAAACAACATTTAGGCAACAATCCAACACCAACATCATAAACACAACAAGAAACATATTACTTCTATGGAAATGGGGAAATCTGACCAAATCCAATCTCACACATTCTATCTATAATACTCTTACCCTAATGTATATAACTAGAACCCACCTCTAGGTAAAGATGAAGAAGTTGTTGATGATGAAGATGAGATGATAAACAGTGATGAATTTCTAAGTTTCCCTCTTCTAGGGTTTCTTCTTTCTCTCTACTTCTCTTCTTCCTCTTTTCCACTTTTATCTTCTTTCTTTCTACTCTTACTATCTTTCTCTCTATTCTTCTTTTTATTTCATTTCCTTCTTTTCTACTTGATAGAATAAAATATTTTGTCATAATTGGCTATAATTAGTTTCCTGTATTTATGTTGTATCATAAATAGATAGTTAATCAAACGTTACACAATAGTTGTATATATTCTATTCACATGAATGAGAAACCCACGAATTCTATTATCTTACATGGTATCAACCCTAATCGATCTCTCTCTAAAAAAAAATCCTATGCGTACCGCCGCCACCGAACACGAGAACCAGCGTGTTTCTCGGCCTCTGCTCTGTTCCCGCCGTCGCTGACGCACACTGCACCACCGTGCATAAGAACCCACACATTTCTTCTTCACTCTGTTCGCGATTAAGATATGTGTTCGCGATTCCAATCTCTGTTCCGACACTTCCGACGAACACAACAACACCGCACCGTGCCTTTTCTTCTCCACGCCGTGCTTTTTGTTCATAATTGTTTTCTTTTCCACTGCAAATCATGTCTGATTCAGAACATAGCGATTTCGTCTAGCCCAAGGTCACTATGCTCAACGGTTCAAAAACGGAGTTTCATCCCGCTCTTGCCGTCTCCAATATTAGGAACCACATTCCTATTATTCTTGAGATGGAAAAAGATCAATATGGGACCTGGGCCGATCTCTTCCGCATTCATGCTCGCTCACATCGAGTCCTACATCACATCGTTCCATCTACAAGAACAACACCACCAGCCTTTACCGATGCCAAACATGAACAATGGACCACTCTAGATGCCACCGTTCTTCAGTGGATTTATTCCACTATTTCTACTGATTTGCTGACCACTATTCTGGAACCCGACTCCACTGCAATGAAAGCATGGAATCGTTTGGCAGATATTTTTCAGGATAATTAAAACGCTCGTGCTGTCATTCTTGAGCAAAATTTCTCTAACACTCTCATGGAGGATTTTCCCAATGTCTCCGCTTACTGTCAGCATCTTAAGATGCTCTCTCACCAGTTGAGAAATGTCGGTTATCCTATCAACAATCATTGTCTGGTTCTTCAACTGATATCTGGTCTTCCAGAAGCTTACCGCAGTGTTGCCACCTTGATTCGCCAGAGTAACCCTCTTCCTGCATTCTATCAGACTCGCTCCATGCTCACCTTGGAAGAAGCTGGTATGGCTAAAATGGAAAACACCGGCTCTCATGCTGCCATGCACACCACTCAGTAGCGACCTTCTAAAGACACCTCTCAGCGTGGCAACCGCCACTCTGGGAATCGTTCTCGCTCTCGTGGCAACCAGGACCGCAGAGGGGGACGTGATAATCGTAGTGGACCTCAGTCTAGAGCTCCCAACGCCCCTTCCTCATGGTCTTATCCCCCTTGGTAGCAGCAACAACAGTACCCATCTTGGCAACCATGGGGTTGGACTCCACCACCATGGGCTATGCCTTCGTGTCTGTATCCCACGTCTCAGTGGACACGCCCTACCGGTCCTCCGAAGCAGCCTGGAATTCTAGGACAATGTCCTCAGGCATATGCATCTTCTACATCATCTCTGACACTGACAGATATTGAGGCAGCTATGCACACCATGTCTCTCCACACTCCTGACAATCAGTGGTATGTGGATACTGGCACAACATCTCACACGACAGCATCTCGAGGTAATCTCTCGTCTTATTTTCCTTTAAGTAATTCAAATCAGAAATTTATTGTTGGCACTGGACATGGAATTACAATTCACGGCACCGAAAACACACAAATTGCCACCTCTCACCAACCCCTTCACTTAAACCATGTCCTACAAGCCCCGAAAATTATTAAAAATTTAATTTCTATGAGACGACTTACCACTGACAACAATGTCTCTGTTTCATTTGACCCTTTTGGCTTTACTATTTCTGATTTTCAGACGGGGATCCCTCTCATGAGGTGTGATAGCCATGGCGATCTATATCCAATCACCATTCCCTATAGTTTTGTCGGTCTTACATCCAGTCTTTGGCACGGTCGTCTTGGCCATCCCGGCGTGTCTGTTTTAAATTTCCTTCACAATAATAAGTTCATATGTTGTGAACCTTTTAATTTGTCTATTATTTGTGACTCTTGTGTTTTAGGCAAACAAGTGAAATTGCCATTTTTTAATTCTTAAACTACAACTTTGACGCCCTTTGATATTTTACATAGTGATTTGTGGACGTCTCATATTTTAAGTTCTGTTGGCCATAAATATTATGTCTTATTTTTAGATGATTTTACAAATTTCTTGTGGACATTTCCTATTAGCAGAAAATCTCAAGTATTTGAAATGTTCCAGTCACTTACAAAACTTATTCAAACACAATTCTGCAAAAAGTCAAATCTTTTCAATGCAACAATGGCGACAAATATAATAATGAGCTATTTCGAAAATATTGCACTGATAATGACCTTGTTTTTCGTTTCTCTTGTCCTTACACATCCTCACAAAATGGAAAAGCGAAACGCAAAATAAGAACCATTAATAATATGATACGCACTATGCTAGCTCATTCCTCTGTTCCCCCATCATTTTGGCATCATGCTCTTCACATGGCAACTTATCTTTTAAAAATTCTTCATTGTCAAACACTTCAAAATCAGTCACCGACACAACTCTTATATCACCGAGATCCCACCTACACACATTTACGAGTATTTGGTTGTCTTTGTTATCCGTTATTCTCGTCACCTACCATTCATAAGTTACAACCCCGCTCTACTCCGTGTGTTTTCTTGGGTTATCCCCCAAATCATAGAGGTTATAAGTGTTTTGATTTGTCAAACAAAAAATTAATAATTTCGAGGCATGTTATCTTTGATGAAACTCAATTTCCCTTCACCAAGATACACTCACCCTCACCTCAATCTTATCACTTCCTAGACGACGACCTACACCCTTACCTTATACAATAATGGCAAAATCAAATATCACCACCTGTTGCGTATAACCAACCAACACCAACAACCACAATTGACCAACCGCTCTCTTCAATAAACCAACAATCCACGTCTCTTACCTCTCCGATCAACTCACCCACAACAATTTCCTCTACCTCACCCCCGCCAATCCAGCCGCATCCCCCTCCACCTACACGAACCATCACCACCTGTAGCATGAAAGGCATTGTCAAACCCCAAAAAATATTTAACTTATCAATCTCTCACTCTAACCACACCATCTCTCCCATACCTAAAAACCCTATCTGGCCTTATCAGACCCGAATTGGAAATCCACAATGCAATCTGAATGTGATGCTAATATTATTCGATGTATGTAGATTTTTAAGCATAATAAAAATTATGATGGTTCCTTTGAGCGGTATAAGGCTCGCTTGTAGGTGATGGCAGGTCACAGGTTGCAGGTGTGGATTGTGATGAGACTTTCAGTCTCGTGGTGAAACTAGCTACCATTCGCACAATACTCACCATTGCTTTATCAAAATCTTGGCCTATACATCAACTGGATGTACAAAATGCTTTTTTACAAGGTGATCTACATGAAACTGTCTACATGCATCAGCCATTGGGTTTCCGCGACCCTCATTATCCAGATTATGTTTGTCGCTTGAAGAAGTCACTTTATGGTCTTAAGCAAGCACCTAGAGCAGGGTACCAACACTTTGCTGATTATGTCGCAACCATTGGTTTTCACCATAGCACATCATACCACTCCCTCTTCATATATCGACAAAGTTTAGACATGATCTACATTCTGCTCTATGTAGACGACATCATCCTTATCACCTCTACTCATGCACTTCGCAAATCCATTATGTCATTCGTAGCATCTGAGTTTGCAATGAAAGATTTGGGTCCAATGATTTATTTTTTGGGAATTATTGTATCTCATCATCCTAGTGGCATCTTTCTCAGTCAAAGCATTTATGCCTCAGAGATCATCGAACGTGCAGGCATAACGTCCTGCAAACCGTCTTCCACTCCTGTTGACACGAAGCAAAAGCTTAGCACCTCCACCGCCACACCATATGAGGATCCATCACTATATCAGAGTCTTACAGGGACTTTACAATATCTCACCTTCACTCGACCTGGCATATCATATGCGGTTAAACAAGTTTGTCTTCACATGCATGCACCTAGTACGGAACATATGCTTGCTTTCAAGCCCATTCTGTGCTATGTTTAGGGTACCATATATCTTGGGTTACATTTATCACCATCCCCCATTACATAGCTTATCTCATAAACTGTCGCTGATTGGGGTGGATGTCCAGACACCAGACGCTCCACATCTGGTTATTGTGTGTTTCTTGGTGACAACCTTATCTCTTGGTCTTCCAAAAGGCAACTCACTCTTTCTCGTTCTAGTGCGGAAACCGAATATAGAGGTGTTGCTAATGTTGTATCTGAGTCATGTTGCTTCATAATCTTTTACTGTAGTTTCATTTTCCTATTCCCTAGGCCACTTTGGTGTATTGTGACAATGTTAGTGCCATTTATCTCTCTGGTAATCTTGTGCAACATCAGCGTACCAAACATATCGGGATAGACATTCATTTTATTGAAAGAAAGAAAGTGACACGAAAGTGATTTCATAGTATATGCTTTTTCTTGAAAGAGTAAAATAATTGTATTTGTGCTTAGATCTATTTACATATATATATATATACAGAGAGAGAGAGAGTTAGAGAGAGAGAGAGAGGGAGAGAGAGAGAGAGGTGTACGTGGGTCAGTTTGAATTGGGTTTGCCCAAACTCAATATTCAATCTATAATGGACACTCCGGTTTAGGTGAGGTAAAATAACCACCCGTTACATCAGTGAGTTGGTTTGGGCAAATTTACTAATTTTTGTGTTGGGTTGGATAGTGGGTTGCCCAATAAAGTTTATGTTTTATTAATATTAAATGACTAAATGATGAGTTATCATATTTTTTTCATAAAAATTGCTCAAAATTTTTATCTTCAAAAAAATTAGATAACCTATTTTTACAATCTTTTAGCATCAGAAAATGGTAAATGATATCATTAACTAATAAAAATTATCATAACATACTAGCAATAAACTAAAGTTTCTTGACATAAAATGTATTAAAATCAAAATAACTAATGAGTGAAACAATCAAAATTAGTTAAAGTCATGATTCACTAATATAAGAAATGTTAAGAGAATAAAGTTGCAACAACTAAGTTAATATTTATAAAAATAATTAAAATTGTAATAATAGATTTTTGATTAGTGAGTCAGAGGGTTTTTTGGGTTAGTGTTCAGGTTTACCCGAAATCCAATTTTTTATTGGGTTTTTTAGTTTTTTAAATCCATATCCACCAAATTAGACGACTCAACCAACTTTTTTGAATTTTTTGGTTGTGTTTGACCTGGTTTTATGGGTTGACCCAACCCATGTATATATATATATATATATATATATATATATATATATATATATATATATGCGATTTGATAACGTATACTCACTTGTTTTTATGAAGGTTTATGTTAGTAACACATACCTCATGGTGTATATAACCATTTTTAATTAAAGTTTGGTAAAACACACATTCATAAAAACAAGTAGGTTTGTTTTTGCAAACCTTAGGGGTTTGCAGAAATAGACCCACTTGTTTTTATGAATGTGTGTTTTAGCAACATGCATCTTAAGGTGTATTTAACCATTTTTTAGTTAAAACTTGTTAAAATAGACATTCATAATATATATATATATATATATATATATATATATATATATATATATATATGGTTCATATCCTATGAGAATGTCATTTTTATGTAAGAACATGAAAATGAATCTGAATCATTAGATTTTAAAATAAAATGTGGAGATTATGTGTGGTTTTTGTTTTTCTCTCTCCTCTATTATTAAAATAAATGATGGAGGAGAGAGAAAAAAAACTGATACATAATCTCCACCATTTATTTTAAAATCTAATGGTTCAGATTCATTCTCATGTTCTCACATAAAAATGTCATTCTCATATGATACGGTCTCTCTCTCTCTCTCTCTATATATATATATATATATATATATATAATTATTCATTTATTTGGTTGTAAATTCTCAAAGGGATAAGTTTTAATCAAATTATTTGAGACGAAGAGATCCAGTTGTGATAAGTTTATTGTGTTTGAAATATAAGATATAGATAAGTTGGACTAAAAAATATCTTTGTAATCTTGTAATATGTTTGATTATAGTGAAACTATCTTCTAGTGAGGTGATTCGACGTAACTCCGAGTTAATGAAGTGAACCAGAACAAAATAAGTGCATTAGAATATATTCCCTTATCTATTTATCATTTAATATTTATCATTTATGATTGATTTGATTTTCATTTGAAATGAACCAGAAATTTTTTTAAAGAACCAAGTCAATTTAAACTTCCCTTTGTTATGTTTTTTTTTTATCTTCAGTTAATATAATATTTTCTATCTCTTATTAAAACACTTAACCGTGTAAAAATAAAAGATTTTTGAGAAAAACACAGTTATAACTTCAATTTTTAATGGTGAAGGAGTCGATACTTCTTACTCAATTAAACCTCCTATTTTTGATGAAATTTTTTTGACTATTAGAAATATAAAGTTTATAGTTTTTTTATCTCTCTAGATTTAGAGCTACAGAGTTTAGTAAAAAAAAAAGTATATGTCGTCATAAAGATGATGAAATAAATGATATTGATAATTTTCTTTCGGATGATGGACGAAATAAGGATTACAAGCCACATCATTGATGACTCCATTTATGTGAGTTATTATTTACTTCTTAAATAGTTGGATTTATCACTTGTATCTTAGATGTTTAGAGTTAGTTATATATTTTTGAGTAGCATTTTATGTTTATTGATTAATACTTTAGGTGTCCCATCTTTGGATTTATTTTCTTTAGGTGCTCCTCTAAAATTAAAGCACTAACGTTTTGATGCTTGTTTTAAATCATTAATAATCAACGATTTTATCTTTTATTAAATGCGGTTATTTTTGTGGCCCACGATGGCCTTAGGAACCGGCGTTCATATTTGTGGCCCACAATGGCTTCAGGTCCATCTTTATATTTGTGTTTATATTTATAGGTAATACTCATGCATTTCTAGGTCTTTTATCTAGATCGTCTATGAAACCCAATAATCATTTATACTATTATCTTATTTTATTTCTAATTCTAATTAAAAGGTTTTTTCCCCTTGTTTACCCTATTGTAAACCTCGTGCATTTGAGGACAAAAGTTTTGAGTTAGGGTTCAGGGAACAACCTAATAGTGTATTCTGGTTTTCTCTGTATAGCAACAATGAAACCTACACCAATTGGGTAAATAGAGTAGAGAAGAAGAAAGGAAAAATATGGAAAATCAAAGCATATTCGTCTTGATTCAGCTGTCGAGAACTAGGTCAAGGTATATTGCCAACATGCTCATTGCCACTCTTTGTTTTTGGGAATCTTCAACATCCACATTTAAGCTTCCCTGTGGGGATGATAACTCCTACTTTTTTCGACAATGCAACCTTCACCAACAGGGAAAGCTTTCAACCCCTACACCAAGATTAAGACCAAGCCAAATTTCACATTTGACCATGCTGGTTTCAACGCTTACATTAAAGATCACCATGAACAAACTGGGGAAGTTTCTGACTATGGGCATATCACTTACTTCACCCTTTGGTTATCTTATTACATCTTTTGTTTTGGCTATCTCCAAATAGCCAAACAATTTATACTACTAGCAACCCAACTTCATGAGCATCAAAATGTTTATCTTAGCAAACTAATCTTGTGTTGTGTTTATGAATCCTTAGGAGCTTCCTCCCTTGACATCATAGTACGAACTAGTTCTGATGAAAATTTCCTGATTTTTAGCCCTATATGGATCATTCAACTTTAGCTTAATGCCACTTTTGAACCTTCTCTAGGTTTTACTATCTCACATGATCTAGGTCCATCTTTATATTTGCGTTTATATTTATAGGTAATACTCATGCATTTATGGGTCCTTTACCTAGATCGTCTATGAAACTCAATAATTATTTATACTATTCTCTTATTTTATTTCTAATTCTAATTGAAAGGTTTTTTTCCCCTTGTTTACCTTATCGTAAACCTCATGCATTTGAGGACAAAATTTTTGAGTTAGGGTTCATGAAACAACCTAATCATGTATTTCATTTTTATCCTTCTACCAACAATAAAACCTACACCAATTGGGTAAATAGAGTAGAGAAGAAGAAAGGAAAATTATAGAAACTCAAGGCATCTTTGACTTGATTCAGTTGTCAAAAATTGTGCCAAGGTATAATGCCAACATGCAAATAACCACTCTTTGTTTTTAGGAATCTTCAACATCCATATTTCAGCTTCCCTGTGGGATGATAACTCCTACACTTTTCGACATTGCTTCCATCACCAGTCTTCAACCAATAGGGAAAACTTTCAACCCCTCCACCAGGAACAAGACCAAGCCAAATTTCACATTCGACCATGTTGGTTTCAACGCCTACATTAAAGATCACCATGAACAAACTTAGGAAGTTTCCGACTATGAGCATATAACTTTCCCCTCCCTTTGGTTATCTTATTACATATTTTGTTTTGGCTATCTCCAAATCCAAATAGCCAAAGAATTTATACCACTAGCAACCCAGCTTCATGAGCAGCAAAATGTTTATCATAGAAAATTGATCTTGGGTTGTCTTTATGAATCCTTAGGAGCTTCCTCCCTTGATATCAGAGCACAAACTAGTTCTGATGAAAATTTTCTAATTTACGGCTCTATATGGCTCATTCAACTCTAGCTTAATTCCACTTTTGAACCTTCTTTAGGTATTACTGTTTCACCTGATTTAGAAAGACAAGTCAAAGGTACTAGACACAATTTGCCGACTCTAGAAGATGTTGACTTGTCGACTGAATTAGCTTTCAAGAAATATTTCTTCATATTTATGAATTATGTCGAATTCGTTTCTTCTATGGCACCATTTGTCAATCGAAGGTATGAACCATATTGGTTCAAAAGAAAATTTCCGACTTCTTCACTTGGAAACCAATATGAAGCACTTGACATATGGGTAACTTTCTTTACATCCACTATTCTATCAACTAGAACTTCACTGGGGAAAGCTGGACTTGGGCTTGTTGGGTATCAGCTAAATTTGGTAGCTAGGAAATTTGGCTTCAACCAATTCTTGCCAAGATCACTCTTCACCAATGACAAGGAAATTTTCTAGGCTAATACCACACCGACAGAGAAAAACTACAAGGCGTGTTTATACTTTTATGCTAAAAAAGTCATTAATCTGAGCCCCTTCAAATTTGAAGCATCTTTTCTCTGCACTAAAGAATTCAAAGAGTGATGGACGACATATCATACTAATTTTGCTTTGGATCACTCAACTCTGCTTCAACATCTAAAGCATGCCTTTTCCTTTCTGCAAAAATTAACCAAGAAACCGAAAGGTTGAGGTACGCGTATCAAGGAGAATCAAGTTTTTCAAAATTACTTCGAAATTATGTATAATCCCTACCGACTTAGTCAAATTATTCACGAGGCGACTTTTTCTTTAAAACAAAAAATTATCAAAAATCTTCCAAATTCATAATTTTCCTTACGTAAAAAATAGATATGAGTTTTCTTGGAATTTCATCCTCCCAAATTTCCACCATTCCCAACTTATAAACTTGGCTTAGCTTTCCAGCCACCACTTCCAAAATGGTGTCATTTTGGGTCTTTGACAGAACTATAAAATGAGTCAAAAAAACCCGCCTAGAGAGTAACTTTGACTAAGTATAATATATAAATTATCCATGACCTTTAAGAGTCGATCTCGAACAAATCCAAGTCATTTCTACCATACTAGAAGGTGACATAGTGATACTCTTAAAACTCACTAACTCCTATTTTGTTTCACACTATTTACCCGTGTCAAAATTTTGTAGCTCGAGCTCTCATTCCCCTAGAAGGTTCGAAAAAGAAGAAAATCAAACAAGCTGAAGACAGTGATAAAGAATCAGGCCCAGTACTTGGCCAACCAAAAGGGATAAAACAAGTAAATTTTATAAACCTTTGTTATCTTTATGTTAGATTATGTACCTTTTATTTATCCTTATTCTAAGATTTCAGAGTCGAAAAAGAGGAGGTAGTTCCACTGCTACCCCAAGTAAAAAAAAGACAAGAAAAGAAACCCCAACTGTCACTCCTGACAGTGAAAGAACTTAGGTTTAACCCATAATTCAACTTGTATTAACATCTTCTATCTCTTTAACTGAACTATTCATTACACTAACAATTGTATGTTTCAATTTGACAAAGGAGTCGGAGAAAATAACGAGGACAAAGAGAATGACGAAGATGATGATCATGAGGAAAGTGAAGAGGTTTCCACTGAAATCAACCGTCCCAAATACTGGAGTAAATGGCATGACGGAGCTAGAAAATTAAAACTCCGACAAGCCAAGAAGCAAAATATCCAAACTCAAAATGCCAATACACAAGAGAGACCAAAAAGAAAATTGGTTCTCTCTTATAACAATGAAGAATAAGAAGAAGATGAAGGTACATAGCTAACTTGAAATAAAGAAAATCAACAAAGACAACCTACTATTGACGAACGTTCAGAGAATGAGGATTCAATATACATCAAACAATTTATAATATTGTTCCACTTCTTCCTTCTTATAGGAAATTCCAATTCCTGTTACTCATCCTCCAGCAAACATTGCCTTAGATGTTGATGAGATCTCAAAATCTGACCATCCTCCAACAAAATCTCCACCATAACAACCAACAGCTGAAGATCCATTTGGGGACGACAAGTAATTAGAGAAAGTAGTCGAAAATCAAGATCTCGAACAACAATCGACTAGTCCAGATGAAAATACCCAAGCAAGTGAACATGAAAATGTTGACCAGATGTAAAAGAACCAAGATCAAATGGAAACTCAAGATGTTACCAACGAAAAATAACATCTACAATTACAAAGCTCACAAGCAACCACTGAGGTTCCTTTTTCGACTACAACTACTATTGATCATTCTCAAGCTAGAGATTCTTCATCCAAAACCTACAGTACTTCTCTTAGTTGTGAGGAAATAAAACCATAAAGAAAAAAAAGATCATTAAGAGGCTTTAAGAAATCTTATGATCAATCAAAGTATTGGATCCATTAGAAAATCTCCAAGCTCCTCCACATTGTCAAGTAGTGGGCTTTCTGGTGGCTCTCTCACTCTGCTAGTTCAACAATTAAAAGCAAAGGTCTTCGAAGCATATTTATTCAAAACCATCAAAGAATATCCTCCTACTATGTCTAACATCAAGAATTTATTGAAACATCTTAATGGTCAAGATTTCCCTAATCCCACTGTTCATTTCATACTGGAGTTTGAATCATTTATCGACTAACTCACTTAGAGCATAAAAATGAAGGAGTTTGTGAACAAGTTTAGGAAAAATAATGGCACTATGTCCTAGTAATGTAACCTAATTGCTCAGTCTCAAAGTCGATTTGATGAGTTAGAGGCACAAGCTAAAAAAGATCAAGATCAAGTCGCTGCCTACAACAAACAAATTGCAAACTTGATGAAACATATTGAAGAACTGCAATGAAAAAGTCTGCATTCGAAAATTCTAAAATAGCTTCTCTTAAAAAAAAACTTAGTTCAAGAGGCCAACATTGGTCTTCAGTATGCGGACAACACTTATATATCGGAAGAAGAAATCTAAACCCTAAAAGTCGAATACTCAATGAATGATACAAGAATCAAGCTTGCAAAAAAGTAATTTGAAAGGATCAAGGCTTAATTTCCCTTATGAGTTCTTGACTTCTTGTTTGCTGTTGTGTAATTGTGTAATGACAATTTTACATTTTGGCACTTTAATTTTAATGCCATTTTATCACTTTCATTCCCTATGGATTATTCTTCTATTATCCGAATCTTTTGCAACATAGATTTGCATTTCTTTAAGTACTTGCCATTTATTCTCAGAGTTCAACCTTCAGGACCCAACTTTTTAACTTTATAGGCATTATTCGAAAACTCTTGACTAATTCGAAATGGACCTTCCCAATTTGTTGACCACTTACCCAAAGTTCTATCCTTTCGATCCATTGATAAAACAACTTTCCAAATGTAATCACCAACTATAAAGGCTTTCGACTTAACCTTTTTATTATAGGCCTTAACTATTTGTTCATTTTGTCTTATAATACGTTCAGAGTAGCTAATATTTCCTAACCTAAATCAACTAATTCATCTAACATTATATTCCAATAATGATCAGCAGGAATTTCAATTTGCCTTTAAATTCTAGTTGATTGTAAAAAAAATTCGACAAGAAAACCTGCATCATGACCCAATTTTAATCGAAATGGAATAGAATTAGTTGTCTCTTTAGGAGAATTTCGGCAAACACATAATACTTGGTCTAAAGTTTTATGCCAATTTCTTGGCTTTTGACCAATTTTTTAAATTAGGCCAATTATAATTTTATGAGCTGCTTTGACTTGGTCATTCGCTTGAGCATAATAAGGAGTAAACGTTAAAAGTTTGATTCCTAAATCTGATGCAAACCCAACCATTCTTCGACTAGTAAAAAATGTGCCTTAATCACTGGTTAAAGTCTCAGGTATTCCCTACCTATAGATAATATGGTTTTGAATAAAAAGAATTACCGCTTTCTGATTAACATTAGTCCAAGGAACAACTTCCACCCACTTGGTAAAATAATCTATACCAACCAAAATGTACTTATGACATTTGGATGAATTAGGATGAATTTCACTAATTAAATCTAAAGCCCAACCTCTAAATGGCTAAGTCTTGACAATTGAGTGTAACTCACTTGTACGAACATGTTAATAATTGCACGCTTCTAACATTCTTAACAATCCTTTGGATGATGTAGGTCAGATTTCACTAATTAAATCTGAAATTCTGGTATAGCAGATTACATATGTCCTAACAACATGTCAAGAAATTGATCTCTGCTTCACTCTAAAACAAGGACAAAATAAACAAGCTGATACTCTGAATATCAGCAAAAGAGTCACAACAGATGTTTCAACATCTGTTACAACATGTTAATCAACAAGCAAATACTAAACTATAAATTTGCAGAATGATAAATAACATAAGATATGTTAACCCAGTTCGGTGCAATTCACCTACATCTGGGGGCTACTAAGCAAGGAAGAAGAATCCACTATCAGTATTATATTTTATGTAAACAACCTCTGGTTTACAGTAAACAACCTCTGGTTTACCTATCACTACCCAATGAAAACTTTATCTAAGAACTCCATCCTAGATAAGAGAAACCTATCTCACTCCCTTAATCACTTCCTGTGATATCTAACTGTTATAGTCACAATAAATGTATCATCCTACTTGAAAGATTCCTCTTTCAATACAAAGTTCAGCCAAATACACTTGACTAACAATCCAACTTGGATTCTATTGGATTTGCTTAAAAGCTTCATCCAAGAACAATATACAATTCATTACCTAAAGGTTTCTGAATCTGTATAAACATCTATGTCTACCACAATGTATCCAAACGATACAAAGGGAGACTTACAACACAAGAAAGCCCTACGACTCTCAAAACCCTAAACTCTTTTTTTTTACAAAAATGTTACAAAGGATTAGTTCATCTGCCCTAGGTCTATATATTTCTTTTATAACCATAAAGAAGAATGGATTTGTGCTTCAAAAACGCAGCAACTCTGTTCCTCAGAATCTGCAAAATATTCTCCTCAAGAATAGTTTCTTCAATCCTAAGTTTCCTAAAATGTTTCCACAATTTAGAAAACGACACATCTTCAAATTCCAAGAGAATCTCTAATTCCTTAATCTGAACGCCACCTAGGATACACAAACGATCTTCTGCAATCTGAATTTAAATTAACAGATTCAAACCAGATTTTAAAACTGTAACAGACAATGATGTCGAATAACCCTGTTAGGACATCTTGTCAAAACATCTTGTTCTTCAAGTTCTGCTACATGTTAGGACATATTGTCCAACATGTTTTTGTCAGGTTTGTTTTACCAAAATTAATGCCAATAAAAAAAAAAGGAGACTTCAATCTCCCCCTTTGGCAGATTTTGGCTAAAACAAACCAAATAACCATTGCATGCAAACACACAATAGTTAGAGGCAAAAATCAGTCAGCAATGGAAACAACACAAAGCTAGCAGTCTCCTCCTCTACTTAGAACTTCTTATGCTGTAACAAGAAATTAAAAAAAATCTCTCCCCCTCAATAGCAGCCAACAACCAATGATTACTTAAGTTAGTACTACTCCCCTTTTCTAGCCATAATATGACAAAGGTAGATTACTAACTAAGCAACCACATAGAAGCAAATATGTAAAGTACAAGCAAGCACAATTCTCTGACCAAGGCCCATAGTATTGCCCCAATAGTCACAGACATACAAGATTTGAAGAATAATCACGACCCTCTGCACTCAACTCTAAACAAACTCCTTTCATTCAGAATTAGTAAACTTGATCATGATATCTTCAATATATCAACAAAAAACTTCCGTTGATCTTGACTTCCAATCTGCAGAGAAAAATAAATTCTCCCAGATAGAAATCATGATTCTTAGGACACTCCCAAGAAGCTTGTACAAATCTGATTCAATCCATTAACACCCAATAGAAGAACAAAAAAAATACACTGTCAAGTTCACCATGAGCTAGAACAGTACACAATGTCACGACATCTTGTCTGAAATTACACCCTCACCAGAGGAACATAATCACAAACTGCTTGAAACCATAAATAATCTTGATAAACAACTGCACTACTGCAGCAACAGATCCTAGGCAGAAGTTTAACTTCCCTTGTCAAAGATAACCAGTGCTCCTTTGTAAGAAGAACACTTTAAAGTGAATGGAAAACATAAGACTCATCTTCATGTTTTCAAGAGCTCACTCCTTGTTCAACACACCTGCTGAACACATTCACTCACTGCTTGATCTAAAAGCAATCTATGTACCCTAATAGTACACCCATCAGACAGAAGTTCTCCCCCATCTTTCATAAATGATGCTCCTTCCAACAAGAAACACCCAAAATCACCATATGATATCACATGACCAACTTCATGCTCATATAGTGAGAAAGTACCATGATCACATCCTTGTACCATAACTAACAAACTCGTGGATTGAGATCAAAATCGCCATTGGACACTCTCATCCTGAACCCATCCATACCCTGTACAAATCCACCTTGAATTTTACAACCATAGATATCCATGTTCCTTGAAAATAAATCCAATTGAACCTGGAATGCTTCACATTCCTCAAAGAGACATACAAAATCTCTTAGTTTGTTAGCTAGCCCAGATGTCATTCACACTTGAAAAATATCAAATACACGCTCCGAAAATCTTCAGCTTACTTGCTTCACAAGCTCCAAACTGATCAACTTATTTCTAGAGATACTTGCAGCAGAAGAAACCACTTCTCCACAAGCATTCTGACCTCAACAAGAGTCAGACTACCAGATAGATACCCTATAATCTAGACAGTCTTCACCTCATCATTCTCCCATATGATAAGTTAGAACACTTCTGATTCAACTGGTGAATATCAACTTCCACAATCTAAACTCCAAGTTTAGAAAACATGATGATGTTCTAACATCAGTTAGGACATCCTTCTCATATCACAGACACCAAACACTATGGTTCTTGATATGCCAACTACATGATTTACTATCTGCATAGTAATCCGTATGAAAATCTCCAAAGAACACAGCTCCACCAGCTTGAACAATAAGAACTTTAGACAACTGTGGAGACAAATAAAATCTCAAACTCCCACCAAAGCAAGCTCCTTAAGCGAAGATCCCTTCAACACTCAGTAAGCCAAGAGCAAAACCAGCTCCTTCTTTGGTCTTCAAACAACCACCCTTCTCCACAAAGGTAATTTGTTCCAAGGACAAGATGAAACATACATCTTGGATCCAAGTGACTATGGTTAAACATAACCAAGTGTCACAACTTCCTCCAGATCTCCAAGAGACAGAAAAAACTCTTGGTCCAACCAAAAATTTGGGTCTTCAGCATAAATCCTACTTACTCCAAAGTAAGACATCTTGGATACACTAAGACTATGAAATGTGGCCTCTACTAACTTCTGCAGTTCCCATAAACTGCATAGGCTTTTGAAGCATCCATTCTAATCACATCTGAGAAGATCAACTTCTCTCAAGATGATATACCTCCACTGTAACCAGATCCCACAGAGGGAACAATCTGATGATAACCCTGATGTTAGAACATCTGATTTTGACATCAATGTCATGACTTCCAGCTGATGAGCTTAAGTCTGTCTGATACAATCTTGATCAACTCCCCCTCAGACATACCATTTTGAGGAATTTCTCAACTTCTATAGAACAAGAGTTCTATGCTCTCATAGACTTGATTAAGATATCAAGTTTCAATAGACAACCTCTATCCTGTTTATGAACTATACCCAAACTGTTCAAGGACACATACCTTGATGAACATCTGCTTCAGGAACACATCTTCAGAAGAATCAAATATGCCAGAGTCCGATTCTTTAGAAAAGGGTAGTCATAAGGGTAGACCACACAGTAGCTATCCCAAAGGAAATCCAACTTTCCTTAAGTAGAGAATTCTTCAAGATGAATGAGATGTCATGCTCCCAGCAGCTGTACTCCTATGCACCTAGATCAGAAATAAACTGACCCAACTAGATGATGACTCCTCCTTCACCTGTACCTTAATATCCTTGGAGAAAACCTGAATCTCTAGAGACTCCTTTACATGTATCTAGAACTAGACCACATGATGCTAATATGATGTTCTAACATCTGGTTGAACATCAGATCCTTGAAATAGACCAAACTGATCCAAGGACCAGATACTTGAGCATTGATGATGCAACCACTGATGAGACACCTTGACTTCATCTTCCTTGATCATCAACTAAGGATAATCCATTAAATACTTGTGAATATCACAAATAGCAATGAATCTTAAATCATTATTCAACAAACCACACATCTTGTAGAGAAGACCATCTAACGAATATTTACACTTCAGTAATACCAATAAGTATTCTTTAGTGCAAGTATCTTTATGTGCCAAGCAGAATGTTAAAACATCAAGGCTGACACCCTTGACTCAACCTGCCTATGACTTTCTCTTGCTGATGAAGCCCTTGCAAAACATGGATGGTGAAAATAAATCACCTTCTATTATATTCCCTGTTCTTCTAATCACGAATAGAACGTGATAAGGATAGTTTATCAATTTCATAGACCATGAATTTGATAACTTAGAATCTCCTCTCCTGACTTCAAAATACCTGAAGAAACCAACATTCCAAGTACCAAGACATCAAAGGCGAACAACAATAAACAACACTCTCCATTCCATTACTCCCTGCTGGAACGGCTATAACTTCCATATATGTTGACACCTTCATGACAAACAGAGTCTTCAATATAGCTTTATCAAATTCGTTTCATCAGAAACACATGCAGCGGAACACCAAAGAACACCTTCAATAGTCTTCAGTCAATATGTCAAGACATCTTATGAGACATCATGCAGAGAAGAACCTCTTCACCAGCAATAGCTGGAGCATCTTCACAGTAGCAAAAGACAACCAAACATTAGATGTCATCCTTGATCCAATACTAATCATTCTAGATATCCAATACCTTTGAAAACATCAGAATAAAAGGTCGGATCGTACAAACACACACCTTGTTCAATGAACCAGAAAGTATCTCCCAAGATCTCATCCAGAAACAGACAGGATGTTGTTGGATGCAGAATAGGGCAAGCAACAAAAATATTTATTTTCGGAAAGAATCCCCTCTGGGATTTATGTCGTGTCCACAGAGATCGGTTCGAGGGAAAGAATGGCGTTCGACAGTCTCTCGTGTTTATGAGTTTGGGTTTAAAATGGTTTTAAACATAAAAACAGAAAAGTAAACATTAAAACATATAACAAATTCATTTTTCAGCAAGACAAACTTATCCGACATGCACATAGTCGACTCCTCACAAACTTAAACTTACCGACCAGTCATACTCAACCTACATCACTCCTCAATATCACTCAGCATCACTCACAACAAAGGTTATGTCTAACGAAACATTGAGAGAACAACCGTGTTACCCTCGCCGATACTTTCGCACGCTAGCTCAAGGCACGGAGGCATTAAGATTCGACGCCTATTGAAGATTGTTAGCTCTTAAATCTATCTCTAGAATCCAGAAACTAACAGATAATGATCCCTAATCGAAGTTTGCGAGGATTATCTCTAACGCAACCCAAACCCCGCGCATAAAGCAAAAATCAGAGACAATCACCAATAAAGATTTGTAAAGCAAGTTTTATTCAACGCCACGGGCGACAAATATACATGAGATCATAGTCAATACATATACAAAACTCAACAAAGAAGAAAAACACAAAGAAGAAGAGAAATGAACCAAATATCTCGAGGGTTTGTCAAACGTCGGTCGACAATCAATCCACTCCGGATCATCCGTATGCAAGCTTCCATGTTGTTTTCTAAGCTAATCTACTGAAAAATGAAGTTTGATGGAGTTGGAGCAAGAATCCCCAAAACCATCCTCTCAAAAGTTACAGAATTCTCTAATATACAAATCAGAATTTCGCAGGTTCGCTAGGCGAACCCTTCAATTCGCTAGGCGAATGCACTAAAATGGCACTTAAGTGCCTACAAAAAGTTAAACCGCCTCTTGCTGTCTTCAGAAGTTCGCTAAACAAACGATTTATTCGCCTAGCGAATGCTTGCTAGGAAGTTCGCGAAGCGAACTTTGGTCTCTTTCTCCTCTGCCTCTTTCTGGACTCATTCGCTGGGACCTTCGCCAGCCTTTGCTAAGCGAACATTCGCTGTCACACTCGCTAAGCAAACATGACAGCAAATCAGCCCCTTATTTGACCACAACTTCTGCACCGTAGCTCGGAATGACGCACGGTCGGAAGCGCTGAAAAGCTTATTAGATGCTCTACAAGAATATGGCAAGATGGCCTTTATTAGTTACCTACAAAAATGAGACAAAATCAATTAAACTCAATGATATTTACAAGAAAACGCAAAATAGACATGAAAACGAAAAGTAAACGTATTTACACATAAAGTGGGGTTTATTCAACCAATTTTAACACAAAGTAACGATAAGTGCAAAAAAACTTATATACAAAAATAGGTACATTTTACACTTATCAAACTCTCCCCAACTTACACAATTGTTTGTCCTCAAACAAGAATCAAACAACTCAACGAAACCGAGTGAAAACCAAAGAATCACGAATCAACAGGTTTTGAAAATCAGACAAATGAATGGTTCAAATAAAAAACGGTACACACAAAGTAAATACTTACCACTAAGCTACAACGATAACATAGTCACGAAACAAAATCAAAGTACAAAAGTCATGCCAAAAATTCTAAAATAACACAAGTTCAAATGTGAATCGCACCTAGCAAAAACAATCATCGGTAGATGAAAAACACGAAATGAGGTTCTTTTCACTCACACAACAATCATGCAAACAAAAGATTAAATTATGCAACCATCCAAAAATTCACATTGAACATACAAAGGCAAGAATCACAAGGACTTTCAAGGTTGTAGCGTGGTCGAGTAAACAAACAAGGGGCAATTTCTAAAGGTAATTGAAACAAAAACTTGCCTAAACCTAAGGGAATGATCAACTCACAAAAATTCAAACACCAAATTCCAATCAATTTCTTCTTTCATCCCAAGTGTTACACAAAATACAATACTTATTTAGCACAATTTATTTGAACTCTTTTTGTTTCCTTTCTCAAGGATTTTCTGTTTCTTTCTTTTTCACTTTTTTTTTCATTTTCACATTTTTCTCTTTTTTTTTTCCTTTTCTTTTTCATCCTCATAGAAACCAACCAATGAGTAAACAACCATTCTCTCCCCAACTTGAATTCAACCACATCATCATGTGAATACTCCCTACTTTCTAAGGCAAGGCAAAATTTCATACAACAACACAAAGTTGAGGGTTCAAGTAAAAACAACAATCAAGATCCACACAAAAAATGAATTTGACACTCATAGACAAGCATCAAGCTCAAACAACATGGATAATGACCAAAGGCTCAAAGAGGTTACAAATGATCACACACTCACAAGGTGAATTGACTATTTGGCTAAGGTAGTTGTGCTCAAAATGAAACAAAAATGCCTTGATCCTTTTCATGCTTTCATATAATCAACACAAACAAAAGATTAAGCATAATAAAATCCAGATAGAACAAGAATGTTGGTACTCCGTGCATATATGAACAATAGAAGGCTACCTCACAAAAAGGTTGGGAACTAAAGTGATTCACAATAAGAACAAGTATACAAGAGAATGAATGGCATAGAAGTTGTAAAAAGCCTAAGTATCATGAATATGCTAAAGTATAGAAAGCAATAAACACATACCTTGGACGTGTACAAAACTTAACAAAATCATTACCATACATCCGCGAGTTGAAACGATCAAACTTGGAAAAACACCACAAATTTCCTCAAGCTACTCAAAACAAGTTTATTGACAAACGCAAAAACTATTAATATACACAAACTGAAAAACCGGCAAAAATTCATTAAACAAGTTGTAAAGTGAAGATTTGAGAATTTTACGAAAAATCCGAGTACAACTTGTTTAATGAATACTTACCACACTACCTAAACTAAACAACAAAAGAAAAGAATACACCATGCTTGTTTTACGTCGTAAGCTCGACGCCTTTACAATGCTTAGCTAGTAACTTCCTTCCTTCATGCCATAGTGATGCCTCACCGCGTAAACCAAAAGCAAGTGCCCTAACCAAACACTTAAACAAACGTTACGAGAACAAAATGTATACAACACTTGAACAAACATAATGGAAACAGACAATATATACGATATGTACAAAACTCAAAAACAAAGAAACTATCGTAATGCGATTCAATATCAAAACCAATCCCCGGCAACGACGCCATTTTGTTGGATGCAGAATAGGGCAAGCAACAAAAATATTTATTTTCGGAAAGAATTCCCTCTGGGATTTATGTCGTGTCCACAGAGATCGGTTCGAGGGAAAGAATGCCGTTCGACAGTCTCTCGCGTTTATGAGTTTGGGTTTAAAATGGTTTTAAACATAAAAACAGAAAAGTAAACATTAAAACATAAAACAAATTCATTCTCCAGCAAGACAAACTTATCCGGCATGCACATAACCGACTCCTCACAAACTTAAACTTACCGACCAGTTATACTCAACCTACAGTACTCCTCAATATCACCCATCATCGCTCACAACAAAGGTTATGTCTAACGCAATGTTGAGAGAACAACCGTGTTACCCTCGCCGATACTTTCGCACGCTAGCTCAAGGCACGGAGGCATTAAGATTCGATTCCTATTGAAGATTGTTAGCTCTTAAATCTATCTCTAGAATCCAGAAACTAACAGATAATGATCCCTAATCGAAGTTTGCGAGGATTATCTCTAACGCAACCCAAACACCGCGCATAAAGCAAAAATCAGAGAAAATCACTAATAAAGATTTGTAAAGCAAGTTTTATACAACGCCATGGGTGACAAATATACATGAGATCATAGTCAATACATATACAAAACCCAACAAAGAAGAAAAACACAAAGAAGAAGAGAAATGAACCAAGCATCTCGCGGTTTGTCAAACGCCGGTCGATGATCAATCCACTCCGGATCATCCGTATGCAAGCTTCCATGTTGTTTTCTAAGCTAATCTACTGAAAAATGAAGTTTGATGGAGTTGGAGCAAGAATCCCCAAAACCATCCTCTCAAAAGTTACAGAATTCTCTAATATACAAATCAGAATTTCGCAGGTTCGCTAGGCGAACCCTTCCATTCGCTAGGCGAATGCACTAAAATGGCACTTAAGTGCCTACAAAAAGTTAAACCGCCTCTTGCTGTCTTCAGAAGTTCGCTAATGAACGATTTATTCGCCTAGCGAATGCTCGCTAGGAAGTTTGCGAAGCGAACTTTGGTCTCTTTCTCCTCTGCCTCTTTCTGGACTCCTTCGCTGGGACCTTCGCCAGCCTTTGCTAAGCGAACATTCGCTGTCACATTCGCTAAGCAAACATGACAGCAAATCAACCCCTTATTTGACCATAACTTCTGCACCGTAGCTCGGATTGACGCACGGTCGAAAGCGCTGGAAAGCTTATTAGATGCTCTACAAGAATATGGCAAGATGGTATTTATTAGTTACCTACAAAAATGAGACAAAATCAATTAAACTCAATGATATTTACAAGAAAACGCAAAATACACATGAAAATGTAAAGTAAACGTATTTACACATAAAGTGGGGTTTATTCAACCAATTTGAACACAAAGTAACGATAAGTGCAACAAAACTTATATACAAAAATAGCTACATTTTGCACTTATCAAACTCTCCACAACTTACACAATTGTTTGTCCTCAAACAAGAATCAAACAACTCAATGAAACCGAGTGAAAACCAAAGAATCACGAATCAACAAGTTTTGAAAATCGGACAAATGAATGGTTCAAATGAAAAACGGTACACACAAAGTAAATACTTACCACTAAGCTACAACGATAACATAGTCACGAAACAAAATCAAAGTACAAAAGTCATGCCAAAAATTCTAAAACAACACAAGTTCAAATGTGAATCACACCTAGCAAAAACAATCATCGGTAGATGAAAAACATGAAATGAGGTTCTTTTCACTCACACAACAATCATGCAAACAAAATATTAAATTATGCAACCATCCAAAAATTCACATTGAACATACAAAGGCAAGAATCACAAGGACTTTCAAGGTTGTAGCGTGGTCAGGTAAATAAACAAGGGGCAATTTCTAAAGGTAATTGAAACAAAAACTTGCCTAAACCTAAGGGGGTGATCAACTCACAAAAATTCAAACACCAAATTCCAATCAACTTCTTCTTTCATCCCAAGTGTTACACAAAATACAATACTTATTTAGCACAATTTATTTGAACTCTTTTTGTTTCCTTTCTAAAGGATTTTCTGTTTCTTTCTTTTTCACTTTTTTTTTCTTTTTCACATTTTTCTCTTTTTTTTTTTCCTTTTCTTTTTCATCCTCATAGAAACCAACCAATGAGTAAACAACCATTCTCTCCCCAACTTGAATTCAACCACATCATCATGTGAATACTCCCTACTTTCTAAGGCAAGGCAAAAATTCATACAACAACACAAAGTTGAGGGTTCAAGTAAAAACAACAATCAAGATCCACACAAAAAATGAATTTGACACTCATAGACAAGCATCAAGCTCAAACAACATGGATAATGACCAAAGGCTCAAAGAGGTTACAAATGATCACACACTCACAAGGTGAATTGACTATTTGGCTAAGGTAGTTGTGCTCAAAATGAAACAAAAATGCCTTGATCCTTTTCATGCTTTCATATAATCAACACAAACAAAAGATTAAGCATAATAAAATCCAGTTAGAACAAGAATGTTGGTACTCCGTGCATATATGAACAATAGAAGGCTACCTCACAAAAAGGTTGGGAACTAAAGTGATTCACAATAAGAACAAGTATACAAAAGAATGAATGGCACAGAAGTTGTAAAAAGCCTAAGTATCATGAATATGCTAAAGTATAGAAAGCGATAAACACATACCTTGGACGTGTACAAAACTTAACAAAATCATTACCATACATTCGCGAGTTGAAACGATCAAACTTGGAAAAACACCACAAATTTCCTCAAGCTACTCAAAACAAGTTTATTGACAAACGCAAAAACTATTAATATACACAAACTGAAAAACCGGCAAAAATTCATTAAACAAGTTGTAAAGTGAAGATTTGAGAATTTTACGAAAAATCCGAGTACAACTTGTTTAATGAATACTCACCACACTACCTAAACTAAACAACAAAAGAAAAGAATACACCATGCTTGTTTTACGTCGTAAGCTCGACGCCTTTACAATGCTTAGCTAGTAACTTCCTTCCTTCATGCCATAGTGATGCCTCACCGCGCAAACCAAAAGCAAGTGCCCTAACCAAACACTTAAACAAACGTTACGGGAACAAAATGTATACAACACTTGAACAAACATAATGGAAACAGACAATATATACGATATGTACAAAACTCAAAAACAAAGAAACTATCGCAATGCGATTCAATATCAAAACCAATCCCCGGCAACGGCGCCATTTTGTTGGATGCAGAATAGGGCAAGCAGCAAAAATATTTATTTTCGGAAAGAATTCCCTCCGGGATTTATGTCGTGTCCACAGAGATCGGTTCGAGGGAAAGAATGTCATTCGACAGTCTCTCGCGTTTATGAGTTTGAGTTTAAAATGGTTTTAAACATACAAACAGAAAAGTAAACATTAAAACATAAAACAAATTCATTCTTCAGCAAGACAAACTTATCCGGCATGCACATAACCGACTCGTCACAAACTTAAATTTACCGACCAGTTATACTCAACCTACAGTACTCCTCAATATCACCCATCATCGCTCACAACAAAGGTTATGTCTTACGCAATGTTGAGAGAACAACCGTGTTACCCTCGCCGATATTTTCGCACGCTAGCTCAAGGCACGGAGGCATTAAGATTCGACACCAATTGAAGATTGTTAGCCCTTAAATCTATCTCTAGAATCCAGAAACTAACAGATAATGATCCCTAATCGAAGTTTGCCAGGATTATCTCTAACGCAACCCAAACACCGCGCATAAAGCAAAAATCAGAGACAATCACTAATAAAGATTTGTAAAGCAAGTTTTATACAACGCCATGGGCGACAAATATACATGAGATCATAGTCAATACATATACAAAACCCAACAAAGAAGAAAAACACAAAGAAGAAGAGAAATGAACCAAACATCTCGCGGTTTGTCAAACGCCGGTCGATGATCAATCCACTCCGGATCATCCGTATGCAAGCTTCCATGTTGTTTTCTAAGCTAATCTACTGAAAAATGAAGTTTGATGGAGTTGGAGCAAGAATCCCCAAAACCATCCTCTCAAAAGTTACAGAATTCTCTAATATACAAATCAGAATTTCGCAGGTTCGCTAGGCGAACCCTTCCATTCGCTAGGCGAATGCACTAAAATGGCACTTAAGTGCCTACAAAAAGTTAAACTGCCTCTTGCTGTCTTCAGAAGTTCACTAAATGAACGATTTATTCGCCTAGCGAATGCTCGCTAGGAAGTTTGCGAAGCGAACTTTGGTCTCTTTCTACTCTGCCTCTTTCTGGACTCCTTCGCTGGGACCTTCGGCAGCCTTTGCTAAGCGAACATTCGCTGTCACACTCGCTAAGCAAACATGACAGCAAATCAGCCCCTTATTTGACCACAACTTCTGCACCGTAGCTCGGATTGACGCACGGTCGGAAGCGCTGGAAAGCTTATTAGATGCTCTACAAGAATATGGCAAGATGGCCTTTATTAGTTACCTACAAAAATGAGACAAAATCAATTAAACTCAATGATATTTACAAGAAAACGCAAAATACACATGAAAACGTAAAGTAAACGTATTTACACATAAAGTGGGGTTTATTCAACCAATTTTAACACAAAGTAACGATCAGTGCAACAAAACTTATATACAAAAATAGGTACAATTTGCACTTATCAAACTCTCCCCAACTTACACAATTGTTTGTCCTCAAACAAGAATCAAACAACTCAACGAAACCGAGTGAAAACCAAAGAATCACGAATCAACAAGTTTTGAAAATTGGACAAATGAATGGTTCAAATGAAAAACGGTACACACAAAGTAAATACTTACCACTAAGCTACAACGATAACATAGTCACGAAACAAAATCAAAGTACAAAAGTCATGCCAAAAATTCTAAAACAACACAAGTTCAAATGTGAATCACACCTAGCAAAAACAATCATCGGTAGATGAAAAACACAAAATGAGGTTCTTTTCACTCACACAACAATCATGCAAACAAAAGATTAAATTATGCAACCATCCAAAAATTCACATTGAACATACAAAGGCAAGAATCACAAGGACTTTCAAGGTTGTAGCGTGGTCGGGTAAACAAACAAGGGGCAATTTCTAAAGGTAATTGAAACAAAAACTTGCCTAAACCTAAGGGAGTGATCAACTCACAAAAATTCAAACACCAAATTCCAATCAACTTCTTCTTTCATCCCAAGTGTTACACAAAATACAATACTTATTTAGCACAATTTATTTGAACTCTTTTTGTTTCCTTTCTCAAGATTTTCAGTTTCTTTCTTTTTCACTTTTTTTTTTCTTTTTCACATTTTTCTCTTTTTTTTTCCTTTTCTTTTTCATCCTCATAGAAACCAACCAATGAGTAAACAACCATTCTCTCCCCAACTTGAATTCAACCACATCATCATGTGAATACTCCCTACTTTCTAAGGCAAGGCAAAAATTCATACAACAACACAAAGTTGAGGGTTCAAGTAAAAACAACAATCAAGATCCACACAAAAAATGAATTTGACACTCATAGACAAGCATCAAGCTCAAACAACATGGATAATGACCAAAGGCTCAAAGAGGTTACAAATGATCACACACTCACAAGGTGAATTGACTATTTGGCTAAGGTAGTTGTGCTCAAAATGAAACAAAAATACCTTGATCCTTTTCATGCTCTCATATAATCAACACAAACAAAAGATTAAGCATAATAAAATCCAGTTAGAACAAGAATGTTGGTACTCCTTGCATATATGAACAATAGAAGGCTACCTCAAAAAAAGGTTGGGAACTAAAGTGATTCACAATAAGAACAAGTATACAAAAGAATGAATGGCATAGAAGTTGTAAAAAACCTAAGTATCATGAATATGCTAAAGTATAGAAAGCGATAAACATATACCTTGGACGTGTACAAAACTTAACAAAATCATTACCATACATCCCCGAGTTGAAACGATCAAACTTGGAAAAACACCACAAATTTCCTCAAGCTACTCAAAACAAGATTATTGACAAACGCAAAAACTATTAATATACACAAACTGAAAAACCAGCAAAAATTCATTAAACAAGTTGTAAAGTGAAGATTTGAGAATTTTACGAAAAATTCGAGTACAACTTGTTTAATGAATACTCACCACACTACCTAAACTAAACAACAAAAGAAAAGAATACACCATGCTTGTTTTACGTCGTAAGCTCGACACCTTTACAATGCTTAGCTAGTAACTTCCTTCCTTCATGCCATAGTGATGCCTCACCGCGTAAACCAAAAGCAAGTGCCCTAACCAAACACTTAAACAAACGTTACGGGAACAAAATATATACAACACTTGAACAAACATAATGGAAACAGACAATATATACGATATGTACAAAACTCAAAAACAAAGAAACTATCGCAATGCAATTCAATATCAAAACCAATCCCCGGCAACGACGCCATTTTGTTGGATGCAGAATAGGGAAAGCAGCAAAAATATTTATTTTCAGAAAGAATTCCCTCCGGGATTTATGTCGTGTCCACAAAGATCGGTTCGAGGGAAAGAATGTCGTTCGACAGTCTCTCGCGTTTATGAGTTTGGGTTTAAAACGGTTTTAAACATAAAAACAGAAAAGTAAACATTAAAACATAAAACAAATTCATTCTTCAGCAAGAAAAACTTATTCGGCATGCACATAACCGACTCCTCACAAACTTAAACTTACCGACCAGTTATACTCAACCTACAGTACTCTTCAATATCACCCATCATCGCTCACAACAAAGGTTATGTCTAACGCAATGTTGAGAGAACAACCGTGTTATCCTTGCCGATACTTTCGCACGCTAGCTCAAGGCACGGAGGCATTAAGATTCGACGCCTATTGAAGATTGTTAGCTCTTAAATCTATCTCTAGAATCCAGAAACTAACAGATAATGATCCCTAATTGAAGTTTGCCAGGATTATCTCTAACGCTACCCAAACACCGCGCATAAAGCAAAAATCAGAGATAATCACTAATAAAGATTTGTAAAGCAAGTTTTATACAACGCCATGGGCGACAAATATACATGAGATCATAGTCAATACATATACAAAACCCAACAAAGAAGAAAAACACAAAGAAGAAGAGAAATGAATCAAACATCTCGCGGTTTGTCAAACGCCGGTCGATGATCAATCCACTCCGGATCATCCGTATGCAAGCTTCCATGTTATTTTCTAAGCTAATATACTGAAAAATGAAGTTTGATGGAGTTGGAGCAAGAATCCCCGAAACCATCCTCTCAAAAGTTACAGAATTCTCTAATATACAAATCAGAATTTCGCAGGTTCGCTAGGCGAACCCTTCCATTCGCTAGGCGAATGCACTAAAATGGCACTTAAGTGCCTACAAAAAGTTAAACCGCCTCTTGCTGTCTTCAGAAGTTCGCTAAGCGAACGATTTATTCGCCTAGCGAATGCTCGCTAGGAAGTTCGCGAAGCGAACTTTGGTCTCTTTCTCCTTTGCCTCTTTCTGGACTCCTTCGCTGGGACCTTTGCCAGCCTTCGCTAAATAAATATTCGCTGTCACACTCGCTAAGCGAACATGACAGCAAATCAGCCCCTTATTTTACCACAACTTCTGCACCGTAGCTCAGATTGACGCACGGTCGGAAGCACTGGAAAGCTTATTAGATGCTCTACAAGAATATGGCAAGATGGCCTTTATTAGTTACCTACAAAAATGAGACAAAATCAATTAAACTCAATGATATTTACAAGAAAATGCAAAATACACACGAAAACGTAAAGTAAACGTATTTACACATAAAGTGGGGTTTATTCAACCAATTTTAACACAAAGTAACGATAAGTGCAACAAAACTTATATACAAAAATAGGTACATTTTGCACTTATCAGATGCCTGCTCTGATACCAATGGAAATTCTGGTATAGCAGATTACAGATGTCCTAAAAACATGCCAAGACATTGATCTCTGCTTCACTCTAAAACAATGATAGAATAAACAAGCTGATACTCTGAATATCAGCAAAAGAGTCACAACAGATATTTCGATATCTGTTGTAACATGTTAATCAACAAGTAAATACTGAACTGTAAATTTGCAGAATGATAAATAATGCAAGATATGTTAACCTAGTTCGGTGCAATTCATCTACATCTGGGGGCTACCAAGCAAGGAAGAAGAATCCACTATCAGTAGTATAGTTTTATGTAAACAACCTCTGGTTTACAGTAAACAACCTCTGGTTTACCTATCACTACCCAATGAAAACTTTATCTAAGAACTTCATCCTAGATAAGAGAAACCTATCTCACTCCCTTAATCACTTCCTGTGATATCTAATTGTTATAGTCACAATAACTATATCATTCTACTTGAAAGATTCCTCTTTCAATACAAAGTTTTGCCAAACACACTTGACTAACAATCCTACTTGGATTTTATTGGATTTGCTTAAAAGCATCATCCAAGAACAATATACAATTCATTACCTAAAGGTTTTTGAATCTGTATAAACATCCATGTCTACCACAGTGTATCCAACTGATACAAAGGGAGACTTACAACACAAGAAAGCCCTACGACTCTCAAAACCCTAAACCTTTTTTTTACAAAAGTGTTACAAAGGATTAGTTCATCTGCCCTAGGTCTAGGTTTTTCTTTTATAACCATAAAGTAGACTGGATTTGGGCTTCAAAAATGCAGCAATTCTGTTCCTCAGAATCTGCAAAATATACTCCTCAAGAATAGTTTCTTCAATCCTAAGTTTCCTAAAATGTTTCCACACTTTTGAAAACGACACATCTTCAAATTCTAAGAGAATCTCTAATTCCTTAATCTGAACGCCACCTAGGATACACAAGCGATCTTCTACAATCTGAATTTAAATTAACAGATTCAAACCAGATTTAAAAACTGTAATAGCCAAAGATGTTGAATAACCCTGTTAGGACATCTTGTCAAAACATCTTGTTCTTCAAGTTCTGCTACATGTTAGGACATCTTGTCCAACATGTTTCTGTCAAGTTTGTTTTACCAAAATTAATGCCAATCAAAAACTAAGGAGCCTTCAAAATCTAAAGCCCAACCTCTAAATTGCCAAGGCTTGATAATTGAGTGTAACTCACTTGCAGGAACATGTTGAATAACTGCATGCCTCTGACATTCTTGACAACGTTTCGCAAATTTGATACAATCTTTTAACATAGTTAGCCAATAAAAACCTTGTTGAAATAAGAGCCACTTCATCTTGTAGTCTGCTTGATGAGCACCACATGACCTTTTATGGACGACAAAAGTTGCCAAATAAGCTTCACTTTCACTAAGGCATTTAAGAAAGATCTCATATGGAGTATTTTTAAATAATTCATTCCCATTAATAACATAACTTAATGTCTTGTATTTGGTTTTTCGATATATCACTCATGTCAGATTCTCCAAAAAACCAACAATCTATTTTCGCCAATCATTATTCGAAAAATTGTCAATGGCAAAAATTTCTACAAAACTTTTTAATTCATCAAACCCTTATACCCCACTAGTTTTGACTTTGACATCATAACTGGGAAAGGATTGGTCGAAATAAAATTTTCTTTTACCTTAACTAATTTTTCTAATTTTTATTATAAACTCTATAACTAGAAGCAATTTTTGCTAAATCATTAGCTTCTTAGTTTTTTATTCGAGGAACATTTTTGATGTTGACTTTATCAAATCTTATTAATAAATAAATGGCCTTGACAAAGTACATTAGCAGATTCTCTTTGATGCATTTGTACTCTTTTGCCAATTATTTCACAAACAATTCTGAATCACCTTTAGTTTCAACTCTTTTTGCACCTAAATCCAAAATAATCTCAATACCTGAAATCAAAATTTCACACTCGCTCTCATTATTGGAGCAAAAACCTTTAATTTAAAATTTGAACTTTTTTAGAATTTCTAGAGGAGAGATGATTAAAATTCCAATACCAATTCCATTTTTATGTTTGGAACCATCGAAGTACAATTTCCAAGGTTTTAGACCGACATAATCTTGTATTACTTCAACTATTGCCTGATCGATAATAAAATCAACAACAACGTGGCCTTTCATAACCTTTAAATGTGTATATGTTTAAGAGTATTCGGTCAAATCTAAAGCCCATTTCCCAATTCAACTATGTAAAATAGGTTTTGACAACATATGCTTAATAACATCAAAATGGGAGTAAACAAAACCATTAGTAGGCTTTATATAATATTTCAACTTAGTACATGAGAAATACAAGCAAATGTATAATTTCTCTACAAGCAAACGGGTGTTATGTGGCCTCAAATCCGTGTCCTTTTTTCCAATCTTCTTTAATAAGAAATTCGGCAAAAAATTGACTGCAACCCCACCGTCCACTAGAACCTTGTTGACGCCTACTCCATCAACCTTAGCCCAAATGAAAAATGGCTTGATATGTTTGTTCATATCTTTAGCAGGCTTCTTAAACACAATATTTTCCTCTCCCACGCTACCATTACTCATGATATAGTAAAGTAGAGGCTTATGGTATGTTGTTTCTATAGAAAGGTAGTCACCCCTACTTCGGTAAACTCAATTACTCTGTCCAATTATATAGAAAAAACAATAACAACATTACATATGAAACCGAGCTCATCATCGAACCCAATTTAAAAGTTGTTAGTGAGCACGTCCTCATCTTTGGTTGAAATGAGGTCATTATCCTTGGACATGACCGTTGTTGGTTGAGGGATAAATAGTCTTTCTTTCATATGCTTCTTTATCACTCGAACCACTATCAGAGGTGAGAACTTAACATTGTCACTCGATTTTTCAGCTTCAAAAGCGGATTTCTTCTTTTACTGGTACCTCCTTCATTCTATTCTTGTCATAGGATTCTTACTAAGATAGATCTTAGAACTATAAGAGTAGTTCTTTTAAACTTGAGATTTGTCATGGTATGATAAGCCTAGGCCTATTTTAACCTCTTTACTTTTGTTGATTAGCATTAGGATTTACATTGGGTTGAATCCATTAGTGATAAGGCATCCCTAGAGCTGGCACATATGTCTTCTTCTAATTATTCCAATGGAATGGGGGCCCTTGATATTTCTGGTAAAGGGTCCTCCTTTGGGGTATGTCAAATTTAAATTTTGACCTCCCGTCAGCCCAAGACCTATTTTTTGGATGCTAATGTTGAGTAAATCAAAAGAAAGTATTAAGTATCGTATCCACAGAGACCGGTGGGATATTACCAACTTTAAGACAATTGTTATCGTTTTAAGTGAAGTTTGTAAATTGGTTTACTTTTCAAGTAACAGAATATAAAATCGATACTTGCGGAAGTAAAGTTTAAATGATAGAGAACTTGTTAGGATTGAAATTCCACTACCATGCACGTATGCTTTTGGTTGATACTTCTTTAAAGAAACTTGCTTTTCACATTATCTTCATTAAATTCACTCACAACAACATATATGTCTATATGCTTTTTAAGATTTCAATTGGTTTAGTTTAATCGACGATTTCTCGATCAATTAAACTAAACAATCGCATTAAGAACCGAATGTTGTTTATGAAAGTTAAACCCTTAGTTCTATGTCTAGAACGAAGCGTTTAATTGATTATATCCTTTAAATTTAATACGAATGTATTTTTTCAATCACGATTCATATTCATAGGTTTAGAATGACAAAACAAAGATTTAATCGATAATTATGAATAACAGAATTTCATTAAAGAAGGACTCAATAAATACACACGATTACAGTAGTTTCCTTCCAATCCTAACAAGATAAGAGCTTAGCTACCCACTGTCATGGTAGCTTGCACAAAAAGTAAGAATAGGAGATAAATTTGCATCAATGATGATCTCTCAATTCTTGATGCGAACCCAGCTCGATTCTTTCCACACTCTTCTCCTTCCTTAGAACTATCTTAATATTATCTATTACAAGTTAAAAGTAAAAGTGATGATCTTCAATGCCTCTGTTGTCTTCCTTTTATACTGGTTGAGATGGGGGACTTTCGCTATACGAAGTCAGCTTCCTTAACCTTTAATAATTTTAAACCGCCACTGGAAACCGCTATACTTCGCTATGCGAAGTAAAGTTTGCATAGCGAACTTCTCTCGCTTCTGCTCGCTCCTCTCGCTTCAAGCGAAACTGGGTGAGTTTGATTCTGTTTCATTCTCTTTTTGCTCGCTTCTCCTCACGTCGCAACCTTCGCATAGCAAAGCCCTGGCTCGCGATGAGAAAGTTTTTCGCTTCCTCTCACTTATTTCGCTTCAAGCGAACTTTGGAACGAAAGAAGTGAGAGGAAGCGAAAAACTTCTTCCTCTCACTTCTTTCCCTTCTAAATCAAATCTGATCTATCTAAATCAAATCTAATCTTTCTAAAATAATGAATTACATATTTAACACACCACCTAATTCATTGTGTCTAAACTGTCTACATTCATCATAAACCTTAGCTTCTTGAAAACTTCGACCTGCACTCCCTTTGTCATGATATCTGCAATCTGACTCTCAGTTTTGCAGTGTTCCAAGTTCATCTTCCCTTCTGCTACCTGCTCTCGAAGATAATGGAACCTCATTTCGATGTGCTTGCTTCGACCGTGTGCTATTGGATTCTTCGCCAAGTTGATAGCTGACATGCTGTCGATGTTCATGGTAATTGCTCCATGACTCTTCCCTGTAATCTCTTCGACTAGGTTCACCATCCATGTTGCTTGACATGCACAAAGAGAAACAGCTATGTACTCTGCTTCACATGATGACAATGCCACTACTGGCTCCTTTCTCGAACTCCAAGCAACTGGTGCACCACCTAACATAAACACATAGCCAGCTGTGGATTTTCGGTCCTCAGCATCACTACACCAACTAGAGTCGGTGTATCCCACTAACTTGCATTCTTTTCCTTCATCATCTGCAGGAAACAAAATGCCGTAGTCGAGAGTTCCTTTCAGATACCTCAGTATCCTCTTCGTCGCTGCTAGGTGTGATACCTTTGGCTTCTGCATAAATCAACTTACCATACCCACACTGTATGCTAAGTCAGGCCTTGTGTGACAAAGGTATCGAAGTGACCCAATAAGTCTTCTATATTGGGTTGGGTCGACATCATCTTCACCTGAATCCTTCTACAGTTGCAGTCTGGTCTCAGCTGGAGTCGAAGTTGGATTACAATCTTGCATCTCAAATCTCTTGAGTATTTCGCCTGCATATCTTCTTTGGTGCATCTTCAAACCTCTACTAGTCTTGTAGAATTCAATGCCAAGGAAATATGAGAGATTTCCCAAATCAGACATTTCAAACTCCTCACTTAGGTCATGTTTAAAATCTTCGATCTTCTTCTTGCAACTTCCTGTTATCAACAAGTCATCGATATAGAGACATAGTATAAGCACTTCACTATTTCTTCTTCTTACATACACTCCATGCTCAGCCGTACACTTCATAAATTCCTTCTCCCTTAAGAAGCTGTCGATTTTCTTATTCCAAGCTCTTGGAGCTTGATTAAGTCCATATAGGGCTTTATGCAGCCTGTACACCTTTCTTTCTTCGCCTCGTTTCACATACCCAGCTAGTTGTGCGACATAAATTTCTTCATCTAAGGGACCATTAAGGTATGAACACTTCATGTCTATCTGACATGTGTGCCAATTGTTCAAATTTGATAGACCAATAACCAACCTGATTGTTTCGATCCTAGCAACAGGTGCAAACACTTCGTCGAAGTCGATTCCTTCCTTCTGTAGAAATCCTTTCGCCACAAGTCTCGCCTTGTGTCGAGTTACTTCTCCTTTAGGATTCACCTTCACCTTGTAAACCCACTTCACATCAATTGCCTTCTTGCCTTGAGGCAATTCGACAAGTGACCAGGTGTTGTTGACTTTGATGGAGTCTAACTCCTCATTCATTGCTTTTACCCACTTCGAATCTTTCAATGCCTCAGCTGCATTGACTGGTTCGACATCTGCGTAGAAAGCATAATGTACCAGCTCACCCTCTTCATCGACCACATCATCTGATGTAATCACACGTTCTTGCAATCTTGTAGGCATGTGTCTCGTTCGTCGAGGTCTGCTTGGACCTGCTTCATATCTGACTTGTTCCTGTCGAACTTCTCTTTCAACTTCAGTGGCTGGTTCTTCACAAGAGATTCTCACTAAATCCTTCTTGACATTCTCAATCCAATCTCATTCTTTATGCTCATCTATGATTACATCCCTGCTGATCACTACCTGCTTATTCACTAGGTCGAACAACTTGTAATCTCCAGTCAAATGATATCCTATCAAGATCATCTGATTTGACTTGTCATCAAGCTTCCTTCTCAACTGATCTGGCACATGTCTATGTGCTATAAATCCAAACACCTTCAAGTGACTGAGGCTAGGCTTGACACCAGACCAACATTCTTCTGGTGTGATTCCTTCAAGCTTCTTCGTCGAACATCTGCTTAATATGTATGTTGCTGTCGAAACCATTTCTCCCCATAATTCTTTGGGTAGATGCTTTCCATTCAACATACTTCTCACCATGTTCATGATGGTTCTGTTCTTTCTTTCTGCAATCCCATTTTGCTGTGGAGTGTAGGGTGGCACCACCTCATGCACAATCCCTTCCTTTTCACATAATGCATCGAACTCTTTCGACACATACTCTCCACCACCATGAGTCCTCAGAATTTTCAGCTTTCGACCACTCTGTCTTTCAACCATAGATTTGAATCTGTTAAATACCTCGATCACATCACTTTTCTTCTTGATGAGGTAAGTCCACAACTTTCAACTATAATCATCTATGAACGTGACAAAGTATCTGTTGCATGCGATCGTATCCACGAGGATTGGACCACATACATCAGATTATATGACTTCCAGAATTGCCTTCGACTTCCTTCCTGCATCCTTGCTGAAGCTATTCTTGTGTTGTTTCGACTGAACACACTCTTCATAGACTTCACTTGGAATGTCGATTTCTGGTAATCTCGAAACCATATTTCTTTTCTTTAGCTCTATGATGTCATTGAAGTTGAGATGGCCTAGTCGAAAATTCTATAACCACTCATCTCCGTTGGCTGCAGTTGTTAGGCACTTGTGCTCCATCACATTGAGTTCAATCTTGAAGGTCCTATTCTGAGGCATTGGAGCCTTCAAGATCAACCTACCACCTGCGTCGAGAACTTTCATCATCTTGTCTTTGATCGACACCTTGTAGTTCTTTTTGACCAACTGCCCTATACTGAGCAGATTGATCTCCATGCCTGGTATGTACAACACATTGAAAATTGTTAGCCTCTTGCCATCTTTCCTCATAATCAGAACATCACTAACACCTTCAGCTGCTAGAGTGTTGTCATTTGCAAACTTCACCGTGTTCTTCGACGAGGGCTTCATGTTGACAAACCAATCTTTCCTTCCAGTCACGTGTGATGAGCATCCTGAGTCCAAGTACCACTGGTCCTAGAACCTCTCTTCGTCTTTTGTTGTAACCATCGGCAACATCTCCTCTTCTTCATGTTTTGCCAGCTTTGCATCAGTTTCTTGATTCTTCTTCTTTTCTGGACAATCACTAAAATAATGACCATACTTCTGACAATTGAAACACTGAATGTGACTTTTGTCAGGATTTCGACCACCACCTCTTCCTCTACCTACAACAACACCTCTTTGGTTTCCTTGGTTCCAGGGTTTTCTCTAATTCGACCAGTTTCCTTCTTGCTGATATCGACCAGTCAAAATGGTGTAGCCTCCTCTACCTTTGTTGCCATTCCAACTTCCTTTGCCTTTCCTTTCCTTTTCTGACTGTGCCTGCAAAGCCATATCACTCTTCGACTTTCCTGCAGCTCTTTCAGCCATCCTTTGTTCATGAGACTCAGGCGTCCCTTGAAGCTCTTCCTTCGTAAATACTGACAAGTCTTTCGACTCTTCTATGGCTACTACCACATGGTCGAATTTTGGAGCCAATGACCTCAAGATCTTTGACACAACTGATCTTGATGTCAACACTTCTCCATATACCTTGATTTGATTCACCAGCTTTGTAACCCTGGTGAAGAAATCTGATATGCTTTCATTGTCTTCCATCTGAAGCAATTCATAAGGCTTTTTGTGAGTTTGTAACCTCACCTCTTTCACCTTCTCTGTGCCTCCAAACGACTTTTCAAGAATCTCACACGCTTCCTTCGTTGACTCTACATCACTAACCTTTTCAAAGTTATCAGGATCAACACACTGGTGGAATATAAAGAGAGCTTTATAATCTTTCTTCTTTAACTCTTTGTGTGCAGCCTTTTCTTGATCCGTCGCGTTCTCTACAAGCAGTGCTACTCATTCCTTCACAAGATCCCAAAGATCTTGATAACAGAAAACCACCTTAATCTTCTTGCACAAATTCTCATAATTATCTTTGTTGAGAATCAGAAGGCTCGACGGAAAGTGCCCGTTCGGATGATTCATCGCCATCACAATTTTTTTCCTCGAACGCAACTGAAGCTCTGATACCAGATGTTGGAATTAACCTAAAACCTTTTGAGAATTCCTACTCAATCTTGATCTCAAGATTGTTAACAATCACACGAACTGGAAACGAAAAGAAAAATTGAGAAAGAAAGAAAGAGAGAGAAAAGAGAAATAGTAGCGCTGGAGAAGAAGATGAAAAACTGTAGAATTCTTTCTGCCCACAAACTGTGGAAACTTTCAATATTCACTTGCAACTGCAAACTGTGAATTATCAAACTTGATTATTACAATGATAAGGGTTTCTCCCTATTTATAGATTTAGGTTTACTTGCATCTCAAGCTAAAACCCAAGCTATAAAAGCCCAAAAATATCTAATCTAATCTTTCTAAATCAAATATGATCTATCTAAATCAAATCTAATCTTTCTAAAACAATGAATTACATATTTAATAGTAATGTGGCCAGGTTTCACAAAGAGATGGTTTTTCTCCTAAAGCTAATTTTAAAAAATCTATCCACTTTTGTAGTTTTACTTGCTTCACTCATTGCTTTATCACCATGCTTTTGACTTTTCTTTTGTTTTTTCTTTTCAATCTTTCAATTTCCATTTTGATACCAAGTTCTTACTTTTTGGATTTCTCATTTTATCTTTCTTTCTTTTTCTTTTCTATTTTGTATCCTCATTAATTTTCCTCCCAGCTTATTTATTTTCATGAGTGAAGCTCCTGATGATTCATATCCTTATGGTTCAAGTTGTGCAAAAAGAAATTGGAGTGGATCATAACTTCACTAAGTTTTCTTAGTGGTTTTGTATATTCAAAATTTGATCCATCCTTTGATTTTTCTGGTTTCAAAAAGGTTTCACAAATGCTCACTCACTTACTGGTTTTGATGAGATTCTTTTTTCTATGGTGGTTTTTCTCAAAATTAAACAATTGCCTTTATCATCTTTATACCTTTACAAAGCTCAAATGGATTTTCTGGATTGAACATGAATCAACCGAGTTTAACACAAGGATTTCGCAATTTGTTTATGTAAACAATGGAAGTTCACATCACTTTTTTCTGCTTTTTGCTAAATGATTCAAGCAAGTGTGTACAATGTAAAATGAGACATGATATAAATTTGTAAGAGAAAACAAAATCCAATATCATGCTAACATTCTACAAAGCAAGTAAACATGCACCTTGCTTGATTTTCGTCTGATTCTTATCATTACCACTCACTTTATTTTTGTTGAATGTTCAAAATACTTGTTGAGTTTGTTCACAATACCAGAAGTAGCATTCCACGCTCATGATGAAGATTTGCTTTTGTTGAGAGATTTGACTTGAAACAAAACAAAAGATAACACAATTTGAAACACACAACTTAAACACATAAAGTTACTAAAATACTTAGTACAACTTTGTCCAAATATGGTTTGAAAACCGTTCAAACAAAACACACAGATCTACCACAAAAGTTGTAACACAATACAAACAACTGAAATCCAAATGGTTAACACAATTGACAAAAAATTGAAAATGCGATAATAGTCAAAACATAAGGAAATTAATGACTGAAAGCTTTTAAATGATTTCACTTTTAGGCGAGCTTTCAATCATGGCACATCAATCTAGTCCTCATTCATCTCTTCAGTCTCACTTTCCTCCTCAGTAGTGGCCTCTTCTTCTTCATCCTCCTCTTCTTCCTCAGCTTCTACTTCAGCCTCTTTTTGATCAGCAGTACCACTACCAGATGCATTACCGGCACCAGCATTCCCCCTAGATAAAGTGTCATGTCCCTAGGCCATGAAACATGAGTTTGGTATGCGTCCTGGGTGAGAATCTGATGAGCAGCGTCTTTCGACCTCCCTATTTGCAGTTGCAGCCTATACATAGAATCCTGAATGCTGGTCATAGCTCGGTTAGTGGCCTCATTCTGATCCCATGTGTATGAGAAGGACGCCCGAAATCGAGGGTCCTAATTATTAAAGTTCAGGGTGTCTGATGCAGGGTTGCTTGGAGGTTGTCTGGTTGTGGTGTCTATTTTGCAGAACCGGGAAATGTAGGCATCATTGACTGTCCCCTTTAATGTCTCGTGTACCTGAGCAATTTGGTTTAAGTCCTTGCGGAGGAAATAGGTTGGTACACCAGCAGTATTCTGTTGCACCTTCCGTCCTCTGAGTAAGATTCTTTTGGAGATTTCTTTGACGTTTGGTGCTGTATTCAGATTGAGTTCATAAGCGCAGGCATGACCTTCAGGGACGTTCAGAGCATTTCCAAGATAATTGTTGATTTCATTCCGACTTAAATTTATGGTGCTTCCTCTGATGGTGGTTGTGTAATTGAAAGCTTCTCCCTCTACTGGAAGAACATTGGCATAAAATTCACGAACCATGTCGTAGTTGAGGCGATTTGGAAGACTGCGCAGTATCTCCTATTTCCTGCTCTTCAGCAGCAGGTTAACCTCTCGATATTCACCTTGTTCATCCACTTCAAACCTTCTTTCAGGCCTAATGGTTCTGAACTCCAGCTCTTTGAATCTTTCTTCCGGGGCAGCTCCAACAAAACGCGATTGATCAAAAGTTCTTGCTCTTGAAGAACCTTCCCCTACAACCTTTTGTTTCTTTTGAGGAACCTGTTTTTTGGGGGCCATTTTTCTAAAAATTTCTTAAAGAAAATTGAAAAAGAAGATGAAGGTGTGTGCTAGGGTTTGCAAGCAATGTGAGAGTAAAGGAAGATGTTTGAAAAAAATGAGTAATTCTGATTAATTTATGCAGCAGAGTGAATTAAAGTGGGTAGAAAGTGGTTGGGCGCCCACATTTAATGTCACAAATGCAGGTTTGACTGATAAAAGTTCGTGTCGTGATGGTCGCGCCGCGAAGGTTAGTTCGCATAGCGAACTTGACAGAATTTTGTTTTCTGCAGAACCTGTCATGATGCACTTTGTTTCCCCCACATACCCAAAATTTTGAACAAAAAACATAAAGCAGGAAAAGTACTTACCACGTTGGGTTGCCTCCCAACCAGTGCTTGTTTAACGTCGTTACCTCGACGTCTGATTCTTCATGGTTCGTTCAATGGAATTATGGTGGTAATTCAATCAATCTCCCCACCTGAGTATAACTTTAGCCTTTGGCCATTAACGGTCCAAGTAGCATTAGTGTTTGGATCTTCTAGCTCAATTGCTCCATAAGGCTTGATGTCCTTTATTTGGAATGGTCCGGACCACTTTGATTTGAGTTTGCCAGGAAATAATCTTAACCGCGAATTGAAGAGTAGAACCATCTGCCCTACTTTGAAATTTTTGGGAAGGATTCTACTGTTATGATACCTCTTCACCTTGTCCTTGTATATTTTGGAAGATTCATATGCTTGTAGCCTTAGTTCATCAAGCTCATGCATTCGTAGCTTCCTTTTTGCACCGGCTTGTTGTGGATCGAAATTTAGAGACTTTAAAGTCCAAAAAGCCTTGTGTTCTAATTCAACCGGTAAATGACAAGCTTTACCGTATACCATTTGAAATGGCGTAAGACCGGTTGGTGCTTTGTAGGCGGTACGATATGCCTAGATAGCTTCATCAAGTTTTAACGACCAATATTTTCGTGAAGTTGAAACTGTCTTTTCTAAGATTCTCTTTATTTCACGATTAGATACTTCTGCTAGTCCATTTGTTTGTAGGTGGTATGGTGATGTCACCTTGTGCTTGACGCCGTAATGGTCAAGAGCTCTTGCAAGTTGTGCATTGCAAAAATGAGATCCTCCATCACTAATCAAAACTCTTGGTGTACCAAATCTTGTGAAGATGTTTCATTTCAAGAATTTCACCATTGTTTTGCCATCTGCTTTTGTTGATGCAATAGCCTCTACCCATTTGGATATGTAATCAACCGCCACTAAGATTTATTCGTTGTTGAAAGATGAAGGAAAAGGTCCGACGAAATCAATCCCCCAACAATCAATCACCTCTACCTCTAACATGTTTTGCAATGGAATTTCATTTTGCTTGGAAATTCCACCAGCCCTCTGACAATTATCTCAATTCTTGGCATGTTCATATGTATCCTTGAATAGAGAAGGCCAATAGAATCCTGCTTGTATGACCTTGGCAGCTGTTCGTTCTCCACTATAATGGCCTGCATACGGTGAATAATGGAAATGCCATGTGATGCTTCTGGCTTCCTCCTTAGTAACACATCTTAACAATAATCCATCGGATCCAATTTTGAATAAGTACGGATCATCCCATACATAATGAGTGGCATCACGCAAGAATTTCTTCTTTTGTTGCCAATTGAGATCTTCAGGGATGATACCGGCAGCTTTATAAGTTGGAAGATCTGCGAACCATGGTCTTTCCTTAATCATGAGCAATTTTTCATCTGGAAATTCTTCAAGTACTTCTCTTTCTTCTTTTGTAATCTCGGGATTCACCAATCTGGATAGATGATCCGCAACAAGATTTTTTGTGCTTTTCTTGTCACATATCTCTAAATCAAACTCTTGTAAGAGGAGCATCCATCGGATTATTCTCGATTTTGAGTCCGCTTTGTTGATCAAGTACTTGATGGTTGCATGGTCAGTATAGCAGATAATCTTGGACCCTATGAGATAAGACCGAAACTTTTCTAATGCATACACTATAGCAAGCAATTCTTTTTTTGTGGTTGCATAGTTAACTTGTGCATCATTTAGTACTTTGCTTGCATAGTGTATGACATGAAAAACTTTGGTTTTTCTCTGTCCTAAAACAGCCCCGACCGTGTAATCACTTGCATCGTACATGAGTTCAAAATTGAGTGTCCAATCGGGTGCAGTGATTATCGGTGCAGTAATTAATTTTTCTTTTAAACTTTCAAAAGCAATTAAACAATCTTTATCAAAAGTAAATGATCTATCTTTGTTGAGGAGATTGCTTAACGACTTGGTGATTTTGGAGAAGTCCTTGATGAATCGTTGATAGAACCCGGCATGGCCAAGAAAACTTCGAATTCCCTTGACGTTGGTTGGTGGTGGCAGCTTTTCAATGACATCAACCTTTGCTTTATCTACTTCAATCCCTTTGGAGGAAATTTTATGTCCCAGGACAATGCCTTCGGTCACCATAAAATTGCACTTTTCCCAATTTAGTACCAGATTCATCTCCACACACAGTTTTAAGACGTGTCCAAGTTTTTCAAGCATAACTCAAATGATTCACCAAACACAGAGAAGTCGTCCATGAATACCTTGATGCACTTCTCGATCAAATTTGAGAAAATGGCCTACATACACCTTTGGAATGTTGCCGGTGCGTTGCATAGACCAGAAGGCATTCTTCGATATGCGACTACTCCAAATAGGCAAGTGAAGGCTGTCTTCTCATGATCCTCGGGGTTCACGGTAATTTGATTATACCCTGAATAACCGTCTAAAAAATAATAAAACTGTTGCCCGGATAACCTTTCCAACATCTGGTCCATGAATGGAAGCGAAAAATGGTATTTTCTTGTTATCTGGTTGAGTATCCTATAACCAATGTAAATACGCCATCCTGTGACTGTCCGTGTTGGAATCAACTCATTTTTATCATTTGTTATCACAGTCATACCACCTTTTTTTGGTACTACTTGCACAGGACTCACCCAAGGACTATTCGAAATTGGATAGATTCCTGCTTCTAACAGCTTGACTACCTCTTTGCGTACGACCTCTTCATTGTTGGGTTCAATCGCCGCTGTGGTTGGGTAATTGGTTTGAAATTTTCTTTCATCATAATGTTGTGCATACAATATAATGGACTTATGCCTTTCAAATATGAAAGCACCCAACCGATTGCGGCTTGATTCTCTTTAAGAACTTGAGTGAGCTTCTTTTCTTCATGACTGGCCAGAGTTTTGCTGATTATTACCAGCTTCTTGCATTCATCATCAAGGAACACATATTTCAAGTGATCTGGTAATAATTTCAATTCTAATTTGGTGCCTTTCTCCACTAAGTTCTCCTTTAAGTCCTCAGTTTTTGTCTCCTTCAATGGTATTTCTTTTGCTGAATCTAGCTCCTTCAAGCATTCATTGAGTTCTTTTTCTTCTTTTAGATCAAGAACATTGAAAACATCCATGAGGGCTCTTTCTAATGGTGCTGTCAAATGTGCTTGTTTTTGGACTTCAAGTATTTCTTTATCAATTGCATCCACTTGAAAACAAGCTCCCTTATCCTTGGAATGTTTCATGGCGTCAAAGAGATTGAAGGTAACTTCTTCATATTGAACGCGCACTTTCATTAAATTGTCATCAATATCAATCATCATGCGTGCGGTTTTCATGAATGGATGCCCCCAAATCAGTTGTACATCATCATCTTCCTCTATATCCATGACAACAAAATCGATAGGGAATAAAAACTTATCTACCTTGACCAATACGTCTTCTGCAATACCGGATGGTTCTGTGACTGATTTGTCGGCTAATTGCAGCGTCATCCTAGCATTCTTCATCTCCAAATCACCAATCCTTTGTATTACTGAGAGTGGAATGAGATTGATACTTGAGCCTAGGTCAATTAGTGCTTTCCCAACGTTTACGTTTCCAATTGTGACTGGCAACGTAACTCTTCCTGGATCTTTTTCCTTCTGTGGAAGTGTTCGTTGAATGATCACACTGCAGCTTGCATCAAGATGTATTGTTTCTTCATCAGTAATTCTTCTCTTCTTAGTGAGAATTTCTTTCATGAATCGTGCATACGTAGGCATTTGTTCAAGTGCCTCCGCAAAGGGAATATTGATTTGCAATCGCTTGAAAATATCCACAAATCGAGCGTATAGCCTTTCTTTATCCTTTTTGGTTGGAGCATGAGGGTATGCCAAATTTTGTGCTGGTGGAGTTATCATTTTTCCCTTGTCTTCTCTCTGCTTTCTCCGTTCATCACATTCATTTGTATTCTTTTCAACTACTTCTTGATTTTTTTTCTTTTTCCCTCTCCTTTTTCTCTTCCTCTTCTTTTTCTTTTTCTTTTTTTTTTCAAGGACTCTTTCCTCTCGATCATCAATCCCGCTTGCTTCTGGATTGATAATTCTTCCACTTCGCGTGACTATTGCTTTACAATGTTCTTTTGGATTCGTCTGCGGGGGTGGCTGTGAAGGTACCTCCTTGTTGATCTGCTAGTTGCTTTGCAATTTGTCCAACTTGTGTTTCTAAGTTTCTTTTTGAAGCATCCGTATTTTTTTGATTTGTGATGGATAATTGCATGAACTAGTTCAATGTTTCTTCAAGTTTGGAGGTTCTGTCCGGCTGAGTTGTATGCTGCGGCTGTTGATGAAAACTTTGATATTGGTTAGGCCTGTTTGTTGCTCCTGTTTGTTGCCTCCAACCTTGACCATAGTTGTTGTTGTTTCCGCGTTGATAGTTTGGATTTCCTTGATATGGTGCTGCTCGTTGGTTTCCCATGTAATTGACTTCTTCATTCATTGGAGGGCAAAAACCTGTAGGATGGTCACCAGTACTTAATTCACACAAGGCTACTTGGTGTGGTTTATTTGCCGAGCCGTGCATCTCCTTGAGTTGTTGTGGAAGTTTGGAAAGATGCTTGGTCAATTCCTCAACTGTTGGAGTGAGGATTTTGTTTTGTGCCAATATTGCATCGTTTGGGCCTAACTCTAGTAATCCCGGTTTCCGCTGTGCTGTGCCTCTATTATACTGAACTTGATGGTCATTGAGAGCCATACGATTAATGATAGACACTGTTTAATTGCACTTTTGGATTGTAACGAACCACCGGCAGTTGCATCAAGTAGAAGCTTTGGTTGTGGTTGTAATCCATTGCAAAAGATGTGGATTTGGGTGAGTTCATCGAAGCCATGATTCAGACATTTTCGTAGCATAGACTTATAGCGCTCCCATGCTTCACATAATGTTTCTGTTGCACTTTGAGCGAGCGCGACTATAGCTGTTTTGGCATCCATGAATCTGTTGTGTGGGAAGAACCGATTCAGAAAGTTTTCCTCCAAGACATTCCAATTGGTCATGGTTTGAGTGGGTTGGTCCATATACCAATCCCTTGCTTTGCCAATTAGTGAGTGCGGAAACAATCGCATAAAGACTGCTTCTTCTTCAGCTTCAGGTGCTCCCAATGTCCCAACCAATTCATAGAACTTGGTGAGGTGAGTGTACGGATCTTTGTGACCTAGTCCTGCAAAGGGATTTGCATAAATGATCTACAGTAATCCTGTTTTCATTTCAGCTTGTCGGTTGGTCAGATTGTTGGTGAGGCGAGCCAACCGTCTAGGGCTACTTTGACAAGGTCCTCGATTCATGATTTCAGGTCCACCTTTTGCCATGGTTTCTTTTGTTGAAGTTGTAGAGGTGGAAGCTCCTTCTTTTTGAGATCTTTGTTTGGCTAGCCTTTTCTGTTTCTTTGTTTGTTGTTTATTTTTCCGATTTTTTCTTTCGATTTCAGGATCAAAAGGTAGTAAGTACTCCAGTTTTGTACCTCGCATACATAAAGCTTGCAATTTCTAGCCAATACAATGTTAGGAGAATGTAAGATAAACAAAAGAGAAAATATATATATACAGTATTTTAACAAATATACAACTTAAAAAGATATCAATAGTCGATATGTTTGTAAATCTAAATGCCAGTCCCTAGCAACTGCGCCATTTTGATGTTGAGTAAATCAAAAGAAAGTATTAAGTATCATATCCAAAGAGACCAGCGCGATATTACCAACGTTAAGACAATTATTATCGTTTTAAGTGAATTTTGTAAATTGGTTTGCTTTTAAAGTAATAGAATATAAAATCGAAACTTGTGGAAGTAAAGTTTAAATGATAGAGAACTTGTTAGGATTGAAATTCCACTACCATGCACATATGCTTTTGGTTGGTACTTCTTTAAAGAAACTTTCTTTTCACATTATCCTCATTAAATTCACTCACAACAGCATATATGTCTATATGCTTATTGATATTTCAATTGGTTTAGTTTAATCGATGATTTCTCAATCAATTAAACTAAACAATCGCATTAAGAACCAAATGTCGTTTATGAAAGTTAAACCCTTAGTTCTATGTCTAGAACGAAGCGTTTAACCGATTATAACCTTTAACTTTAATAGGAATGTAGTTTTTCAATCACGATTCCTATTCATAGATTTAGAATGACAAAACAAAGATTTAATCGATAATTATGAATAACAGAATTTCATTAAAGAAGGAATCAATAAATACATACGATTACAGTAGTTTCCTTCCAATCCTAACAAGAGAAGAGCTTAGCTATCCAATATCATGGTAGCTTGCACAAAAAGTAAGAATTGGAGATGAATTTTCATCAAGGATGATCTCTCGATTCTTGATGCGAACCCAGTTCGATTCTTTCCACACTCTTCTCCTTCCTTAGAACTATCTTAATATTATCTATTACAAGTTGAAAGTAAAAAGTAATGATCTCCAATGCCTATGTTGTCTTCCATTTATACTGGTTGAGATGGGGGACTTTTGATATGCGAAGTTATGGTCGATATGCGAAGCCAGCTTCCTTAACCTTTAAGAATTTTAAACCGCTCCTGGAAACTGCCATACTTCGCTATGCAAAGTAAAGTTTGCATAGCGAACTTCTCTCGCTTCTGCTCGCTCCTCTCGCTTCAAGCGAAACTGGGTGAGTTTGATTCTTTTTCATTCTGTTTTTGCTCGCTTCTCCTTGCGTCGGGACCTTCGCATAGCAAAGCCCTGGTTCGCGATGCAAAAGTTCTTCGCTTCCTCTCGTTTCTTTCGCTTCAAGCGAACTTTGGAACTTTTGATTCAGTTTTTGTCTGCTGTTGCTCGCTTTAGCTTCGCGTAGCGAAGTGTTTGCTCGCGATGCGAAAGTTGCAGGGCATGGATTCTTCTTACTTGCAACTGATGTTTTCTTTTGCTAAACCCTGCAAAACCATAAACATTCAAGAGTAACATCCTTTTGGATCATTTGTTAGTCAAGTTTCATCTTAAAAGTTAATGGAAGCAAGCATTGTGATCAAGTTTTTACCAAAGATTTATCAACTATTGGACTTCCATCAGCTGCTAAAGCTTGACTCATTCGAGATCATTTATTGTTTCCTTATCGAAAACTACACTACAACGAAAGCACAACATCACTTTAGAATATTTTATCTTACAACGATTCAAGAAATCAATTAGATCATCTTCAGCTTCTGGATACACCTCTTTGACTCTTTCAGTGCAATCTACCACATTTAGCACTTTGACCCTTGGATTGGGATCGTTAGCAACTTTGACCAGCATGATCTCTACGGGTTCGAAAAAACTTTCCTCCTCGATTTGCATGGTATCTGAGTCAATTTTCATGGGTGGTTTAAGTTTATCACCAAAATCAAGCTTGCCTTCCTTCAAAGCATCTTGTACCAAATCCCTGAAAAGAACTGTTATTCCTTTGGTTGGCTGCTTTAGGTAAAACAAAATGGGCAAAACAATATGATTTTGTGAAGAGGCACATGTAAAACAAGATGTTCTAGCATGCGTGCGACATCTGTTCTCAGTCTGGAAGACAAATTCATTGAGTAAATTTTAACGCGTTATTGATTGATTTCAAGAAGATTTGTCAGTAATGTTTTGTATCTTTTTGCGATTTGTTATTAAAGAAGATTGGCTAAAAATATTGTCCAAGACCAAATCAAATTGAATGAGATCAAATCTCTTGGTAGACATTAATGAATAAGAAAATAAAATTAAATTTGCATCAAATCAAATTAGTTTGATTTAAATCCAATGCCCAAGCCCAGCAGATAATTTGCTATATAAGAAGACTCATTCCAACAGAAAAGAACACACACAAGTATTGAATATCTAGCGTGCTAGAAATTTTTTCTTTGAAGTCTTTGTATTCTTGTTGTTTATTATAAACCTCTAAAAAAAAAATCCTAAAATGAATATTCAAGGCATATTGATTGATTGTTAGTTGAGTTGTAATTCAACATCTTTTAATCTGTTGAAAGCACAAATCACTATGGTAGTGATTAAGAGAAAGTGAGAAATGTTCTCATATTTAGGGGGAATCCTAAATAGAAAGACATAAGTAGTATTAGGAAGTAGGCATTAAACAATGTTTGTTCATCTAAGACTAATTAGACTAATACTATTGAGAGTGGATTTTCTTTCTTGGGTTGGAAGCCCCTAGATGTAGGCGACGTTGTACTAAATTGGGTCAACAATTCTCTCGTTTTCTTTATCAATTTCTTCTTTAAATTCCTTAGTCCATAATAATCTGTTTTCTGCGGTACACGTTGTTTAAGACATTGTGTCCAATATTTGTCCTGTTTAGAATAAAATTTTAATTGGCATCAGAGAAGGCACCATGTTCTGTTTGGTGAGCTTCAGGGAAAATTTTTTCTATTCAAATGGACAACACTAAGGAAGGAGGGTCAATCAATAGACCACCTATCTAGGATGGTACAAACTATGATTATTGGAATGCTAAAATGATTTCTTTTCTTAAATACATGGACACCAAAACTCGTAAGGCTATAATAAAAGGCTGGAAACACCTTGTGACTACCTCTTAAGATGAAACATCAATCTTAAAGCCAGAAGCTGAGTGGTCTAATGCCGAAGATGATGAAGCTATTGGAAACTCCAAATCTCAAAATTTTATTTTCAATGGTGTGGACAAGAATATGTTTAGATTAATAAACACATGTAGTGAAGCCAAAGAGGCATGAGAGATTATCAAAACTACACATGAAGGAACATCTAAAGTACACATGTCAAGGTTACAGCTCCTTACCACAAAGTTTGAAAATATGAGAATGAAGGAAGATGAATCCATATCTGACTTCAACATTAGGTTGCGTGACATTGCCAACACTTCTTTTGTATTAGGAGAGAAGATGTTTTAAGAAAAATTGACCAGAAAGATATTAAGATCCCTACCTAAAAGGTTTGATATGAAAGTCACGTATATTGAAGAAGCCCAAGACATTAGCACCATCAAAGTGAATGAACTCATTGGATCTTTGCAAACCTTTGAGATGGCTATAAATGATTGAACTGAAAAGAAAATCAAGAGTATTGCCTTTGTACCCAACATTAGAAAAGATGAAGATCAATTTGATAAGGATACTGATGAAAGTCTATCAGATGCTATAACTCTTGTTGGTAGAAAGTTTAACAAAGCTTTGAAGAGTCTAGACAGAAGATGGAGGAAAAATGTCGAAGACAAAGTGCCACAAAACTTCAATAACATTGGTCCCCAATGCAAGAGCAAGGATGAAGACAAACCTAACAAAGGCAAAGGGATTCAATGTCATGAATACGATGGTTTTGGTCACATTAAAACTGAATGTCCTACTTTTTTAAATAAACAGAAGAATAGCATGTCAATCACTAGGTCTGATTCTGATGATGAGTGACGAAGAAATAGCTAACAAGGTGATGACTTCCATTGGAAAATATGAATCTGTTAGAAGAGAAACAAAACAAAACTATAAGTGCTCCCCTTCTGGAAAAAGAGAAACATGGCTCAACCATTGAAGGTCTAGAAGAGGAAGTCACCTTGTTAAAGTCTAAACTTGACAATATAACAAAGTATGTACGCATGTTGAACAATGGTTATAAGGCTCTTGATAAAATCTTGAAAGCTGGAAAGATGTCTAATGTTGTGAAGGGAATAAGATTTGACTACAACTCCATGAGCAAAGAAACAAAAGTTACCAATAAAAAGATTACCCCCCTGAGAAGAAAAATGAGTTTCTGATGGAGGACCATATATCCCAGCAACCTGCTCAACATATGTACCCTCAGTACAGAAGTAACAAGAACTTTTCTTGGAAATGTCATTATCGGTCCATGCCAACATAAAAAATTGCATTGATCATTTAAACTACCTATCAAACACATTGCTCATTTAAATAATATATCTAAACTACTTATTACATAACCTAATGCTCAATTTCAATAAATGTATATAGAAATAATTTTTTTTTTAGAAAAATCATAAACTTATCAAATGTGAGTTTAGTTTGATTTTGAATGAACTCTTTGATCAATTTGATGTTGATGGAAGAAGTTTTAAAGTGAGTTGAATGATTTTGAGAGAATGTGAGTTGAGAGAGTTTTAGACTGGCGAGTTTGAGAGTTTGAGAGTGTATTTTAAGAAGTGTGGAAGGGGAAAGGATCTGACGCGTTTTTTATTAAAACAACATCCGGAGATGCATCTCCATAAGTTACACGGAAATGCATTTTTGTAATTTTTTTTGCATTGCCTTAGAACCTGACTAAGGAACGAATGTGTTTGGGATGCGTCAGAAAATGCATCTTCATATTCTCAAAATATTTTTGATTTTTCACGAGTTTGTGATAACAATCCTTATGATGCCATAAACAATTTTCTATATTTTAAGCCCATATTATTGTTGAAAAAGAAGTACAAGTGTGAGTAGTGTGGATAATAGTCCCACATTGTGTAGAAATATGATAGCATTTATAAGCGGAAGAACCCACACACCTATCACCTTAAGGTTTTGGGTGAATATGTGGTGTGTCTCTCACAAAGGCGTGTTGCTCTAAAAAGGATGTCTCACCGTTTAAAATGCTCCTCGCTCGATCCTCGATTATTGCGCTAACAATTATAACATGATTTTTATGTCCGAGACCCTAAAAATTTGAGACCCGCCAGAGCCGGCTAGTTTAGCGTTGGGTAACCCTTGTTCACAAGTCTCCATATACTCGTAACTCATGCTAAAAAAATCTGATATTTTCTTCTTAATAATAGTTTGACTTGAGAAAAAATATCAATGATACATGTTCTGGACTGGACTAATGGCTAGAATTGGGCCAATCCGCCTCTGCTCTAAAGCGGCCCAAATTGCCTAAGTCCAATCCACAGAGGGGCAAAAATGACCTTTCTGCCCCTCCAACCGGGCAAGGAATGCAACGTTCCTCCCCGGCGTTGATGCCCGTTACGCACGGCTTCCTCGCTGCCCGAACAACAAAGGACAGGTGCCCGGAACTGCGTTATGCCCGACATAACGGCTAGTTTCGAGCACCCTGCCCGGCATAACGGCTAGTTTGGGCAGTTATCTATTCTTTGGGGGAAACGGTTATTTCGCCTTGAAAATAGGACCGTTGGCCACGCGCTGGGGGCTCTATATAAACCCTCTCGCTTGAGAGGGTCAGGTATCCAATATTCACCCTAAGAATTCATACTTTGTACTTGCCCCTTTTCTCTTACCCTTTCTCACTTGAGCGTCGGAGTGCCTTGCAGGTACACCCCCCTCCTCTCCATACGACCAGCATCCCTGACGCACTTGGCTGCCTAATTCTACAGGATTTGATCCAGCCTTCACGATCAATGGCACCGTCTGTGGGAATTTTTGTTCTCCCCTTCTTTCTTTAACCGAAGATCAAAACAACTTTCGAACATCATTACGATCATGGCCTCCCAAGATCGCACCCAGGATGCTCTTCATTCCACCATCCTCCCCGTCAACAAATCTGACGTTGACGGCCAATCATCTTTCCTCCGAGATGCCTGTTTCCTTAGGGATGGAGCCACTGCATCTCCTTCCCCTACCCCTGCTGATCGCAACAACGATCAACTGTCTCTCGACCTCCAGCCCATTCCTGTTCCGCCCAGCGCCGACCCAGCCGTGGTAGCCCTCCTGGAGGCCCTCAACAAAACCAACACCCTGATCGTGCAGCAAAACGAGAGGATCGGGGCACTGGAAGAGTCTCGCCGTCCAAGATCCCCTCCTACGCGAAGGAACCAGCGACGATCTAGAAGCCCGCAGCCACAGAGAGAAATCGACCGAAGACTGCGCCAAAAGCACGATCCTCGCGTAGCCCGAAAGCGCGACCAGATCTCCCCGCGTGACCAGCACGCTCATGACCACAAAAGGACTCGAAGGAACGAGGAGTCTCCAATTAAGTCCAAAGGACGGGCACGCTCACCTTCTCCTCGAAGGAACCACTCACCTTCTCCTCGAAGGAACCGCTCACCTTCTCCACGAAGGAACCACCGACGCGAGCAACCCGTCCGATCACCATCATACACCAGTTCTAGTGACAACGACGAGCCTCGCGGCCCATTGTCCCAGGAGATCCTGGCCACCCGTCTCCCAAAAGGCTTGGAGAAACCCCCGTCACTTGGCACATACGACGGGACCACCGACCCCGACGAGCACATCGAGAACATCGATGCGCTGCTAGACTACCGCGGCATACGGGGCGCCATCAAATGCAGACTGTTCCTAACCACACTTCAGAAGGGAGCAATGACATGGTATAAACAACTGCCCGAGGAGTCCATCACCTCGTGGAAACAACTGGGCAGGATGTTCTCGCGGAACTTCACAGCATCTCGCCGCCATCCCAAAATTAATGCCTCCATCGGAGCCATAATCCAGGGGAAAGACGAACCTTTCTGCGCATATATCGAGAGGTTCAACAAGGAAGCTGTGCAGGTCCCGACGATAGATAAGATGAAGAAGTTCCTACTCGAACAAGGGGTCCACCCGGACTCTGAGTTCGCCAAAGCCATTGGCCTCGCGCCACCGAGGAACTTAGACGCCCTCCTCCTCAAAGCCCAATCTCATATTCAGTACGAGGAGAAGATTTTGGCCAGCAACATCCGAGCGTCTCGCCGCCAGGAGAACGCCCGGGCTTCCAAAGTAGAAGAGCCTCGACGTCTCGTCGAGGTGAATGAAGGCACGAGGACCGTCCACGCGCTCCCGTGACAGCAAAGGGCCCTCCGGGCGTTTCTATGATTACACTCCCTTGACCGTTTCCAGGGAGAAGATTTTGACCGAATGTGCCAATTCAGAGTTCAAACAAGCCGGGGTCCGTTTCCCCAAACAGCTGCCGAACAGACCAAACGTGGACAAGTCAAAGTACTGCCGCTTCCACAAAAGTCACGGCCATACTACAGAGGACTGCATCCATCTGAAGGATGCCATTGAAATACTGATCAGGGATGGCCACCTGAAGCAGTTCGCAAAAAAGAAGGACACTCCTCGGCAGGACGCCCAGGAGTCCAAGAAGGTCGAGGAGGAGGTGCCCTCCTCGGAAGACGCCAACATACAGGTCACTATGTCCATATCGCGACCCGAGGACTTCAACGTCCCTGACGGGCTCAGCGCCCCTGCATATTTCGTGGCCCACAGCCCGTGGGAGACCTTTCCCTCCGCCATGGTCATCTCTGGCAGGGGTTTCAACAAAGTTACTGTGGGATCCATGAAACGGAAGTTCGAACACCTGATCAACACCAGCTCGAACAAAGTGACCACGCTTGATCAGGCCCCGAAGGGTTCCATCCCCATCTCCTTCTACAGGGAGGAACTCCTCGGCGGCTCCCCGAACTCAAGCATTCTGTTGCTCGTCAGAGCCCAAATGGTAAACTTCGACGTTCGCCGAATCCTAGTCGACCAGGGCAGCTCGGTCGACATCATGTACTCCCAGCTGTTCTCAACGCTGCAGCTGGACGAATCGCACCTTACCCCCTACGTAGGGTCCGATTTGCAGGGGTTCAACGGGTCTGTGACCAAGCCATGGGGTTACGTCGAGTTGATCGTAACCTTCGGAGCAGCTGAAACGGCCAGATCCATCAAGGTGCAATTTCTGGTAATCGACTGCCCGTCACTTTACCAATGCATTTTCGGAAGGCCAACTCTAGCCGAGTTGGTAGCGGTGCCATCGACCGTCCACCTGAAGATGAAGTATTACACTTCGAAAGGAATGGTCGCCACCCTCCACGGTGATATAGAAGCTGCCTGACGGTGTTTTGAAGCAGCTACAAAGGGGCTCAACGCCATTGCGCCCAAGCCTAAAGCGTCGAGCAAGCCAGCATTGCCAAGCAGCTCCGAGGAGGCCAAGCCTCTGCCTCAGGTCGACTCTATCGACCTCGACAGTCGCTTCCCCGAGGACCAACAGGAGGAACGAGTAGCTTCAGCCGGCCCATCCACGTCATCCAGCAGCAGCTCCCATCCGATGCGCCCAATCCCGGATGGCAACTTCGAGCTAGTCCTGTTCGGCGAAGACCCCAACGGGGAGTAAAGATCGGAGCAGACCTGCCTGACATCGCGAGGAAGCAGCTCAAAGCGTGCCTCCGAGAGAATGTCGACCTGTTCGCGTGGAGCGCCGCAGAAATGCCCGGCTTGGATCCATCCGTCGCATGTCACCAGCTGACCATTGACCTGGCCATCAAGGTCGTAGCACAACGTAGGAGGAAGCAGTCTCTAGAAAAAACGGAGGCTGCCGAAAAAGCTGTAAAGGACCTCCTCGAGGCCAAATTTATTTCGGAAGCCAAGTACACCACTTGGCTATCCAACGTTGTATTGGTTAAAAAATCTAATGGAAAATGGCGCATGTGCATTGATTATACCGATCTCAATAAGGCATGCCCGAATGATGCCTACCCCTCCCCAATATTGATAAACTTGTTGATAATTCTGCTGGTTTTAAACTTTTATCGTTCATGGATACCTACTCGGGCTACAATCAAATCCCAATGGCAATGTCCGACAAAAAATATACGACCTTCATGACCGAATCGGGGAACTATTACTACAACGTAATGCCCTTCGGCCTGAAGAACGCCGGAGCAACGTACCAACGAATGATGAACAAAGTATTTCGGGGAGAAATAGGCGACATGCTCGAAGTATACATGGACGACATGATCGTTAAGTCCCACGAGGAAACCGATCATACTGCCCACTTACGAAAGGTCTTCGAACAGGCCAGGAAGTACAAACTGCGTTTTAATCCGGAGAAGTGCACGTTCGGAGTCCGGGAAGGCAAATTCCTCGACTTCTACTTAACGGAACAAGGAATCGAAGCCAATCCCGACAAATGTCGGGCATTCTCTGAGTTTCCTATGCCCAAGTCCAAAAAATCCATCCAGTCCCTTAACGGGATGCTCGCGTCACTATCTCGTTTCGTGGCCAAGTCCGCCTAGCACGCCCTGTCATTCTTCAAACTCCTCTGCAAAGAGGCAGCATTCAAATGGACCGAGGAGTGCGACGAGGCCCTTCTCCATCTGAAACGGGTGTCGCTCCCGGGATTTTCATCCAAGTACAAACGCGAAAGTGGAAACGAAACAGAGTCGCCAGCAATGTGTATTTATCCCACGAGAGGGAAAGGAAACACCGCATAAACCTGAAGGAAAGGATAGAGCATGGTCTTGCGACCAAGAGAACTGGATTCGGGAGTCGGTTACGCGAGAGGAAGGTATTAGCACCCCCTCGCGTCCATCGTACCCGATGGGATCCACGCTTGCTGCTTCAATCAAAGGGTGTAAAAAAAGATGCTGGAAAAAGCAACTGAAAGAAAGAAAGGAGAAATAATGGAAAAGGAATGAAAAACAAATGTAGGTAAAATAAAAGAAGTGCTCGAATGGGCCCTACCCCACTGCCTACGTATCTCATCGGGGGCATGAGAATCAGAGCGACGTAGTTCCCCTCACTAGGGATGGTTTGTTTGTGTTTTAGGGAACGACTTACGTTCTGGCTCAGGTGTTGCAGGCTCGCTGGTCCGAGTGCATTACCATCTTGCAAGAGAACGAGGAGGAGCACGTTCGTATGCTGAGAATGAGTGAGATGAGAGAAGAATTCCCGAAGGAAAGACGTTATTGTTTGTTTTTGTCTTTTAGAAGTTTTCTCATTTGTTTGCATATGATAGTGTATCTAAATCTTAGTCATTGGAATGTGTACACTCTCACATTCCAAGATGAAATGAGTAAGAAAGCACACTAAGAGTGAAGAAGACCCCCACACTTAGTTCCAATTGTCAAGGTTCAAACACACTAGCATACTTGTGTTTATTAAGTGTTTTTGTTGATTAAGAAATGAAGAAGTGTTTTTATTTGTACCTTCAACAAGTATTGCATTTAAGTCCCTCATACAAGATCAAATGTTTAACACATTGACTCAAGATGGGCTATATGCTACACATTCTAAGATTACAAGAGAAGACCCCTTATAATCTTTTCTTTGTATGAAAGGCCTAAATGCAATAAATGCCTACCTTTATTATATGTTTTGAATTTTCTTTGAGATGAGAAGATGAAAGACTCAAGGGAGAAGAAAGGTAAAAATCTATATGGACTAAGACTCAATCCTAGTTGATTAGTCAAGGGAGTGATCCTAATGGTTTGTGAGGTTTAAACCTAAAGTCTAAAGAAAGAGGGAAGTCTACCTAATGTTGTCATGCATGGATTGCTATCCTAATGTCTCTCCTACCTCCGACTTAATAAAAAATTAAGTGGATCGAGGAATCCAACGGGATCATGCCATCAGACAAGTAAACACAGGATAAATCAATCACACAATGAATTAAAAGCAACGAAAGAGTAAACAATGTCAGTTAACAATAGTATCACACAATCAAAGGGAGAAAAAGGGAAGCCTTAGCCAAGGGGTCATATCAACCGAGGCAAACAAGCTAGCTGTGGGAAATAGGGGTACTCACCCAATGGTATTGAGAACCATGGAGAGCAGAATAAGAAAGGGGAAGATGTGAATCAGATCACATAAGCATCAACATTGGTCAATGCGAGCTATAGACAAAGCGTGAGGGTTGGTTACGAACCCTATCTTCCACTCGACCGACTCGATAACAGGAGCAAGATATGTTCAAAGCTTCAATCATATAATGAGAGCTAAGAACGACTCAACTAGGATAACGGGGGTCGATTGCGGACCCTAACTTCCGTCAATTGCCTTCTTGGAGGTCTTACCAGGGGAAATGGGAATGGGATGCCTCATAGAGGTCTTCAGGCACAATATTAAACAATCACAAGCAGAGCCTCCTTTGAGGACTTCCATCATTGCCGGCCAAGTGGCACGGACTCCCAATCCTACTTCTCATGGCATAAAAAGGAAAAAATGTGGAATTAGTAAAAGAGAAGAGAAGTGATACCGAACGGATATCAATCCGTAGCAACGCAAGTAAAGTATAAGCAAACCGGCCAACTTCTAGTGATCTAGCATAAATGAGCAAAAGTGTTAGAAAGTGAATTGGGTCCGTGAAAGGCCTGGAACCAGATGCTCTTAAAATAATGAAACAAGGCCATAAGCCATAAACAGCAGCAACAACAGCGCTGCAGCACCTGCATAGCTGTAAAAACTAGCAACAAGTAAAAACAGTCTATAACAGCTACTATTTACAGAACAGAATGGGTGTCTATGCAGCCAGACAGAACAACAACATTTTACAGCACCCTTTGTGCACAGCAGCTGTGTATACTACAGCAGTTTCTACCTTGTAAACAACTTATCAAAACAAGTGAGAATCACTACAAAACAAAATCAAGGATTAGTCTAAGTAATCAAATGGAATTGTCAATAAGAAGTAATTGAAACCAATACTAAAATGTAAACAACATTTAGTCAAAAACCAACATGTAACAAGTATTAAAGACTATTGACAAAATTATCAAATGAAACCATTAAAATGATTAGTCGATGCTAGCATTAAAACTAAGTTTATTCTATGTTAGAACAAAATCAAACCACACTATATTAATATCAATTAATTCAAAGTTAATTTCTAATTCTACAACTAGTTAGTGGACAATTAAGTCGAAAACAATCAACTAAGCAATTAAGCTAAACACAATTAGTAAGCAAAAACAATTAGTGCAATTAGGCAAAACAATTATCAAGCAATCAAGCTAAAAACGATCATGGAACAATTAAGCTAGAAACGATTATTAAAAAACAGTAGCAAAATATAAACCTAAATCTAATTATCAAAATTAAGATCTAAAGTCAATATCTAAATCAAATTGAAATTGATTTCTAACCAAAAAAATTAAACGAAATTAATCTATAATTAGCCAATTACTAAACCATGTTAAATTGTCAATTAAAGAATAAGGTTGATTTCTAATAGAAAACTAATCAAAACGAAATCTAATTAATTAAACTTAGAACTCTAATTCAAAGTTAAACTCTTAAACATTAGTTTTAGGCCAAAATTGATTTAAATCCACTTCAGACTAACAGTTAAATCCAAAAATCTAATAACCTCTAACCTAATCAGTTTCTGAAAACAAAAAATAACAAAATAAAAAGAAAAGGAAAGGGTTACCGTAGGGGTGCAGTGGTGTTGACATAGGTGATGATAGCAAGTCTGGCCCAAGGTTCTTCAGCAAAACAAAGGGGTGGGGGGGTGCGAGTTGATTGTGAGAGTGTGGACATGAATTCCATATGGCATGTGGACAGAAGAGTAAATGACCCAGGCCCGGTTCATTTGAAGCAATTAGGTTTTTTAAAAGAAACCTAAATCCATGAACTCTGCTCAACGTCTAAACCTAAGCTCCTACCTCTCCTTCTCATGGCGCCGTCTCCTCTTCCCTACCACACTCACGCCGCCGCGATCTCCTCTCTCGCCGCGACCTCCTCTTTTACTTCATCACCAACCTCGCTCAAATACGCAACGTCATCATCATCTCTTCATCACTTCGCCGGAGATGAACTTTCCGCCGTGCCGTGGCTTCGTGCCGGCGGCGGCAACGTCAACAATTACTGGCTAAGAATCAGACCGCTCATGAGGATTCAAACATCCCTCATTCGAAACTCCATTTCCTTACGCGCTCACCACGACGGATATCCCGCACGATCCGAATATGACGCAGTGAGAGAATCAGAAATCAACACCACGATCACATGAACAACACAATAAAGATGCGAGAATCGAGTTACTCACGAAATCCAAGCTTGGAGCGGAATTATCGAATTCACGCGACGACGATGAAACACCGTAACAGGTCTATAACTCTTTCGCTCTTGCTTGCATTTTTCCTTTCACAATCTTGAATCCTCTTGTGAGGTTGTTGCGAACTGAATTTCTGAAATCGCAAGTCGATGTCGCTGTTACCGAATTCTCCCTTTTCTCTATGAGTATGTGTTAAATTGCTGTGAGATTGCGTTGATTTGCGGTGAACTTGTTGCAGGTTGTACGAACTGAAGATGATGAAGGTTTTTCGGAATCGTTTAGAGATTAAAGGTTTCCGTTTCGAATTTGCAGGTTCTTGAAGAGAGCTATGGTGTTTTTGGAGCTTGAAGATTGAAGATGATGGTGGAAATTGAAGATGGTAGAGGTTCTTGGAGAATTGGTGATGATGAAGAATGAAGAGATTGGTTGAAGTTTTTGTTCAGCTGCGGATTGAAGAAGATGAAAACCTCCGAAGGTTGAGGTGGAATTGAAAAATGGAAGAAGAAAATTGAGGGAGAGAGAGTTTGTTGATTCTGTTAGAGAGAAATGGTTAGTTAGAATTCGGTTAGAAATTTTGTTAGAGACTGAAGAAGATGAATAGAGTTTTGGAGTTCTCAATTTCTGTTATGAAAACTTGTGGAAGTGGTTAGGGATTTTTGTTAGTTCTGTTATATCAGTTTCTACTATGAACCTGCTTTCCCAATTCATGTCCTGGATTCATTGGAAATGTTCTTCTGTTATGAACCTCCCTATTTTGCTATGTATTTTCTCTTTTTATGCCATGAACTCCAACTTTCCTTGCAATAAAATTCTGCTGTTATAATTCTATTTTTCTCCCTGCTGCGAACTGCCTTTGTCATTTGGAAGAATGTAAAAATGTGGATTGTGTTACCATTTTGTGATACCTTTTGCTATGAGATTTTTGTGGATTTTTCTGTGGCCTGCTGTGTTATATTTTCGGTCACGGATGGTTGCACTGGCAGCTATGTAGTTCTTTTTTTTTATTTTTCTGAATTATTATGCTGAAAGAAATTTTGTACTTAATGTATAGCTTTTGTTTCTGTTCGTAACTCTTCCATCATATGCAAGCGGTAATTAGAGCCAATCCCACCATCTTGCATTTGAAAGTAGGTACCTTAGTACTTCCCAGCTTCCATAGTGAAAAGCAAGAATCTCACATCCAATGTACATCCAATGATACCCCCTTGAACCCGGATGGAAGTAATGAGCACCAGTTCCATCAAAAAAACATTCCGTGCATTATTTGAGGTATGGCTAAGCACAATATCCATCAGAACAAACAGGCCTAGTTCATGGGCTTTTTCAAAAGCATAAGACCAACAAAGATGAGCAAGACTTTGAAATTGAATATGTCTATCGGACCAACAAAGATGTGCCAGACTTTGAAACTAAATATGGCTCTCAACACTTGGAAGGAAGACGGTATATAATTCAAAAGAAATGGACATTGGATTAGGAAATGGTCATGATTTATTTAAAAGTGATTTAAAATGGATATGAAATTTGAATATGGAATTTGGTTTAAATTGGATAAAAAGAATATATGTGGATTAGGAAATGGTTTATGGATCTAAAATGGATATCAAAAGTGGATATGGTTTATGATGAATATGGATAAAAAAGAAAATAATTGCTAAATGGTTAGTGGAAATCGGAATGGATACGGAGATTTGAATTGAATATGGTAAAATGGGTTTAGAGATTGGTTAAAAAAAAGTGGTTTATGATGTGGTTATTAAAAAACGGATAAAAACATGATTAAGTAAATGGATATCCAAATCACACAAATTCCAAGCTTTCCACAGCATCATAATTAAATGCACATAACCTTTTATGAACAACTTGCAATAACAACCCTCTGAGTGAATCATCTTATGAATTTATGATCTTCTAGATCAAACCTCCCATGAACCACTGTTTGTTGACCTGATGAATTCTACCTATAATGATTCGACCTTGAATACACACCGCCTGAGGAATAGCCACTGATACAGGTAATCTGAATTTGAAACAACCTCTTGGTAGTTTGACCATGATTAGGTTAAACGTCCACCTGAATAGGATCGCAACTGAACAATCATCTTGGACTTGAAGCTAAACACTTATCTTTGAATGCACACTGATACTCCTTTGAATACGACAGATCAAACCAAAGGAAGATGCCTTGATCACATGTCCTTTATGCAATATGCAATGCAATGCTTAATGTTTTATTTTTCTATGACTTGAATGCAATGTAATGCAATGGAAGCACATGCTACATGACATGAAGAAATGAGAGGGCAAATTTTGGGGTATTACAGCTGCCCCTATTCAATCACTGTAGACCTGAATGGATGATAGCGATTGCTGTCAGACTTTCAAGGTATGGAGGAATTGAATACCGAAAATAACCCGAAAATTTGCACTCTGTGGAGAAGAAGAAAAGGGATATAAACCCAACCAAATAAACTCTGCTTGAATATAACTTTGGTGATGAAGAACAAAAGGGATATAAACCCAACGAGACTGCTGGATTGAATCTTCAATGAAGCGTTGTCGTAGAGATCTGTCTTTTGAACGACGCCAGACGACTACTGGCTTGCCACACTGCGGGTGGACTTTAATAACGTCTTTTGTACGACGCCAGACGACTACTGGCTGGCCACACTTTGGGTGGACTTTCAACAATGTCTTTTTGAACGACGCCAGACGACTACTGGCTTGCCACACTTTGGGTGGACTTTCAACAATGTTTTTTTGATGACGCCAGATGACTACTGGCTTGCCACACTGCAGGTGGACTTTAATAATGTCTTTTGTACGATGCCAGACGACTACTGGCTTGCCACACTGCGGATGGACTTTAATAATGTCTTTTGTACGACGCCAGATGACTACTGGCTTGCCATACTATTGATGGACTTTAAAAAATGTCTTTTTAAACGACGCCAGACGACTACTGGCTTGCCATACTGTTGATGGACTTTAGCTGCTCTGCCATTCTAAACAATGGACTTTTACCAGTTCGTGCTGGATTTTTGCCAATCTGTCGTTGGACTTCAATGATTGCCAAACAGGCTTTGGAATCTCAAAATTGCCATCCTCAGATGGACTTTTGCAGCTTTGCCAAATTAAACTTGGACTTTGATGCTTACCAAACCGGCTTTGGAAGCTTTGCCAAATGATCATCCCACCTGCTGGAACAACCACCTGCAATATTACCCCACATGCTGGAATAACATGAATAAACTGTATATAATGATCATCCCACTGGCTGGAACAACCATCTGCCATACTATCCCACCTGCTGGAATAATATGAACAAACTGTATATAATGATCATCCCACTGGCTGGAACAACCATCTGTCATACTATCCCACCTGCTGGAATAATATGAACAAACCGTATATAATGATTATCCCACTGGCTGGAACAACCATCTGTCATACTATCCCACCGGCTGGAATAATATGAACAAACTGTATATAATGATTATCCCACTGGCTGGAACAACCATCTGCCATACTATCCCACTGGCTGGAATAATATGAACAAACCGCATATAATGATCATCCCACTGGCTGGAACAACCATCTCCCATACTATCCCACAGGCTGGAATAATATGAGCAACTGTCTGTATGCCAAAAATAAATTGGACTTTGAGTTGTAAATGAGCAATGTTGAGAATTACATCACCGGCTGGGTAATATCATATGCTGACACTTTGCTGAAGAAGAGATTCCCTCGATTTATTTAGACCTTGCTGGAGAAATTACTGTCAAAGTGTTGAACTCTATGGGGACTTCGCTGGGGAGAAAACGATTCAGCTGGGACTTATTCTTTGGCAAATTTCACATGCTGAAACCTGCGGGAAATATACCTTGTTGACACTACCACTTGCTGGTAAATCCTGCTGAGACTAAACTCCACAGGGGATGTTCAAATCCTGGTTAGAAGACATTACGTTGCAACATGCTGAGAAAGAGTCCCTAGAGATCAGCTGGGGAAACCCAAAGCAATTCCACGGTAGTCTGCTGAGGAATAAAACTATCAATCTTAGGATAAGTGTCACAATGCCCCGTGTTAGGCGAACTTCCCGTTCGACGATTCCGTTGGGGATAATGAGTTTCTCATCAACTCTGCTGGAGAAAACTACTTTAAAGCGTCTCGTGCTAGGGATGCCTTTTGAGAGGATTTCACAGAAGACCAAGCGTCTCCAAACTCTACTGGGGATATTAGATCCGAAACATCTCCTGCCGGGGAAATTCAAGCTGCCCCATGCTCGGGAAGGTCAACAACTTGCTTTTTGTTTACTCCATGATATAAGACTTATCTGAAGAAGCGTCCCAAGAGGATTTTACAGAAGATTAAGCATCTTTAAACTCCTGACGACTTCACTGGGGATTGGCCATCAACTTCGGTGTCTGCGAAGCAACTCTACTGGGGAATTCGCGACCGTTATCAGCACAGAGAAGCTTGTAGCTGTTGGAAGTACTGAATGAGAGAATCGACTTAATAATATACAACGATACCCAGTTGAACTCAGTTCGTTGATATCGAATCGTCGTGACCGACCGTCGACCGAATGATGGACTCAATCAGTAAACGTTGTGACAAAAAGGGTGACGAGTGAACCCTTCCCTGAACATGATTGCCCCAGCCTTCTGCGTGGGGATAAGTGATTACTCGTTTGGAAGAAACGATCCATGATCTCAAAAAGGCTTCCATCTTGCTTTTGAGCCTAGTATGAGGCTGCTACCTGCCAGCAAGGGATGTACACGTATGCCCCGTGCGAGATATGACTTCTGCAACAGAGAAAATCCAACTCTGAACCACCACTTGTTGGGGAGAAAGGTTTTGCTGTATCTCTTGCTGGGGATGCCCTTTAAGAGGATTTTACAGAAGACTTGACATTCAAAATGCCCCAATGTCCTCAAACTCTTGTAGAGATTCGTCGGATCTCGACGTAACTGCCCCAGACTGCATGGATTACTTAGAAGAAGTCATCTCAAGAGGATTTTACAGAAGACTTGGCAAGCTCAATGCTTCAGTGTCTTCAAACTCTTGGAGAGATTCGTCGAATCTCGAATTAGCTGCTTCAGATTGTATGGTCTACAGAGGATTTCTCCTTGCGAAGACTTATGAACAATCTCATACCACCGTGAGATATTCTGCCTCAGTATTCTGAATCCTGGATAGGCTGATTAGTCGTCTGGATGGACTAACTTTTCATGCTCTTGGGCTAGCCTGCCCCAGTATGAACCTTGAAGTAGTCTTGCCCCTGACCACTGATCTTCGAAGGAAGACCAAGAATGCATGCATTTGTAGGGATTTGAGTCTCGAAGTAATTTCCCCAGTTTGGCTGAACTTTGGAGAGATTTCTCGACGTGATTGGCTCAGATTGGCTACACCTTAAAGAGATGATTCGACGTGATTGCCCCAGATCGACTACGTCTTAGCACAACTTGTTGGAACAGCTCCCGCTCAACAAAGTTTTCTGAGGAAGTACCATTGGATGTGGCTACCCTTCGGGAGTTTCAGGATTCTCAACTCGGCAAGATTAAGCTTCTGGACTGAATTCCCATAGGTAAACTTCTTTTGATGTCAAACAAATGTATGCAAGCAGAAAATGTTTTATTCTGAGAATGAAAAATTCTAATGCAACACACATGTTAATCTTGAAGTTTTACTGAAAAGATGTCGCAAACCCTTTGTGAGCGGATCACGGGTTAGGATGCGACATTAATTTTTGAATGAAAGAATGCAATGCACATGCAACACCAATAAAGGTCTTTTAGCACAACTCATCGGAGTCAGGAACGCTATCTCTTGGTAGTATGCCTTTGAAATAACCCTGTTTCAATTAGGACTTTTGAGGGTTGTATCTTGGTCTGGTTCACGGTTTTGAGAAAAAAGGATTTAAGGCTCAAAGTTTATTGGTGCCCACCCACTCTTCGTGATGTTCTCCAGTCCTACATTCAGCTAATTTGCACAAGCGTTCGCCTCTAAAAAAGAATTTGTGATCTTTGAGGAATCCATGCACTGATGGTTTGAGACCCAATGAGGCTTTGGAGTAACAGTCACCCCTTTTTGTCTTTTGTGTCTAGTCACACGACTTTGTTCTTGCTTGAGGATTTTCTTTTGTAATCCCTTTTGTTTTTCGCTTTTTCATTCTTTTGCTTTTTGATCCCTAATTTTTGCCTGGACTGATTCTTTTGAATCTTTAGATTTTTGGAGTCCAGCGGGATGCCCTAACTTTTACCTAAGTTGCTTGTTTTCAAGTTTTAACTTAGCGGGCTTTTTCTTTCCTTTATTCTTTTTTTTTTGAACAAATCGTGTGACACTGGCTTGTCTTGACTTTGTTGAAAGGGTTGTGACTACCTCACTCTTTGATTGCTGATGGATAACCATTGTGGTTTCACATCTCTTGACCTCTTGACGGTGGAATAGAAGGTAATGGATCCTCAGATGCACACTCCTTTTGAAATTTGAACGCTCGGTCAAATTAACTGACGCCTACCCTGCCCCTGGGTTAAATGTGAGGGTTTTTTCATACGAAAAGAAACTCCTACTTCAAGGCTCAAAGGGGTTAACGAGGGTCTATCTCCCTTATATCTTCAGTGTTTGGGGAGTTGAAACAATGCCTGTACATCCTCAACAGGGTTTTTATTCAAGAGCACACAATTAGAGATTTTGCGTTCTCGACTCATCATCCTCCCTCATAGAGTTTAAGCACGACAGTTGGTATTGCAATGCACATATACAAACTTATGAGTGAATACGAATGGATTACTTTAGGAAAAACATGCGCGCTTTATTAGGATTAACATAAAAAGAAAAATAGATTTCATGCATGCATACAAACGTTTTGACAAACATAAAAAGATACACATGAGAATGCAGTAAAGAAGCTAAATGATTGTCCTTGTTGAGGAGGCTTGACTCTGTCTGGACTTATTGATTCTGAAGATGTCTTTGCAAACTGGGTGCTCAATTTGATGAAGAAAGTTCAATTTATGGGCCACCCGTCTGGTGTGATAACCTTTGAGTCAATCAAGTTCTGCACCTCACGTCTGAACACTCTGCAATTGTCAATTGTATGTCCAAACGTTCCCGAGTGAAACTCGCGCCTGGCAGTCATAATCCGGAAGAAAAGGAAAAGGCATTGGCGTGACATTGTCCAGCTGAATCAAAGAGCCTGGGAGAAAGCGAGCAAGAAGTCGGCTTTGAGGAGTAGGAATTAGAACAATCACACTCTCAGACCTCATAAGTCCTCGTTGGCTCTGTTGCTGACGGTTTTGCTGCCAATGTTGATTATGGTGCCTAGTCTGCCCCTGTACTTTTCTTTCCACATTTGGCCGAGGAACAAACAAAGGTTGCTGACGTGATGACTTTGAAACCTGAAGCTGAGGAATACACCCGTGACCTGATGTAGACCCTAGAGAAGAGGAAGGAATACTCACTTCCTTTGCAGCTACTGGCGTAAGATTACCTGATACCTTTAAGCCAGCTAGTCCAAACTCAATTACTTTGGAGTCAATTAAGTCTTGTACTTGGTGCTGGAATGCTCTACATCCCTCAATATCATGGCCTGGTGCCCCTGAGTGAAAATCATAATAAGCCTTGGCCTCCCATCCTTTTGGAAGCTTTGCAGGAGGAGGAGTCAACTTCCGGAGGTCAATCAATCTTAACTGAAGCAGTCGCTGAAGTAACTTGGCATGACACATCGGTAGAGGATCAAAAACCCTTTCTTGCTTCTGTTGATGATGAAGGGATACAGCCGAGAGAGCCCCAGCTGTGATTTGTTGATGCGGTAGTTTCGGAAACCAAGGCTTTTGGATTGAGGAAGGTCCCTGAGAGGGGGGAAGCATATCCACCTCTTTAGCAGCAGTTGGAGGAACATCTCTTCGCTTGACAGTACTGATGGGCGCAAACTCAATTGCTCCTGAATCAATAAGCTCTTGAACCTTATACTTGAGCATCTTACAATTTTCAATATCATAGCCAGGTACCCCTGAATGGAATTCACACCTATCACGGACATTGGAACCCATACGAAACTTGGTGTGTGGAGGTCCTGCAGCGATCAATTCAATTAGCTGAAACTTGAGCAAGTGTTGAAGCAACTGAGCGCATGGCATCGGGATCAGATCAAACTTCTTCTCAGTCTTCTCTTGCTTAAGACCCTCAAGAAACAGTTGGTGATGAAAAAGCTCTGATGGTGGAGAGGATTCACAAGGCAATCCATGGTCTAGAGGATACCCTAAAGAAATAGGAGGAGTGAGGACCTCTGCCGCGGAAGCGGACACTTGATTGTCTTCCTTTCTTAACACTTCATTCAGAATTTCCATAACCCAGCCCATCTGAGTCTTCATCTGATTGACTTCTTCTTTCAGTAGTTCCTGACCTCGGGACAACGCTTGAATGTCCACCATAAAGTGCCCCAGTTGGGCCTTCATCTCAGTCACCTCCGCTCGGAGTATCTGAACCTTGATTGTGGTGAATCGAGTAGTTGGAAGAAGTCATGTTGGCCGTTTCTGAAGAGAATACCCAGTCAGGATGAGAAATCCGCTCCGGGACACCTGTTATGCATATGAGTATGAGAATGTAATGCAGAATGCCATGTTTGAATATTTCCAAGGGATCATTATGCTTTGATTCACAAAAAATTTTATGCTCAGTGGCAAGTCTCAAAGTTAATATCCCTTGGAAATACAAGAACATGTATGCGAATATGATGATGCAGTGCAACAGACATGGGATCAAAGCTTCCACATATTCTGAATAACTGCTGTGCTGGTGACCGAATAAGCTCATAAGTCGGCTCTGAAGAGAACACCGGAATACCAAAATATCCAACTAATCAGAATACCAGGATGCCGGGATATCGAAATACCAGAATAAATAGAACACCGGCGTGATCAGAATAGGGGAATGCCAGAATATCAGCATAATCAGGGTGCCGGAATAATCGGAATACCATAATACCAGGCTGGTGAGTCCACACTGATAAGAGAACCAGGATACCAGGTAGGATGAAAGTCAAGGTTACCTGCAAACCTGTAAACCACCCGCCCTTCTCACATGTGGGTACTAGGATCTTCAGTATCCCGGGCTCTCAGGTCGAGAAATGATGATACGTTCACCATTTCTGGTTTGGCATCATCATCAATCGAGGAGGCCTCAACTGATTCTCCAAAACGAAAGGTCCTCATCTTCTGGCACTGAGGTCGAGAAACAATAGTACATTCATCCCTCGGGGTACAGTACTATCGCCAATCGAGGAGTGCCTCCACTGATTCTCTTTCAAAAAGGACCTTCTATGCAAGTTCCAAAGTGGGCCCTCGGGTGCGAATAGGTTTGCCACAGAATGTGGTCTGCCACTGTCACCACTAAAGAGAGATGTTTCCACTAAGGTCCTCATGATCGGTCACTATAGTCGACAGCTCTCTAGATCGACATCCTGGAATACGCAAGATGCGTACGCCATGATGGGTCCCAAGATAGCCTCGTCTAGCTGTGAATTTCGTGATTACCCAACGTACACAGATGGTACGTAGGTCCCACTACTCTCTACTCTAAATCTAAGTGTATACTCGAGCCTGTGTACTGGGCTCATCTCTCAGAAATCCCATCCCGCCAAACTGACAGAACAGTACAACAAGTATAATATATGAAATGTAAATGCTAACATGCTGTAAATATGGTACAAGTAATAAAATACAGTAAACAACAAATACAATACAACAGTAAACACCCAATGAAAGAAAAGCAAACAAGCGCTAGGATTGACTCGCTTAGGATGAACCAGCAATAGGTCAACCTATCCCCAGCAGAGTCGCCAGCTGTCGCTCCCGGGATTTTCATCCAAGTACAAACGCGAAAGTGGCACCGAAACAGAGTCGCCAGCAATGTGTATTTATCCCATGAGAGGGAAAGGAAACACCGCATAAACCTGAAGGAAAGGATAGAGCATGGTCTTGCGACCAAGAGAACTGGATTCGGGAGTCGGTTACGCGAGAGGAAGGTATTAGCACCCCCTCGCGTCCATCATACCCGATGGGATCCACGCTTGCTGCTTCAATCAAAGGGTGTAAGAAAAGATGCTGGAAAAAGGAACTGAAAGAAATAAAGGAGAAAGAATGGAAAAGGAACGAAAAACAAATGTAGGGAAAATAAAAGAAGTGCTCGAATGGGCCCTACCCCACTGCCTACGTATCTCATCGGGAGCATGAGAATCAGAGCGACGTAGTTCCCCTCACTAGGGATGGTTTGTTTGTGTTTTAGGGAACGGCTTACGTTCTGGCTCAGGTGTTGCAGGCTCGCTGGTTCGAGTGCGTTACCATCTTGCAAGAGAACAAGGAGGAGCACGTTCGTATGCTGAGAATGAGTGAGATGAGAGAAGAATTCCCGAAGGAAAGACGTTATTGTTTGTTTTTGTCTTTTAGAAGTTTTCTCATTTGTTTGCATATGATAGTGTATCTAAATCTTAGTCATTGGAATGTGTACACTCTCACATTCCAAGATGGAATGAGTAAGAAAGCACACTAAGAGTGAAGAAGATCCCCACACTTAGTTCCAATTGTCAAGGTTCAAACACACTAGCATACTTGTGTTTATTAAGTGTTTTTGTTGATTAAGAAATGAAGAAGTGTTTTTTTATTTGTACCTTCAACAAGTATTGCATTTAAGTCCCTCATACAAGATCAAATGTTTAACACATTGACCCAAGATGGGCTATATGCTACACATTCTAAGATTACAAGAGAAGACCCCTTATAATCTTTTCTTTGTATGAAAGGCCTAAATGCAATAAATGCCTACCTTTATTATATGTTTTGAATTTTCTTTGAGATGAGAAGAAGAAAGACTCAAGGGAGAAGAAAGGTAAAAATCTATATGGACTAAGACTCAATCCTAGTTGATTAGTCAAGGGAGTGATCCTAATGGTTTGTGAGGTTTAAACCTAAAGTCTAAAGAAAGAGGGAAGTCTACCTAATGTTGTCATGCATGGATTGCTATCCTAATGTCTCTCCTACCTCTGACTTAATCAAAAATTAAGTGGAGCAAGGAATCCTATGGGATCATGCCATCAGACAAGTAAACACAGGATAAATCAATCACACAATGAATTAAAAGCAACGAAAGAGTAAACAATGTCAGTCAGCAATAGTATCACACAATCAAAGGGAGAAAAAGGGAAACCTTAGCCAAGGGGTCATATCAACCGAGGCAAACAAGCTAGCTATGGGAAATAGGGGTACTCACCCAATGGTATTGAGAACCATGGAGAGTAGAATAAGAAAGGGGAAGATGTGAATCTGATCACATAAGCATCAACATTGGTCAATGCGAGCTATAGACAAAGCGTGGGGGTTGGTTACGAACCCTATCTTCCACTCGACCGGCTCGATAACAGGAGCAAGATATGTTCAAAGCTTTAATCATATAATGAGAGCTAAGAACGACTCAACTAGGATAACGGGGGTCGATTGCGGACCCTAACTTCCGTCAATTGCCTTCTTGGAGGTCTTACCAGGGGAAATGGGAATGGGATACCTCATAGAGGTCTTCAGGCACAATATTAAACAATCACAAGCAGAGCCTCCTTTGAGGACTTCCATCATTGCCGGCCAAGTGGCACGGACTCCCAATCCTACTTCTCATGGCATAAAAAAGAAAAAATGCGGAATTAGTAAAAGAGAAGAGAAGTGATACCGAACGGATATCAATCCGTAGCAACGCAAGCAAAGTATAAGCAAACCGGCCAACTTCTAGTGATCTAGCATAAATGAGCAAAAGTGTTAGAAAGTGAATTGGGTCCGTGAAAGGCCTGGAACCAGATGCTCTTAAAACAATGAAACAAGGCCATAAGCCATAAACAGCAGCAACAACAGCGCTGCAGCACCTGCATAGCTGTAAAAACTAGCAACAAGTAAAAACAGTCTATAACAGCAACTATTTACAGAACAGAATGGGTGTCTATGCAGCCAGACAGAACAACAACATTATACGGCACCCTTTGTGCACAGCAGCTGTGTATACTACAACAGTTTCTACCTTGTAAACAACTTATCAAAACAAGTGAGAATCACTACAAAACAAAATCAAGGATTAGTCTAAGTAATCAAATGGAATTGTCAATAAGAAGTAATTGAAACCAATACTAAAATGTAAACAACATTTAGTCAAAAACCAACATGTAACAAGTATTAAAGACTATTGACAAAATTATCAAATGAAACCATTAAAATGATTAGTCGATGCTAGCATTAAAACTAAGTTTATTCTATGTTAGAACAAAATCAAACCACACTATATTAATATCAATTAATTCAAAGTTAATTTCTAATTCTACAACTAGTTAGTGGACAATTAAGTCGAAAACAATCAACTAAGCAATTAAGATAAACACAATTAGTAAGCAAAAACAATTAGTGCAATTAGGCAAAACAATTATCAAGCAATCAAGCTAAAAACGATCATGGAACAATTAAGCTAGAAACGATTATTAAAAAATAGTAGCAAAATATAAACCTAAATCTAATTATCAAAATTAATATCTAAAGTCAATATCTAAATCAAATTGAAATTGATTTCTAACCAAAAAAATTAAACGAAATTAATCTACAATTAGCCAATTACTAAACCATGTTAAATTGTCAATTAAAGAATAAGGTTGATTTCTAATAGAAAACTAATCAAAACGAAATCTAATTAATTAAACTTAGAACTCTAATTCAAAGTTAAACTCTTAAACATTAGTTTTAGGCCAAAATTGATTTAAATCCACTTCAGACTAACAGTTAAATCCAAAAATCTAATAACCTCTAACCTAATCAGTTTCTGAAAACAAAAAATAACAAAATAAAAAGAAAAGGAAAGGGTTACCGTAGGGGTGCAGTGGTGTTGACATAGGTGAGGATAGCAAGTCTGGCCCAAGGTTCTTCAGCAAAACAAAGGGGGGTGTGCGAGTTGATTGTGAGAGTGTGGACATGAATTCCATATGGCATGTGGACAGAAGAGTAAATGACCCAGGCCCGGTTCATTTGAAGCAATTAGGTTTTTTAAAAGAAACCTAAATCCATGAACTCTGCTCAACGTCTAAACCTAAGCTCCTACCTCTCCTTCTCACGGCGCTGTCTCCTCTTCCCTACCACACTCACGCCGCCGCGATCTCCTCTCTCGCCGCGACCTCCTCTTTTACTTCATCACCAACCTCGCTCAAATACGCAACGGCATCATCGTCTCTTCATCACTTCGCCGGAGATGAACTTTCCGCCGTGCCGTGGCTTCGTGCCGGCGGCGGCAACGTCAACAATTACTGGCTAAGAATCAGACCGCTCATGAGGATTCAAACATCCCTCATTCGAAACTCCATTTCCTTACGCGCTCACCACGACGGATATCCCGCACGATCCGAATATGACGCAGTGAGAGAATCGGAAATCAACACCACGATCACATGAACAACACAATAAAGATGCGAGAATCGAGTTACTCACGAAATCCAAGCTTGGAGCGGAATTATCGAATTCACGCGACGACGATGAAACACCGTAACAGGTCTATAACTCTTTCGCTCTTGCTTGCATTTTTCCTTTCACAATCTTGAATCCTCTTGTGAGGTTGTTGCGAACTGAATTTCTGAAATCGCAAGTCGATGTCGCTGTTACCGAATTCTCCCTTTTCTCTATGAGTATGTGTTAAATTGCTGTGAGATTGCGTTGATTTGCGGTGAACTTGTTGCAGGTTGTACGAACTGAAGATGATGAAGGTTTTTCGGAATCGTTTAGAGATTGAAGGTTTCCGTTTCGAATTTACAGGTTCTTGAAGAGAGCTATGGTGTTTTTGGAGCTTGAAGATTGAAGATGATGGTGGAAATTGAAGATGGTAGAGGTTCTTGGAGAATTGGTGATGATGAAGAATGAAGACATTGGTTGAAGTTTTTGTTCAGCTGCAGATTAAAGAAGATGAAGACCTCCGAAGGTTGAGGTGGAATTGAAAAATGGAAGAAGAAAATTGAGGGAGAGAGAGTTTGTTGATTCTGTTAGAGAGAAATGGTTAGTTAGAATTCGGTTAGAAATTTTGTTAGAGACTGAAGAAGATGAATAGAGTTTTGGAGTTCTCAATTTCTGTTATGAAAACTTGTGGAAGTGGTTAGGGTTTTTGTTAGTTCTGTTAGTTCTGTTATATCAATTTCTACTATGAACCTGCTTTCCCAATTCATGTCCTGGATTCATTGGAAATGTTCTTCTGTTATGAACCTCCCTATTTTACTATGTATTTTCTCTTTTTATGCCATGAACTCCAACTTTCCTTGCAATAAAATTCTGCTGTTATAATTCTATTTTTCTCCCTGTTGCGAACTGCCTTTGTCATTTGGAAGAATGTAAAAATGTGGATTGTGTTACCATTTTGTGATACCTTTTGCTATGAGATTTTTGTGGATTTTTCTGTGGCCTGCTGTGTTATATTTTCTGTCACGGATGGTTGCACTGGCAGCTATGTAGTTCTTTTTTTTATTTTTCTGAATTATTATGCTGAAAGAAATTTTGTACTTAATGTATAGCTTTTGTTTCTGTTCGTAACTCTTCCATCATATGCAAGCGGTAATTAGAGCCAATCCCACCATCTTGCATTTGAAAGTAGGTACCTTAGTACTTCCCAGCTTCCATAGTGAAAAGCAAGAATCTCACATCCAATGTACATCCAATGATACCCCCTTGAACCCGGATGGAAGTAATGAGCACCAGTTCCATCAAAAAAACATTCCGTGCATTATTTGAGGTATGGCTAAGCACAATATCCATCAAAACAAACATGCCTAGTTCATGGGCTTTTTCAAAAGCATAAGACCAACAAAGATGAGCAAGACTTTGAAATTGAATATGTCTATCGGACCAACAAAGATGTGCCAGACTTTGAAACTAAATATGGCTCTCAACACTTGGAAGGAAGACGGTATATAATTCAAAAGAAATGGACATTGGATTAGGAAATGGTCATGATTTATTTAAAAGTGATTTAAAATGGATATGAAATTTGAATATGGAATTTGGTTTAAATTGGATAAAAAGAATATATGTGGATTAGGAAATGGTTTATGGATCTAAAATGGTTATCAAAAGTGGATATGGTTTATGATGAATATGGATAAAAAAGAAAATAATTGCTAAATGGTTAGTGGAAATCGGAATGGATACGGAGATTTGAATTGAATATGGTAAAATGGGTTTAGAGATTGGTTAAAAAAAAGTGGTTTATGATGTGGTTATTAAAAAACGGATAAAAACATGATTAAGTAAATGGATATCCAAATCACACAAATTCCAAGCTTTCCACAGCATCACAATTAAATGCACATAACCTTTTATGAACAACTTGCAATAACAACCCTCTGAGTGAATCATCTTATGAATTTATGATCTTCTAGATCAAACCTCCCATGAACCACTGTTTGTTGACCTGATGAATTCTACCTATAATGATTCGACCTTGAATACACACCGCCTGAGGAATAGCCACTGATACAGGTAATCTGAATTTGAAACAACCTCTTGGTAGTTTGACCATGATTAGGTCAAACGTCCACCTGAATAGGATCGCAACTGAACAATCATCTTGGACTTGAAGCTAAACACTTATCTTTGAATGCACACTGATACTCCTTTGAATACGACAGATCAAACCAAAGGAAGATGCCTTGATCACATGTCCTTTATGCAATATGCAATGCAATGCTTAATGTTTTATTTTTCTATGACTTGAATGCAATGTAATGCAATGGAAGCACATGCTACATGACATGAAGAAATGAGAGGGCAAATTTTGGGGTATTACAACAGGCACTCTCAAAGCCGCCGGTCCTCTCTCGACCAGACAACGGCGAAACACTGTACTTATATCTGGCCTCGCGACCAAAGCAGTGAGTGCCGCTCTCATCCGTGAGATGCCTGACGGGCAGAAACCCATTTCCTTCACAAGAAAAGCGTTGCAAGGACCAGAGTTAAGATACCAGCAGATAAAGAAAGTGGCATTGGCCCTCATCAACGCAGCCAGAAGATTAAGACACTACTTCCTGGCTCACACGATCGTGGTTCGAACAGACCAACCCATAAAGCAGCTGCTCGGACGACCAGATATGGCCGGCCGAATGCTCAAATGGTCGCTGGAGCTGTCCGAATTTGACATCCAATACGAAGGCAGAAAAGCCCTCAAGGCCTAAGCTCTGGCCGACTTTGTCGCGGAGATGACATTTGCAGACTCCCCCGCGAGCAAAGCGCGCAAGTGGACCATCTTCGTCGACGGTGCCTCAAGCTCGGCAGGAAGCGGCGCGGGCATCATATTGGAGAGCGACGAAGGAATTATCGTCGAGGTATCACTCATGCTGTCTTTCCCAACCTCCAATAACCAGGCAGAATACGAAGCCTTCCTCGCTGGGCTATGCCTTGCCGAGGACCTGGGCGCACAAGAAGTCGTCATTTGCACGGACTCACAACTCATGGCCCTCCAGGTCTGGGGTGAATACCAAGCCAAAAATGACAACCTGACCGAATACTTGGCCCTGGTAAAGAAGGAAATGGCGAAATTCACAATAGTGGAAGTGAAACACGTTCCCCGCGAACATAACGTACGAGCAGACGTGCTGTCTAAACTGGCTAGCATGAAGAAGAAAGGAGAAAACAAATCCGTCATACATGAAGTGCTTCCTCGACCCAACATCGAGAAGACCTCCCCGACACTCGACGTGCTGGTGATCGGCGACAGCAACTGCTGGATAACCCCAGTTTACAACTATCTCGCCAAAGACGAACTCCCGTCCAACGCAAAGGAGGCCAACACGATCAGGCGAAGAGCCTGCTCATATGTCCTGGTCGAAGGTGTAGCACCCCAAAATTTACCATACCTTTTACTGGCTTATGTTTCTTTTTCATTTGCATATCATTTAGGCCATACTCATAATCATATCATTGCATTGGTTCTTTGGCATGTGATCAAGGTGTCTAAGTCAAATCCAAGGAGCCTTGAGCCCTAAGAGGTCTTAATGGGTCATCACCTCATCATATGATCAAGCTTGACAAGAGAATGCAGGGAATCACATCATCCTAGTCAGTGCAAAACTAGGGTTTTGGAGTTCTTGAGTAGAATGCCCCAATGGGCAAGATCTTTGAGTTTTTATCACCTCCAAATGTCATATCTCATCTTTGTTAGATAGGATTTACATCATATTCAGAGGAATTTGGATTTGGAGGATGTGTTATTTTCTCCTAGACTGATGGCTTAAAACTAGGGTTTGCCATGAAATCAGTTTATTTCTGATTTCTTGGGTAAAACTTCATCTCAGGGTATTCTACATGTCCTCAAGGGTCTAAAGATGGGAGATTGCCCATTGATTCATTTCAGAAGAGGTTTAATTGGTCAATTGGTTGAGAATCAGGAAATTTGGGGAAAAGTCAATTGTGCAGAGGAAAAAGTCAACTCCTGACTTTTTAAGGTCAAAATCATGAAATTCAAGTTACATATGTTCATTGGACAAGATTTGATCAAGAAATGATGGAGGAATCATAAAAAATCAAGGAATGTGCAAAGTTTCCATTTTTAGAAACTTAGGGTTTCCAAAAATGGCAAGTTTGGACCATTTTGCACCACACTTTGAGGCTTTCTTTCTCCATGATAAAAGCTTCAAACCTCAGGCCCAAGTTGAGCCAATTGAAGATCACACTCTAAGCTTCAAATCCATATAAAGAACTCTTCCATCGGATCAAAATTGAGGGAGTTATGATCAATCAAAGTTTGGTAAAATCAAGGCAAATCTCAAGTCATGGCAAGGCAAGTTCAGGCCTCCAGGCCATAATTTCATCGAACAATTGGCGTGCCAAATGTCAATCCAATTTTCTCCATCAAGAATGCTTCAAATGAAAAATTGTTGAACATCAAAGTTGTTCATCTCCATGCCCTCTTCAACTTTGATGTTGGACATTTTTTCATTTGAACAAGTTATGAAGGTCATACGAGGGCTCAAACATGGTGGTTTCATGCTGAAAGTTCACAAGTCACAAGGCCTTGTTTGCAGCCCAAGTCACACACCCATACACCAGTTGTGGTTCCTTGTTTTCCAAGCAACCGAGTTGATCCTAACTAACCGAGTTAACTAACTTGACTCGGTGAGTTGAGTCTAACTAACTCCGACCCTAGCTCCAAACCCAAACCTCATTCCAAACCTCTCATACTCCAAACCTAAAATCTATTTAAGAGATGCTTCACTCATTTTCAAGGACCTTCAACAATTTTCTCAAATTTCTCACATTTCACTCTCATTTCTCTCTTCACTTTGCTACAACTTCTACTTCTCTCTTCCAAAACCACAGACAAAAGCTCTTATTTCTTGAAGAATAATCACTTTTTACATTGAAAAGTGATTAATTCTTGAGCTAAACTTCATCTCTCAGTTTGCATTGGTTGGATTTTCTGGAATTTCAGCTTGTTCTTCTTCAATCCAAGGGTCTCTCACCATTTATTTTGGTGCAAGTTGGATTTTGGGTGGAGTTTTGCGATTTTTGCTCGGTTTCGACGCGTTTCGGCTATTGATTGAGGAATCTCTGGTTTTCTTTCATTTTCTGCACCAAGATTACTTTGCAATAATTACCAAAGCAAGTCTCCGCTTTGTAGGTTGGTTTTCCCTAAGTCTCCACTTGTTTTAGCTTATTCGCAACTTATTCGATGTAGATCTTTGTGGATTTTTTATTTGAATTCATATGCTTTAATATGATTCTTGATGTGGTTGTTAATTGAATCCAATTGATGTTTGTTGACTGTAATTCAATGTAATTTCGTGCCTAATTGATTACATGTTCATTTGGAAGTTTGGATAAGTGATTTGCTGTTGAAAAGTGCTTTTGGAACTGTTTTTTTGGCTACTGTCCCAGAGTAACCGGTTAACACAAAAACAGTGTAATTATGTTAACCGGTTAACATGTGATTTTTTGCATATTTTGGCTGATTTTGAACTGTTAACCGGTTACTCACCATTTGTTAACCGGTTAACACTGCTGCAGAATGTGATTTTCTTGCATTTTCTTGCTTGTTTGACATCCTTAACATGTTTAAACTTCGTGGATCAATGCATTAATGATTGGTGGATTATTTTTGAGCTATTTTAACTCACACCACAGTACGAACTTGATTTTACGACACGCGTGCCTTTGTTTTTCATCATTGAACATAATGTTTGCATTGTAGATTAATTGATATAATGAACACATGATGCACACACTTTGAGCTTATTAATTGCTAATTGATGTTATGTTGCTGGAATTACTATGCACATGTTCATTTGCTTTCCATTTCAAGAGATGTATACTTGTTTTTGACTTGCTCATATTCTTGACAATGTGTATTCTTTTGTAATGTGCATTATAACATGTTTGATTTCAAGGATTGTTCACCATGATTTGTAATGTGATTGTGACCGTGTTTGTTTGATGAATGTGCAAGGCTTGATGCATGATAATGGTTATTCATAATTGAAATTGTTTGTTAATGCATGCTGTCTCTAATCTTCCACTGCTGCCTGGACATATATATGCTATAGTATGTGCTGCCAAATGCTTGTTACACCCATTTTGTATGTTGAACATGAGCTGTTGTTTGCTGTTTGGTATATAAAGCTGAATTTACTGCTGTTCTGTTGCATGTGGGCTGTAATAGCTGTTGTTTTCATTATTTCCTTCCATTTGCTTGTTTGACCAAGTTCTTTTACTTAGGATTTCTTGTAAATAGTTTTTGAACTAACCTTTTCATGTAGGTGCTAAGGGTAAGTAAGTGTGTGGATATGTTTCCATATATACATCTCTTTCTTTCATCTTCTCTTATTTCTTTTAATCATTCAACTTGTGGTCATGATAAGCATTTATATGCTTCCCTTGAATAACTTCTTTCTTCCCCTTTTGAGTTACAACTCATCTTCTACTTTAGAAGTGAGTTGTTTAATTCACTCTTCTTCTCCTTTCTCTTAGGATTAGGTTTTTTAAACCACATCAACCATAGGAACATCCATGTATGACAACTTTAGGATTTGAGTCTTAGTCTCCCTCGTTAGATTTCACCTTTTGCTTCCCCTTTTGAGTCTCTCTTCTTCTTACTTCAAAATAAAGAGTAAAAAGACATGTAATAATAGACTAATGCATATTGCATGTGAGCCTTGTATGTGGGAAATAGAAGGAGGGGAGTTTCTCTCCACCTTTCTAGAGTGTTTAGCATACGTCCTGTTAGGACGACCATGCGACGGAGTCGATCCTATATCATAGACTTGAATGCAATACGTGTTACAAAACACACAAAAAACAATCAAAACACTTCTTCTTAAAAGACAAAAACAAAAAATAACGTCTTTTCTTCGGGAATTCTCTTCTTATCTCACTCACTCTCGACGTACGAACGTGTTTCTCCTCGTTCTCTTGCAAGACGGTAACGCACTCGATTTAGAGAGCCTGCAACACCTGAGCTAGAATGTTAGTCGTTCCCTAAAAAGCACAAACAGTTTTCCCTAGGTGAGGGGAACTACGTCGCTCTGATTCTCATGTTCCCGATGAGATACGTAGGCAGTGAGGTAGGGCCCATTCGAGCACTTCTTTTATTTTCCCTACATTTGTTTTTCGTTCTCTTTCCATCCCTTTTCCAGCTCTCCAGTTAGCAGCTTTTTTTCCACTATCTTTTCTATCACCCTTTGATCTAACCAGCAAGCGTGGATCCCATCGGGTACGATGGACGTGTTGGGTGCTAACACCTTCCCTTCGCGTAACCGACTCCCGAACCCAGATCTCTTGGTCGCAAGACCATGCTTTTCCTTCCCCCAGGTTTATGCAGTGTTTCCTTTCCCTCTCTTGGGATAAATACACATTGCTGGCGACTCTGTTTCGTGCCATTTTCGCGTTTGTACTTGGATGAAAATCCCGGGAATGACAGAAGGTAAACTATACAGGCAGGGATTCTCCATTCCACTGCTCAAATGTGTCGAGGAGGAGATAGTCGCACACATCCTGCGCGAAATCCACGAGGGAATCAACGCCCAACATCTCGGAGGAAGGTCCCTTGCTCGCAAGGCTCTCCGAGCAGGGTACTACTGGCCGACCATGCAAAACGACGCGAAAGAACACATGAAGAAATGTGACAAATGCCAACGGCACAGGGACATGCACCTGGCTCCGCCCAACGAGCTCAAGGCTATGTCCTCCCCGTGGCCATTCGCCTGGTGGGGCCTAGACATCCTAGGACCCTTCGTGGTAGGATCAAGTCAGAACAAGTACCTCATAGTGGGCGTAGATTATTTCACAAAGTGGATAGAAGCAGAAGCTCTAGCCAAAATAACTGCCCTCAACATCCTGCGTTTCTACAAATGAAACATCCTTGCACGTTTCAGTATTCCCCAAGCGATAGTAACGGACAACGGGACGCAGTTCACGGACAGGAAGTTTCAGGACTTCGTCGCCCAACTGGGCACGAAGCAACACTTCGCATCTGTCGAACACCCCCAAACAAACGGGCAGGCTGACGCAGCTAACCGAGTCATCCTTCGAGGCCTCAAGCGAAGGCTAGACGAAACAAATAAGGCATGGGTCAAAGAGCTACACAGCATGCTCTGGGCGTACCGTACAACTCCCCATTCGACGACCGGGGAAACACCTTTCCGTCTGGCATATAGAATCGAGGCTGTAATTCCAGTCGAAGTTGACGTGCCCTCTAGGAGGACAGAGTCGCCCCTAGGCAAGGAGATGAACGACGAATCTTTAAGGGAAGAGCTCGACCTCGTCGAGGAAATCAGATCCGGGGCAGCTCTCCGCGAAGCCTCACTGAAACAAAAGATCACCATCAGGCACAACGCCAAAGTGATATGACAAGAGTTCGACGTGGGAAGCCTTGTCCTAAGAAGAAACCACAAAGACTCTCGCGAAGGCAAACTAGAAGCCAATTGGGAGGAACCCTATTGCGTCCGGGCAAAAACGGAAAATGGGGCCTACTACCTGGAACATCTCACTAGGGAAGAACTCGCTCGACCACGGAACGCTGAGAAGCTAAAACAATACTACAGCTAAATCCTCAGTTTGACTCGTCACAACGACGAACGTCAGCTACCGACCACTATGCGCGTCTAGGTACAAGCGTCGCATACGAATAAAGCATAACCCCGCTCAGTAACGAGCCCGGTAAGTGCTCGACAGCGGTCCTCGATCGAGCATCGTCGTCGTCAGAGTACCACGATTGGCAGAACCCCAGCTTACGATGGGACGTTCACGCCGCGAACTCAGGCCTCAAACGCGACCTGAGCTCCGCTCCCCGCCAGGACATTCCCCGGCAGTTCGACCAGTTCCCCACACTGCCGAACACATCTATTACGAGCAATCTCCCCAAAAAAATTCACACAAGTCAAATACCCCCTATCACAGGTGGACATACATTCACAGTGAGCATGCATACAACACTTAGCAAAAATAAAAGCAAGTAAAGTCATGCGAACAACAGAGCTAAATATGCGATAATTTAACAAGTGGCCGCAAAGACCACAATTGTACATTATTACATAAAACGGGGGCCATGCCCCCCAAAAATAAATTACAACGGCACGCAGGCCAGACAAATTACAATAAATTAACAAATTCCTCATTCATCAGCATGCTCGGTTGACTCTGGCTCGGGTCCCTGCTCCTCTGCGGGCTGATCCTCGATGGTAACGACAAAGAGACTTTCGGGCAAGACAATGCGACCATCATCAACACGCGCAAGATAATGAGTACCCTCGGCAGAGATTTCAAGCCCAGGGTTCACTATGCGCAGCTGAGCCACAGCGTTTCCGAAGGATTCCTCCGCAACGGCGATGCCATCATCTTCGGCCAGAAGTATACGAGCGACCAGCTCGGATCTAGTCTTCAAATTCCTCACATCGTCCGGCTCGTCAGCACCCGGGGCATTGGCTGCCCTCAGCTCCTCGACAGCTTTCTTCTCCGCCAACAACCTAGAGTTCTCCTCTTTTAGCCTGGCCACTTCCTCTTCCGCCTTCTTCCGAGCCTCGCCGGTACCCTTGACTTTTTCCTTGAGGGATGCCACAGAAGCACGGGCAGCGTTGAGTTCGGATTCAGTCGCGGAGTCCCCTTTGGCATACACATCCGCCATCTCTAGCATCCTGACCAAGGCAGAAGCGTCCTGGGCCACCAGTGCCCTCTTGCTCGGGCGATCCATGCTTTCCATGCGAAGAGATTCCGCCCGGGGAACCACTAAAGAGTTGCCTTCGAAGAACCTCCTATCGAGGATGCAGGGAGGAAGCTCGAACTTCCCTTTCTCCGCTACCCGAGTAAGGTCCACGGCATCAGTAATCCTTGGCCGCTTTGGTCGCCCGGCCAAAGGCAGAGGAGATCCCCGGGGAGCAGGAGTCGGAGAAGTGGAGGTCCCCGCAGCAGCTTGAACGGGAGAAGGAGCGCGGGTACCAGCTTTGTTCCTCGCCAGAGCATTCCTCACAACCCGATCATGAGTCTGAGGCATCTCACCTGCACAAACAAAACACAAGCATGTTCGATACGAAGAAAAGAAATAACATGAACAAAATCTAAATGACTAAGACTACCAAGCAGCGTCTCAGCGTCCGCGGGAGTCTTGCACTCCAGCAGTGCCTTAACGTTGATGAACTGGCGCTCGACCCTCTTCCTCGAAGATCGGGCTACCCTTGCTAGTCCAACACTCAGCGAGATTGAAGGAGTTGACCCACTTCACCAACGCCTCGTAAGCCACGGCGTCCTGCCCGCGCAGGTCGTCCGGTTGAAAAATGTAATTGCTGGGCTTCTTGGCAAAATGGTCGGGTGACCAATGAATGGGGAACCTGTAAAGCCTCTTCCCGGTGTACTTCCCCTCCTCGTTAAGCACCTCGTTTCCGTCGTCATCAGCCTCTATCTCCCAGACATATGTGCTGTCCTGGGCGACCTCGGACACGGGTTCAACAACGAAGTACCGCTGCTTGAATGTCCGGACTGACTCCGAAAACGGTTTAAACAGCTTGCGAGGCTGCTTCAGAGAAACCCAGCCATACTTCTTCCCCATCAACTGCCTTTGTAGATGGAAAACAGCGAAGAATAGAGGGAGAGTGACCCCCAAAGAAAGATGCTCGCACACCAATTCGAAAGCTCGGATGAAGGCCAGCGAATTAGGGTGCAGTTGTGTGGGGGCTAATTTCAGATGCTCGAACACCGACCGCTGAAAATCAGTAAAAGGCAGCCTCAGTCCCATCTCTTTGAAGGCATACTCATACATTGTAAAGCGGTCCCCAAAGTCCGTGCAGACTCGCTCGTTCACAGTAGGGAAATGCACCTTCCACTCCCCTTTCGGTCCTACCTCCGTAAAGACGTCCGCCAAAGACTTTGCGAACGTAGAAATGTGCTCGGAAGGTTCGGCCACCTCCCACTCCTCCGCGGAGAACCCTTCGACGTCATCCTCGTCCATATCATCCCGAACCTCTTCTTCCTCCCCGGCATTGCTGGAGGAACTTGAGGTCGCCGAGCTCGAAGTCGTCGAGCTACTATTTTCCTCGGAGCCAGTTTCCTCCTCGCACGTGTCTAGAATAACTTCTCTGTCTGGCCCCGTCACCATTACGATCACCTGAAAAGCAGAGAAGACAGTGAATTCGACAGGAAATCAAATCCACCCTTCCACTGCTATGTCGAGTGAAAGGGCGCACAAAGGGCTGAGGACAACGTCCCCGGCCTAAGCCCTAACATCGAAAGAAAAGCTAAAGCCTTCCCGCGAGGAGATGCTCGAAACATATCAACCTCCTGCGAGGAGCCTCCCCGCACTCGTGCCCAGATTCCCTTTGAAGCTTCACCGGAACCTGGAAACGTTCTACCGGAAAACTCATCGCTCTATCAGAAGATGAACAAGCACGGTGGTCACGCATGCACAACTACCGCAACCACGCCGTGGACCACCCTCCTCGCTGGACATACTACATACTTCGACGAAGTGGTGGGGGCAGCAAAATGGAGCAACCACCGTCCACCACCAACACTCGCCAGAAATCCACCTATTTTGTCATCTAAAGCTAACCCTAACCGCATACAATCTACCACTAATAACAAAAGGGAGTAAAACAAGCTACAGATCAGAAAAATTACTTGATTTTGGAAGAAGGTAGAAGCTGCTCGAAGCTGGTGATGGTGGTCGGAAAGCCTGAATACGGTGACGGGCAAGAACTGAAAGAGACGAAGAGGAATCAGAAAGGAAAAAGTTTCAAATGAAACGGTTTCCCCCCTTTTTATACAAAGGGGCACGTGGTTAGGCCATTATGACTATCCCCTAGCCATCATTGCCTATTAACTGCTACACGGAGCTCTAGGTACACGTGGCGCCCCAACGTTTCAAATTATGTCTAACCATTAGTCTCCCCGTACACCGGGCAACATGGTCACGACCACGAATCTCACGAACACCTGGGGTCACGAGCACTTTGAGACAACCTTCCTCATCTACAAACGACGACTCTATGCTAGCTCCCCAGAGCAACGAGCAGTCCTTAAGTCATCACTCCCATGCTCGGGAGCAACGACTTGGGGGGCTCCTGTTCTGGACTGGACCAATGGCTAGAATTGGCCCAATCCGCCTCTGCTCCAGAGTGGCCCAAATTGCCTAAGTCTAATTCACAGAGGGGCAAAAATGACCTTTCTGCCCCTCCAACCGGGCAAGGAATGCAACGTTCCTCCCCGGCGTTGATGCCCGTTACGCACGACTTCCTCGCTGCTCGAACAGCAAATGACAGGTGCCCGGAACTGCGTTATGCCCGACATAACGGCTAGTTTCGAGCACCCTGCCCGGCATAACGGCTAGTTTGGGCAGTTACCTATTCTTTGGGTGAAACGGTTATTTCGCCCCGAAAATAGGACCGTTGGCCACGCGCTGGGGGCTCTATATAAACCCTCTCGCTTGAGAGGGTCAGGTATCCAATATTCACCCTAAGAATTCATACTTTGTACTTGCCCCTTTTCTCTGACCCTTTCTCACTTGAGCGTCGGAGTGCCTTGCAGGTACACCCCATCCTCTCCATACGACCAGCATCCCTGACGCACTTGGCATCCTGATTCTACAGGATCTGATCCAGCCTTCACGATCAATACATATGGCGGCTGAAAATATCAACATAGTTAATAAAATCATAAAATTGAATTCCTATTCTTCCCTTACAAAGACGTAAGTGTAAATACCACAATAAATATTTTATGGACTTTATTGTTATTGTTATTATTGTTATATAAGTATATACAATCATATGTATATACTTCTTTTGTGAGTAAAGAGGGAGTATATCTTACATATAAGAACATAAATAACTAGGGAAAATACCACATTGCCCCTCTGCCTTCTCAAGCTTCCACCTGTATGCTGGCTTCGCGTTACACGTGTAGTTTGTAAAAGTGGCTGCTGTTGACCCTTCCTTCTAATGTTTTTCAATTTTTGGTTTTTTCCAAACGCCCTTCTTTCATTGTTTCTTCCAACCCTTTCTCCCATAACTTTCTCTCAGCTCCCTGGTTTCAACTTTATTTCATTTTTACTATTCCTTCCTCTTCTCCGTCTTTCTTTCCTCCCCACCATCTCTTTCACCATTTATGTCTCAAACTCTCTATTTTATCGCGCTCTCTTACGACCTCCCAATGAACCAGAAAAATAATCATTTCTATTACATGTCAGGGTTTATCAACAAAAGCTTCTCTTTTTCCTGCTTGCTACTATTATTGTTTTTTCCCTTCAGGTCTTGCTTTGATTCGAAACGGCTTTGGCGGATCTGATATTGGAACAATCAGATCTGAGATTAGTGGATCTTATATTGTAACAATCAGATCTGAAATTTAATGGTATGTAAACTTTCTATGAAGTGTTTATGGTTTAATTTACGCTTTTTTTATTTATGGGTTCATTTTATACTTTTTGATTTTATGAGTTCAGTTTATGCATTTTGATTTTTATGGGTTTCATGGTTCTTCTAACATTTTGATTTTTTGCTCTTATTTTGATATTTTGTTTTATTCTTTCATTTCATGATAACAAATTGGAAATCTACAAATAGATTGGAAATCTAAAGTGATTTGCTTAATATAATTTCAGTTTTTTTGGTTTGATAAGGTATGGCCTAAAGTGATTTGCTTAATATAATTTCTGCTTTTTTTTTAATCAAAAGCTGAACAATTATTGAGTGGTGCTTATCTTTTTCTTCTTGTCTCAATTTTTCAGACACAATCAACATGGAAGGTGATAGACTCGAATGGGAAGGGTTGCGGGAAACAAAAACTTGTATCTTGGTACATTTTGTAAGTTTTGTACGGATTATAGCATGTTGCTTTCCATAAACTACAATATGCAGTAGTTGTTGCTAGCTCAGCTGCTGCAGAGATCTATGGCTTCAATATACTTGCTCAAGACATCTAGGATTAAGTCTGTGTTACTATGTTTTAAATGACATGGTAGATAATTTGTGTTTATCTTGGATTTGATGCCTGATGGATTTGCATTGGCAGGTTGATAGTGATAATATCACTCGATTGTCTCAACTAACATAAATAGTGTGCATTTATTGTGATATTACAGAGAGATGTTTTTGGATGGCAAAACATACAAATTGATAAGAACATAAATAGCTAGGGAAAATACCACATTGCCCCTCTGCCTTCTTAAGCTTCCACATGTATGCTGGCTTCGCGTTACACGTGTGGTTTGTAAATGTGGCTGTTGTTGACCCTTCCTTCTGATGTTTTGCAATTTCTGGTTTTTTCCAAACGCCCTTCTTTCATTGTTTCTTCCAACCCTTTCTCCCATAACTTTCTCTCAGGTCCCTGGTTTCAACTTTATTTCATTTCTACTATTCCTTCCTCTTCTCCGTCTTTCTTTCCTCCCCACCATCTCTTTCACCATTTATGTCTCAAACTCTCTATTTTATCGCGCTCTCTTACGACCTCCCAATGAACCAGAAAAATAATCATTTCTATTACATGTTAGGGTTTATCAACAAAAGCTTTCTCTTTTTCCTGCTTGCTAATATTATTGTTTTTTCCCTTCAGGTCTTGCTTCGATTCGAAACTGCTTTGGCGGATCTGATATTGGAACAATCAGATCTGAGATTGGTGTATCTTATATTGGAACAATCAGATCTGAAATTTAATGGTATGTAAACTTTCTATGAAGTGTTTATGGTTTAATTTATGCTTTGTTTATTTATGGGTTCATTTTATACTTTTTGATTTTATGAGTTCAGTTTATGCATTTTGATTTTAATGGTTCAATTTATATGTTGATTTTATGGGTTTGATGGTTCTTCTAACATTTTTATTTTTTGCTCTTATTTTGATATTTTGTTTTATTCTTTCATTTCATGATAACAAATTGGAAATCTACAAATGGATTGGAAATCTAAAGTGATTTGATTAATATAATTTCAGTTTTTTTGGTTTGATAAGGTATGGTCTAAAGTGATTTGCTTAATATAATTTCTGCTTTTTTTTAATCAAAAGCTGGACAATTATTGAGTGGTGCTTATCTTTTTCTTCTTGTCTCAATTTTTCAGACACAATCAACATGGAAGGTGACAGACTCGAATGGGAAGGGTTGCGGGAAACAAAAACTTGTATCCTGGTACATTTTGTAAGTTTTGTACGGATTATACCATGTTGCTTTCCATAAACTATAATATGCAGTAGTTGTTGCTAGCTCAGCTGCTGCAGAGATCTATGGCTTCAATATACTTGCTCAAGACATCTAGGATTAAGTCTGTGTTACTATGTTTTAAATGACATGATAGATAATTTGTGTTTATCTTGGATTTGATGCCTGATGGATTTGCATTGGCAGGTTGATAGTGATAATATCACTCGATTGTCTAAACTAACATAAATAGTGTGCATTTGTTGTGATACTGCAGAGAGATGTTGTTGGATGGTAAAACATACAAATTATTGATTATTGATAATGGGAACACACTCCACAGTAACTTTCTGCTAATGATTTCTTATTCTATGCTTATAATGATTCATTATTATGTAGATTTTATGTTTGGAACCAGATGTTGTTGATTTCTTCACTTCTTTGAGCTGGTCAATTCCTTCTGGTCTTCCTGGTATGTCTCTTTGTTCTCTGCTTATTTTGTTTTTCATCATATATACTGTTAATTTAATCATGCGATTCTGAAAATGAAAGGGCTTTTGAGTGTTCAACCCTATCATTTAGAAAAACAATATGTGTTGCCGTTAAAATCGCCGCAACAAAACTGTATCGGCATCTTCCGATATTATTCATAGTTTTAATGATAAAGAACAAATTGTGATGACCGCAATCACCGTTTTGTAAATTTCTTCCTACTTGAATCTGTGATGCTTTTTGAATTGTATAAATGTGTGTATGTGAATCTGTGTACTCGTATGTGCTTTTGCGTATGTATGTGGATATTGTTCTGCTGCTTCTATAATCCTCCGTGTGTATGTGCTTTTTTTTCCTGTGTGTGAAGTTCTGATTTTTCTCAGTGATTTTTCCAGATTTTCGTGTTGATGATGCATTGAGAGAACTCCCAGATGCTAACATGGTAAAAATAATATCTGCTTATTATTTTTGTATCCTCTCAACAGCTTTTGAATTCAATTGTTTAGTTAACCTTTTGGTTACTATTAGAAACCAGAGAAAGAGAAAGAGCTATAAAAGGCCAAACCACAGAAACTGGTTTTCTTGAAGGTATGATTTTTGTATCCAAGATGGTCGAAAATCATTACATCGATCAAAGATCACTCATTGTTCACATGGCTGTCAAATTTTGAATTTTTTCCAGTAACTTTTGCAGTATTGCAAGTATCTCATGTTTTGCTAATTGATTATGTGATCATTGTTTTGCAGATCTTGGAGAGTGGAGAACAAATAGGCTTGAAGCATTTTAAGCCAATTAAGCCCTTAGGCACAGGAGACACTGGCAGGTTCTTAACTATGTTTCCCTTCTCAAATTGAACTAATGTTAATGATTTCGTTGAAGGAAGCTTGAATAGAAATTGAAATGAGTTGATGGTTTGAATTGAGATGCTTGAAACACTTGGACTTAGAAACTTGAAAATGTTTTGAACTTGAAACTTAAATTGAAATGAATTTGAATGTATGCTTATGAAATGCTAAGTTGAATTGACAATGCCATGAAGATGATATGCTTTGTGAAACTTATGAATTTATGAGAATGATTGAATTGAGTTGATGAGATGAAATGAAATGAAAATGTAACATGATTAGAAACACTTAGGAACTTTGAAAACTTGGTTGTTTAGATTTTGGCATGACTTGCAGCTTCTTGAATTGAATAGGAAGTGAAATGTTTGAATTATGAATATGGATGAGTTTTGATTTGAGTTTTGAATGTGGATGATGATTGAAAGTATTTGGATGGTGTAATGAACTTATCTTGAACTCTTCCTCTTTGCAGTACCTAAAATTTGGAGATGATATCTTTTCTGTTATTGGTGTCTGTCGCTGCTGATATTGTTCTAGTTCGCTGTCGGTTTCAATTCAATTTTGATCTATTCGTATTTGGTTTCGATTTAGTTTCGCTGATATTGTTGTTGTTCGTTGTCGGTTTGTTGCATTAATTCAATTCTGATCTGCCTATTCACATGTGAGGAATGTTGTGTTTCTGCACTTTTTCCCAATTCATATTGTTTTATGCATGGTTAATGTCGAGTTTTTGTGATAACTGTTGACAACCGCTAACCACTGCTCAACAGCCCTTCTATGATGGAATTGCTTGTGGATTTTGATTGCTTTTTGTGGCTTTGTTCTCATACTGCCGATGAATTTTTACAGGAAAGTTAACAGTGTCAATGTCGCATTTGCGAGTTATTTCTGCTAGCTGCAGGTTGTGTGCGCAATTCGAATACCGTAGATAATGGGTTGTTCGATGTATAGATCTGCCGCTACTGATTAATTTGTATCAGCTATTCAACTCACTGTTGTTCAATCACTAGTAGACGATTAGGTTCGAACAAAGCTGTTCCAGATGCTGCCGCTGTCATGGAGCTGAAAGAAAGAACTTGTTTGTATTGAAATGTGGTCCAATTACACAATTTCGGTAATGAGTTCGAGTTTCTTTTAAGCATATATGTAGTGTTGTTGTTACATTGTTTCAGTTTTGGTTCATAAGTTATGTAGTTCATTGCAGTTTCGATATGACGTCAATTGCAGACAATGCGATTTCTATTTATCATATTATATCAATTATTTACGATAAATAACAAGGATTTCTGGAACCAAAGGCTTGATGAGATCAAACTCCTCAAGTATATCAATTAGCATGATCCTGGAGACAAGGATCACATTTTGCGGTTATATGATTACGTCTACTATCGAGTAAGTTCACTATGTAAATACTTTGATGAATTTGATATAGACGATCCAAAATTTGAACTCTCCAATTTATGTGATAATTTGTCAGAAAGTCTTCCTACAGCATCAAGTCACACTTCAGAAAACTGTGCACTTGATCCTCATGAAAGAATATCATATTTTAGTCGGCCTTTTCTGGTCACACAACTTTTCGATGACATTTACCGAAAAATCTGTTCGTATTGACCATTGTCTTCCGCTGTTGGGTGGTATATTTCAGGCCAATGGCCACCACACCAAAAGATATGTCATCCACATCATAAATTTTTGTTGTGTTTACACTGTGCGGGTTTATTTTTAAAGGACAAGCTGTGAAAAGTCAGAAGGTGTGCTTTTTGTTGTGGTACTGACACTAGATTCAAGGTGTGTTCGGTCATGTTAGTGTCTGATGCCGACACGACATTGATTTTTGTGGCTGGTGTTCGTGTTTATGTAAATTATAGAATTCTGATGCAATTCCTTCTGATCCATTTGGTTTAGAACCAAATATTGCGTTGACAGAAACGAAACTATTGCGTCAAATGTCTAATGTTGCTCTAAATACTATTGTGCAAAATATGCCTAATTTGACTCGCTTTCGCCTGTGTATTCTGGAGCCTCGAACTCCTAACTATCTTACCTTTCAACCACTGGATTATGGTTTTGGAGCTATTGTAAAGCATTGATCTAAATTCTAATTATATGCATAAATGAATTGAATTTCTATGAATGTTTTTTTTTTGTTGCAGATGTTGGATGAAATGGAAATGGAGGGTTGTGATTTGTTCCAACAAAATTTGTTTGATTATGAAGATTTATTTTCAGATGACATAGCAAATGTTCTTCAACAACAACAACAACAACCTTTGTCTTGTGAAAGTTATGTTTCTTATCCTTTAGAAAGATCCAACAAGAAGTTGAAAACCAAAAACAGTTAGCAATTCACATTCAGTGTTTTAAGTTCACCACAGAGGTTCATCCATTGTTTCAATCAAGGGCAACCCTTTATTTGTCAGCTGCATGGGAGGTTACGATACTTGGTTTAGCAGCAAAAGGAGCAATACCAATTGAGCGTACCTGGATCAGACAGTTATGCAGTGGCTAGCAACGTCGTATGGACTTCAGCTCCAGTGATGATGATACGGCCGGGGGGTGTACCTGCAAGGTACTCCGACGCTCAAGTCAGAAAGGGAGTAAACAAGTACAGAAAAACAGGTGAGAGTTAGAATATGTTGTGTAACCTGACCCTCTCAAGTGAGAGGGTATTTATAGAGAGCCCCCAGCGCGGGGCCAACGATTACTTGCACTGGGCTGGATTGCAAAGCCCAATCCAAGTAACTACCAAGGCTTACGTGGCGTAGTGAAGACCAACACGTGGTCTTCACCCTGGTGTAACGGTCCCTAAATCTCTAGAAGTAGGGCAGACCGATTCCTTCGGGAGTGGGAAGTTACAAGAGAACGTGTCCTCGCGGGGAGGAACATGTGGGTGTCGAGGAGCGGTGTGTCCACGGGCTATGGGCCTCTGCTCGACAGTCTTTACCTCGCGTGCCCGACGTCCTTGGGGACTGGCATGTGCCCGACACGGAGGTGACCTCAGGTCTTGTTGGGCCTTCGACGGTCATTGGGTTTGGGCCTGCCCGACAGTAGGGCAGGCGCTGGCCCAGTTCAGAACAGGAGCCCCCCAAGTCGTTGCTCTGAGGCGTCATAGTAATGACTTAAGGGCCAGTCCTATGTCGAGGACGTATCCCGTCGGGGAAGGTATTCTAGACGAGGAGTGGTTGGTTAAACGGGGAGAAATAAATTGCTCTACTCGGGCTAGACTGGCCGCGGATGAGCGACGTCGCGGGGATACGGGAAGTCTGAAGCGAGGTGAATGGAAGGACGCATGTTGGGGAATAAAAGGATGCGCGTGGGGAAGCGTGTGCCACGTGTAACACCTCATCATTCCCTAGGGTGGCTACGCTAGGGTAGCGTAATCGATTGCCTAGGAAATCCTCGAGTCCCGTGAGGCCCTTATAAATAGGGGTCATCTCGTCTCATTTGCACTTTTGCTCCCCCTTTGCTCAGACTCTCTCTCTTTCTTCCTTCTCTATTTCGCTACCGTACGCCGCCACCAACTGCCGTGCCGGAACCCTACCGAAAGTGTATTTCAAGTAAGTTTCTCTCTTTTTTCTCCTTTCGTTTGCATTTATAGGGTGGTTTTATGGTGAACTGATGAAGTTCTCACGGAAATCACGAAATCTCCGGCAAAAACGGCAGGATTTCTTAGTTTCTTGTTGCATCTCGCAGGGAGAAGGGATGAATACCCCGGGGACACGAAGAATGTCCCGAGGACACGAGATGAAACTCTCGGGGTCCTCACTAATATCTCTTCTGTGTGAGGGAATCCTCCCAAAGCGGCATACCGGTGATCTGAGGATGGTCGCGGGGACGCTCGTCGGTTGTAGCGGGGACGTGGGCGAGCGCGACAGTCTCGAGATCTCGACGCTCCCTCTTCGCCCTTTCACTTGAACAGCGGTGGAGGGGTGAATTTGATATGGATCATCGAATTCACCATTTCCTTATGCTTTTCAGGTATATGGAAGCTTTGTCCGTTTCTGTGGCCGTGGGATCGTTGGACGTCGACGACCAGCCTGACTCTCCAATGGCGCCAATCACTAGTGCCGAGGAACGTCCCCTCGCGGAGTGGGTTAGCGATGAGCTGTTAAACATGGATTTCCAGTTCGTCGACGGGGACGAAGACGATATTTTTTGCATAGTCGAGCACCGGCTGGTGGGCTCCTTGAAGTCATGGAAGGTGTTCCGGCCTCAAGCACACCATCGTATCTGCTTGACATATCGAGGGATGAGGCGGGGTGGCGTTTGCCCTTTACGGATTTCCAACAAGCGGTGTTCGTTTGGTTGCGCCTGGCGCCCTCGCAGCTCCACCCTAACTCCCTCGCTTTTATCCGAGCTTTCGAGCTCATTTGTAAATATCTCCGAATCAGGGCAACCGGACCCAAGGCGTAGTCTGTGGATGATTAAAAACTTCTTCATGTCGTCGGTCATATGAACCTCGATAGCTTCCCTGTTGAACCTCTCAATGTAGTTCCTGAGAGATTCGTTCTTCCCATGGAAAATGCTTTCTAGTGCGGCCTCCGTCTTCGGGTGTCGACGAGACGTTGTGAAGTGTTTGGTGAAGCGTTCTCTTAGTTGCTTCCAGGATGTGATCGACCCGGGTGCCAGACTCTTGTACCAGGTCATGGCGCCCTTCCGCAAGGTGGTGGGGAAGAGTCTGCACTTAATGGCTCCCCTGACATTTCTGAAGTCGAGCATGGCTTCAAAATTTTCGACGTGATCGTCGGGGTCGGCCACGCCGTCGTAGGTCCCCAGTGGCGGGGGTTTCTTCATGCCCACAGGAATTGGGGCGTCCATGATCTCCCATGACAGGGGGGTCCTCTGGTCGTCGTCGTCGCTTCTGGCTGGGGACCTTGAAGGGGACTGGTGATGTCGACCAGGTCCTTGTCGTGGAGGGGAGTTCCTGGAATGGTTCCTCGGCATCTCCTCAGCAGTCTTGTTCCTTTTGGTAGTTGAGGAGGACCTGGGTTCCTTCCGAGGTGGGGAACGATGGCGCTTCTGGGAGATCGCCGGCTGGGGGCGTTCGAGGCATGGCCGACGACCCTCGCGCACCGGCAAGGGGGTTCGAGATTCTTCCGAAGGAGTCCTTCACGGGGAAGGAGAACGGCGAGGTGAAGGTGGACGACGATGTCTTTGCGAGGAAGATCGTCGTGTTCGCCCTCGCTCAAGTGCTTCAATTCTGAGATTTTGGTGCATGATCAGCTGGTTGGTCTGATTGACCAAGGCAAATAGGGCCACGGTGCTCGAATCTGCATTGGGCGGAGGAGCAACTGGCTGAAAGGCGGCTTGTTGGTTGTCCTACTGGGCGGCGTCGTAAGCCGTGTCTTGGGAGTCTGGGGAGGCGGTCTGTCCGTCTCTTTCGTCGCCTTCTTCGACGTTGAGGGCAGCAGCGTCCTCGCGGTGGTTTCCGTTCTCGAGCTATGCGAGGACGGTGTCCAGAGCTTTGTTTGCAGACGGGTTGTTGGCCATGCTGGTGATGAACAAGAGGATTGCTTTGGTTTATCATTGAAGGAAAAACGGGGAAGCAAATTTTCCCACAAACGGCGCCACTGATCGTACCTGGATCAGACAGTTATACAGCGGCCAGAAACTTCGTATGGACTTCAGCTCCGGTGATGATGATACGGCCGGGGGGGGTGTACCTGTAAGGTACTTTAACGCTCAAGTCAGAAAGGGAGTAAGCAAGTACAGAAAAACATGTGAGAGTTAGAATATGTTGTGTAACCTGACCCTCTCAAGTGAGAGGGTATTTATAGAGAGCCCCCAGCGCGGGGCCAACAGTTACTTGCACTTGGCTGGATTTCAAAGCCCAATCCAAGTAACTGCCAGGGCTTACGTGGCGTAGTGAAGACCAGCACGTGGTCTTCGCCCTGGTGTAACGATCCCTAAATCTCCGGAAGTAGGGCAGACCGATTCCTTCGGGAGTGGGAAGTTACAAGAGAACGTGTCCTCGCGGGGAGGAGCACATGGGTGTCGAGGAGAGGTGTGCCCACGGGCTATGGGCCTCCGCTCGACAGTCTTTACCTCGCGTGCCCGACGTCCTTGGGGACTGGCATGTGCCCGACACGGAGGTGACCTCGGATCTTGTTGGGCCTTCGACGGTCATTGGGTTTGGGCCTGCCCGACAGTAGGGCAGGCGCTGGCCCAGTCCAGAACACCAATATACTAACTGGTGCTATTGTTGGTGGACCTGATGCATACGATGACTTCACTGATGAGAGAAAGAACTATGAACAAACAGAACCTGCAACCTACAATAATGCTCCTCTTATAAGTGTTCTTGCTTGGCTCGGTGGTGGTCATGGTGGTTATAACCAGCTCCTTCCAGGTATTGTCATCATTATTTGCCTCACTCTTGCTATAAACAAAATTTCTGGTGATAGTAAAAGTAACCGGCAGTGTTTTTTTCCCTCGCAGTTGTTGTTACAGCTCCAAATCCAAAGCCTATTGTTACCAGGCAACATTCATTCACCAAACCCAAGATAACTCCATCCCCAGGTACTGGTTTTAGCATATGATTTCTTTAACTAACTGATAAATACTTAAATTTTCAAAGTCTAATTGAGTAACTTCACTTTTTCCAGCTTCGTGGTCCGGTCCAATTTCCGTCGAACAGAAAATGACTCACTCATGGGTTACAAATGGAATAACTTACTACAGATATTCAACAACTGTGACTAACAAATCAAACAAGAATCTCAAGTCTCTCAATCTTTCAATATCCAAGCTTTACAGTCCACTCTGGGGACTAACAAAGTCCGGTGATTCATACACATTCCCAGCATGGATTAACTCATGAAAATAGGGTGCGATTTGTTGTTTTCATTGTCAAAGTGGTTTGGAATTTTGTAAGCTAAAATGTTACATTTTGTCTTTTATTGAACCATTTTTTTAGGAGAGTTTCTTTGCTTTGGCTTCGCAAAGAACTATCCATGTCTTTGTCATTGTATATGTGATCTCCATAAATAACACGATTTGCCTTACCAATAGTATCAGCTCCAGATAAGGCTACCACATTTAATAGGGAATCCTTGAGCTTCAAACATATTGATAAGGTTGGTTTCTAAAAATGAATTAGTGTTGAATTCTGTTAACTTTGACAGTTGGTTGTGATGTGAATTGGCTTGGTTAAAAGTGTTAAACTGCAGTCAAATTGTGATATTAGAGCTGAATCATGTATGCCCTCTTCTAAAATGATGTTGCTGGTTTTATCAAGTTGTCAAGCAGTGCTACTAGATAATGACTTATGCAACCATGCTTTAAACTGGAATATGCTCTGTTTGATCAGTAGTTTAGGTTACTATGAAAGTTAAATTGTTGTGAACTGTTTTTCAACATGAAATAATGCTTCTGGACTGGGACTGTTTTATAGTGTCATGGTTTTGTACTGTCAGTCTCAGAAGTAAATTCCAGGTTAGTGTGTAGCCTTGAATTGGACTGCTATTGAAGTGTAGGTTTCTGATAGCAATTAGTTGATGCAAGGGTTTGGTTATGTGTGCACTGGTTTTGTAATTGTTGTGGCAGGTTTATGAAGGTTTGGACGATGTATATGATGATGATTGATGCACTAATGTGGTATATGAAACTACAGGTATTATTTTATACAAGTATAACAACACACATAAGTTAGAGGTTTTGGCATAAGGCTAAACATAGCAAGGATTGGTCGTGGCATGGAATGGACATGGGCATGATTGGTGTGATGAATTTCTGGTATCATTGAATTTGGTGAATGTTTATAGTACGTTTGGTTTGATGATTTGGTGTAGTATGATGTGTTTAGTTGTGTATACCGGTATGGAAAACTGGTTTGTGGATACTGATGTGAAAAATTGTTTTTTTTGGTGTGAAATGGATGAATGGATATTGGTTTGGGTGTGTTCTCCCCCCTGTTGGCATTCTTTTGTTTCTTGACTGTATGGGACAAAACTGATTAATGATGCTTGATTGTGTTTGGTGTAACACATTTTGAATGAATCCTTTCCATAATCAGTTTTGATGACCGCTTGATTGCCTTCTTTTTTCTTGCGTGCAGAATTTAGCGTGTGAAGCTCTACATGATTGAGCCCTTGGTCTTCATACCACTTGGTTTTTGATTGCAAAAAGTGGGTAAGGTTAGTTTTATTGGATGTATGGAATTGAAAGTGGTGGGTTTTGATTGCAGCAGGTTTTTTGGTAGACAGGTTTTCGTACGGTCTGAGTGGCATGTTTGGTTTTGTTTGAAAATTAATGTTACACTTTAACTTATGCAGGTTTTGGGTTAGGTTGCTTTTGGATTGCATTTCTCATGGCTTGGTATTGTGGCTGAAGATGGTTTCGTTCGTGTTTGCGGTTGACGAGGTTTTGCTGGCTGTACGATTTTCTTGCAGAAGCACAAGTTTAGGCATGTATTGGTGAAAGTTTAGAATCATTATCCACGACCTTCTTCCCAGTGAGTAGATCTAGCAAAAAATGTCAAAGCTATATGCATTTGATTTCTCATTCAGCCGAGAAGTTCGTGCATATTCCGGATCAATATAGCCTATAGTTTGTGATTTATAATGTGAATGAATTGAATTTGTTTTTTTGGGCAATGAAACTTGAAATTGGAGTGATAGGATTGAGTTTGAATTATGAGCTTGAACATGTCATGAATTGGAACGGGTTGTTTAGATGAATATTTGAATCTCTTTGATTTGGAATGAAATGTGAAATGTCTGAATCTGATTGAAAAATTGAAACTGACCATGAGACTTAAATTGGGACGAAAATGAAATGCTTGAACTCTAATTGTGAAGCTGAAATGTTTGAATTCGAAAGATGGAACTTGGAAACATAATTAAAATGTCTTTTGAGTTGGAATGGTATGAACATGACATGAGTTGAAATGGAGAAATATTGAATTGCACCTCTTGTTTGAATTAGGACAAATGTGAATGTATGTTTGTAAATGCTTATGCTAATGTGTATACTCTTGAATGATTTGAGTGGAATGATGAAATTTTAGTATGAAATATTAGGATTGTAAAATGCTAAGTTGAATGGCATGAAAATGATATGCTTGAATTTGTTTATTACAACATGAGTTGCAATTTTCTTGAATTGGATAGAAAGTGAAACATTTGAATTATGAATATGGATGAATTTGAGTTTGAAATTTGGATGATGATTCAAAGTGCTTGGATTGGAAATGTGTTTTGATATAGATTGCTAAGATGTCTGAGTTGTGTTGCTATGAAAATGGGAATGGTAGTGAGGATGTGTAATATTCTTGAATGATGTTGATTCTTGTGGTGGAATTGAAACAATGGAATGAATTGATCCTTAATTCAAAATTTGGACAGAACATGTATATTAAATCTTTGAAGCTTAATTCTGAACCAATATTATGTGCATATTTGAGTCGCTGAACAATAGACAAGAGCTTCAATTCATGATTTCGTTCTCATTGGTGGAAAAGGAGCAAACTCTATTATGAGTTTTTCTAGCAAAAGCTTGAAATTTTGGAAAAGACACTCCATTTTTTAGAACTTATCATGACTTACATGCTATATGTTTGCTGATGTACATTGGTTTTATCTTGCAAGGATTGTGATGTCACTTTCATGACAACCTCACCTACATTAGCAGTGGCTTTAACTTCATGATGCATTGGAAAAAAAAAAGGCTTGCTACAGGCACGAAGAGATGCTAAGACATGGTAAGACAACTTGGAGAAGGCATGGTGCAACAACTTTGGAGAGGAAGATTGAAGACATGGTAGGACAACTTGGTCTTTGGTACAGGCACGAAGAGACTTGGCAAATTGTAACATTTAGGCCATGTTAGTAATCTACATGTTTGTGAATTTGTCTTTGAAATGGCAAGACTATAAAATTATAGGCGAATGGACCGTTTGAAACATTAGCAATAATTTCTAATTATCCAAATATGTCTAAAATATATATTTTTTATTATGTTCATCATAAATGAAAATTAATTAGCATTTAAAATAGTTTTCTAAATTTATTGACGATCTTTTTAAATTAAGATGCAACACTTTTCTAAAAATGATAATAATATACTACTATCAATTTAAAAAATCATAATTTTTGAATTAAAATAATAGACGTGAAATGTTGAATATGACCATCTAAATAAATTCAAAAGTGATAGTGCATATTTTACTATTGTATTATATTCATTCTTATTTTTTTAACGTAATGTATTATATCGATTATAAAATAATTGAATTATTTATTAAAAAAATTAAAATGAAAGGTTCATTTAGTGAAACATTAAATATTTTTTATGTTTGAATTTGAAATGTAATTTGTGTAATTTTTTATTCAATATATTTTATTATGCATCAAAGATAAATAAATATGAACTTGACAAAAATAGATAAACAATAACTGATATTAAATTTTAAACTTAAGATATATTGTTAGTATTATTTTGCATCGTTGGTAGTGTACAATCATTATCACAATAATTATTACTATTTTGTGCTATTAAAGAAAATAAAAATAGATCTTTTTAAAACAATGTATGAATTCAAACATAAGAAAATGTGTTGATTTTTTTATTTTTTTGTTATTAATCTTTTTAATTTGAAATTATTTTTAATTTAGGATACAATATCTTTTAAGAAGTAGTAATAAGTTCTTTTAATATTGTTTCACTACGCCAAACAAGACATTAGACAGCGCTTTTTTAGGCCTTAGACAGCGCTTAAAAGCGCTGCCTAAGGTAGCGCTGTCGTAGGTAAAGACAGCGCTTTTTATTTATGAAAAAACGTTCTCTAAAGTATACATTAGAGGGCGCTTTTTCAAGAAAAGCGCTGTCTAATGTATGCCTATAATTTTATTTATCAATTTTTCTATATCTTTAGAGGGCGCTTTTTCAAGAAAAAACGATGTCTAAAGGCCCCCTTTAGACAGCGCTTTTTGAAGCGCTGTCTAATGTATGCCTATAATTTTAGTTATCAATTTTTCTATACCTTTAGAGGGCGCTTTTTAGGAAAAACGCTTTCTAAAGGCCCCCTTTAGACAGCGCTTTTTAAAGCACTCTCTAATGTATACCTATAATTTTAATGAATTTTTTTCTATACCTTTAGAGAGCGCTTTTTAGCAAAAATGCTTTCTTTTGTGAACTATAGGCAGCACTTTTTCTAGAAAGTGTTGTCTTTTATCTACGTATAATTTTAATGATTTTTTTTTTTAAATCCCATTTTAACCATTTTTTTATGTAGAAACCTGTATCATTCAAGCCATTTCAATAAACCTGTATATTTCACATTTCCATTAATAATTTCTAGTATGGTTCATTAACCATTTCCACTAATCCCATAAATCACATAAACCACATAAACCATTTCCATTATAATTCAAGTCATTTACATTAACCATTCACAAAACTATACAATTACATTCCAAAATCACATAAATAACATAAATCACATAAACCCATAAATAACATAAATCACATAAATAACATAAATAGCATAAACCATTCACAAAACTATACTATCCCATAAAATAAACCATTCACAAAACTATACATTCACATAGTCCCATAAATCACATAAATCACATAAATAACATAAACCATTCACAAAACTCTATTATCCCATAAAATAAACCATTCACAAAACTATACATTCACATAATCCCATAATCCTATACCTTATATATATAGGATTCTTTTTTCAAGAAGGTATTCGCACAATTCCTCCTTAATTTCTTGCAATTTATCCTTCGTGTAATGAGAACACGCGTATTCATCAAAGTACTACATAACAAAACAAAACATGCATGATTTAGTTAAAAATAATAAATTATATGACATATCCGATAAATATTAAAATAAATTATAAGTTATAAATCCATGCATACCGTAATAGGAATCTCTAATTGATCCATTTGAAGGATTTCTCTCATAAACCTCAAAACTAAATACCTGCAGTCTATGCCATTACGCTGACGAGGGCACTACACATAGACAAACAAATAAGAATTAATATATAGTTGTTTTGTGTTATCAAGTAGCATCACTAATAAGCAACATTGTGAAAATTAATATACCTCCACTTTGACCCATGTAACGTTGGTTGCTTTAGCCCGTGCTACTCGAGATTCTCTTTGTGCTCGGTATACGAGTATTGCTCTATAAAAGAAAAACGTAAATTTAGAACAATCTCACAGAAATAATTAAATATACAAATACACACGAATATTTCGAACAATCTCACTTACGTATCAACCACATCCTTCATATCCTGATATGTTGACCAATCAGTATCCAATGAATTCAGATAATAGACCACTTCTCTTGTAGGATTAATGGCAACCAACAACCAGTGTCCACTATAAAATATAACAAAAGTTTAGATGGATAATTTCTATGCAAAAGATATAAATTAAAGATTAGAATGAAATTAGAATGAAAATCTTACCCGTTTCCAGTATTATACGGTAAAAGAAACAAACTTTCTGTCTTGCTGGCCATAAATCTCTCAGTTAAGTGGTCTCTTACTGAAAGTGCATTCATACCAATTGCCGGTGCATTGACAATGGTGCAAGAGAAGAAACGGAATCTGTTTGACAATTCCGTCCCCCGCATCAATTTTTCATACAAGCACCTTAAATAAAAACATAATAAACATTAGGCTATTTTCATTGAAATGTTTAAATAAATTGTTCAACTAAATAAATAATAGATTGATCGGAGTACCAGATGTATGAATGCATAACACCGATGCCTAATTCAATATGCTTGAAAATCTGCTCCATGTCCTCTCTTCCGATTATCTCGGAATGAGGAAAACCAAAAACACCTTCGTCCATGTCTATTTGACAAATAGCACCATCCATCAAATCTGACATTGCCATAAGTGTTTCTAGACACGACTGAAAGCGAGGAGGAGCTCTTTTTGCCTGCACGGTCCTAGTAGGAGCTTTTTTCTTGCTGGCCTGTTGTGAAGCTTGAGCAGGAACCTAACATCATATAAGTTAGTTAAAGTAGAAAATCATGAAACTTTTGAATTTGGATAATAGAATAACACTTAAAATGCACCTCTCTTTGTGATTCAACAGACTCGTTTTGTCGCAAAACCCCTTTATTCTTAGCTGCGGGTTTTGTAGGAGTCTAACATTACCATGTAAAAAAAAATGTAAGTAATGGTTCAGAATGATTTTCATAATCGTTCAGATTTGACATTTGAATACTAAGAGATTCGTAATGGTTTTCAACATACCTCATCATATATGGAAATGAGGTCTAACAGCCATGCAACAAACGAACATATTGCATCTCGCAGCAATGTAACCTCTGAAACCGAGTCAGGTATGGGTAGTACCGCATTCGTATCTAAAGCGATATCAACCGACACTTTCAGATGCCCATGAGGGAGCGGTTTATGGTGAAGTAACTCAGCCACATGGTTATGCACTTTTCCCTTGCCAACCATTCGATAAGTCGGTAACGACAAATACAGTTGGCAAGATGAAATGCCCTGAAGCAATAATAAATATGTAACTGTTAATGTGTATAAAGGTCAATTAAAATAAATGTGTTAATTTAATTAAAATAAATATGTGCTAATTACCTCGGGAATTTTATTTTGACAATTGATACTAGCTTTGTCACTAGCATCTTTCAAACCGGAACCGCGCTTTTTCGCCTCATATCTCTCTTTATCCTTTTGCAATTCACGGACTTGCGCCTTTAGTTCCTCCAATGATTGCATGAATTCTCGGTTGCTGGGATTTTTTCTCTTTGGATACAAGGAAGATGGAGTCACACCAAATCCTTTACCTCTCACCCGGCCGGAATACTCAGGAACATTTAGTACTCGATTAAGAATGCTCCTGCAATCCTCCTCGCCTGTGGTTAAGGATTTAGATAGAGTCTCCTGAAATTCATTGACATATCGAAAATTATTAGTGGGGATTACAAATTAGTTATATTTTAATAAAATTTCGATTAACTTAAAGACATAATGTTATACTTACACATTCGTCATAAACATGCTGAACATCTTCCCTAACAACTCCATCCTTACCCACACGAGCTTCCTTCCACAAAACATGTACCGGAAGTGATGATTCTTCACTTTTCGTCTCTTCTAACTACACATTTAGTTAAATAATAAATTCATCAAGTATAACACAATAATACAATTAATAAAATCATAGCATTAATATATACTTACCAATTTTTGTTGTAACCGTGCATATCCCAAACGCCCTTTTCTGTATGGATACGCGGGTTTTGATGCTCTTTGGCGATTAATGACACTCAATTCCTGGATAAACAAGTTTAAGTCATATCAGAACAAACTAATGCAACAAGTATATAATACAATTAATAGACATGACAAGATAACATTACATTGAATTTTTTGGATTTCCGTTTGGCTACAAACGTGCTCCATTCTTCGGGTTCAATCACGTCCGCATACAACTGTGGAAGTTCGGCTTCAACAAAAATTTTATCCGCATCCCTAAGATATTTGTTTGATAATAAGGCTCAGAACCCTCTGTGTCTCTTTCCGGCCAACTGAAGACAATATTTTTTCCGGCTTTCATCAATATTAAAGGACCTCTACAAAAAAACATAGACATATAAACATAAAGTGTGTTAGTATAAGTAAGTTAAAGACTTATCTTATCTTATAAACATATAAACATAAAGTGTGTTAATATAAGTAAATTAAAGTACATGTATCTCAGTCCATATCTTATCTTTACCAGCTTTCAACTTTGGACTCCTCCAATTATCACTGATAATTGGAATATGCTGACGGACAAGTGAACCAATGTATGAAGACAACATTGAACCGTTAGGCTCAATTAGTTGGTTCTCATCACTCCAATGTACATCAAACTTGATCCCTTTATCTCTAGCACGGATGATTGACTTCATAATAGTTATTCCACGTTTTATTTCACTTTCTACATTCGAAGGTTCATTCTGAGCTTCATTTTCATCATGTGTCTCGTGTGTGTCGTCATGGTCACTAGCCATTTGACCTGTAAGAAAGAAAAAAACAAAAATTAAATGACAAATATAAAAATCCATTCTCGTACTCTTTCGACAATCGACTTGAAGACATCCATTTCTTATCCATAGTTATACTAATTAAACTAAACAAAAACAAAAATAAAAAATATTTACCTGTAGGGAAACGATCCGACTTTCACACTTTGATCACAAGTAACCCCTATATATAGCAAATTCAATAAGTTAGCAACTCCATCATATCAGTTCATTCAAAGCACTACTAATTACAGTGGCGAAAGGGAACAACTAATTACCTTTAGAGATGTAAACAACTTCTAGACCCACACAGTGTCCAGATAGGTTAGAATTACCAAGATCCCCCTGTACACGTATCATAAAATGAAATATCATTAATTGACCAATTATGAGTCATAACTTGATAAGTGGCAACATGTAATCACAAACAAGCAACATACTTAAGAGCAAGCATACTTAAACAAGTAACCAAGCATACTTAAACAAGTAACCAAGCATACTTAAACAAGTAACCAAGCATTAGAGCAATTCATCCTAAACCTAACAAGATTCAAATCTAAGCAATACCTAAACAAGTAAACATGTATCAACGTAAACAAGTAACATTCATTCGATAACCTAAATCTATCAAGAATCAAGTTTAAATCATACTTAAACAAGTAATCATCATATCACAAAGATAACCATCAAAGCAATTATTGAGCAAGATAAACATCTCATGCAAAGACAAATATCATACTTTCTTTGACCATGCAATACAATAACTATCATAACTCCACTTTCATGCCTCTATATATCATAACTCCATCAATACAATAACTATCAATATTACAATAACTATCATACTTTCTTTAATCTAGAATATAGAAACAACAACTAATGAAAATAGAAACAACATGTTCAATATTAGTCATTCTAAACATGTTCACAAATAAGTCAGAAATAAGTCATTCTATGTATGGATCATTCTTCTCAAAAATAAGTCAGAAGTATGTAAACATGTTCAAAACTTTATAACTATGGTCATTACCCATATCAACACTACACACAAATTTTTAAGGGCATATATTGGCAGTACAAAAATAATGGCAGTGACGGAATAATACGACGGCAAAATGGTAGTGACAAGAATGAAAACAGAACAAAAATCGTACCTCTTCTTAAATGAAAACAAGAATGAAAACATAATGAAAACAAGAATGAAAACAGAATGAAAATCGTACCTCTTCTTCGTTTCGTCTTCTTCTTCACAAAAGCAGTGGCGAATGAACAACCAAAATGACGGAAAAAAGTGAACGACGACAATGAACGACGGCAGTGGCGAATGAACGACAGCAATGGCAAATGAATGACGGCAATGGCAATGGTTTTCAGCAGAGAAGAACGATAGCAAGGTTTCAGTAGAGAAGAACGGTCGAGAGAAGAAAATGAAAAAAAGTGTCTGAAAATGATTAGAAATTGTTTTATATTTTAATTCATAAATGACCTTAGAGGCCGCTTTTAAAAAGCGCTTTCTTAAGTTCTACCTATAAGAGCGCTTTCCTCAGAAAGCGCTTTCTAAGGTGGGGAGAATTTAAAACCTATAGCAGCGCTTTCTGAAAGCGCTTTCTAAGGTTAACCTTTAGACAACACTTTTTTAAAGCGCTATCTAAAGTAATACTTATAGCAGCGCTTTTCAAAAAGCGCTTTCTAAGGTGGCTTCCATTTTGGGCATTTAACAGCGCTTTTAGAAAACGCTTTCTAAAGGCTGTTTTTACAGCGCTTTTTTTAAGCGAAATTTTTTAAAGACGTATAGCAGCGCTTTGTCCAAAAAGCGCTGTCTTTGTTGCGCTGTCTTTGTCCAATTTTGGCGTAGTGTTTGTGTAGTACTAAATAATTTTGTATAAATAAAAAATTGTTATTTATATTATTTTAATTATAAAATTTTATTTTATTTTCAATGCTATACTTATTAAATCTAAAATAGGTATCTATATACCAATCGTTAGTTGGTCCAGTGGTGATTGGCGCTGGACTTGGTAGGGAGGACCACGGTTCGATCCCCCGCAACTGCGATCGGGAGGGGGCTGAAACCACTTGATGCCAGAACAAAATGATTGTATTCTTATTTCCAATGGTATCCTATGATTAGTACTAAAATATTATTATGATATTTAATATTGACATTTTTATAAGAAATCTATTTCAAAAAATAATAGTAAATACATAAAAAAATTTATGATTTAAATGCTTTTAAACAACGTCAATGTATTACTAAGAAATCAGCTTAATACATTTTAATAGATAATGATGAGATTTAAATGCTTTAAATTAGATATATATAACCTACATATGATATAAAAGGAATCAATGGAGACCATATCTTACAGATTAAAAAAATGAGCAAAACATAAATAACAAGCGTATTAAAGACTTTAATTAGATTGATATAAAAAGTTAACATGTAATTATTTGTCAATTGACTTTTAAAAATTCATTTTTAAAGACGAAAAAAATAAAGTAAATCGCTTGCTGAATTCAATCCCTACACATATAGGATATCTAAAATATTGTGTATTTAATTTTAATTTTAAGTAAATACAAAATTTTCACATATCATTTTTATTCAAATTTTATGAATTCAAACCCTCACTTTTTCATGTATTGATTCTATCTTTTTTTTTTTAATATAAATTATATTTTTTTATTTACTAATTTTTATTATTCATATTTAATTTTTTTTTCAAATTTTAAATAATATATAAATTCAAACACGAGCAAAATGTATTTATTTTTGTTACTGATATTTATTTAGAGAATTAAAATAATATTTTCAAATACTATGTTATTAGTTGATATTTATAAAACTAAATGATTATATAAATACTTTTATAAATAATGTCAAAACAAATTTAATATTTAAGAAAATATACGGTTGATTCAAATATATATATATATATATATATATATATAGTTCATATCCTATGAGAATGCATTTTTTTATATAAGAACATGAGAATGAATCTGGATCATTAGATTTTAAAATAAATGGTGGAGATTATGTGTGATTTTTGTTTTTCTCTCTCCTCCATTATTAAAATAAATGATGGAGGAGAGAGAAAAAAAACTGACATATAATCTCCACCATTTATTTTAAAATCTAATGGTTCAGATTCATTCTCATGTTCTCACATAAAAATGGCATTCTCATATGATACGTTCCCTATATATATATATATATATATATATATATATATATATATATATATATATATATATATATATATTTATGCTCCAAATATAGGACACGGGTACGGGTACTGGTTTGTTACAAGACCCTCTTATGTTCCTAATAAAAAAATATGTTTTTCTTTTATAACAAATACCAACCGATTCTCGCGGGTATTGATTCTATCATAAAAATCATGACAAATAACAATCAATAGGAAAAGTATAATTATAATATTTGCAACACTTAATTTATATGTACTATGCTATGTATTAGGGCTGGACAGCGGTCGGTTTGGGCTGGGCTCGGGCCTAATATGCCAAACCGACCAAAACCATGATGCATTTGTCAAATCCAATTTCAACTAAATTTCAATCGGTTTGTTCAGGTTCGGTTTAATCGGTTTATCGGTTAAATCGGATCGGTTTATTCGGTTAATAAATATTAAATTTTGTCATATAAAATTCTGCTACATTCTAATTTTTTTAAGAGATTAATTGGAATATACTGTCAGTGTAAAACTACTTTACACTGACATCCAATTAAAATGAATCATTTTGACACATAATTATGGAATTATGTGTAAAAATAAATAAATTATAATTAAACTATTTTAATAACTAATTCTTCCATGTTTTTCTCTTCTCATGTGTCAAAATGATTCATTTTAATTGGATGTCAGTGTAAAGTAGTTTTACACTGACAGTGTATTCCAATTAATCTCTTTTTTTAATAAATTCAAAACAAAAAAAAAACTTTGAGCCTTTAAATATAACAAATGGCCCAATTTAATACACATTTGCATCAATAAATAAATTTGGCCTTCAAGTAATACAAATGACCTATAAATTTCATACACACAGTCTAATAGTATACCTCATAGTCATCCAAATCAACTTTCATCAAATTATAAATAAGTCATTCAAGTATTCATAGTAAATTATCTGCTGCAGCAAGCAGAACACAACAAAGCCTATCAATATATTACAATTATCCAAATTTAAAGTTTCAGTTTAATGTTTTGAATCTCGTTATACACAAGAGCAGCCATCAATGACTAAACTAACTTGCATCTTCCTTCAGCCAATATCATTAGCATGTTTCTTCATTGCTTGCTACCTAGTGGAACATGACAAATTAAAACTATTTACACAGAAAGATCAACATGGTGTTAACATTACCAAAATCACTAGTGACAGCAATCCACAATATCATGGCTACAACTAAAATAGTGAAATATAAGAGAATTGGGAAGCAACAATAAATACCTCACGACCAGCAAGAGTCAACAAAACTGTCCCAAAACCTCCTGCAGTAACCCATTTCTTGGTAGAGAAGCCCATCTGACAAAAAAACAGATAATTCATCATATGTTTGAAAATGAACCACAACTAATAATCAAGCAATTAACGTAAATACAGGCTTCTATAATTATCATCTTCAATATGTTTTAGTTGCCAATCTACTAGTCTTCTATAAAGAAATCTCTTCTAAAAACATGTCCAGCCATAATGAATTATTTTAGCTCCTCTACCTGGGAGCTGTCATATATTATATTCAAATGCTTCCAGTTCTACATGCTTTTCTTTCTGTAAATTAAAATTAAACTAGTGAATAATAGTCACTATCTGTGATACAAATTGATAAGGATGAATAGTAAATCTAGAAACTGAAACAAATACACACCATCACTCAACTGGTTTCGATTATAAGCAAGAATGCCTAATGTCATGCTAATAAAAATTTTCAGTTAACTGCAACTCAATATCTACTTTTTTGTTACTGCAATTCAATATCTTTTTTTTTCTACTGCAACTTGATATCATAAAATTTAGCATAATCTATTTTCATAAATTATTATAGATACTTTTCAATTTGAATTTGATATTTTCATAAAGTCTATTTGTAGGTATAAACTTACAGATATAACATAAAGTCTATTTGCAAGAACTGTAACTCTACAGATATAACATAAACTAAATTTAGTGAAATCACTTACCTTATGTGAAAGTCTTATACTTTATGCATCCTCCATTTCCAATATTTCAGATGAAAAACAAAGGAATTTTCAACCTGAAACATAGTCAAATGAAAATGATATATATCATGTTAGTTTTTTTCTGCTATTAGTTTCTGCATAATTTATTAAAACAAAAACTAGTGCATCTGCAGAACTTACTAAACCAGAAACTAGTTTAATAGTTGATATGCCAATAAAGTAGCAAGATAGGCTTGTGTTGTTGAGTCCAAAAGTGAGTTTCACACATCAAAATATGAGTTTCACAAAAAGATAGGCTTGTGTTGTTGAGTCCAAAAGTGACTCCAAAATATCCAAAAAAATCACAACTGCAGATAAATTTATAAAATCATATCAGTATAGTAAAAACTATATAAAATAACCAAATAATATAATTATATTTTTGCACCTAAGAGTGAATTAAACAGGCCCAACCCGCTCAGGAGCAGTTGCTCCACCAATAACATGAAACTCTGTAATTAAGATATATAAAGAGGCTTAATTTTAATTAAAAAATTTAAAATAATGTTAAAAAATACAAAATTTAAGATCCTAAAATACCTGAAACAATTGAATCAGTTATCTCATATTCTTCAATCATATTAAGGGCATTTAGATTGTCGTCAGAAGGCTTCAACCAGTTTTGAGAACAAATAAGCGCCTCGATCATTTTTGGACTCAAAGAGCTCCTATACATTTCTAAAATTCTCCCCCCAGTGCTAAAAGCACTTTCTGAAGCTACGCTTGAAACTGGTGTGGCCAACACCTCCCGGACCAAGTCTGCTAATATAGGATAACGGTTGCAATTCTCCTTCCACCAATTAAGAATGTTAAAATTTTCCACATCCTCACAACAAGTAAGCCTATCTTACATGTTAAAGTCTCCTACCCTATATTTTTTTTAATTCATACAGCAAGTCTATCTTTTGATCCATAACTCATAGTTTTAATTCATATAACAAGACACGGCACTTGAATTACCTTGACTCACTCCTTGCAAGGCAGCATCTCTAATTCCTTGCATGCTAGCATCTCCAATTCCTTGCAAGCTCCCATCTCCCTGCAAACTACTTTCTCCATGCTCCATCTTCCAATTTAAAAAAACAAAAACAAAAAAACAACAAGATTAGCTAAACACACAGAGTAACAATAGACAAACTAAGTATTTCATTCAATTTTCTTTAACATAAACACTCACAGTAACATAAACATAAGTATCTTGAAGAACATAAAAATGAGTAGGCATAAAAATGAGTATTTCATTCAATATACATTAATTAAATGATAAACATTTAAATTTTAAAATGAGTATAAACATTTAATGATAAATATACATTAATTAAATAACATTTAAATTTGTGTAAAAAAATCTTTTTTTTAAGAAGTGTATGAAACCTTAAACCAGTGGGTCACCCATTGAATTTTAAGCTGGAAATCCAATGTTCAGTCTCTGTTATTCACATTCCACCATACAAAATAAGTTCTATGCAGTATCTTGAATTTTAAGAAGTGTATGAAACCTATGCAGTATCTTGATATTTTATAAGTCTTTCATTAATAAGTTATGTTCTGTTATGTACTACTGAATGATTTCTGTTTCCTTCCTTGTTAAATACTGAATTATTAATAAGTATCTTGATATTTTCTGTACTACTAAATTTAGCATAATCTGTTTTTTCTACCATCAAATCATTCACTTGGATAGAACATATGTTCTCAGACAAAAAGTTAATAGCATCTTAGTTTCGAAACAAAAAATCTCACACATAAATCACTTCATTTCATACTAACATTGAACCAAAATCACTTTTACAATATGTGTAACTCTAGAACTGATTTTAAATCTTGTCAAACTTGATTTTTCAAGCACCCATTCTAACATGTAACAACGTTAAAAATCAAAACTACTTTTCAATTTCAGATCCCAAAACAGAGAAAATCTATATAATCATCCCTAACTACTAAACTTGAGATTGAGAAATGGAGTGAAAGAGAAAGAGAATAAAGATGAGTGTATAAAAACTTACATGACAGTCGGTGTTTGGAAGTGGTGGCGGTGAAGTGTTCCGTGGTGGTGATGGTGTTAGCTTGAGGTTGAGAAATTGTTAGGGTTGATGAAAACAACGCTCTGTTGTTGTTCTGTTGCAGAGGAATCCCAAATGGAAGTGAAACCCTAGACACTAATACATAAAATTTGAGTTGGGTCAGACAAATAATATATTGGGCTGAACATAAACAATAGAAGCATGTTGAACCGGTCGGTTCCGGATTTCAATGGATTGAAAATAACCAACCGAAACCGACCAAGGGAAACCATGTGAATCCAACACTTGTCAAACCGGTAAACCGTAAAACCGACCCAACCGAACCGTTTCTTCACGGGCCATACGGACTGGTCGGTTTGGACTGGTTCTACAATTTTCTGTCCAGCGCTACTATGTATTAGACCATAAATGACTAAACTATCCTTCATTTAAATAAAATATACAAAATTCAAATTGATTTATGCACCAAATTTTCTTCACTAATTGAAGTTTATACCATTTAAATAATGATTTAAGAAATATTTTTCATTGATGTAAATCAGAAAAATATATATTATATTTTTCTTTTATAACAAATACCAACCGATTCTCGCGGGTATTGATTCTATCATTAAAATCATGACAAATAAAAATCAATAGGAAAAGTATAATTATAATATTTGCAACACTTAATTTATATGTACTATGCTATGTATTAGACCATAAATGACTAAACTATCCTTGATTTAAATAAAATATACAAAATTCAAATTGATTTATGGACCAAATTTTCTTCATTAATTAAGTTTATACCCTTAAAATAATGATTTAAGAAATATTTTTCATTGATGTAAATAAGACAAAAATATATTATAATAGTCATTTATTGTGTAAAGTTATAACAAATTATTGTTTTAATATCATATTAAATAATAGTAATTTGCTATATATTATCATTAATTGATTATATATTATATTTCTTATTTTTTATTAAATATATGATTGTTGATAAGTGTATATTTAATTTATATTTTAAGAAAATCAAATTCATTTTAAAGTCGTATATTTGATTTTTTATGTGTTTCATTATTTTTTAAAATAGATTAATCTAAATCCAAAATATGTATTTAATATTGATTCAATATTTTTATAACTAATTTCAAATCAAAAATAATATTAATATATGGGAAAAAAATATATGGTTGATTAAAATATTTTATAAACGGGCGCACGAAAAATTCTAATTATGAAATAAAATATGAATATTAAATACATATTTTAATAATATACTGAAACAAAAAAATGAAGTCATTGATAATATAGTAAAGCATACGAGACACATATTTTTATACAAAGAGAAAATTTAAATACTTTAGATTGAACTTTATTTTAATATGTAAAAAAGTGTATGGATGATCCAAATACTTTTTTATTCTTGAGAAAAAGTTTTTTATTCATCAAAATATTATTATTAATTACTAAAAGATTAATGTTTTATAATTTTTAATATGTACTGTTTATAGAGTTAGAAATTGAATGGATGAATAATCATTTATAATTAATAGGAGATATTGAGTTTCAATTTTTTTTAATATGACACTAATTATAGAGTTTCAAAAGTTTATAACAAAAGAGTTATAAATAATTTTTATTTTTATTAATTAATAAATAACTAAAATTAAATTTATTATTTTGTCTTAAATTTTGAGAGAACAATTTTTTTTTTTTATAAATTAGGACGGTAGTGTTGTAGGTTAATCAGTACCCGGGCGAACACACAGATACTGATATGAGTATCCCACAAAATAGATATTTATTTATTAAATTAAACAAATATTTACAAATATTATGATATTATTTGATATTTATAAAACTAAATCATTGCATAAATATTTTAATAAAAAATATCAAACGATGGCTGCGGGTATTGATTTTTTTTAAATATAAATTATATTTTTTGTATTTATTAATTTTTATTAATTCTAACTTTAAAATAATAAAAATAAATCTGCATAACACACATGGGTACTGATATTGGTATCGGGCACAAAATAAATATTTGTAATAATACTTACATAAAATATATTTATTTATATTAATAATATTTATTTCTAAAATTAAAATAATATTTACAAATACTATGTTATTATTTGATATTTATAAAACTAAATCATTGCATAAATATTTTTATAAAATATACCAACCGATGTCGGTGGATATTGATTCTACTTTTTCTAAATATAAATTATATATTTTTTATATTTACTGATATTTATTAATTGTATTTTTTTCCAAAATTTTAAATGAAAACAAATGTGCGTCACCGACTGGTACCCGTGTGAACGAACGGGTATCATATTAATTTTTAGTAAATAAGAAATTTACTAATTTTTATTATATTTTGTTTTTTTTTTAATTTTAAATATAAATAAATACATTCTTAGAACAAATACATTCTGAAAAAAAAAATATTATAACAACAAATACATTCTAAAAACAAATGCGCGTCACCGACGTGCACCCGTGCCAACGCACGGATATCATAGTAGTTTATAGTTATATTCTGAAGTTTTATTTAAATATTACAAACATATATTAAAAAAGAAAGTATGAATGTAAGTTGAGGGCATAACTGACGAAATCATGCACCGATTACTTACACAATTCTAACTTACACCTCAAAAAAAATATGTCCCCTCTAAACCCCACCGGAAATTCCTTCGTCTACGACGCCGATGACATTCCGTTCGGCACCGTTTGGTGGTTTGTGTACGCCGGAACTTCTTGTCTTCTTGTTACCTTTGCCGGTATCATGTCTGGACTCACCCTTGGCTTAATGTCTTTGGGTCCTGTTGACCTTGAAATTCTCCAAAGGAGTGGTTCTTCCACCGAAAAAAAACAAGCTGGTACTTGTAACGCTTTCTCTTCTTTCACTCACTCTTTTTTAGATTCATTCTTTTCTATTTCTTGATCATTCTTCACTCTGCAGCTGCTATTTTTCCTGTTCTTCAAAAACAACACCAACTGCTTGTTACTTTGCTTCTGTGTAATGCTTGTGCCATGGAGGTATTTCTAATTTCATTATTTCTATATTCAAATCATTTGGAGTTTCTTTTTTAAGCTATCTTATTACAATACATGGTTTCTTTGCTTAACACTCACTCCATCAAATTTAAACCTTGTTTGAATAAACAGTTTAATTAAGCGCTTATAGAATAAGTGCTTTTGTATTGTTATTTCTATATTTCTATATCAATAGACAAATTTAAATCAAACAGTTTTCATATAGCTTATACATTTTTTTCATAAACTATCCTAGAGAGCTTATGAAAAGAAGCTGAAAACGACTTATATATCACAAAAAGTCACACAAGTGTCTGGGTCGGTAAATAAACTGAAACCAGTTAATCTAGAGAGACACTTTTGGTTTCGCTTTTGGAAGAGTCAAAAGCAATCCTAGAGGTGTAAAATTGATTTTGGAATGATTTTGAGGTGTTTGGTTATTCTAAAATGGAATTAATTTTGCCTCCAGAATTGACTCTGCTTGAAGTTAGAATTTGTAGCTTTTGGGTTTAAACGTATTTTTTACATTGAAATTTACTGTTCAACTCAATTTTACATAAAGTTATCCATTTAAGAATCAATTCATTCAAAATCAATTTTTTCCATCAAACAACCAAACATAAGCTTAACTCATACAAACCGTCTAATTGATTTTGCAAATATATTTAAGTATATCTTACCGTATAGATGTTTATGGAGATGATTTAATAAATAATCTAACAAAGTGACAATATGGTAAAATATGATTGGATGTACGCGTTTCTGCGTTTTTTTGTGTGTATTTGCAGGCACTTCCAATTTACCTTGATAAAATTTTTCATCCTTTTGTAGCAGTGTTGTTATCAGTAACTTTTGTTCTGGCTTTTGGAGAGGTACAGTAAATCTTTCAATTGAGTTTGTTTGCATCATAGTCAAGAGGGACATTGCACTGACTTTTGCATTGTCACATGAGATTAGGTCATCCCACAAGCTATATGCACCAGATATGGGCTCTATGTTGGTGCAAGTTTTGTTGGGCTTGTACGCATTCTGATGATCATTTGTTATCCGATTGCCTGCCCTATTGGAAAGGTAACATAGTGTAAAGGCGGTCGACAATTTTACACTCACAGTAGAATTTTGTTTCTTAAAGTTGTTGTGATTTTAATTATTTAATGAATGCGCTATGTTCAAATAGATCATTTTTTTATTCCATGGTGTTTATAACATCATGCCCTGTGGTAAAAGGGTTGTTTTGGAACAATTTGGATTTGGTTACATTTATTTGCAACAAATTTTGGTTTTTATGAAGCTTATACTATAACCTTGGTGCTTCTAGGTTTTGGATGTTTTGCTTGGACACCATGATGTACTGTTTAGGCGAGCACAATTGAAAGCCCTTGTTTCAATCCATAGCGAAGAGGTAATGTTTTGAATCACCATGAGGGTTTTGTACAACTTCCTAATAACCGGATTCTAATTTGCTACCATGCTAAACGATTTTGCTTTTATCAAGGAATGCTGCAAATTTCATCTTTGTCAAAATTTCAAATTTCTTTCTATCTCCTTTGAATTCATTCTGTTGATTGTTATAGGCTGGTAAAGGCGGTGAACTCACACATGATGAGGCGACGATTATCAGTGGAGCACTAGATCTCACTCTGAAGGTAGATACTGATTATCAGTACCTTTACTTTATTAGCTCGATTGCTCTGATGAGATTGATCGGGGGTTCTCCTTATTGCCTGACCATAACTTTACCAGCGATTTCTGTCTATGGATGTGTTATAACTTCACTTCTCTTCCAAGCTCATCCATTGTTTCGGTGATAAGAAATATTTAAACAGAAATGTATATTATATTGCCTTTGTTCTAATATAGAAATTTTTTCTACATTGCTATGCAGACTGCAGAGGAGGCTATGACACCAATCGAGTCAACCTTTTCATTGGATGTTGCTTCAAAACTGGACTGGTGCGTTTGCTTCTGTAAGCATTTCTTTACAGATCTAATAGAAGTCACAAAAAGTTCAGTTATTGTTCTTCCTCATAACCAATTTATTTTATCACAGGGAAGCAATTGGGAAAATTCTTGAACGAGGTCATAGCCGCATCCCCGTATACAGTGGAAACCCAAAAAATATAATTGGCCTCTTACTAGTAAGTGGGATTACCTTCACTGCACTAAAAATGTTTAATCAAATTTGTTTTGTTGGCAATTGCTGCTAAAAACTGTTTGCTACCACTCTTTGCTAGGTAAAAAATCTTCTTACTATAAGAGCTGAGACAGAGAGTCCAGTTAGTTCTGTCTCCATCCGGAAAATTCCTAGGTTTGACCAATGGTGCCTTTTCATTTCATTTTTCGTAACTTATCAATTGAACAAAATTCTTATTCATGAATAACTCAGGGTTCCAGCAAATATGCCTTTATATGATATCCTCAACGAGTTTCAAAAAGGTAGCAGTCATATGGCAGCTGTAGTCAAGGTTATAAGAGAGAAAAACAACCCTCAGGTAGCTAGTGACTTCAACAAATCCAAAGATGAAGTATTCATCAAACATAGTTCTGAACTGACTGTGCCGTTGCTAGTCGGATCTTATGAGAAATCGGACCATGTTGTCTATATTGACAACCTTTCTAGGCATCAAAACCATGGAGGATATGATGATGCCAACAGTGTCGACCAACAATGCCTAGAAAATGAAACTCTACCAAATTGTTTCCATCACTTTCCTTATGATAAAGACGGGGAAGTTATTGGCATCATAACCTTGGAAGATGTTTTCGAGGAACTCCTGCAGGTAGTCCTACTTACCCTAAATATGCAATAAACCCGGTTATCTGTCAGTGTTGTCAAATAGGGGCATTATAGAGTAGCTAAATTTGAACAAATCGCTATTATCCCACGAGACGCTATTTAGTTCAAAGTGTTGTTAAATAGCAGCGCTAGAGCATTGTAGCGTAGCAAAATTTAAACAAACTGCTATTTTTCACAATCCACAATTGACATCACTGTTATCCATTTATGTAATTATGTTTATTATCATTACTTTAAGCTTATGCCACATAGATAGAGATTGTTGTATGTTATTGGTGCAGCAAAGAAAATACATTATGTTGAATAGCTCATAGAATGAATAATGTTTGCTAATTTTTTTGTTCATGCAGGAAGAAATTGTGGATGAGACAGATGTGTATATTGATGTGCATAGGAGGTGATATGATTTTTTAGATTATTTTTCTTCTCAATCTCTCACTACTTCCCATAGCTTTTAAATGGTTAACAACTAACTGGCTGTGAAATGCATGATGGGTTATGCAGAATACGTGTTGCTGCTGCTGCTGTTGCAGCTGCTTCATCTGTGGCCCGAGTTCCATTAGGCCAAAAGTTGACAGGTCCCAAGCCTGTAGTAAGTGGCTGATAATTTTTTTTTTCGGTTTTTCTCTTTGAAATTTTAACTTGGAATATAAAGTTGTTCATTGTGTTGGGGCAGTTTTTATTGCGTGCTACAGATTAACTTATTTTGTTTGGTGCAAATAAAAAACATGGATCTTTACATTAATTAAGAGGACATGTTTTGCTCTAATTCAAGTGAAAGATGCTTTTGAAATCATGGGAATATAAATACTCTGTGTTAGTTAGATGTTTCTGACGAAATACACCTTTTTGTTAACCATTCTAATACTATTATGATTTCTAGTGAGATATAATCTGAAAATTTAAATGACATATATTGAAATAATGTTGTTTCTTTCAGGAGAATCAAGCAAGCAGGTGAAAGTTTGCGCAAGGTTGTAGATGACGATTCACATTGAAGGAGAGTTTTAGTCTCTTATGGAGCTTCCTGCCTGGGCCATAAAAGATGAGATTATATGAGACACATGTATATACTATATTGCATAGCTACTGTTTCATTTTGATGTTGGTCATGGAGATATTGGTCACACTTTTCATACTTTTTTTGTGTAGGCAAAGAGTAACACTTTTCTTGCTCTTTTTTTAAAATGTAGGTTAAGGATTTCTAACGAATAGATTCTTATCTTTGACAATTTTGTTTTCTAAGCAATTTGTTTGAATCAATCGCACTTCATGTCTAATAAAGTGATTGAACACCATAGGGTTTATTCATGAAAATAATGAAACCTCACTCTCGAGTTTTTCATGATTTTGTTATCTTTTTTCTCCAACTTTGATCATTGTGTTCACGTGAACTGTTTACATCATCCTAAGAAAGGGTTGGCACACTTTTTAAAGCAGTTTTTTTTTTAATATTTGTTTTGTTAAATTGACTTAAATTTCAATTCTAAAATTTAGTTCACTAGACAATTAACCCATGGGATAACGTATTAGATTTTAACTTTTTTTAATAAAATCATAAAAACATTTACCGCAGTGAAATTTCATACATTTGAATATATGAAAATATAATTAATTATTTAACATTTTAAAATATTTCTTTGTAAACTAGCGAGATGCATTTGTTTACATATAAATAAAAGTATTTGGATCATCGATACATTTTTATTCATATATAAAAATAAAATTAAATCTAAAATATTTAAAATTTTCCGGTGTATAAAAATAATTGTCTCATATGCTTTTTTATATTATCAATGACATCATTTATCTGTTTCAGTAATTAGTTTTGACAGTAGATATATTTTTTCTATTACAATTTCAGAATTAATGTAAATATTGTTAAAATGTCTCTTTTGTGAGATACCCTTAAAGATCATAATTAAGTAATAAAATTTAAAATATTTAACGTTTTTTTGAAAATGAATTTGAAATTTAAAATATTGATATTGAACTCATTTCTAGAATAAAATGTTAAATTTATCAATAATTTTCATAAATATTTAATATATAATAAAATATATTTAATGATATTTATACAATGGATGTGAACGAAATATTTAAAAAAAATTTAAAAAAATTAATTTAAATATAAATATAAATATTAAGTAGAACAACAATTTTTCCCGTGTAAAAATATTAAATTAGGAAAATATAAATGTAGATTTTCATACAATTTATCTTATAAATTTATAAATTTAATAAATGATTACACTCAGACACCAGTTATCAATTGTAATGGTAAATTTTAATTTAGATAAAAAGATTGTAACTGAAAATATAGATTCAAAAAATATAAAAAAATCAACATATAGATGCCCATTTCCAAGTGTAACGAAAAATTTAAATTCAAATTTAGATGAGAATTTGAATAACTAACATGAATTTAAAAAAAAAAATCAGACCTAACCAGTAATATATATTTTTATCATATTTACAATATTAACAACACATATTTAAAAAATTATTATTTAATGATATAAATTTCGATAAGGTAACAAATGTTTTTTTGCCCATACATTTATATATTTTATCTTACAATCTCCTAATTTTTGTAAGTAATATTAAAAATATCTATATTGTGAGATAGTAATTTCAAGAATAAAAAGTTAAATTTTTCAAGGGTTTCATAAATATGTAATACATAATAAAATGTATTTAATATTATTTATATAATGGATATGAAAGATATATTTTAAATAAAATAAAATAAAATAAATATAAATATAAATATTAGATAGAACAACAATTTTTCCCGGGTATAAAAATTTATGTAAAAAAAATATGAATGGGAATTTGAAAAACTAATATGTATTAAATAAAAAAATAAGACCTAAGTAGAGTGATACTATTTCCGCAACTGCATTAGGATGAAAATTTTGAAAATGTCCCATAAAATATTCATCAAAACTATAATATTAAGGACATAATATTAAACCTCTGTGATTACATCATTAGATGTGCAAATAGCATAAGCAAAACATAACACTCCTGAAAGTTGGTTAATTTTTTGGCTAACAATATAGAAGTAGTTGTAATAAAAACTCAAAAAGTATTGGAAAACATTAGAAACAATATATGAGATTCAAACTCATATTTTCATTCTGAACAGTACATTAAGATTAGAAACAGGTCGCAAGAAACATTGATGTTCAGTACATTGGGAAGGCGAAAAACATAGAAAATTAGCCGACAAGAATTCGGAATAATTTTTGAAACATTAATCACTAGATCTAAAACTCCTCGCTGTGAAAAAGTTGTCCCACCTGTAGTCTCGCTGATCGTCATCATCAGAATCAAAGATTTCATTGTTCGGTTCTTCATCATCATCCGAATCAAAGTTTCGTACCGTTATCCCCATTGTTCTTGATCTCCTGATTCTTCTCCTCTTGCGTTTTTGTCGCACAGTAGAGGCCTGAGGGACCTGTTGAAATAAACCAATAAATCAGCATCGTCAATAAGATGAACAGAAAATGTCATTTGACAGGAAAAAGAAACAAAAACACCATGGCATGAAAGGAGAATAACGTGTATAGCTATTAACATAGCCGGTTAAGGTTGATGCAACATTAGAAAGCCGTAATAGAACCATGATAAAATAGAATCGTACCGGCTCTACCTCCTGAAGTTGTTGAACATGGGAAGGTTGTTGGTGCGGTAGAGGGTGGTGGTGGTTCGTAGCTGGTTGAAGCTCCGGAAGCAGTTGGATGTCAGCAGCTGGTGTTACCCGGACAGCATCCTCAACATTTTGTTGCGTTTGTTAAAGTAATAAAAAAAAGGTCATTAAAACAGGGAGGAAGAAATTTGGGGAGATATATGTAGTGATTGAAAAATGAAGTAGGTTACGTAGGATCCGAACCTGTTGAGCTTCTTGGACGTCGACAGGCTAATTGGCAACGTCTGGTTGTTGCAAGGTTGTGGTTGGTTGTATCTCAGGCGCCATCTGCATCTCAGAAGGCTGTGCAACGTGGAGTGCGTTGTTGGTTGCCATGTAAATAGATGTTGGTTTCAGAAGTTTTGTTTATGTTGGTGAGAATAGGAGCCAGCTTTATATAGTTTGGCATGTGACTCTTAAGCTGCTCCCAGATTTTGGAAATGCAAAAGCATTAATTACATTGAAACTATAATAGTGGAACATAGGGAGCCAAAATAATAATTAGTAGTGATGGTGAAGATTATCAATTAGATGGAAATACAGTGTTTGATATGATTGGGCATTAAAGCAAGAGGGAACTGACCTTGAGAAACTGAATAGCATATATTGAAACAGCAATTAAACCCCTGTGAATGGCTCTGTCGTATCCTACTTCATCAACCATACCAATAACATCTGTCCAACAAAACAGTAGAAAAGGAATGAAAAGAGAATGCCGACTCAAAAGGCTCTTCATTGCACTGTAAAGGTGAGACAACTAACTGACCTGAAACAAAAAATACCAAAGGAGGTGCACTTTGTAACATGATGCAACAATCGATAGCAATACGAAACCTGCAACGCAAACGAAGAAAGGACTAAATGCACCACAACATAGCTGCTGATTATAAAGGAGTAAAGGACAAATTGTGCCACGACATAGTTGCTGATAGAAACAGATCATACATTACCAGGCATTGAAAATTAGACGTCCTTAACATCACATGTTGCATCGAATATAGATATCATGAGACAACAACAACAACACCGAATGGTATGGACTAAACTGCTTATGAGCTGAAACAAAGCACGATAGAATAGTAAACTGCGTATGAGCTAAAAACAAAGCACGATACATTCTCAATGTTGTTTTTAACATGCAGTATGATGTTGCACAACCAGAAATCAATGGATGTGCAATATGCTTATTTCTTTACAATCTTAGATAATCGATCAAATATGATGTCCTTAACATCACATATTACATGAACATTAACCAACAACATAAAGCTTTCAAAGTTGTAAAAATCATTGTCGTAGAAATAGAAGAAAAACCTAAATCTATCATAGTTGGATGAAGAAAATCTTACCTACACTCGAATGAAGTAGAAGAAGACTTCTGTTTGCTTCGACAAACCTGTCCAAAAAATTAACCAACTAAATAATGATTCAAAGAAAATTCACACGAGTCACATAGAAGAAAGTTTTCACCATGGCATAAACTGTTAAACCTCAAGAGTCATCGATTTGACGCTTCACCGTGCCTGAATCACCATCATTTTAGCCGGAGAAAGACAATCGTAGGATTGACGGTAAAACACAACTACGATTTCAAATCCGACCACCACCACACCCTCTACTGTAAAAACATTGACGCCACCGCAGATATAGCATTGCGAATGCTTAGTATTAGTAAATAGTATTTATTTTGAAAACATAACAAAGTAAAGAGGATAAAGAGAAAGAGGAATTTCAAATCCACATGTAATAGGAAAAATTTCTACTAAATCTTAGTAACATGAATACCTCTTTTCCATCATTGATTACTGAATTCTGATTTTGTAGTAGAGATTCAAATTTGCTGCATATGATGTTGAAGCAAACTACATGAATATCTGGCCAGGAAAAACAATTATCAAATGCACTTTATGAGAAGGAAAGTAGAGATAATGAGAGAGAAGAAAGGTAGAACACAACATGAATCAGTATATGGAAAATTGATCTGACAAGAAGTTCATGTTAGATGTCTGAAATTCAAAAAGAGTTACCAGTACGAATATAATTCAAAAAGAAGGATGAAAGACCTGCCCAGTAACAGCAGCAAATAAAAAAATGGTGACAAAGACAGTTACCATGTTAAGACGATTTTGATATATATAATAACAATGAAACAAAAATCTTCTCAGAACCTGCTCAACAGTGTCTTCTCCCAAATGTAAAACCTAACCAAACAAAGTCAAATAATCTGGTATAAATATCCCACTGGTACAACCTGGTATTAATAAGAAAATCCATGAACATCAAAGATAAATAAAAAAGAAAAACAAAAAAAAAAAGAAAATGATAGACAGAGGGAAAAAATTGGGAAGAAAGGAAAAAAAAGAAAAAACTCAGATCCTGTTTGGATTTCAGATCCGGTTGTTCCACAAGAAGCCCTTGCAGGTCTGATGGCTTTATGGAGGACTTTTCCCATAGGTTACGATTCTGCAACAAAATGAAAAGAAAAGCATGAATCGCATAACAGAAAAAGATAATCGTATGTGTGGACAAAACCTAAGATCTGGGTCGAAACATGCAAAGCGAACAAAATCCACCATTGGGCACGCTAACTCCGATGTGTCACCGTTGTTTTATGTCGATGAAGTCGTTAATGGTCTCAAAATGTCGAACCATGAAGAATGGAAGATAGATCCTTTGATTCGTTGAGTTCGGTAAGCTTCATAGAAAAATGGACATGGTTGTAGAAACGTGGATGAAGAAGACAACATTTTTCTTGGAAGGATGGAGAGAAAGGTGAGTGAAGAAGAAAGACATTTTTTGAAATGTAGATGTGTTTTGATTAGAAAGTATTACCAGTGCATTAATTGAAAAGCAAACATTTAGAAAAAAAAGAAAAATTAAAAAGTATTACCAGTGCATTAATTAAAAAGCAAACATTTAGAAAAAAAGAAAAATCTGATAGATTGTAATCAGAATATCTGGGAGGATGGAGAAGGCATCCACGTGGCAAATTGTGGAGACAACAAGGGCATATTAGTGATTTCCAGAGGCATAACCTTTCTTATATGATAGATTACATTTAAAGTTACATCAATATCGTGATATTCTTCACCAGTTGATAATATTTTCAAACCCTGTCTTGAAATAACTCTTTGACATGCTAACTAGAGCTACAGCTGCCAAATTAGGGGGTTGGGGCCTAAATTTTAAAACTCTAAAAATTTATGGAGTCTAAAATATTAAAGATAAATGAGCTCTAAGAGCATCTTTAGTGCAAGTTTTTAATAGTTAAATTTTTATAGATATCGATCATTATAAAAAATTTGCATTGCAATAGCTATGAGCCTATGACATGACACTTGATTGGCTAACTTTTAGTTTTCGGCAACTATAGAGCCAACACATACTATCTAATTTAAAACATATTATATTATTATTTATATTATTAAAATATTCATAAGACCCCAACAACTTTAATATAATTAAAAAATATAAAATATGGGTTCAAGTTTTGATTTTTTATAAGCAACCATCATTAAAATTAAAACAACTCAAATCAACTATAAATTTTTTAAATCCTTCAAATCACTTTGGGTCCACAAAAAATATCTTAGTTTACCCACTTAAGATAATCCCACTAAAGATGCTCCAAAATTAGTAGGTTTCCTAAATTAAAAGCTCTTCAAATTTAAGAAAGGCCTCAAGACCCCAACATTTTTAAAAATTTGTTTTTTTTAAGAAAAAAATAATAATTCTTTTTTGAAAAAAAATGAAATATTTTTATTATTAAAAAACTTTTTTTTTTATTTTTGAAAAAAATTAGATTTTTTTTTCAAAAAAAAAAGTCAACTTTTTTCATTTTTGAAAAAAATCGATTATTTTTAACTTAAAAAAAAAATCAATTTTTTTATTTTAAAAAAAATTGAATTTTTTGTTTCAGATTTTTTTTCATAAAATGACATTTTTCGGAAAAAATCAATTTTATTTATTTTCGAAAATATCGACTATTTTTATCTTCGATAAAAATTGACTTTTTTTATTTTAGAAAAAAATCGACTATATTTAACTTCTGAAAAAAAATCGATTATTTTGAATATTCGAAAAAAATCGCCTTTTTTATTTGTCAAAAAATCGAATTTTGTTTTCAAAAAATTTTTGGATAAAAATCGACTTTTTTTTTTATTTTCGAAAAAATCGGCTATTTTTAACTTTCGAAAAAAATTGACCTTTTTATTTTTTGAAAAAATCGATTCTTTTTCGGAAAAAATTGAATCGATTTTATTTTCGAAAAAAATCAATTTTTTTTCAATTTACGAAAAAAAGACTTCTTATTTATATTAAAAAAATTGACTATTTTTGTTTTCGAAAAAACCGACTTTTTTCATTTTCGAAAAAAATCGACTATTTTTAACTTTCCAAACAAATCAATTTTTTTATTTTTGAAAAAAACGAATTTTATTTCGGAAAATATCAATTTTTTTCGAAAAAAAGTTGACTTTTTTTATTTTCAAAAAAATCGGGTTTTTTTTTTCGTAAAAAATCAACTGTTTTTTTTTTTTGAAAAGAAAAACAATTTTTTATTTTATTTTCAGAACAAAAAATATTTTATTTCAAATTAATTGGATTTTGAACCCCTTACTTAGGCCTAAAAAAAGCAAAAATATAAGGGAGCTTAAAAATAAAGGGTCAAAAAATTATTTATGTAGTAGAGGGTCTAAAAAAAAAGGGCCAATGTGGGGCCTAAATGGTAAGATTTTGTTATATAGGGCTTTTTTTATCCCTCTAATGCCAACGTATAATGACCCATGAGAGAAAACAAATTTGTGGAAAGTATGCTTCAGTATTTTAAGTGATTGTCTTTGATTTTTGTTGATGGTCATTGCAAATGAAACCACCCATGAAAATTATCGTTGTTGAAACTTGATATAAATTCTTTTATCAAAGGAGTCAATGATAATCGCCTTTGTTAGGAATACCAACTAATATTTCTCACAACAAAGGGGATATAAACCTTCTCACTAATATTTCTCCCTAAAATCACCTTTGTTTTAACAATTTCTTTTCTCATTTTTGTAATTATCAAGCGTGTTTTATTACACAATCTCAAAGCCTAATCAATATTTCTAAACACCATAATAGGGATACCAACTTTCATTCTTAATTTGTGATTTGGAATTATGAATAATTGATGGTGTTAAAAAATTAAGGAGTGTGCACATCATTAAGTCTATCAACATTTGAGTTGACATGTGTAGCGATATATTTATAAAAAGTCCTTAAGAGACAATGAGGGAGGCGAGCAAAACCACGATTCGCCTTAGAACTCTCTTAGTCATTTGTAGGGGTTGGAATAGGCTGGGTCGAGCTAGGCTTTGCCAAGCCTGAGCCTGACTTGCTAAAAAATTCAAAGCCTAAGTCTGGTCTGTAGCTTATCAAATGCTTATTTTTTGGCTTGAGTCTGGCCTTTTCAAAGGCCTGATTGACCTATTAGCCTACTTAAAAAGCCTATATTATTTGAACATATGTAAATAAGAAATTCAATTAATATTTAAATAGACTAAAAAATCAAAAGTACAATAAGACTAAATGTTTGTTTCCATTGACTTATCTGAGCTTACCTAGTAGTATAGATTTTGTGAGATGTTTTGTTTGAGAGAACTTATGAAAACACCTTATAACATTATTCATAGGGTTTCTTTCAACTTAATTTAATAAGTTCTTAAATATAACTAAGTTTAATTTTATATTTTAATATAAAGTATAAAATACAATATAAAAACAATAAATTCATTCATGTTCTATAAATAGGTCGGCCTGATAGGCTTACAAGGCTTTTTGTATGGCATGCAGCCTAGCCTATTTAGCTAAATAGGCTTATAAAAAAGCCTAGACCTTTTCTATTTAAAAAAAAGCCTGGCCCGACCTTGGCCTATGTAGGCTAGGCCGTAGGCCCCTGTTAGTTGGCATGGCTTATTCCCACCCCTAGTCATTTGCCCTGTGTTTACCGGTGTTTTTGCTCTACCTCATGAATTTGACTAAAAACCAGACAAACCCTAAATTTTTGAAATGAAATTAAATCATGTATAATAGAAATCAATGTCCAATAGCAGAGGGTTTTCACTCACAATTTTAACATGAACATGGTGGTAACAAGAATGAGTCTAAAAAGTACTTGCAAGTATGACAACAGAAAAATGAAAAATTACCTAATGGAGTGAACTCGTGGCCCTTTGTAATGTGCTTGCAGAAGAGAAATGAGTGTTCCCCTAGCTTCCTTGAATTCCCAGGAGTGTGAGGATGTGCTTAGAACTTCTTGGAACCCTCTAGATTGCTCTCCCCTAATCTATTTGCAGAGGTGAAAATTGAGGTTTGGGATAGGGTGCTTGAGGTATTACAACTATGTTCTTGTGCATACAGAAGGTTATGTGTGATATATGGAAGGTATTGGTGAAGGAATTTGGGAAGGAAAGCCAAGAAATTGAGATTTTCAAACTTGAGCTTCAATGGTGTTTTTGAAAGTTTGCTTCAAGGTGTTCTTTCTATTCTTGATTGTGTCCTGATCTTGCGTGTTTCAATTTGCTTATCAAGAGATTTGAAATAGGTTTGGAGCTAGCTTTTTATCAGATCCTTGGTTTGGAGTTTGTCTTGTATGGATCAAATCATAAAAGTAGCAAAAAGTACCATATGTTATGGCTTGGACTTTGTCATGTAATGGACATATTAAGCTCTCATTATAGGCTTGTGCAACTTGCTTTTGGGATCAGAAACAAGTTGGATCAGAATGACAACTTACATAACAAGTTTTGACAAAAGTTGATTTTACATAAAATTCCAAAAATACAACTTCAGGGTGGACAATTTGGACATGTTTTTGTCCTATGTGTAGGGGTCAATTTGGCACAAATATGGTGTCTTTGTAAAGCTGGTACATAAAGGAACAAACCTTATGTTCATGACAAGTTGAGGAAAGGCTTGGAAAGGTGAGGAAAATGGCTCTAAATTCGTGTGAAACAAACTGAATGTCACTTAGTGAAATCTGGCTTAAACTTGCCTTTGATCGTCAATATTAATCCTCAACTTTGGCCTTCAATTTCTTCCATATCAAGAAAGCTTTTGACCTCAAATTTTCCACCATGATGGAGTAGGAAGTATGATCTTTAAATTCAGCCCTCAAGTTTTTCAATTGGACTCTTAGATTGTTCACAAATTGGCCATAAAGTCATGCACTAGAAAAGGTCAAAAACTTAGAAAAATTTCTAAGTATTTTGAATCTTGCAATAACTTGAAACCCCAACTTTAGCCATCAATTTCTTCCACTTCAAGAAGATTTTAGATTTAAATTTTCATCAACTTGTACTATCAAATTCCATCTTTAATTGCAGCCCTCAAGTGTTTCAAGTGGGTGCTTGAGGAAGAAGTTACAACCTTGGAAAATTGGTCATTTGATCATGGATTATTGTACTTAGGGAAATTTCAAAAACCCTAATTTTGATAATTCTTTATCTTTTCTTGATTTTCTTGATTTAACTTGATCAAACTCAATCATTTTCCACATTTTCATGATCATTGACTTGAGAAGTCCATAATTGACCAAACATTCCAAAAATCAAATTTTGACTTTGAGCTTCAGTTGACTTTTCCTCAGTTGAATCAAAACCTTTAAATTGTCAACAAATCAAACTTATTAAGCCAATTTAAACACATGAATGGACCACAAAGATGTATTTGAATCCTTTGAATCATGTTCCAAGCCATGAGATCATGTCTTGATCAAAAAGTCAACATCAAGCTGACTTTGACCAAAACCTTAATTTGGAGCACTTGATGGATTGAAACTTGATGAACTTGAATTGGTGCCCCTCAAACTTAAATATTGATGAAGGGAGACTCTTGATCACCATGAATGGGTAGAGAAACTTGAGTTGTTGAAAATCACACTAAACCTTAGTTGATCAACCACTTGAACTCTTTGATGCAAAACCCTAATTTGTAAACAAAGCAAGCCATACATATTTTGTATTTTCACGGGGTTATCAATTCATAGTATACACACAAAATTGGTTGATGCTATGCAAATGATGCAAATGAAAGTGGGATATTAGGGTTAAAAATTAGGGTATCATAGGAACATATGTCTTTCTCTCGTCATATGACGTGAGCAGCCACTGTCTAGATACCATGATTGGCTTCCCATATTTTCCTTTAGGCATATCTGCAGCAAAACCAATTTGAGATTTAGGTACCCATACACATATGGGTCCTTTCATGTTAGTTTTAACAGGTTCTTTCCTATCATGTCCTTTCCTATCATGTCCTTTTTCCATATATAAGGGTTTAGCTTCACTCCAAGTTTTCTATTTCCAAAAATTTTGAATGAAGTTATTTTCAACCTTAGTTTTTGAATCTTTATTAACATGTGACTCAGATGTTTTAGACACTGATGTAATCAGAACTTTCGAACTATCAGGTTCTGATATTAAAATACTTTTATCTTCTGATCAATAGGTTATGTTAGATTCATAACCTTTTCATAATCAGCAGCAGGAACAAAATAGTTGCTTAACACTCTCTGAGCAATGCTAGAGGAACAAGGATCTGGGGACACTTTATATAATGATATATCAGAATTAGAACAGTCTTCATTGTACCCCAAACCTTCTCTGTTGTTTTTGTCGATTCCATAAAACATAGATGCAAGTTTAGTTCTATTAATGCCAGATGTGATGAATTTTTGAAATGCTAGATCATGCTTACCTAAAGTGGAATATTCATTTTGAGATGTGCTAATTTATTTTAATTCTTCTTTCAAAATGAAGTTGTCTATTTTCATAATTTTAATGCGACTGGCTTGATCTTTGCAACGATTCATGAGATCATTCATGCATAAAATAAAGTCAGAATAAGAATATACCTCATTTTTGTCTTCAGACTCTGTTTCTGATAAAAATCCTTCTTCATATGTGTGAGCCATCAACGCAAGATTGGCGTCATCTTCCTTTTATGAATCTTCATCATTTAGCTCTTCCCATGCTGCCATAAAGTTATTCTTAAATTTGTTCATGAAGTTATCCTTTTGATGTCTTCCTTTCTTTTGGCTATCTTTCTGAAGAACAGGACAGTCGTTTCTGAAGTTACCAGGTTTATTGCAATTGTAGCAGATCTTGTCCTCATCTTTCTCTTTGAAGTTAGATCTCCTAAAGCCACTGCTTTTAGAAAATCTTATGTACCTTCTGGCCATTTGCTGAAATCCTCTGATGAAGTAAGCCATATCATCATCATCATCAGATCTACCATCAGAATCTTTTTCAGAAGTTTAATCAGGTTTACTGATCTTTGAAAGCCTTTTGGATTTTTCACCAGATTTTTCAGAAGCGAATCTCAAGGCAAGAGTTTTAAGTTTCTTTGAAGACTCATCTCTATTCAGTTCCATCTCATGGCTCTGAAGATTGCTGATTAGACTTTCAAGAGACAGTGTATTCAGGTCTTTGGCTTCCTAAATAACTGTTACTTTAGGTCTAAATTTTAAAGGGATACTTCTCAGAAACTTTTTGACATGTTCAGAAGTAGAGTAACTCTTGTTTAATACTTCAAGGCCTGATACAAGGATCTGAAACCTAGAGAACATGGTTTCAATATCCTCATCATCCTTCATTTTGAATAACTTATGCTTCTGTATCAACAAGTTAGCTTTTTCTTCTCTAACTTGTTAATTCCCTTCATAGGTAGAGAAAAATGACTCAAAGATAGTCTTTGCAGAAGACTTATCAATGATTTTCAGATACTTAGCATGTGGTAGAGCATCGACCAAAATACCTCTGACTCTATGATGTTTTCTATAAATTTTCTTTTGAGCTGGAGTCAAGGTTTTTCTGTCAGATACCTGTAAGTTATATGACTTTTGGGTTGGCTACATTTTGGTAAAACAACATGTTGTTAGCAATATGTTAAACCAGATGTTCTGCCATGCCAGTCAGACAGCATGTTCTGCATGATGTTGTGACATGTTCCACGACATGTTATACCAGAAAGTTAGGGCATGACTATTTTGGTATTTTTAGGGTGATTTTTGAGTGTGTTCTGATTCACACGTATGCGCTATCCAAGGAGGGATATTATGGGAACTTCTATTTTGACAGATTGTGATGGTTTTCTGAAAAAGGATTGTTGAGACTTTTTCGAAAACTTTGTATTTTGTTCCTATTTTTGTGCAGGAGATTATGCTTATGATTCCAAGCTGATTCCTAATGAATTGCGCCTCAAGAGCCCAAGCCCATAAGGTTTGAAGGCTATTTAAAGAAGACCTAAACCTAATGAAGATACGACTTTCAGTTTTGTAAAATAAGGGGAGGTTTTGTAGTGTTAGGTTTTGAGAGTCTTGTGTGTTAATTATATGTCACCCTTGTATCTTTTGTTACATTGTGGTAGACTTATTTTGTATTGTTAATTGTCCCCTTTAAAGCTTGTAAGCAAGAGTGTATTGTTCTTGGTTGAAGCTTTTAAGCAAAACCAAGTATTGTAGTTGGAAGAGTGTTCTTCTTCTTTTTGGTTTCTCGAGGTATTGTCACTGGAATTGTGACTGATTAGGAAGTGAGAGGGGGATCTTATATCTAGTGGGTTTCTAGGTAGAAGTTGCACAAGGTAGTGATTAGGCGAGAAGTTGTAAATAGGGGATTTTAGCTTTGAACTAATGTTATCATAGTGAATTTCCTTCCTGGCTTGGATGCCCCCAGATGTAGGTGACGTTGCACCAAACTGCGTTACCAATTGACTGTGTTATTTTTATTTACTGCAATTTATTTTTCAGTCTGGTTTATTTGTTCTGTCAGACAGAAGATGTTGTAACATCTGTCTTGACATTATGTTATGATGTGGGGACATCAGTTTCAACATGTGTTATAGTGCCAGAATTTCAATACCATACCAACACTTTCAACAGTGATCTCAATACCATCTTCAAGTATATCCCATAACTCATCATCAAGTCCAATGATATACGTGTACATCTTGCTTTTCCACCATTTGAACTCAGTGGAGTCTCCACTGAATACATGGGGTTTAGTAGAGTAGTGATTTCTTTCAGAGCCACTGTAATTATGGGGAAATCCTCTTCCTGAGGCACTAATAGTAGGATCCTCTGTAGACATATTTTTCTCGTTGGATCTTTATAGGTACCATTGTTAAGTGTTACACATAGACCTTGCTCTGATGCCAACTGAAGGTGAGAAAAATATACAAGAAGGGGGGTTGAATTGTGTTTTTCAAATATTTTATACTTCTGATCAGAGTTCAGAATCTAAACAGAAGTTCAGACTTTGATTAATAAATGCAGCGGATACAAAGACGGAAGTAAATAAATGGGCAGAGAACACACAAAAGTTATCCTAGTTCCTCTCCAACTAAGAGTAGTCTAGTCCCCTTGCAGCACAAGAGATTTCCACTATAATCAACCAGATTACAACTGCTTATACACTCAAGTATAAGACTTTTCTGCTCAGACCCTCAGCCTGAGACTTCTTTGCTTAATCAACACCTGACCAAGACTTCCTGCTTAGATCCTCAGATCCTAATACTTTCCTGCTTAAACCCCTCAGGTTCAAGACTTCCTTGCTTAGACCTCCAATCCAAGACTTCCTGCGTACACCCCACGGATTCCAGACTTCCTGCTCAGATTCCACGAATCCAAGACTTCACTGCTCAAGCCCAAGGCAAGAGACTTTTATCTAAATTGACTGTTTAGAGATGGAATAACTTACAACAACACTTGATTAACAATCAGAGGTGTTCAAATATAATATAACACACTTTATCACTAAGGATTCTTAACCTATACAAGAATAAGAACACCTAACAGATTAGCTTTTATTGAGTTGTTACAAGTTGTGTGAAGTGCGTGTATATTTCAGTTGTAGTTGCAGTGTTATTCTCTTAGTTGATTTTCAATTCTTCTGCTCCTTTTATAGATGAAGAAATAGAGTCATTGAAGCAACTCAACGGCTATATTCAGATCAAATCTTATTGTACATCTTCTTTTCTAATAAAGCAGGTGTTGGAACTCGTAGCCATAAAATTATTCGCTGAACAAGGTCATTGTCTAGAGAAGTCTTCTGTGAAATAAGTACAACACGATCTTTTGAAGATGATGTCAACTATTCTCGAGTCCCGTGATTTTTGAGCATGAGTTGACATTACTCAGTTTCAGAGGCAAGTATAGCACGCTTCTGACTCTGAAATGTACTATTGACAACTTTCTGATCAGGCTCTCTCATGAGTACTCAATCAAAGCTGAATGATAGCTTCTTCCGTGACAGAACCAGTTTCATCAAGTAAATATAAGTTTGTTCACAAAAACTAGCTAGTTAGAAATCCTAATTGTTCTTCAAATACTTTGTTATCATCAAAACCCAAAGGATATATGGTATGAACCAAATTTGTCTCAACAATGAGATCTTCATCATTATGTGGAGATATATCATCTATAAATTTTGTGTGCTTTAAAATCACTATATACTCCTTTCTATTAGAAGCACAAACCAGAAGAATGATTGTATTCTTACTTATCAGACCTTCCCCCAATGTCTTCAAATCTTCCAATGCATGATCATGGTTAGTAACAACACAATCATTAGCTATTGTTGTATTAGACTCAACATCTTCATGGACATTATCATCATTTTCCTCATGCACTTGAGACTTTGTCAACATGTCGGACATGATGTATGGAACATCTCTATCACCATATGGACTACTCAAATTCGTTTCCTGGGAATCCTCACCATAAGACATTAGAATGTCATGATGATTTCTCATATTTACACCAGCAGTTATATCAGTCGTAACAACAAGAGGAATGTCGTGGATAAAATTATCTGATTCATACATCTTGTAGTTAAAGTTCAATAAATCAATTCCAGCTTTACCAACCACCCTATCATTATTTTTCATTAATCAAAACACCATTCATATGAGAAGGAATTCTAATAGGAAGACTTGATTCATAACCACTATTCTTCTTTATCTTATTCTTCTGACCCACTGTAGGTCGTTTAAAATTGGGAGGACCTTCAACCTGACCACCAGCTTTCCCTTTAATGACACAATTCTCATGAGATAATTTAGAATCCCAAGTACGATGTTGAAACATCTTGGTTGGTCTTTCTTTATTAATCTTGAGACTTTGTAAGCCCCTGATTTCTTCCTCAGATATGACTTTCTTCTTAAGAACTTATTTACCTTTGTTGGTGACACCATATTTGAATTTCTAGAAGTTCATATTCCACCTTTGATCACTCATACGATTTATGTTGATCATATTGGTAGATGATTCTCTTCTCAGTAGCATCTCCTTTTGACTAGGCTTGGTCAATTTACATAAGTCCTTGATTCTTCCATAGGCTCTATTTCCAGGAGTGACATGAATATATTTTCTTTAGACATGTCGCTGGTACCCCCACAAGAACAATATTGTTCTTCACTTGAGGGACCTCTACGCGTTGTATGAACTATGGAGATAATTAAATTAACATTGGATTTCCACTTCTTCTTATCTTGGACTTTTTTCCATCTTATGGTAATTAACTTTGATGGGCTATCAAGCCGAGGATATCCAAATTTACCACAGTGGTGACATTTTAGAGTCATTTTCCTGTTACTACTATTAAGAGATGACACATGTTTTACACGAAGTGTGTCATCTGGTGCGACCTTAGAACCTTAGTCTCCATTTCAGGTAGAACAACCTTCATTAAGGGAATCTTCATGTATTGTTCTTTCATGATTGTCCCAAAAAAATTTATTAATGTCTTTAGACATTTCTCCAAACTCCACCATTCCACTAAGCATATTCACATTACTTTCATATTGAATCACGTGTTCTTGTTTGGAGTTTAGATATGAAACCTCTTTTTCTCCACCTGTAATGGTTGAGGCAAGCTTTTATGTTTCCTTTTAAAGCACACCTATGGCTTTCTTCTGATTGTCCAAAGTTAAACACGCTTCTTCCCACTTGGTGTGCATGAGCTTCTCTGATTTATCAAGTTTTTCTTCAGTCAGATCTTCAGTATTAGACTCACCTTCAGAATCATATCTTCCAGAATAAGCCATCATATTGTTGGAAGTTTCTTCCTCACTTTTATTATCAGAATCATACCAAAGTGACAGAAACTCCCTTATTATGTTTCTTTATAAAGGTATGACATTCTTCTTTAATATTTCCAAAGCCTTCACACTTAAAGCACTGAGTACCCTTGCCACCATTGGGTTTGTCTTCACTCATGCCTTTGATATGGGGACTGATGTCGGACCTCTTGTCTTGGACATTTGTCTTCCACTTTGTGTTCAGATATTTTAAGAAATTGTTGAACTTTTTACCAAGAAAAGCTATATCATCTGACAAGTTCTCTTCTTGACTTTCTTCAGTATTTGAAACAAAGGTTATACATTTGTTCTTCTTTTCTGACCTTTCATTGATGAACATCTCAAAGGTTTACATGGAACAAATGAGTTCATCAACCTAATATTGCTCAACTCTTAAGCTTCTTCAATAGCAGTCACTTTTATATCACCGATTTGGTAATGATCTAAGAATATTTCTTGCAAGCTTTTCTTCAGACATCTTTTAACCTTAGAAAAATTAAGTGTTGGCAATATCACACAACCTGATGTGAAATTCAGAGATAAATTCATCTTCATTCATTATCAGATAATCAAACTTAGTGGTAAGTAGCTGCAACCTTGACATACAAACTTTGGATGTGCCTTCATGTGCAATTTTGAGAATCTCTCATATTTTTTTTACTTTTGAACATGTGTTGATCAACCTGAACATGTTTTTGCCCACAAAATTAAAGATAACATTCAAAACATATGATGTGATGTGTGTTGGCAAGGTCAGCAAGTTCATAATGAACCATTGTTAGTAGGGGTGTACATGGGCCAGTTTGGGTTGGGTTTTGCCAAACCCAATACCCAATCCATATAGAACACTGTGGTTTGGATGAGGTAAAATAACCACCCGTTACACCAATGGGTTGGTTTGGGCAAACCCACTAATTTTCGGGTTGGATTGGGTTGGGTAGTGGGTTGCCTAAAAAAAATCTATTTTATTAATATTAAATGACTAAATGATAATTCGTCATATTTTTTTCATGAAAATTACTCGAACATTTTTGTCTTTTAAAATAAATTTGATAACTTATTTTTATTATCTTTTAATATCATAAAATAATAAGTGATATTATCAAGAAATAAAAATTGTCATAAAATACTAGCAACAAACTAAAGTTGCATGACATAAAATTATATTAGTATCAAAGTAACTAAAACGTAAAATATTCAAAATTAGTTAAAGTCATGGTTCACTAAAATAGTAAATATTAAGAGATTTAAGTTGCAAAAACTAAGTTAATATTTATCAAAATTATTAAAATTGTAATAATAAATGTTTGATCAGTGGGTTTTTTGGGCTGGGTTGGGTTTTACCCGAAACCCGATTTTTTTGATGGGTTTCTTAGTTTTTAAACCCATATCCACCCAATTACCCGACCCAACCCACTTTTTTGGATTTTTTTGGGTGGATTTGACCGGGTTTTGTGGGTTGACCCAACCCATGTACACCCCTAATTGTTAGAGCATGCAATTAACTATATTGATCCAAAAATCATGATATGATCCACCAAGAGAAAAATCATTATATTATCTTTCTTTTTTCCTTTTGATAAAAATTGGATTCAATATTGTTTTTTTCTCAAATCTGTGGGCAATCCCAAGAGTCACGATTGTTCAAATATTGAGTAATGACGTGACATGAATGTCACTATTGGTATCATGATCGTGACATGATTCACTTGGTGTCATTATTGTTGCCTTATTGAATCAGCTAAACCATTCAGTTGGTAGTAGAATTTAGTATGTGATGGCTCTTGAAGGAAACTTTTTCATGACCTTATCTCAAAAAGATTAGAAAATCAAAAGAGAAAGAAATGTTCGCCGTGAAATAGTTAGGTTGCCTACCCCTCTGGCACGCAACAATAACACAAATTAAATTATGTGATATCACAACAAACGCATTATAGTCTAAAGACAAATTTTACAAATCAGTTTTTTTTTTGGTTTCACCATATTAGAATAATAATTTATATTTTATTTTATATTCACAAACTTAGTCATTAAGTTTGTTAGAGGGTATTTTAGTATTTTAATGTTGCTTTTGGTAACCCTAATTTTAGCTTATAAATAGGGTAGTTGTCATTCCAATCATTTGTATCTTTTATCCTTGTGTAGCCGTCATTCAATATAATATATTCTCTTCTTCATCTTCATTATTTTCACCTTGTACACCAACAATTGGTATCAAAGCTCCGGTTCGGATCATTGGGAAACACGGGAAACACGAGTGAAACGTGAGGATTTCTTTGTGTGATTGATTTTGGTTCGTGATTCTTGTTGAATCTTGAACAAAATCTGATCAGAATCACATTTTTGTGATTTTGTGGGTTGGGAAACACTGTGTGTGGTGAGATTCTGAGTGTACTGTACAAGGTTGAAGATGATGAACGGCGGCGGCGGCATGAACACCAAGCTTCCAGTATTTGATGGCAAAAACTGGAATCGTTGGATGATTCAGATGCGTGTACTGTTCGGTGCTCAAGATGTTCTAGATCTTGTCACCGATGGTTATGTTCCGGTAGCAGCAGATGCGACGGAGGAACAGAAGAACGCGCAGAAGGATACAAGGAAGAAAGATCAGAAAGCATTGTTCTACATCCATCAGTGTGTGGATGCGAATGTGTTTGAGAAGATTGCAGATTCTACGACGGCAAAGGCGGCGTGGGACACACTGGTCAGATGTTACGGTGGTGACGCATCAGTGAAGAAGGTGAAGCTTCAGTCTCTACGTAAGCAGTACGAGAATCAGAACATGAAGAACAATGAGAAAGTTTCTGAGTACATCTCCAGAGTGATTCTGATCACTAATGAGATGAAGGCGTGTGGAGAAACTCTTTCTGAACAAGTAATCATTGAGAAGGTATTGAGATCCCTTACTCCTCAGTTTGATTACATTGTGGTAGCAATAGAACATTCTAAAGATCTGAGCACCATGAGAATTGAAGAGTTGCAAAGCAGTCTAGAAGCGCAAGAGTTGCGTCTGACTGAGAGAACTTCTGAAAGGGAAGTAGAGCAGCAGGCTCTGAAAGCAGTTTCTGATAGGAAGCATCAGAAGCAGTCAGAAGCTAGGAGAAGATCTGATGGTGGTCAGAAGTCAGAAACCTCAACTTCTGATAGGCAAAAGAATGCTCAGAAGGGAAAAGAGAAGTATGACAAGAAGAAGATCCAATGTTACTGTTGCAAGAAGTTTGGTCACTTTGCTAGAGATTGTTGGTCAAACAAAGAAAGGAAGTCAGAAGAAGCAAATATAGCCAGAAGTTCTGATGATGAATCTGTGCTACTGATGGCTTCTGAATCTGATGATCAGAATTTGACAGACTGGTGGTATATGGACACTGGCTGCTCAAATCATCTTACTGGAAATAAGAAATGGCTGGTTGATTTTGACTCTGAAAAGAGGACAAAGATCAGATGTGCTGATGACAAATATCTTAACGCTGAAGGTATGGGAAATGTCAGAGTTGTTCTGAACAATGGGAAAACAGCATTGATTCAGAATGTATGGTATGTACCTGGCATCAAAAGCAATCTGATGAGCGTGGGACAATTAATTGAGAAAGGTTTTTCAGTTACCATGAAGGACAATCTTCTGAAGCTGTATGACTGTAATCAGAAGCTGATTATGGAGTCAGAACAAGGAAGGAATAGAACATTCAAAGTGAATGTCAGAACTTCTGATTCTGAATGTCTTAGTGCAACAAGTGTTGTGAAAGAAAGTGAGTTGTGGCACAGAAGATTTGGTCATTTGAATTTCAGAAGCTTAGAACATCTGAATTCGAAGAAGCTGGTACATGGAATTCCTACAATTAAGAAGCCTGAGAAGTCATGCAGAGTGTGCATGGAAGGAAAGCAACCAAGATTGCCATTTGCATCAGAAGTTGCTCCAAGAGCAAAACATGTCTTGGGAGTAGTACATTCTGATGTGTGTGGTCCATTTCCAGTAGAATCGTTCGGAGGGAATAAATACTTCGTGTCATTTGTTGATGAATTCACAAGAATGATATGGGTATCCCTTATTAAGTTCAAACACGAGGTGTTTGGTGAATTCAAGAAGTTCCGAATGAAGGTTCAGAATCAGAGTGGTCAGACTCTGAAGATTCTCAGAACCGATGGTGGGGGTGAGTATAACTCCAAAGAGTTTCAGAAGTTCTGTGAGGAGAATGGAATTGAGCATGAGGTTACTGCTCCTTACACTCCTCAACACAATGGTCTTGCTGAAAGAAGAAATCGTACTTTGCTTGATATGGTGAGAAGCATGCTGAAGGAGAAGAAGCTTCCTCAGAACTTCTGGGGAGAAGCTGTTGCAACCGCAGCATATGTGCTCAACAGATGTCCAACGAAGAAGCTGAAGGAGATAGTTCCTATTCAGAAGTGGACGGGAGAAAAGCAAAGTGTTAGTCATCTGAAGGTTTTTGGTTCTGTTTGTTACAAACATGTTCCAGAAGCTAGAAGACAGAAGTTGGATGATAGAAGCAAAGTAATGTTACTGGTGGGGTACCACAGTACGGGTGCGTACAAGCTTTATTGTCCAGAAACTAATAAAGTTGAGTTCAGCAGAGATGTTATTGTGAAGGAATCAGAAGTTTGGAATTGGGATAAGTCTCAATCTAATCCTGATGTTAGAACTTCTGAAGAAAGGTCAGAAATAAGAATTTCTGAAAATGATGGTGATTCTGATTCTGAAGAAGACTCAGAAGATGAAGGTGATTCTGATGATCCAGATTCTGATGATGATCAAGATTCTGGTGGTGATTCAGACTCTGGGAATATGCCATACTCTGAAGGTGGTCAAGGTTCTGGAGGAAGTCCAACTTCTGAAGCAAGAACTTCTGAAGGAGAAACTTTTGAGGACAGAACTTCTGAGGTTCAAGCATCCGGAGAAAGTTCTGAACGAGGTCAGAGGCCACAGAGAATCAGAAACATTCCAAGAAGATTTGAAGAGTTTGACATGTTGCAAGACACTGAAGTAGATTCTGAGGGAGAGATTATTCAGTGTGCCATGTTAGTAGACTCTGAACCCGTGAGTACAGAAGATGCTCTCAAGCAGAAGTTCTGGCTAAAGGCCATGAAAGAAGAACTTGAGGCCATAGAGAGAAACAAGACTTGGAAGCTGTCAGAACTTCCAAAGGACAAGAAAGCCATCAGCGTCAGATGGGTTTTCAAGCAGAAGCTAAAGCCAGATGGATCAATTGGCAAATACAAAGCGAGGTTGGTAGCAAGAGGATTTCTACAGAAACCTGGGCTGGATTATTCTGAAGTGTTTGCACCTGTAGCGAGACATGAAACAATCAGATTGGTGATTGCAATAGCTGCTAACAGGAATTGGCCTCTGATGCATTTAGATGTGAAATCTGCATTTCTGAACGGTCCATTAGAAGAAGAAGTTTATGTGTCACAACCTCCTGGATTTGTGAAAGAGAATCAGGAAGGGATGGTGTACAGATTACATAAAGCTCTGTATGGATTGAAGCAAGCGCCCAGAGCTTGGAATCAGAAGATCGATTCATTTTTCAAGAAGCAAGGGTTTCAGAAATGTGAGATGGAATACGGTGTTTATGTTCAGCATATTTCTGAAGGAAATATGATTCTGGTGTGTTTGTATGTTGATGACATACTGTTGACCGGAAGTTCTGAACAAGAATTAGCGAAGTTCAAGAAGGTGCTGATGAATGAGTTTGAAATGACTGATCTCGGGAAAATGACATACTTTCTAGGGATGGAGTTCAGATATTCTGAGAAAGGTATCATTTTGCATCAGCTGAAGTATGAACGAGAACTTCTGAAGAGATTTAAGCTGCAGAATTGCAAGGCTGCTATCACACCTGCAGATACAAATCAGAAATTAGATTCTGATTCTGATGGTGAGGATGTGGATGCTACAACCTTCAAACAGTTGGTTGGTTCTCTGAGGTATTTGTGTAATACCAGACCTGATATTTGCTATGCAGTTGGAATGGTTAGTAGATTCATGAGTAAACCTAAGTGGTCCCATTACCAAGCTGCTGTCAGGATTCTGAGGTATATCAAGGGAACTCTGAAGTATGGAGTGTTGTTCCCTTCTGGAAGAAAGATTGAATCAGAACTTCTGAGTTCTGGAAGGAAGATTGAATCAGAACTTCTGAGTTATTCAGATTCTGATTGGTGTGGAGACAGAGTTGATAGAAGAAGTACTTCTGGATACTTGTTCAAGTTTCTGGGAGGTCCTATTTCTTGGAGTTCTAAGAAACAACCTGTTGTTGCGCTATCAACCTGTGAAGCTGAATACATTGCAGGCGCTGTTACTGCATGTCAAGCTGTGTGGATTCTGAACTTGCTGGAAGATCTGAAGATTAAAGTTGACAAGCCTCTGAAGCTGATGATTGATAACAAGTCTGCAATCAACCTTGCCAGAAACCCAGTGTTGCATGGGAGAAGCAAGCATATTGAGACAAAGTATCACTATCTGAGAAGTCAAGTTCAGAATGGAGTGTTAGAAGTTCTGCACTGTAGTACCCAGAAGCAGTTGGCAGATGTTCTGACGAAGGCTATCAAGACTGATCAATTCCTTCGCTTAAGGGGTGAAATTGGAGTTGTTAGTTTTGAGGAAATATAAATTAAGGGATGGTATTAGAATAATAATTTATATTTTATTTTATATTCACAAACTTAGTCATTAAGTTTGTTAGAGGGTATTTTAGTATTTTAATGTTGCTTTTGGTAACCCTAATTTTAGCTTATAAATAGGGTAGTTGTCATTCCAATCATTTGTATCTTTTATCCTTTTTGTAGCCGTCATTCAATATAATATATTCTCTTCTTCATCTTCATTATTTTCACCTTGTACACCAACACACCACAAGTATCCAGTCACTGGATCGACTAATCTGATTCAAGAGTCAATTTCTGACAGCAAGTAGTTTCAGTCTCTTCCCGATCGCAATTGCGGAGGGATCGAACCGTGGTCCTCCCTACCAAGTCCAGCAAAAATATGTTTTGTAATAATCTAACTAGCATCCAAAAGACAACTTTTTAAAATAATAATTTATTTCACAATACCAAAAGATAATTTCAATACAAGAGTTGAGATAACATAACAAAACCCCTAGACATAACATATGCAACAAATAATCACTAGATGAAACAACATCTACCAAATATACATTCATTTTGTTATCATCATCCTTTTCAAGCTTCCCCCAATGCCTTCTTGATCTCATTCTGCAAAGGCAACAACATTGTAACAATTTATGAGCCAATAATTTTTGCATCCTACTAAACATGAGAGAAATTATTGCATACACCAAGAGAACCTGTGAGATTGTGCTCATGACATAATAATAATGATGATGATAGGGTCCACTCCTAATTTATTTGGTTGAGGTAAGGTAACAATCATATAAATGGTGGACCTCTTAATATTTAATGCTGGCTGATATGTCAAAACTCAAAACTTAAATGGAATGAGCATAAGGGAGAAAGAGAGAGAGAGTACTTCAAATGAGAATGGTGTGGTGGTAGGACTATAACGCTGGATCACAACCCCTTCCTTGTTAACCAAAAACTTTGTGAAATTCCACTTTATCCTAGACCCTAGAAAACCACCTTGTTTTTCTTTAAGGAATTTGTACAGAGGTGCTGTGTCGGGTCCATTCACACGTACCTGTAAATAAAAACGAATCGAACATACATGATTAACAAACAACAATGGCATAGAGATGCATCAGTATCTAGGCTTTATGAGTATTCCTAAAGATGAATAAACATTCGGATGCAGAACATATCCAGCTAGCTTCGCTTAGTAACTTTGGAAGCCTAGCTGCCATCACAAGGAAAGTTTCTGTATGTTTCCGTCTACCAACACATTGAATATTTGATTGTTTGACGAGACACGGCTTTGCTTTTTTTTCTTTTCAAAACAAATAAATATATAGCTCTATACTTATACCACACAACTGAAGACCAATACACAAATGAAACACAATATAATTAATATAGAACCGTGAAAAATAGCAGGCTAGAAACTCAAGCAAGTGAACTTGCAGGGTTGGATAAACATGTGTGTAAAGCCGGGCATGAAGCATAGATGTTGGAATTCATTGCTTACTAGGGTCTGAACTACAAAGAGACAGAACCATTTTTTTAGAAAAGTTGTGTGCAACAAGTTAAGCAAATGTGATTGTTGTAGAAATTTTGTATAGAAAAGTGTCAGCAGTAGACTCTTTAAAACTCTTGTGTCAACACTCATTTTATTATTTCGTGAAATCCAGCTAAGAGATAATGGACCCGGGTTCATTAATAGGGCTCACATGAAACTTCCCTCAATGATAGAAAGTGTTGAAATGAGTATCGTAAGTGCCTTGCTACCATTTTTCATCTTTTTGTGCTTGCCTAGTCGTCATATTTATGATTACGGCTTTAATCAATACGACCTACCTACCATACCTGAATAACAGTTTCGAAGGATCCTAAATGGTATTCGATAAATGACATACCAAGTTTAACAAAATTAACCTAAGGGCTTAGTATTTAAACTTATGCAACATGAAATCTTCCCACTTAAAAATCATTGAACATTACTAACCAATTCAAAATTACTGAATCAATATTCTGCGACAAAACATTACTAGAACAACTAAACCAAAAAATCCAGGACATAAACCTATCAGCAACGTATCGAGATCCCTACACAAACAAACAGCATATTACCTTCCCAAAAATTGGATACTCGGCTTTGAATCTTGTACAGGCAAATTGTTCTGCATCCTGACTACTCCCAGGCTCTTGGTTCAAAAACTGATTACATGGAAAAGCCAAAATCTCAAGTCCTGAAATCAACCAACAAAAACATTCTCAACTGAATCAATTTCAAGAATTTCTTTAAGCCCTTTACTCAAGTAAGTTCAAAATGATTATGACACAGCAAAGAAACAAACTTTAGTGTTCAACACCAACATGAAAAAAAAAAAAAAAAAACAACTTCAAACCCTTAAAAATCTTACCTTTATCTTTGTATCTGCTGTAAAGCTCAGTTAACTGGGTATAATTGGAATTCGTAAACCCACTGTAATTAAATTTAAACCCCATTAAAATTAAGAAAGAAAGATTGAATTTTGATCGTAAAGACATGAAGATAATTGAATTAGAGAAAGTGGGGTTGAACCATTTTGAAGCGACGTTAACTATAAGAAGAACTTTCCCTTTGTATATGCTGAGGTTCACGTCTTTTCCCTTAGCATCCTGTGGCAACCATGAAAAGCAAAATTGTAAGAGATTCTCACCATGATAATGAAAAAAGGGGTTTTTGTGAAGTGTTTTAGGGTTTGAGAAAAAGTGGGTACCTTAACTGTGAATTCATAGATGGATTTTTCAGAGACCGATTGTGAAGCACCCATTTGTTGCTTTGGGTTCTGGTTTGGTTAAAGATGTGGAGGATTTTTAGTTACTATTTTTTTCTGTTTTCTTAATTTAGGAGAAAGACGGTGTCTATGCTATAATGAACATTTTTGTTATATACACTTTGTTGTAATCCCAAAAGTATGATTGGTGATTTCTGTGGTCCAGCCATGGCAGATAGACAGACACGTAGGTAGATAGACAACTTTCATCTTTTTCATGATTAAAAAAATTGACTGATTTTCATGATTAAGGTTGACACATGTTTTATTATTTAATTTTTTTTCTTCCAAAATTACATTCTTCTTTGAGATATCTTCTATAGAGTGCCAAATTGAACTCATTCCATTTTTCATTTGTAGATAATGAAATAAGATATTTTTAATAAAATATTCAAACAGTTGAGGGTGGAATCTATATTCTATTCTACTGTGATTTATTTTATTATTATGTTATGTTGTATTAATTTAAACATAGTTTAAGAGTCTGCTTGGTTGAGCAATTTATAAAGAAAGTGGAAGAGATATTTTAAATGAATATTTGGTTCAATATTTTAGAAAGGATGTTGGAACAAATGTTTCAAGAAAGATGAAGTACAGGGAAGAAAAAGAGAAAAAATTGTAAACTGAATTATGAAAATTAGGATTAAGTGAAGTTATGTGTTTACATCATACAATGTCCTTTATATAGACAACTAAATTCCAAGCCCAAACTACACAAACCGACCCAAGTCCAAAACGTACAAAATATAAAGTACAAAATTACAAGTTACGTTTCGACACTACTATAAGTTGTATTCAACATCGTCGAATACAGTTGATTTCTGAACTTCGACTAGCTACTTCTTCACAGTCGAATGTTAGTTTTCAATTAGAACATTGAACTACAACTTCTAACACACCCCCTAATTCATGTTCTCGAGACTTCTCATTCACATGTTTCTCTTCAAATCGTCGAACCTGACTTTCTTCATGAGTTTGGTGAGTATGTCAGCTAGTTGCGATTATGTATTGCAATGCTTAAGTTCAAGCTTTCCTTTGTTGACTTGATCACTCAAAAAATGATATCTCCATTATATATGCTTACTTCGACCATAACACGCCAAATGGTTCGCCAAGTCGATAGCTGATTTGTTGTCGACAAACAACTTCATTTTCTTAGGTTCCATTAGCTTGAGCTCTTCAAGCAACATCTCTATCCATGCTTTGCTTCCTCGAGCTCCATAAGATTGGAGTGCCTTCGATCATGAATATGTATCCTGTGGTACTCTTCTTTTTGTCTTGATTTCCATTAAATCTTGAATTAGTGTAGCTATATACTTCTGCATCTGTGGTGGTCTTTGTTTGTCTCGGCATCAGTACACCATGATCAATCATACCCTTTATGTATATCAAGACTTTCTTAATTGTAGTGAGATGACATTCTTGGGGTTTCTCGATGAATCTACTTAACAATCCGACATTTTGACAAATGTATGGTCTGGTATTGCAAAGATACCTCTAGGATACCTCAAAGATACCTCAAGGACATTCTTGTACACTGTCGTACTTACAAACTCATCATCTGTCTCCTTCCTCAACTTTGCTTCAGTTTCTAGTGGCGTAGCAGCTACATTGCAGTTGCTCATCTTGAACCTCTTCAAGATATCTTGGGCATACTTCTTTTGGTGCAGGAACACTCTTTCACACATGTCTTCAAGCATTTCAAACTCTTGCATAAACTTTGACCTAACTTTTCTTATCTCGACTTCATCTGCACTTGTAATTAATAAATCATCTACATGCAGGTAAATGATAATTCGACTGACCCTGTCTGCATTATTGACATATATTCCATGTTTAGAGACACACTTTATGAAACCTGCTTCGATCAGGAAGCTATTTATTCTCTTATTCCAAGCTCTTAGAGCTTGCTTCAAACTATAGAGAGCCTTCTTCAGTCTGTACACCTTCGACTCCTGCCCTTTGATTTTGAATCCTAGTGGTTGATTGACATAGATTTCTTCTTCCAGAGGTCCATTCATAATGCTAATTTTACATACAACATATGTATCTTCTACCCTCTGTATAATGTTGTTGACACAACAATTCTGATTGTCTCCAGCCTCGCAACAAGTGCGTAGACTTTTTCGAAATCAATATTAGGTTTTTGCAGAAAGCCTCTCGCCACTAGTCTTGCCTTATTCTTGGCAATTTCTCCATTCGGTCTTCATTTTAGCTTGTAAACCCACTTCACATCAATTGGCTTCTTTATTGACTTTTCGACAAGCTCCCAGGTCTTGTTCTTCTCGATTGACCTGAGTTATTCTTTCATGGATGTTAACCAATTTGAATCGTTCATTGCTTTATCCAAATTGATTGGTTCCAATTCAGCCATCATCATCGCAACTTCTATTAAGTCACCATCTACATCGACTGCCTCATCTAAAAATGTCTCATATCCAACTAGCCTTGTCGACTTAGTTCTTGTTCTAGTCGATCTTCTAAAATTTCGCTCAGGTGGTTCCTCATTTCGATTTGTTGGGACTTTAGTTTGTTAGTCTCCTTCAAACATTGTTGTGATTATATCTAACTTATGTCGAACTGACCCATGACTCCAATCCCACCCTTTGCTTTCATCCACTAGAACATCTTGATTGATCACTAGTATATCATAATTTGGTGAATACAAATTGTATGCATTAGTCAAATGATAACCTATGAGCACCATAGTCTGACTTCGACCATCTAGTTTCTTCCTCAATTGTTCAGGTACATTCCTAAAGCACATTGATCCAAACACTCTAAGATGACTAACATTTGGCTTCACACTTGTCCAAGCGACATAAGGATTCTTTTCGACCATCTTCTTGGTTGGACATTTATTTAGTATGTATACTGTTGTCGAAGCTACTTTAGCCCAAAATCTCTTTGGCATATCTTTAGCTTTCAACAAACTCCTAGTCATGTTTAGTATACTTCAATTCTTCCTCTCATCTATGCCATTATGTTGAGGTGTCTAGGGTGCAATGAGCTCATGCTCTATACCTTCCTCATTGTAAAATCTATCAAATTCTTGAGAGGTTCATTCACCACCACCATCAGTTCTCAATTTCTTCAACTTGCATCCACTTTATTTTTCGACATGCAATTTGAACTTCTTGAACTGTGTGAATACCTCACTTTTCCTTTCAATAAGATATACCCACATATATCTAGTGAATCCATCTATAAAGGTTGGGAGGTAGTAGTTACCTTCATTCAACCTCACTTCAAATGGTCAACACACATCAGAGTGAACTAACTCTAGCTTTTTCTTCGACCTCATTGGCAAGTCATGCCTGAATGCTTTCCTACCCTGCTTTGCTTTGCAACATTCCTCACACGCCTGACTTGGTTCTTTCACCTGAGGCAAGCTATACACCATCTTCTAGTGAAGCAAGCCTAAACTTCTGGAGTTTAGGTGTCCATACCTGTGATTCCATATCCAGTTTTTATCTTCTTCTGCTGTCGAAGTAAGACATTTGTGATCAACAGGTTTGATCTCTACTTTGAAGGTCTTGTTGTTTGCCAAGGGTGCCTTTAGAATCAGCATGTCATGACTATGATACACCTTCATATGATTCTTTTCTATCTTTTTGTTGTACCCTTTTGCAAGTAATTGACCTGCACTTATCAAGTTACTTGTCATCCATGGTACATACAACACATCAGTGATGTTGGCTTTTCAACCATTCTTCCTAACAACAGAGATATCTCCTTTTCCACCTGATATGATGTGTCTGCCATCTGCAAACTTTATTACTTTCTCAATTGATTCATCTAGCTTGATGAACCCGGTTTTATTTCTAGGCATGTGGTTACTGCATCCTGAATCCAGGTACCACATGTTGGTTTGCTCAATGTTTGACTGAGTGTTGGCCATGAGTAACACATCATAAGAATCACTAGCTTCAGCATGTGCATATTGCACTTCATCACTATCTTTCGCCCGTGCTTCCTTCTTTTTCTGACAGTCTCGAGTATAGTGAACAAATCCTTGACAGTTGTAACACCACACCTCCTTCATGTCAACTTTCTTCCTAGAAAACTTATTGCCCATGCCTTTCTTGATCGAATCAGAGTGATTCTTTGAGTTCTTGCTTGATTTATCATCATTAGCAAGATTATTACCCCCTCTCTTTCCCATATTTTTTGTATGAATCTTGCTTTTAGTGTTGGTTTATCCACCTTCTCCCTTTTTGAGTTCCTCTGCTTTAGCATCATCTCATGAGCGTCTAATGAAGCTTAAAGTTCTTCTAACTTTATCTGAGCTAGGTTCTTGGACTCTTCAATTGACACTACAATATAATCAAACTTTACAGTCATAGATCTCAACACTTTCTCAATCTTTTACAAATTGTTGATTGATTTACCATATGACTTCATCTGGTTCGTTAGCAACACCACACGTGAAAGATATTCTGAGACTGATTCAGCTTCCTTCATTTGAGTTATCTCAAATTGCTTTCTCAATGTCTACAACTTCACCCTATTCAGCTTTTCATCTCCGTCGTACAAGCTCTTTAACTTGTTCCATGCTTCTTTCGTTGTTTCTTCTTCAATAATCTTTTCAAACACATTAGAATCCACACACTAGTAAATAAAAAACAAACATTTTTCATCTTTCTTTCTTCGTTCCTTGTGTGCAGCTTGCTGAACATCATATGCATTTGCTTCTAATGTTGGTACTCCTTTATTCACGATTTCAGACACATCTTGAAATCTGAAGATGACCTTCATTTGCTAAACCCAACGTTCATAGTTATCACCTTTGAAAACCGGTAGATTCGCTGGAAATTGCATTGATGTTGTGGTTCTGTTTGCCATTACAATTTCTTTCTGAATTGCAACCGGACTCCTAATACCAATTTGTTGTAACAAATGTTGTCAAGAAAGATGAAATACAGAGAAGAAGAGAAGATAAAATTAGGAGAAGAGAGAAAAATTGTAAACTGAATTATGAAAATTAGGATTGAGTGCATGGCACGCCGCAAGCGTACGACAAATGTCAGAGTAGTAAAAAATATCAAACCTTAGAGACCAATGGTTAAGTACTGATTTCTATTATATCGGTGTAAAGTTAAAGAGATTGAAAATGGGTTTTAAAAATAACTTAAGTGAAAAAGCACTTAAGTTAAAACAACTTATTTGAAAAATCACTTTTGGGAAAAATAACTTAAATGAGAATTTCTGAAAATTAATAATAAAACAAACAAGACTTAGGGTTAAGACTCATATCTTAAACTTCTCCACATGACCTAAACACTTCTATTACGAGAATCCCAACTCAGTTTATAGAAAAATAGATTATTATGGCAATACCTACTTTCACCAGCCTATTGCCTTACCTCTAACAAACGGGACACTCATCGGCTTTCGCTCGCGTATAAATGTTCGTTATTGGTAATTACATTTGCACAACTATTAAAAATTAAACTTTTCTCAATTTTATCTGATCACTTTCATGACTTCAGACTTGATTATTTAAAAACTGCTTTTCGGCATTCGCCTCTACCCTTTCAGTGTAAAGCAAACGCCTATAAACAACACTCCTACTTTTGTAGCGAGGTTTGAATTAAAACTCATACTTTTAAAATAAAAAGGGTGGAATTCCCATAACTAGCTTAAGTTCATGCGAATAGTCATACAATAGGGTTCATAACCCTTGGTCCCTAGTGACTACTCACTCATGGTGAGGAATGATCCAGTTAAAATGATTACTATGGACGAAAACATAATTGACAAAAAAATAAATAAAGCGATAAAGAACGTGATTAAACAAAGCAATATACTTGATTAAAATTGTGATCCAGTGCTCCAGTGGAGACTTTTACAAAAAGTGGTAAAATAAGTGTAAACTCTAAACTGGAATGTAAAAACTGGATAAAAACTCAAGACTACCTATGAGTTTTTATATTAAATGTTAAACATGGTAAGAATCTTCTAAGTTCAATGCTAATTACAAACAAGGAAGATCAGATCCAAGCAATCAAAATCCTTTAAGTAGATGGGATCGGGTCGAAAAAGGAAGCAAATCGGGAAAATGCTCGCCTGCCTGTTACGACTCGTAATAGCCATTACGGGTACCCGTAATAGGCCTCTGATTTTTGTATGGAGACTTTCCAATTCTTCGCCTTTTTTCGTGTTTTGTCCTCTTTTCATCCCTTTTTCGCTTGGAATAGATATTATGACTTGAAAACAAAGGAAACACAATACCAAAGCGTAAAACATGGTAAAATGAAAGGAAAGCAAACAAAAACAATAAAATATGAAGGAAAACAACTAATAAAAACGATGTAACAACCACTTATCAAACTCCCCCAAACATAGATTGTTGGTTGTCCTCAAGCAACAAAGCTTGCATAGCAAATTTTTAGATTAACCAGTTTACTTCAAATGGAAGAGCTAGTGAAAAATGAAGCATGTTGGTACTATTACACGAGCTTTCATTTCGATTGGCTAGTCTTAGTTTTCTTGGTAATCATCCATCAACGAAAGTATTACAAGAATATACACACTGTGGAAAAACCACGGACCTAGATCTCCCTTTCGGACATCTCTCCAACTATGCTTTAGCTTAAGTCTCTTTTTCGATTTTCTTCCCCTTTCATTCGGACAATCATATTAAGGCATTTACAATTATTTTCCCCTCACATGCATAAGATTGTTCAAGAATTTTTTTTCTAGGCGCCCTTTTGTTATATTTTTTTTTCTTTTCTATGATTTTACGCATATTAGCGTTTATCGGTCCACTTTGAGACGAAAATTGAGACTCAAACACCGTTAGACTAAATAGTCGAGTGAGGGTTACCCAACTTAGAAGGACTAGTTGTCTTTATCGCCTTTATTTCATCGTTTTTCTTTTGTGCCCAAATTATTTGTTTCTCAACCAACCATATATACACGCGAGTCTTTTAAATTATGTTGGACTGTCAATATAAACTAAATACTTCTTAAATCTGAGTACTATGACACAAATCTACATGTTGGACTCGCGTCCTTACTCTGAGATACCTAGGGTATTCGAGTCATACCTAAGTTTTCAAACTTTCCCAATGCCCTTAGTCCTAGCCTCTCTTCCCTCAAACTCTATATACTTTCTCAACATCCCTTAAAACCAAAGCTTTCAAAAGAAAAATTTACCGTCCTAATTTGGGAGAGACTTTCAAAGTGATTTTTTTTTGGGAATAGAACTAACATAAGCTTATAGAAAACTAAATGACATGAAAATGACAAAAACGAGAAAAATAACTAAAATAGGTATCCCCCCCCCCCCCAAAAAAAACTTGAACCAAACATTGTCCTTAATGTTTTAGCATAAGAGAGGCGAGGTGGACTCACATGTATCCTCACTGAGGAGGAGGGCAACACAACATCAGGTGATGCATCATTGCTTGCACATCATCCAAAATTGTGTCTTGCTGGGTTCGTTCTACCCTCATGTCATGGAGTTCATCCTGAACCCAATCCCACCTGTCCTGATTTTCTGTGGATGTCCCGACTTCATTATAGGTAGGCTAGGTAGGTGGTGCAATATTATCTTCCATAGTTGTATCTGCATTAACGTTAGTAAAATCGGGGTTGTTCTCCTCCTCGGATAAGACATATGGAGAATCAACGGTCGTCGTATACAACCAATTTCTATCAACATCAACCCTTATTTTTCTTGGGTTGGGCAAGTCAAGTATGACAATGTTATCCATCATCATCGATTAAGTGTTTCCTTCCCAATGGATCATGCCTTAATGGATGAGGGATTCCATGTCGACTTTGGATTTCCCCTCAACAATTTGGTCGGCTTCAAGGTTAAACTCAAGACCTAAGTTCTCGGCGATGAGGGTGATTAGTCCTCCCACCGATATATCACCAGATATGGCACGTGCAACTCATTCTAAGTAATTAGCCGCAAAAGCGGCAACATTAAGAAGCTCATTACTAACCACAAAGTGCATGAAGAAAAGTTCCCTTTGGGAAGCTACCCCGATGACATCGCCTCGACTAAACATGGTGTAGCCAAGGCTTTTTTAATATACCTGAAAATTGAGTTTTGGATTTTTGAGGCCTTAGAATATGCAGCAGTGTAATCATTATGTCCAGATATGGAAGCCCAAAAATTAGAAAAATCGAATTCATGTGGGACTTCACCGGGGCCAAGGACGGGTAATTTGAGAATCTCACCTAAATCCTCAACACTTAACACAATATCTTAGTTGAACAATCGGAATTTGAGAGTAGCATACTAGTATCTCATACCATCAACCCACTTTTCTCTTACTTTAATGTTAGGATGCTAAAAAATTTAAGGGTGATACGTTCAAAAGTGGGAGCGTCCCTTTGCATAAAATCAAGCAAGCCAATATTGCTAAGCCACATATCAACTTAACTTTTCAATCCTAAAGTAGAGAGATTTTACTCACACATGTACCTTGTTGGAGTGAGCTTTCGCTTGATCAAGACTGAATATCTCTTTGTTTGCTCATCATCCGCAAATACAATGTTGTGAGGATTTGGTGCTCTCGTGCTTCCTATTTTCCTTAGCCTAGATGACTCGGGGGCATTCCCTTTTGCAATTCTCTCGGGAGGCATTCTTGAATTTTGAAATATGCAGAATTTAAACTTTTGATTTTTGTCGAAACAGAACCCTGAATATAGTTTAGGGTGAGGAGTTAGAAAGGTTTTGTGAAGTGGGTTTGTGGTTTTGGGTTGTTATGTGAGTAAAGATGAAGCTTTTAAAGTTGGGTTTTTATGGAGTTTATGGAAGTTAATGTAAGTTTTGGGAGAGAGAGAGAGAGAGAGAGAGAGAGAGAGAGAGAGAGAGAGAGAGAAAGAGAGAGAGATAGAGAGAGAGAGAGGTTTAAGGGATGGAAATGGTAAAATTGGAGAGAGAGAGTGAGAGAGAGAGAGAGGTAATGATGAGATGGGGTTAAAAATTAGGTTTGATTTATTTAATGGATATTGAATGGAATTAATTGGGTGTGCAAGAGGTGGTGGATTGATGATTAGGAGGGAGGGTGGTTAAAAAATTGAAAAAATTTTTTGGGCCCTGTTACGGGTGTCCGTAACAGATCTCTGTTTTTATATGGGGGTGTGGTAGTTTGAAGGATGTGGTCTGGCAACTATTATAGCCCGTAATTCCTATTACGGGTGCCCGTAATAGCTTGTTGGTTCCATGGTTTTTTTTTCTTGGTTTCAGTTTGATTTTTTCGAGCAGGGTTTCGATGTCAATCTTTTTCTCAACTTTTCAAATATATAAATTTCTTTTGCCTTTTCCTGCGAGTACATAGTAATTACTTGAAAAGAAAACAATGAAAACGGAAACAAACAAGAAAGTAGATTAGTACGAAAAGGCGCGGGTTTCCTCCCACGTATCGCTTCGTTTAACGTCGCATGGCTCGACGGTTCTCGAGTGTTTTCACTCAAGAGGATTCCATCTTCAAACTTGGGCCCCTAGAATTTCCTCTTGCTAGCTTGGGACCCCAACTAATCCTCTTCATCCAAGTCATACATCCATTATTTTTCTTCCTTTTTGGAAGTTCATACACCGAATCCACTTCCTCACGAATCTCCTTTTTCTCTCTTTCTTTATTTTTAGACCCCCCATGTGGTTATCTCTTGTATAAGGTGAAGGTTTTGGTGAGAGTTTTTTGGCATAAAAAAGATCCTAATCATCAGGGAAGTAAAATCCTAACCTATCCTCCCCTACCTCAATGGTTAGCATCCCTTATTTAACATATGTAATCGTTCTGGCCGTGGCCATGAAGGGTCTCTTTAGGATAACAGGAATACTATGATTCTCCTCCACATCTATCACCACAAACTTAATGGGTAAGTATAGATTTCAACCTTTGACAGGAACATCCTCTAGAACTCCTAACACATGTTTTACCGTCCCATCAACAAGTTGTAGACATAAGTTATAGAGTTTCATATCTCCTAGGTTAAGCCTCCTATGAATGGCAGTGTGTATCCTTCTAACACTAGCACCAAGATTACAAAGGGCGTTAGGAAATTTCAAGACTCCTATATTGTCATACCCCAAGTTTTGACCACTAATATTTCCCATCATTGTGCAAATCATCATCATAATATGGGTAAACCCTCATACCTCATCAATCTCCCCAAAGATGGGTGAGCATTCACTACAATCAAAATTAGGGTTTCAGACCCTCTTAGAGCTCTTAGACAAAGGATAAATCAATGAATGACATGACCCTCAACTTGTTTAACCTCTCAAACATCCATAATGGATCAAGAGGACTCCCACTTCAAGGATTAAGCACAAGGCTGCTCCCTTCTAAGTGGATCAAGCCTCAGGATCGCTAGTGTCACCAAATTAGGGTTTTGGTCGACCAGGGCCTCCAGATGGAAATTTTCCTCTGAGCATGAGCCAATGCTTCAAATAATAACCTAATATGCTCCATGGAACCTCATGAACCCAATCATCAAGTCAGTTTAGCATCAGGGGATGCATTCACTAAAAATCAGGAATTAGGGTTTCTTGACCTAATTCACCCCTAAGTTGACTTTTGGGACAAAACATGGGCCAAGACCTCAAGAGATGATTTGAGGGTCTCTAACATACTACATTGATCCATTTGCAACAATAGATTAATCTAAGAAGCTTGAGCAACAAGTCTCAATTTCATCAAAACCACAATTAGGGTTTCGCGAGAAAAGTCAACTGTGCCTTTGACTTTTGACCCAGGCATGCTCCCAAACCCTAGGACATGATTCAATACACCCTTTAACACCTATTAAATCAATCCATCAAGTTTGATTTAGGTCAAGGACTTGATTTCATAGAGGATCACACAGTTTGGAGTTCATCTGATAAAAAGTCAACTGTGCACAAAAGTCAAACTTTAACTTTTTGAGATTTTTCATAATTATGGTTCTTTGACCCTAAAATGATGTTAATGTATGATTTGAATAATAATTCATCAAGAAAAATCAAGAAAAGTGGGATAACTTGTAAAAGGGGTAACCATAAAAACTTAGAAATTTTTCTAAGTTATGGAACAAAGTGGCAAGGGTACCAACTTTGGAGGACCATAACTCCTAAACCACAAGGCCATTTTTCCCCATTGAAAGCTAGATTTGTAGTCCTCATGGCCCTCTACAAAAGCTTTAACTACACCTTATTACAATTCATCATGGATTTTGAGTTATGGAATGATCAAAATGGCTGAAAACATGAAATGCCACTTTTTCCAACACTTAGTGAAATTTTCACTAAGTCAGAATCTGCCTTCACTTTTTTCCAAATGTAGGGGCATTTTTCACTTGGATCCAAAAAGTATCAAAACCAATTATGATCAAATAGTTGTTGTTTCATATAAGGGCTTTCCAAAATGGCCAAGAACTCCATCAAATTCCACTTGAGCCATGAGATATGACCATGCCAATATGCCTTGCTGAAGACTGTCATGGCAAGGCAGATTTGGGAGTTTTGCTCGATTTACTCAAATTTTCGAAAGGGAAAGCAACTCTATCCATCTGAACACCTCAAGGGGGGACCAAGGAGGGACCAACTCTGATCCCAAGCCTCCCAAGTCTTTGGAACCAAAAATAGTATGTCAAACCTAGAAATGCCTAAAAGAGGGACAAGACTCCAATTTTGGATTGGAGCATTTAATGGATGCACCAAGGTGGCATGGACTGAGCCATTTCCAACTGAATTTAGTCAAGACTTATCCAAGACCAAGGGAACCAGTAGCCTGTGCCCTAACCTCTAGTCAATGGCTAGAGGAGACTTGGATTCTCATTGATCAACATTAGCCAAACCTATGCAGCAGTTACCATTCACTATTCCTTGCAAAACAAACTTGCTCTACTATAAATAGAGCTCATTTATGATCAGTTTGAGTACACCAAAGCCATCAAACAGATGCTTTCCTCAAAATCTATTCTTTCACTCCAAATTTGCCTTCCAAAGCAATTCACTATCGGGTTTTGAGTTTGAGAGCTATTCCAATTAAACCAATCACACACACACCTCATAAACATCATATAGAAGTGATTCAAGCACTTAAACAACATCTGGAACACTGATTTCTCAGAATCACCAGCTAGCTGCTCAAGGTTTTAACCAAGTTGTAGTTGGGATACCATCTTCAGTTCCAGCTCAATTCAATCCACTCCAAGCATCCAGACACCCTCCATAGCACCTAGGGAAGCTGTCTATATCCTTGGAACCAAGCTGTAACACCTCTAACATAAAACACGATTACCAGCTGCAAGAGGTAAGCATGAGCTCTTCTAACTCTATGATCCATGCATTTTTTGCTGCACAATAATTTGGCCATATGTTCATAATCATGCATAGAGTGTTTTCCCTCAATCAATTGCTTTATTTGAATCGTGTATGGAATTTCTGAACCTTCATGCAAATTTTAGGGTTCTTGAGGTTTCTCTTTGATTTCTTATTCCATGATTAAAATAAATGAAATTAAAGACCATAGACATGATCGTGAGGTTAAAACGAGTAGATTGATATGTAGATTGCATGATATCATAAAGTATTCAGTGAGATTGGATAGAAAATGCAAATCTGCAGAAACTGAGGGTGGCACGTGTTCTTGCCCTTGTTCTTGGCGCCCTTTTTGAAAATTCAAATATTTGAATGTTGTGATTTTATTTAATTGATTCAAAAAATTAATTTCTCTCTGAGTTTTAATGATTTTGAGTTGATTCTTTTTTTAATAATTCACAAAAAAGTTAAAATATTTTATTTTCCCAAAATATTCCAAAAATATTATTTATTTCATATACTTGATATTTTTGTAAAGAATTAATATTTTAATTGTTTTTGACATTTAAAATATTTTTTCCCTCTTGATTTTTCAAATTTTAGTGATTTCCAATCATTTTGTGGATCAAAACCTGATTTTTGAAATATTAATCCAATATCACAATTTGTTTTCCACATGTTTAACAATTTTGATCATTTTAATTGAATTTTTTATTCAATTAAAATACATTTTGAAAACAAATTAGGGTTTTGATTAATTCAACCCTCATCAAACTTTTTCAAACTCTTTGGGCCTCTATTAGAGTGTAAGACCCAACCCCTTTGAAAGCCAAACAATTTTTGGGCCTCAGTCATTGTATAAGACCCACTGCGTTTTCAAAAATCTCTTCGTGATCGCCATTTCAAAACAAAAATCATCTGGGCCTACCCTCGTGTTATAAGCCCCATTCCTTTTTCTTTAAAATAAACTCTTGGGCCTCTTGAGAGAGTATAAGACCCACCCCTTTGTATAGGAAACCTTTTTGGGCCTCAGTCACTTGTATAAGTCCCTGTACAATTTCAAAACAACAGTGCAATCACTGATAAAACCTTGGGCCTCTCCTTGAGCTGTAAGCCCCAACAATCTTTTCAAAGCACTTTCTCATTTGATTTTGAATATCATATTGTTATCAAAGCTTTCTTTGTTGAACAACTAACAAAACAGCATGGAAGCTCTACAACCAAGTAAGTGTTTACCCGCTTTCTTTATCCGCTTTCATATATATAACTGTATTGTGGGGCTGCTCATTGTAAGTCTTCTTTCACAAACTTTTATATACACTTGTCAAAATATCCATTGTGTAATACTAGTATAGTTATTTAAAGTTTTCCCCGGCAACTACGTCTAGCACTAGGAAAAGCCTGTTGGTCACTCTTAAATACAAACAAAACTAGATCCCCATAGGATTACCAGACACAGTCTTCCCTCCTCTTGGGGTTAAATAATATGGAGACATGAAAGGCAGCATTCTCTGTGAACCCTTTCTCAGACTGCCACTCTTAGAAATCGTCAAAGAAACTCTACTCCCCAGAGTTGATCTATTCTCCGTGAATGGCATCTCTTGAGTTTCTTCCAAATTCTCGGACTTTCCTGGCTTGATCTATTCTCGGTGAATAGCATGTCTTGAACTTCTCGGGGTTTGGGGACCCACGGGCTTCTTAAAAGCATCCCCGCCTCCTCTTGGGCGTTGTACAAGGACCCTTCGGCTTCTTAAAAGCTCTCATGCCTTCTCTTGGACTTAGTACAAGGACCCAGAGAGCTCTACATGTATAGGAACAGAACCTAGTCATCAATTTGCTAGAGCTGTCTTTCTGAGTCAAGTGTCAGACCGGTTAATGGGTTGACCTTCATCCCTTAACAAACCAGCCTTCTCTTGGGCATCATACAAAGATCATTCACTACTTGAGAATCAATTTCTCAAACCACCAGTAGACTTGGACAATCTCAATACCCTTTGGATTTCCCGCTTCCTTAAAGAACGGGAAATAACCCTAAACCTCTTATCAATACCAAAGCATAACAATACCTTTAATCAGTCCCTTTATAAGAACTGATTTTCTCTATTATCCAACATATTGGACCTGTCACTAAACTGAAACAGTCACCAGCACAATAGCCTCCTCTTGGGCTTTGTATAATGATTCTCCCCAACGGAGCTAACCTTTTCAGACTCTCTCGTTGAGTCAAACCTCTTTTAGCCTCTATCTCGCGCTTTGTACGAGATACAAAAATCATTCTCTTGCTGAGTATAAAAGACTCTCTTGTTGAGTCACACCTTTTAGCCTCCATCTCGGGCTTCGTACGAGATACAAAAACACTCTCTCATTGAGTATAAAAGGCTCTCTTGTTGAGTCAAACAGCTTTTAGCCTCCATCTCGGCCTTCGTACGAGATACAAATTACTCTCTTGTTGAGTATAAAAGACTCTCTTGTTGAGTCACACCTTCAGCCTCCATCTCGGGCTTCGTACGAGATACCAAAACACTCTCTTTTTGAGTATAAAAGACTCTCTTGTTGAGTCAATTTCCCTTTTTAGCCTCCGTCTTGGGCTTCGTACAAGACACATATAAAAGACTCTCTTGTTGAGTCAATCTTCCTTTTAGCCTCCGCCTTGGGCTTCGTACAAGACACATATAAAAAGCACCCTCTTGTTGGGTCAATAGCCTCCTCTTAAGCTTTGTATAAGGAAAACCCCAGTTGAGTCAATCAACCTTTTAGCATCAAAATCTGTGCCTCGCTCACAATATACAAACATCAATAACTCCTTTTCCTTCATCTAAATTGCTGTAAGCGGCAAGCCTCTGGATTATTTACATCCACGCCACTGTCCCTCTTTTAGCATGAGAAATTCCTAAGGAAAGATGGCATTACTCTACACTGAGTTAAAGTCTTCTCCTTCAGGTTAAAAATCCCCTATAAAGGAAATTATGGCATTGATGGATTCACATATCCCAGTTAAAGTAATTATCCTTTATAATCAGTCATCCAACAGTTGTGACAAACAAATCCTCTTTAGAGATGACAAATTCTTTCTAAAGTTAAAACCCTTTAGCTTCACATCTTGGGCTTTGAACAAGATACAAATAGACACTTCAGCTTCACATCTTGGGCTTCGAACAAGATACAAATCACCTTTAGCTTCACGTCTTGGGCTTTGAACATGACACCAAAACAACCTTTTTCCTCCCATAGAATAGGAGGAACTACGATCGCTCTGATTTCCCTGTTTCGTTAAACGGGAATACGTAGGCATAAGATTGAAAAATCTTAGGGAGCACACTAATCAAAAAACCAAATCCAGTATCCCCATATATCAACCTAAAAGCACCAAGTCCTAGCATCCTACCAAAAACCTCACCAATAGTCCAGATATTCTATTCTTAACAAATAACCGAAAAGAAACCCACCTCCACATAGCATTTGTAACCTAACAGACCGCTGTTCAAACTCAGTATGCAAGCAGGGTTAATTGGAGACATCTATTTCCCTTCCTTAATCAGCTCAATAGGATAAAAAATGAATCGAACTGTAGTACTCAAGCAATAGTGCTTCGAAACCACAAAAACCGCACTACAGAAAAATGGAGACCACAGTGGGAGGCCTCAAAGGTCTTGTTCTCCTCCCACCTTTTCGGAAGAACCTTAAGTTTAGAGATTTTCCACAGAAAAATGGCGACTCTGCTGGGGAACACCGTCTTGTATATCTCTTCCCATCTCTTAGGTAGAAACCTTGAGTTCACATTCATGTCACAGAAATGACAGCTCGGCTGGGGAGTCATTGTCTGTACAGGGTCATAAGACTAGAGGTCTAGGATGATTAAGACAAATATATATACTGCTTTTCCTAATTGATATCTGTGTTTATTTTTCTGCTAATGGGAATGCGTGTGATGCCGCATGTGGAAAGATTGAGTATACACCTAAGATAGGTGATGGCAATGCGGGTAATCTTACTGGGAATGAATTCCAGTTAAGAGCCCCTGATCGACAATCAAACTCAGTGAAGACTCCCTTTGCAGATACATTACCTATACGACTTCAGTTGTTGAAAGTAGTGTGGTCGACTGGGTTATCTGAGAAGCTGAGGTTTTTAGTAGACTTAAGCTATTTTGTAGTGCGGAAGCTATCAGAAATAGTTGTCACACGATACTACCCTCATCTGAGATCACTCCAGGATACATCAGCTCGCTGGCGATCCGCTTGCTGTTGTTATCCCAGAGGGGTCAATGATTTTGTGGACAGGTACAAAAAATCACCAGTATAAACCTTTGGGGGGGGGGGGGGTAGAGCTTTGACTTCATGACACCGAATCTTTGGCCCCATGTTTTTTCTATGTTTTTGTGTGTTGCATTCATACATTCATTTAAAAAACATTCAACAAAAAAATCTTCTCTTCTAGTCTCTCTTTTTCAAAGTAAACTGAGATAATGATTGCAAATGTCAGATACAGAGATTGCGTTAATGGATTTTGATAGAAGGAAAACTCATAAGTACACCTTCAAGGTTCCAAAGTTAGAGGATTTGAGAGGTCTGGAGAGAATGATCACCAACCCTGAGGCTTTCAGAGCCAAGTATGGAGGATTGCTGTCTCTATTAAGGGTCCATGTAATTGAAGGAATCTTATCTACGCTAATCCAGTTCTACGATCCGGTCTATCACTGTTTCACATTCCTGGATTATCATCTAGCACCAACACTGAAGGAGTGTTCTCACTTGACTGATCTGCATATCACTGATCAAGCTCCATTTTCTGGACTGGAAGAAATTCCAAAGGATCCAACTATTGCAAGAGCAATTTATTTGGACGAGTCAGAAGTCAGGACTCACATGACCGCTAAGGGTGGCATCCAAGGTTTACCAGCCCAATTCTTGATAAAGAAAGCCTTGTATTTTTCCAGTATAGGGAACGTGGCCGCTTTCGAGAGCATCTTTGTTTTGCTCACCTACGGGTTATTTTTGTTTCCCAACATTGATAACTTCCTAGATATCAACGCTATTAAGATTTTCCTGATCGGAAACCCTGTACCGACCTTACTTATAGATGCGTATCATTCGGCGCACTTAAGGAATTTATACAGCAGAGGAATGATCACGTGCTGTCTACCCTTGCTTTACAAATGGTTCATTTCCCATTTGCCCAAATCTGCTGCATTTTGGGATCAAAAGAATACTTTACGTTGGTCGCAGAGAACCATGGCTCTTACCAACTCTGACATCGATTGGTACAATAGAATCTACGACGGGATCAGAATCATCGACCGTTGTGGAAATTTCCCAAATGTACCCCTTATAGGAACTAAGGGAGGAATCAACTATCATCCGATATTGGTTCGTCGTCAATTTGGATACCCAATGAGGCATGTCCCGCGTAATGCTCATCTGGAAGGTCTTTTCTTCAAGGAAGGAGAAAATGACAGGGCACTAAAGACAGAAATAGTGCATGCTTGGAAACACGTTCATAGGAAAGGACGAGAGTCTCTAGGAAAACCAGACTGTGTCTCAGTGGAGCCTTATCTCCACTGGGTACAAACTAGAGCTCTCAAGCTGAGGATGCCTTACCCTCGTCAGGAAGTTCTTCCATTAAGGGACTCTGCCCTTTATTTTATGTCTGAGACGGAAAAACTTCAAGTTACTCTCAGCAAAGTTCAGCAGAAGAAGAGGTCTTGGAGGAACAAGTACCGTATTCTCAATGTGGAGTTAAGAAACTACAGCAGCTATTAAGAGAAAAAGATGCTCTGATTGAGATTTTAGAGCAACATGCTGTAGAGAATTTGGATGACCAAAGGAATTTGCTCGCTCCTTTCACTTGGCAAAGGAATAACAACCCAACAACGGCCCAAGAGCCCCGGTCAAAGAAAAGGAAAACACCCGAACCAGCACCTGAGCTCTCCTCAGAGAGGACTCGGGATCCATTAGTTTAGATTTCCTTTTTTAGCACTTTGTAATCTATTGTATTTCCATTTTCGCAATCTTTTGAATTCAATAAAATGGGGTTTCCCCACTGTTTGATATTTGCAATCTAATTGTCGAAGTTTACTTTGAATAAACAAAAATAATTAATAATCATTGCATTAATCATTCTCATAAACGCATTCTTCTTACCTACGAATCTCACATTTGTGTCTTGGTTCTAGAGTCAAACTGTCTCATTCGTACAATACTCGGACCAATCGTAAAAAAAAAATGGATGATCTCGAGGAAGAGAACAGAGAGTTGAGAGAAGAGATCGACACTCTGAAAGAGGATATGAGAAAGCTTCATGACGACATGCAAGCTCTAGTAGAGGCTCAAATGCAACAACAAAGGACTGTGATCTCAGAGATCACATCTACGCCCATAGTGGAGAAGTATGATCCTAGGTACAAAATGCCGAAAGATCGTCCCTGGGGCATGCCACTTAACTATATCTCAGAAGGATATGTTCCACCGATCAATGAGGATCAGGGAACCGCTAGGCCTGAAGGTTACAAACTTCGGGAAAGCGAAGATGCCAGGGGCATGACAGTAACTCCTGAAGGTTACAAACTTCGGGAGACACCGAGAGTCTCGGCCATAATGACTATACCACCACCCGTGGTACACACTGTCCCGGAAGGACAAATTCCACAGATGCCGTCTGGTGGAAATGACAGCATGTTCGACAGAATGAATGAATTCCAGGAACAGTTCCTAGAAATGCAGAAAGAGTTGCAAGCCATTCGCGGTCAGGATCTATTTGGAAAGGACGCCGCGGACCTTTGCTTGGTCCCCAATGTGAAAGTCCCGCACAAATTCCAGGTGCCCGACTTTGAAAAGTATAAGGGTAACTCTTGCCCTCAGAGCCATTTGGTGATGTACGCTCGGCGAATGTCAGCTCAGACAAAGAATCAGGAGCTGCTCATTCACTACTTTCAGGATAGTTTAACCGGTGCCGCATTAAAATGGTACATGGGTTTAAACCGCACCACGATCGACACATTCAGAGATCTTGGTGCTGCCTTCGTTCAACAATATAAATACAATTTGGACATGGCACTAGACAGAGATCAACTCAGATCAATGTCACAAAGGACAAGGAAACCTTTAAAGAATACGCTCAGAGATGGCGTGAAATTGCTGCTCAGATTTCTCCACCTCTGGAGGAAAAGGAGACGACAAAGATCTTCCTAAAGACCTTGAGCTCATTTTAATACGACATAATGGTTGCCAGTGCGTCCTATAACACCCCCAATCTATACCCCCAACAAATAAAGCGATAACAAATATTCAAAATTTCATCAGAGTATATTTAAAATATTCACGGCATAGACTGAGGGGTCACATCAATTGAAACAAACACACATAAACCTGCTCATATAGATATGCAACAATTCAGGTAGCACATAACAAAGGAACCTAGTTCCTAACACCCACAATTCAGATACAGAATAAAAGCGGAAAATCTGTAAATGTATCTCATATATATATACATCATAAAAAGTTGGCCTGTCATATACAACATCATACATGTACAATCCAAAAGATACATGTATACATAATACAAATAACCACACTCGATCTCCCCGACTACCCGGTGCTACATATCAGAGCCGACCGACAAAAGAATGAAGACCTAAGCTTCACAAAAAGACCACTAGCATCTAATCTGCAATGCCTCATAGAGCATTTAAAACAGCAGAAGGGTGAGAAACACAATCATAATATAATTACATACAATTATATATAACACAAAAACACACATATAAAATATTCTCACCACAGATTATACCAGAATTCAAACGCCAAATAACACAATGTATATTTCATATATCCATCACCAAGGTATATCAACCATGCACAATATAAATATCACCAACATATATACATATATCAACTCATCAATTTCATCCACAATTCCACACACAATCAATCCATCCATGATTTTCCACACATAATGCATACCTTCACAATTCTCACACATAATCAATCCATTCATGAGTTTCTCCACACATAATGCATACATTCACAATTCTCACACATAATCAATCCATTCATGATTTATGCAAATGCACAGAGACCGACACAATGACTCTATGCAATGTACATGCGGGTACCATCCATCCATCATTTCTCAACATTAGTTCACTCAAGAACTATTAGAATCATCGCTTGTTACTCAACGTAACTCCCCGTCGGGCAAACGATGTTCCCCGTCGCTTTAAGTCCTCTTGGTATAAGGCGCACGACGTTTATGGATCGCTTTAAGTCCTCTTTGTATAAGGCGCACGATCTGATCGCTTTAAGTCCTCTTTATATAAGGCGCACGATCGTCTATAATCATAGCTTTAAGTCCTCTTTGTATAAGGCGCATGATGTTATAGCGGATTCCCTCTGGAACCAATTCGTCGCTTACACCCACTAGGGCACACGACATCACAAGAATGCATATCATGATGCTTGGCATACAATGACTCATGACATTCAAATGCACACATATACACATCCATAAGCATGCATATATCATCAAATACAACACATTGCATTTACTAGCCCTTAGGTCACAAACCATCATCACAACATCTTATCACATGCATTTCCATCACACAACAGCACACAAGTCATACGACATTCATATCAACAGCATATTGCATAATACACATCAACTACACACTCTTACAATGGTACAAGTTGACAAAATGACACCATTCCAATTCCCGACATAATTAAATCGTCCACTAGTCTAAAAACTAATAATATAAGAAAGAACATGTCAAAAGCTTTCCAACGCACCAAACTGCGCCTCAAACTGGCTCACGGATCAAAAGTTATAAAGAAAACAAATTGGGAAAAACTGCCATGTTTGCAATGTGAAGCTCCTAGCGAGTCCTTCGCTTCCTCATTCGCAGTGCGAATGTCCCAGCGAACCAAGTCAGAACTGAAAATAGCCTAAAAATTCCTAGCGTTCGCAGTGCGAACTCCCAGCGAATCTTCGCTTCCCCCTTCGCAGTGCGAGTCTCCCAGCGAACCAAGTCAGAGAGGAAAACAACACAAAATAATACAAAGTTCGCAGTGCGAGTCTCTGGCGAATGCTCGCCCTCACCTTTGCAGTGCGAATAGCCAGCGAATGCTCGCTTTTCCCTTCGCTAGGGGATTCGCAGTGCGAACCTGCGAAACCAGAAAACCCAGCAGCGCCGTTACACACTCCAAAAACCATATTTTCCCCACCAAAACACTTCCAAACCAACACATAACAATCAGAACATAATCTAATCATGGTAACAAGTATTCTACCGCATTTACACCGATTTCCAACCGCGAAAACATCGATTTCTCTCTTCCGACCTAAAATCGAAAAGCTATGAAACACAACAAACAATCCAATACACACATACATAATCATACACAAGCATAGTATAATCGAGTTTCACACCCTTACCCGATTTAATCGTGTTTAGAAAAGTCGGTTGATCGATTCCTAGATTTTCCAAGTTTTCTCTCTTTTCTTCTCTTCTTTTCTTTCTTCCTCTTTTTCTTCTTCTCTTTTTCTTTCCTTTCTATTTTTCTCTCTTTTTATTTCTATTAACTTAAGAAAAATTAAAGTGAAATGACCAAAATACCCCTACACTCAAATATCTCGCAAACGCTCCCAAAACGCGATAAAATATAATCACGACGAAAAATAGTATATTAACACATAAAATTCAAAAATAAAATAATATAATAATAAAATAATCCAAACGACTCAATTAAATAAAACGGACTAAAACTGGGGCGTTACAACTCTCCCCCACTTAGAAATTTTCGTCCTCGAAAATATTACCTGAGACGAACAACTCCGGATATGACTCCCGCATCCGACTCTCCAACTCCCAAGTCAAATTGCCCTCATCAGCACCTCCCCACGCCACTTTCACAAGCGCAATATCCTTGCCTCTTAACCGCTTCAACTCGCGATCCAAAATACTCACTAGTAACGCCTCAACCGTAAGGTTCTCCCTTACCTCAACCTCATCCATCGGAATCACATGCGACGGATCCGGAACATACTTTCGAAGCTGTGAAACATGAAACACATCATGTAAATTCGAAAGACTCGGCGGCAACGCCACCCGATAAGCCACAACACCCACTCTCGCGGATATCTGGTAATGACCAATAAACCGAGAAGTAAGCTTCTTCGACTTCAATGCACGACCAACACCCGTCACCGGTGTAACTCTCAAAAATACATGATCACCCTCTTGAAACTCAAGATCTTTCCTCCTTCGATCATGATAACTCTTTTGCCTACTCTGAGAAGCCTTCATTTTCTCACGAATAAGTTTCACCTTTTCTGTAGTCTGTTGAATCAATTCTGGTCCAACCACCGAACTCTCACCAGATTCGTGCCAACACAACGCTGTTCGACATCTTCATCCATACAACGCTTCAAACGGTGTCATCCCAATACTCGAATGGAAACTGTTATTATACGTGAATTCAATCAACGCAAGATAACTATCCCAAGCACCACCTTGTTCCAGAACACAAGCCCGCAACAAATCTTCCAACGACTGAATCGTTCTCTCCGTCTGTCCATCCGTCTGCGGATGATAAGCCGAACTTAATCTTAATTTAGAACCCAACGCCTTTTGTAAACTTTCCCAAAATCTCGAGGTAAACCTCAGATCTCGATCCGAAACAATACTCAACGGAACCCCATGTAGTTTCACAGTCACACTGATATAAATCTCTGCCAACCTTTCCAAAGAAAAACTGATGTCAATCGGAATGAAATGCGCCGATTTAGTCAGCCTATCCACAACCACCCAAATCGCATTATGTCCCCGCTGAGTGTTCGGCAACCCTGTCACAAAGTCCATAGAAATGCTATCCCATTTCCACTCAGGAATATCCAACGGTTGCAACAAACCACTAGGCTTCTGATGTTCCACTTTAGACTTTTGGCACGTCAAACATGAATACACAAACTGAGCCACATCTCTTTTCAATCCAGACCACCAGAAAATCTTCTTCAAATCTTGGTACATCTTATTAGCTCTCGGATGTATACTCAAACTACTCCGGTGTCTTTCCTCCAAAATCATCCTTTTCAACTCCGCATCATCGGGAATACAAATCCTACCACGAAACCTCAAAACACCCTGATCATCCACTTTAAAGTCACCCTTTTTACTTGTATCTCCAACCGTCATCAAATCCACAAATTTCACATCCAATTTCTGTTTCTCTCTAACGGTCAACAGAAAATCATTAGTAACCTTCAACATACCAAGCCTCACACTGTTAGACGTCAATTCGCACACCAAACTCAAATCTCTAAACGCTTCCAAAAGTTCCCACTCCTTAACCATCAAAACAGACATATGCAACGATTTCTGGCTCAACGCATCGGCTACCACATTAGCTTTACCAGGATGGTAATTCAAGCTAAAATCGTAGTCCTTAAAAAATTCCAACCATCTACGTTGCCTCATATTCAACTCTTTCTGATCAAACAAGTATTTCAAACTTTTATGATCACTAAAAACTTCGAATCTTGTACCGTAGAGATAATGCCTCCAAATCTTCAACACAAAAACCACAACCGCTAATTCAAGATCATGAGTAGGATAATTTTTCTCATGCACTCTCAATTGCCTCGAAGCATAAGCTACAACCTTACCTTCTTGCATCAACACTCCACCTAGCCCAATCAAAGACGCATTACAATACACCACAAACGGTTCAGTAGGATTCGGCAAGATCAAAATCGGAGCTGTCGTCAATCTTCTCTTCAGCTCACTAAAACTTTCCTCACACCGAATATCCCAAATGAACGCTTGACATTTACACGTCAACTGGGTCAATGGAAGTGCTAACTTAGAATAACCTTCAATGAACCTTCGATAATATCCGGCTAAACCCAAAAAGCTTCTAATTTCAGTAACAGATCTCGGAGCCTCCCACTGTAGAACTGCTTCTACTTTAGATGGATCCACCGCAATACCGTTACCTGAAATCACATGACCAAGAAAACTCACTTCCGACAACCAGAATTCACACTTGGACAACTTGGCAAAAAGTTTCCTTTCCTTCAAAACCTGCAACACAATGCGCAAATGCTCCGCATGTTCCTCGCGGGACTTAGAATAAATCAAGATATCATCAATAAACACAACAACAAAACGATCCAAATGCTCGTGGAAAATACGATTCATGTACTCCATAAACACACCTGGCGCATTAGAAACCCCGAACGACATCACAGAATATTCATAATGACCGTAACGTGTCCTAAAAACCGTCTTCTGAATATCTTCCTCTTTCACCCTTATCTGATGATACCCCGACCTCAAGTCAATCTTACTAAACACACACGCACCTACCAACTGGTCCATCAAATCATCAATTCTCGGAAGAGGATACTTATTCTTAATTGTCACCTTATTTAACTGGAGATAATCAATACACAATCGCATACTTCCATCTTTCTTTTTCACCAATAAAATTGGAGCACCCCATGGTGACACACTTGGCCTCACAAACCTCTTTTCCAACAATTCGTTCAATTGCTTCTTTAACTCAACCAACTCAGATGCCGACATTCGATATGGTGCCATCGATACAGGTCTAGTACCAGGAACTAGATATATTGAAAACTCCACCTCTCTCTCTGGCGGTACATCTGAAATATCCTCTGGAAACACCTCCGGAAAATCACACACAACAGGAAACACATCAAGTGAAACTTGACTATCCACAGTCAACGATGCAAACAACCCGAACAACTGAGCTTCGTCCGCCAAAAGTTTCTTCAACTCTTTGGTAGATAAGAAACTCGACTCTTCGTCTTCTTCAAGAGAAGGAAATCTTACTAGCTTATGATAACAATCAATATGAACCCGATTGAACTGCAACCAATTCATTCCCAGAACCACATCTAAACCCCCCAACGACAAACACACCAAATCCATTTCAAAATCTTTACCATAAATGGTCAAAGGACAACTTAGACAAACCAAAGAAGTAGTTACTGACCCCATTGCTGGAGTATCAATAACCATCTCTCCATCCATCGAAGACAACAAAAGATTCAAATGCTCCGCGCACTCAGACGAAATAAACGAATGAGTCGCTCCGGTATCAATAATAGCAACTAAAGGCGTACTATTAATAAAACAAGTACCTCTGATCAGACGATCTGCACTTGTAGTGTGAGTTCCCACCAAGGTAAAAACTTTCCCACCAGTTGGAGCTTGCTTCGGCTTCAGACACTTCGTACTAACATGTCCAGCTTCCCCACAGTTGAAACACTTCACCACATTCTTCCTCTTGCACTCAGCTGCGACATGTCCTAAACCTCCACAATTAGAACACTTCTGTCATACCCCAAATTTTGACCACTAAGATTTCCCATCATTGTGCAAATCATCATCACAACATGGAGGAACCATCATACTTCATCAGTCTCCCCAAAGATGGGTGAGCATCCACTACAATCAAAATTAGGGTTTCAAGCCCTCTCTGAGTGCTTAGACAAAGGATCAATCAAGGAATGACATGATCTTTAACTTGTCTAACCTCTCAAACATCCACAATGGATCAAAAGGACTCCCACTTTAAGGATTAAGCACAAGGCTGCTCCCTTCTAGGTGGATCAAGTCTCAAGATTAACAGTGTCACCAAATTAGGGTTTTGGTCGACCAGGGCCTCCAGATAGAAATTTTTCATCTGGGCACAAGCCAATGATCCAAAACCTAACTTAATATACTCCATGGAACCTCATGGACCCAATCATCAAGTCAATTTGACCTCAGGGGATGCACTCATCAAAAATCAGGAATTAGGGTTTCTTGACCTAATTCACCCCTAACTTGACTTTTGGGACAAACCATGAGCCAACACCTCAAGAGAGGGTTTAAGGGTCTCTAATATACCATATTGATCCATTTGGAACAATGGATTAATCCAAGAAGCTTGAGCAACAAGTCTCAATTTCATCTGCACCATAATTAGGGTTTCGCGAGGAAAGTCAACTGTAACTTTAACTTTTGACCAGGACATGCTCCCAAACCCTATGACATGCACCAATATACCCTATAACACCCATAGAACATTTCCATCAAGTTTGATTTAGGTCAAGGACATGATTTCCTGAAGAATTGCACAGTTTGGAATTCATCTGATAAAAAGTCAACTGTGCACAAAAGTCAACTTTGACTTTTTGAGATTTTTCACCAAAATGGATTTTTAACCCTAAAATGATGTTAATGTATGATTTGAATCATCATTCATCAAGAAAAATCAAGAAAAGTTGGATAACTTGTAAAAGGGGTAACCATAAAACTTAGAAATTTTTCTAAGTCATGAAAAAGTGCCACTAATGCACCAACTTTGGAGGACCATAACTCCTAAACCACAAGGCCATTATGCCCCATTCAAAGCTTGATTTATAGATCTCATTGCCCTCTACAAAAGCTTCATACTGACCTATGTCCAAATTCCTCATGGATTTTGAGTTATGGAGTGATCAAAATCAAGAGAAAACACTTTGTTCCAACACTTAGTGAAAATTTCACTAAGTCAGATTTTGCCTTACTTTTTGCCAAATGTAGGGGGATTTTTCACTTGGATTCAAAAGAGATCAAAACCAAACATGTTCAAACAATTTTTTTATCATGTAAGGGCTTTCCAAAATGGTCAAGAACATTACCAAATTCAACTTACACCATGAGATATGACATTGGCAAGTTGCCTTGCTGAAATCTGTCAAAGGCAAGGCAGAATTTGCAATTTTGCTCGATTTGCCAAAATCAGCCAAATTCAAATGCTCCTATCCACTTGGACACATCTGATGATTGAATCTAAAGGGGACAATCACTGAGCCAAGCCTCCAAAGTCCATGGAACAAGAAATAACATGTTGAACCTAGAATGGCCAAAATAGGGACAAGACTCCAAATTTGGATTAAAGCATTCAATGGAAGCATCAAGGTGGCATGGACTGAGCCATTCTCATCTGAAATCAGTCAAGACTTATCCAAGACCAAGGGAACCAAAGCTCTATGCCCTAACCTCTAGTCAATGGCTAGAGGAGACTTGGATTTTCATTTGCCAACATTGGCCAAACCTACTTAGCAGTTGCCATTCACTATTCCTTGCAAAACAAACTTCTCTACTATAAATAGAGCTCAATTGTGTTCAGTTTAAGTACACCAAAGGCCTACAACACTTGCCTTTCTCAAAATCTCTTTCTCTTGGCAAAAATGCCTTTCTTAGCAAGGTAACTATCAGGTTTTGAGCTAGAGGGCAATTCCACTCAAACCAATCACTCACACACCTCATATACATCACATATGAGCTGATCAAACACTTAAACAACAACTGGAACATTGATTTCTCAGAATCACCAGTCAATTGCTCAAGGTTTTAACCAAAGTGCAGTTGAGATGCCATGAAGTGATCCAGCCAATTTCCATCAAGTCCAAGCATTCAAACACACTCCATAACACCTAGGGAAGCTGTTCAGATCATCACAACACAACTGTAACACCTCCTACACAAATCAAGATCACCAGCTGCAAGTGGTAAGCATGAGCTCTTCTAAGTCTATGATCCATGCAATTTTTGCTGCACAATAATTTGGCCATATGTTCATAATCATGCATGGAATGTTTTCCCTCAATTAATTGCTTTGTTTGAATCGTGTATCAAAAATCCTAGCCTTCATGCAGAAATTAGGGTTCTTGAGGTTTCTTCGTGATTTCATGTTTTATGTTTAATTTAAATGAAATTAAGTGCTGTAGACATGATCGTGAGGTTGAAACGAGTTGATTGGTATGTGGATTGCATGATATGGTTAAGTATTCAGTGAGATTGGATGGAAAACGCAAATCTGGGAAACTCAGAACACGCGCGTGTTTTTGGCGCCATTTTCAGAAATTTGAATATTTGAATTTTGTGATTTTTGTTTAATTGATTCAAAATTTAATTTCTCTCTGAGTTTTAATGATTTTGAGTTGATTCTTTTTTTAATAATTCACAAAAATGTTAAAATATTTTATTTTATCAAAAAATCCCAAAAATATTATTTATTTCATATAATTGATATTTTTGCAAAGAATTAATGTTTTAATTGTTTTTGACATTTTAAATATTTTTTCCACATTGATTTTGCAACTTTTAATGCTTTCTAATTATTTTGTAGGTCAATACTTAATTTTTGAAGCATTAATCCAAGATCACAATTTTTTTTCCATATGTTAAACAATTTTGATCATTTTAATTGAATTTTTATTCAATTAAATACATTTTAGAAAACAAATTAGGGTTTTTGGATTAATTCAACCCTCATAAATTATTTTCAAAACACTTTGGGCCTCTAATAGAGTGTAAGACCCAATCCTTTTTTTGACCAAACCATTTTTGGACCTCAGTATTGTATAAGCCCCGATACCGTAAAAAACAAACGGCGCGATCGTCGCCTTTTGAAAAATAACCTTTTGGGCCTCTCCTTGAGCTATAAGACCCATTCAAAACTTTTGGGCCTCTAATAGAGTGTAAGACCCAACCCCCTTTTAACCAAAAACATTTTGGGCCTCACTTATTGTATAAGTCCCTTCGTGTTAAAAGAAAATTTCGGCGCGATCGCCATTTCAAACGGAAAAAATCATCTGGGCCTACCCTCGTGTTATAAGCCCCACTCTTTTTCTTTAAGACTTTTTGGGCCTCTTGAGAGAGTGTAAGACCCATCCCTTTGTACAGAAAACCTTTTTGGGCCTCAGTCACTTGTATAAGTCCCTCTGTACAAATTCAAAACAACAGTGCGCTCACTGATAAAACCCTGGGCCTCTCCTTGAGCTGTAAGCCCCAAATCTCTTCTTTTCAAAGCACTTTCTCCTTTGATTTTGAATATACTGTTTTTTACAATCTTTCTTTGTTAAACAACTAACCAAACAGCATGGAAGCTCTACAACCGAGTAAGTGGTTATTGCTTTCATTTACCGCTTTCATATACATATAAACTGTATTGTGGGGCTGTTTCACTGTAAGTCTTCTTTCATAAACTCATATCAACTGTGTAATAATAGTATGGATATTTAGAGTTTCCCCGGAAACTACGTCTAACATTAAGCCCGTTGATCACTCTTAGAAATAGTCTAAACTAGATCCCCATAGGATTACCAGACACAGTCTTCCCTCCTCTTGGGGTTAAACAATATGGAGACATGAAAGGCAGCATTCTCTGTGAACCCTTTCATAGACTGTCACTCATAGAAGTTGTCAAAGAAACTCTATTCCCCAGAGATGATCTTTTCTCCGTGAATGACATCTCTTGAGTTTCTTCCAAATTCTCGAACTTTCCTGGCTTGATCTATTCTCGGTGAATGGCATGTCTTGAACTTCTCGGGGTTTGGGGACCCACAGGCTTCTTAAAAGCATTTGTCAAGGAACTCTACTCCCCAGAGATGATCTTTTCTCCGTGAATGGCATCTCTTGAGTTTCTTCCAAATTCTCGAACTTTCCTGGCTCAATTTATTCTTCGTGAATAGCCTGTCTTGTCTCAGGGTTTGGGGACCCATCGGCTTCTTAAAAGCATCAGCCTCCTCTTGGGCATCGTACAAGGACCCACAGGCTTCCTAAAAGCAACCCCGCCTCCTCTTGGGCTTAGTACAAGGACCCTACGACTTCTTAGAAGTATTCACAGCCTCCTCTTAGGCTTCGTATAATGATCTCTTCCCCCGGGAATGATAGCCTCCTCTTGGGCTTAGTACAAGGACCGATCGGCTTCTTAAAAGCTTCCAGCCTCCTCTTGGGCTTCATACAAATTGTCCCGACGACCTCCTAAAGGTATAGGAACAAAAATCAGTCATCTTAATAGAACAGTCTTTCCAAGAGTCTACTACTATTTCTCAAAGCATAGTACAAAAGATGAAACTCTAGACTCGGACAGTCTAATTTCCTTGAGTTTTCCAGACATTCTCAAGTGACCCCTTCGTTAAATAGGAAGAAAACCGTAGACTCGGGCAGTCTCAATACCCTTCGGATTTCCCACTTCCTTAAAGAACAGGAATAACCCGGATCCTCGAATCAAATCCTTGAGTACAGTGTTGCTCATATAAGAACTGATTTTCTCTTTAAATCAGCATACTAGACCTGTCACTCAACTGAAACAGCGCCATAGCTTCCTCTTGGGCTTTGTACAATGATTCTCCCCATCGGAGCCAAACATCGTTTAGCCTCTCTCTCGGGCTTTGTACGAGACACATAAGAGACTCCCTCGTTGAGTCAATCACCCTTTCGCCTCCATCTCGGGCTTCGTACGAGATACAAAAAACTCTCTTGTTGAGTCAAACAGCCTCCATCTCGGGCTTTATACGAGATACCAAAAGACTTCATCGTCAAGTTAAAACCTTTTAGCCTCTCTCTCGGGCTTTGTACGAGACACATAATAGCCTCCTCTTAGGCCTTATATAAGAAAACCACTGGTTAATCCAATTAACCTTTTAGCATCAAAGATGTGCCTCGTTCACAGCACACAAACATCAACAACTCCTTCCCTTTCATCTAATCGCTGTAAGCGGCAAGCCTCTGGATCATCTACATCCATGCCAATGTCCCTCTTTTAGCATGAGAAATTCCTAAGGAAAGATATCATTGCTCTACACTGAGTTAAAGTCTTCTCCTTCAGGTTAAAATCCCCTATAAAGGAAATTATGGCATTGCCGAATTCACATATCCCGGTTAAAGTAATTCTCCTTTATAAACAGTTGTGACATACAACCCCCTCTTTAGATGTGACAAATTCTCTCTAAAGTCAACACTTTTAGCTTCACATCTTGGGCTTTAAACAAGATACAGATCACCTTTTTCGTTTCACGTCTTGGGCTTTGAACAAGACACCAAAACACCATTTCCTCCCATAGAATAGGAGGAACTACGATCGCTCTGATTTTCCTGTTTCAGTAAACGGGAATACGTAGGCATAAGATTGAAAGAAAACTCTTAGCGAGCACACTAAACAAAAACCCAAAATCCCATACTCTCATCAAAAGCATCAGTCCTAACATCCTAATCCTTGTTCCCCACTATAAAGTCCTAGAAAGAGAAAAGAAAACCGTATTGGCAAAAATACAAATAACCAGTACAAAGGCCCCCCCACATTGATAGCATTAGTAACCTTACAGACCGTTGTTTAAACTCAGTATGCAAAGCAGGGTTAATTGGAGACATCTATTTCCCTTCCTTCGTCAGCTTCAATAGGATAAAAAATGAATCGACCTGTAGTAAGCTCAACCGCAGAGAGCGACCAGCGCTTAAGAACCGCGTCCAAAATCGCTCGCTACAGAAAAATGGCGCCCACCGTGGGGCCGTTCAAAGTTAGATCTAGGCACGGTCGTCCCCATTTTTCACAGAAAAATGGCGCCCACCGTGGGGCCTGTCTCTCTTTTTCTCCTTTTCATCTCTTGTGTGAATACCACAGATTGGGGCTTCCGCCGGGGAACCCAATTTCTGTCAGGAACTTAAGATTCTTAGCTTTAAAGGTCTAGGATGTTTAGGACAAATATATATACTGCTATTCCTAATTGCTATACGTGTTTATTTTTCTGCTAATGGGAATGCGTGTGATGCCGCATGTGGAAAGATTGAGTATACACTTAAGATAAGTGATGGCGACGAGGTCGACCATCAACCTCAGTGGAGGTTGACCAATGCAACCCATTCTCTCACCTAGACAATGGGCCGATTGTTAAGTCTGAGAAGCTGAGGAGCCAAACCCTTTCGTAGTGCGGAAACTATCGAGAATAGTTGTTACGTGATACTACCCTCATTTGAGGCTGTTGATCTATTCTCGGTGAATGGAACTTACTCTAAGATCGCTCTACAACTCGCTGGCGATCCGCTTGTTGTTTTGCTTTCCTGGGAGGAGCTGATGATAATGAGTACAGGTACAAAAATCACCTTAGTATAAACCTTTGGGGATGGGTAGAGCCTTGACTTCATGACAACGACCCTTTGACCCCATGTTTTTTCTATGTTTTTGTGTGCTGCATTCATGCATTCATTTAAAAAACATTAAAACATTCAAAAAATTTCTCTTCTAGTCTCTCTGTTTTTCAAATTAAACTAAGACTGTGATTGCAAATATCAGAGAAAAGGATTGTGCTAATGGATTTCGGTAGAAGGAGAACTCATAGTTACACCTTTAAGGTTCCAAAACTAGAGGATTTGAGAAGGTTGGCAAGGATGATCACTAACCCAGAGGCTTTCAGAACCAAGCACGGAGATTTGCTACCACTATTAAGAGTCCATGTGATTGAGGGAATCATGGATGCGCTCATTCAGTTCTACGATCCAGTTTATCACTATTTCACATTCCCGGATTACCAGTTAGCACCAACGCTGGAGGAGTATTCTCATATGATCGATCTACACATTACTGATCGAGCTCCATTTTCTGGACTGGAAGAAATTCCAAAGAATCAGACCATTGCGAGAGCAATTCATTTGGACGAGTCTGAGGTCAGGACTCACCTAACTACCAGGGGTGGCATCTAAGGTTTGCCAGCCCAATTCTTGACAAAGAAGGCCCTGTATTTTGCCAGTATAGGAAACGTGACTGCTTTTGAAAGCGTCTTTGTCTTGCTCACCTACGGGTTATTTTTGTTTCCCAACATCAATAACTTTGTAGATATCAACTCCATTAAGGTTTTTCTCATCGGAAACCCTGTACCGACTTTGCCCGCAGATGCGTATCATTCTGTACACTTGGGAGATTTGTATAGCGGAGGGGAGATCACATGCTGTGTACCTCTACTTTACAAATGGTTTATCTCTCACTTGCCAAAGTCTGCTGCTTTTTGGGATTGCAAGAGTGCCTTACGTTGGTCGCAGAAGATCATGTCTCTTACCAACTCTGAAATAGATTGGTGTAATAGGATCTATGATGGGATCAGGATCATTGACCATTGTGGAAACTTCCCCAACGTACCCCTTATAGGAACTAAGGAAGGAATCAACTATCATCCAGCTCTCGTTCATCGTCAATTTGGATACCCGATGAGACACGTCCCACGGGGTGTTCATCTGGTAGGTCTTTTCTTCAAGGAAGGGGAAAACGACAGAGCACTAAAGATGGAAATAGTGCACGCTTGGAAGCATGTTCATAAGAAAGGACGAGAGTCTCTAGGAAAACCGGATTGTGTCTCGGTGGAGCCTTATCTCCATTGGGTACAAACTAGAGCTCTCAAGCTAAAAATGCCTTATCCTCATTACGGAATTCTTCCGCCGAGGGAATCTGTCATGTACTTCATGACTGAAACTGAAAAGCTTCAGGTTACTCTCAACAAAGTTCAAAAGGAGAGAAGGTCTTGGAAGAACAAGTACCGCACCCTCAACGTAGAGTGCATCAAAATATAGCAACTACTAAAAGAGAAAGATGCTCTGATTGAAATTTTGGAGCAACATGCTGTAGAGAATCAAGATGACCAAAGGAATTTGATCACTCCTTTCACCTGGAAAAGGGATGACAACCCGACAAGGGCCCAAGAGCCCCGGACAAAGAAAAGGAAGATACCAGAATCAGCACCCGATTTCTCTTCAGAGAGGACTCGGGACCCATTAGCTTAGGTTTCTGTTTCTGCACCTTGTAATCTACTGTATTTCCATTTCTATAATCCTTTGAATTCAATAAAAAGGGGTTTCCCCACTGTTTGATATTTGCAATCTAATTGTCGAAGTTTATTTTGATTAAACCTTAAATAATTAATATAATCATTGCATTCATCATTCTCACATCGCGTATTCTTCTTACCTACGAATCTCACGTTTGTGTCTCGGTTCTAGAGTCAAACTGTCTCATTCATACAATACTCGGGCCAATCATCAGAAAAAGATGGATGATCTTGAGGAAGAAAACAGAGAGTTGAAGGAAGAGATCGACGCTCTGAGAGAGGATGTGAGAAAGCTTCGTAACGACATGCAAGCCATGGCAGAAGCTCAGCTACAAAGGACTGTGATCTCAGAGATCACCTCAGCGCCCATAATGGAGAAGTTTGATCCTAGGTATTAAATGCCAAAAGATCGTCCTTGGGGCATGCCTGTTAACTATATCCCGGAAGGATATGTTCCGCCGATCACTGAAGATCAGGGAATCATAACGGAAGCCGCTGGGCCTGAAGGTTACAAACTTCGGGAAAGCGAAGATGCCAGGGGCATACTGAAGACTCCTGAAGGTTACAAACTTCGGGAAACGCCAAGATTCACTGTCGTAGTCACGGTACCACCCCCTGTGGTGCACACTGTCCCAGAAGGACAGATTCCACCGATACCTTCTGGTAAGAAGGAAACTATATTCGATAGAATGGATGAATTCCAGGAACAGTTCTTGGAAATGCAGAAGGAACTGCAAGCCATTCGCTGTCAGGATCTATTTGGAAAGGACGTTGCAGATCTCTGCTTGGTCCCAAATGTGAAAGTCCCACACAAATTTCAAGTGCCTGACTTTGAAAAATACAAGGGTAACTCTTGCCCTCAAAGCCATCTGGTGATGTACTCTTGGCAGATGTCAGCTCAGACGGAGAATCAGGACCTACTGATTCACTACTTTCAGGATAGTTTAACCGGTGCCGCACTCAAATGGTACATGGGTTTAAACCGTACTACGATCAGTACATTCAGAGATCTTGGTACTGCCTTCGTCCAATAATACAAATACAATTTGGACATGGCACCCGACAGAGATCAACTTAGATCGATGTCGCAAAAGGACAAGGAAACCTTTAAGGAGTATGCTCAAAGGTGGCATGAAATTGCCGCTCAAATTTGTCCACCTCTTGAGGAAAAAGAGATGACAAAGATCTTCTTAAAAACCTTAAGCTCATTTTACTACGACCGAATGGTTGCCAGTGCACCCAGTGATTTCACCAAGATGGTGGGCATGGCGTATATCTTGAGGAAGCCGTCCGAGAAGGACGTTTGGTAAAAGACACTGGATCGACGAGCGGTACTAAAAAATACGGTAGTGCTCTCCCTAAGAAAAAAGAGCAAGATATTGGGAATATCTCTCTCGGAAAGCAAAGGCGACGTTATTAACCGGTAGCAGCTGTGACTCCTGCTATCAACCCTACGTCTATTCCTACGTATCAACCTCAGGTTGTGCAGAGCCAACCTGATCAGCAAAGGACACAACAACCTTTTTAGCAGGCTCGTCCTCCATATAACAACAACCGTACAACACGGCCACCAGGATTTGATCCTATACCAGTAATGTACGCAGACCTGTTTCCGTTACTACTGGCTAAGGGCCATATTCAGACTAAATCTCCTCTTACAGTACCGGAAAACCCGCCATTTTGGTTTAAGGTGGATCAAACATGCCCTTACCACCAAGGAGGATCAGGGCATAACATCGAGACTTGTCTCAATCTCAAGTCCGACGTGCAAAAACTTGTTAGGAGCGGGGTCTTATCCTTCAAGGATACAAATCTTAACGTTCTTACGAACCCGCTGCCTCAACATGAGAAGGCTGCAGTCAATTTGATAGAATGAGAGACTAACGATGTCTATCAAATTCACGATGTACTCTTGTTGAAAACCAATTTGGTCAAGATGCATTGTAGACAGAGTGGATATGGCCATGTGCCACCTCATAACTATCATCAGTGTGATGTCTGCTCTAAAAACAAATAGGGATGCTCTTTCATACAGGAGGCTCTCCAGCGTCAGATGGATCTTGGATGGATCCAAGACTACCATGATAGGAACTCCTATCAAATCAACATGGTTCAGATCTTCGATAATCGCGTGATGAATACCAACCTGGTAGAGTTATATGTTGAGCAGGTCCAACTCGGATTCTTAATATCACACGACTATCAAAGCTGTAAAGTGGGTTGCAAAAACGATCGAGGTTGTACCCTTGTCTAGGAGGCACTTCAACACTTGTTAAATCACTGGTGGATGCCAATTTATATGGATGAAGATACTCAGCAGATTAGCATCAATAACAGAAACCCCACTCGGCGTCAGAGTCAGGATGTCCGATCTGTGGAAGCTAACCTAGTGAGGTTACATTGTATTCAAAGTGGGCGTGGCCAGGTGCCACCACACAACTATGAACGTTGCGGTGTCTGTTCGAAAAGTAACCAAGGGTGTTACTTTGTGAGAGCAGCTCTTCAGGGTCAGGTGGATCGTGGAGAGATTCGTCCATATCCGGGTTCTGGACCCATCAACTGGACGCCGAACTACCTTGCCAATCAAGTTGAGGATGTTGTCATGATCTATGGTCATCACAGAACCAGGGATGTTTTTGCCATTATCCCTCTACTTGACGAATCTAAAGTTCCCAACCAGGAACGGATCGAGATTACTTATGATGGTCAGAAAAATCAGAAGGCTCCTGTAGTTATCTATCTACCGGGACCACTACTGTATGAATCAGCTAAGGCAATCCCTTACAAATACGGTGCAACGACAATTGAAAATGGAAAGGAAATTCCATTACCCTCCGTTGTGAATATTGTAGACATCAGTCGTGTAACACGGAGTGACAGAATCTTCAACCGAGGGGTTGGGGAACCTAACAAAGAAAAGGAACTTCAGACGGAAGCTCCTGACCCACCAGTCGGTCAATCCAGTAATCCCGACCTTTCAAAAAATAACGATGAGATGCTGAAGCTAATCCAAAGGAGTGAATATAACATTGTTGATCAGTTGTTACAGACTCCTTCAAAGATCTCGGTATTATCATTATTACTCAGTTCAGAAGCCCACAGGGAGGCTCTACAGAAAGTCTTGGAGCAAGCCTTTGTGGAACAGGATGTAACAATTAGACTGTTCGATAGTATTGTCTCTACATCACTTCCTGCAACAATTTGGGATTTAGTGATGAGGAATTACCCGAAGAGGGTCGCCATCATAACATGGCGCTCAATATCACAGTTAACTGCCAGGACGATGCTTTAGCCAGCGTACTGGTAGACACAGGGTCAGCCCTGAATGTTATGCCGAAGTCCACTTTGATGCAATTATCATTCAAAGGCCCTCCGATGAGAATCAGCGAGGTCGTCGTCAAAGCGTTCGACGGATCCAGAAAAACAGTTATCGGCGAAGTTGATCTTCCCATAACTATTGGTCCTCACACTTTCCAAGTCACTTTCCAGGTCATGGACATCCGGGCAATGTACAATTGTTTATTAGGAAGACCTTGGATACATCAGGCTGGAGCGATCACTTCAACCCTCCACCAAAAGCTAAAGTTCGTCAAGAACGATCAACTTGTCACGGTTTGTGGGGAACAAGCCTTGCTTGTGAGTAACTTGTCATTATTTACTTGTGTAGATCCTGAGGAGGTTATTGGAACTCTGTTCCAAGCACTGTCGGTAAGCAAGAATAATCAGTTCAAAGGAGGAACCTCGATTTCCTCATACAAAGATGCTATTAAAGCGGTCGAGAGTACCGATACGACAGGATGGGGACAGCTTGTCATTCCTACTAGCAATACAACAAAGAAGGGTCTTGGTTTTTCTGCAACCTGTACCCGAACAGCTGCTAACGATGAAAGTCTTCATCCCATTCAGAATTTCTTCCACAGTGGAGGTTTCCTTCACCCAGTGTCTCAAGCAGTACATGCTATCAATGAGGAAGATATCTCTGACACAGATGAAGAATGGAAGTCCTACCTTAACGGGGACGGTTATATGTCTCAGGAAGAGGTGCCTATACCATTTTGCTTTCCCGCACAGAGTCCGAGATTTATACCACGATCAGATGTCGAAATGATCTATGGAGATTGTGATCCGAAAGGATGTCGTGCTCCGCCAAATTCATTAGAGGAAGACACTCTGATGAAAGACAACTTTGACCACAATTACTATGGCCCAATGGATGGTCTGCCAATGTGGCAACCTTACCCAGGAAACTTGGGGCAAGAGAGTCATCCGAACAATGAAAATCAGTCGACCGTCATTGAACAGAATACCTGTGTCCCCACCATGTCATGGGATCAACACTCAGGTCATTCAGAAACTACTCAACATGAAGATGAATTCGCAACGTTTGCAGGACTTGAATTCATCACTTATGCTTTTCCTGAGGTCAACGTCATCGAGAGAGATGACTCCTCCAGTTAGAAAGAAGTGTGGGACACCCTGGGACAACCAAGTGGAAAGTACGACTTCATGGTCAAGTACACCACTCCCGAAAGCTCTCATATCAGACTCGAAGATATCCAGCCTACTGGATGGGGAGATACAGCTGAGAGCACAAATACTATGCATAATACAACAGAGGAATTCTCCTACGACAACTCTGCCTGGGAGACAGATTCCAATGATCCTGCTCCACCAGAAATCAGCGTCATTTCTGAAGACAAATCAAGGAAGGTGCCAGACTTTGTGATTCACCGAGGAGTTTGCCGCCAATGGGTTGCCGTCGAGGTTCCGAAGGTCGTTCATCAGTCAAAGTAATTGCCATCTTTTAACCTTTCACCCTGCCCAGGTGAAACAGATGTTTTGATAGGGCTCACTTTCTGTAAATTTTCCCTCTTCGCTTTGCCCAAAGCGACAGAGTTTTGTTTTATAGGGCTGTAGTTTCAAGAATCGACTTGTTCATTAATAAAATAACGTCGTTCTGTAATTTCCGCATTAATTGCTGTTTTCTCTTTTTGCTTTTTCAGAAAATGGTAATCCTAAAAAAAACAATTCAAATAAAAACAAGCAGTAAAATAAAACACTGCACACACTTGCATTTTCTCTATCTCTTCTAAACACGAATCATCACGTCATGCAGATTGCTTGTTTTAAACCCAGTTGAAACATACGATCCGATGCCTTCTCCCAACTTTGAGTTCCCGGTATTTGGGGCTGAAAAAGAAGTTGACAACGAAATTCCAGAAGAGATCTCCCGACTACTCAGACAAGAGGAAAGGTCCATTGAACCTCACAAAGAACCATTGGAAACGGTAAACTTGGGTTCAGAGAAAGAGAGAAAAGAAATCAGGATTGGGGCACTGCTCAGTCCAACTGCTAGAAAGGGTTTGATAAAGCTTCTCAGAGAATTCTCTAATGTATTCGCTTGGTCCTATCAGGATATGCCAGGGTTGGATACCAGCATCGTGGAACATCACTTACCATTAAGATCGGAATGTCTGCCAGTAAAGCAAAGGTTGAGACGAGGAGGTGCAGAATCAGATTGAGGTGCATCGTGGAACATCACTCACCCGGACATGGCCATCAAAATCAAAGAGGAGGTGCAAAAACAGATTGATGCGGGTTTCCTCGCCACATCTAAATATCCTCAATGGTTAGCCAACATCGTACCCGTTCCCAAAAAGGATGGAAAGGTCAGAATGTACGTCGATTACAGGGATCTAAACAAGGCTAGTCCAAAGGATGACTTTCCTTTACCACACATTGACATGCTGGTAGACAGCACAGCAAAGTTCAAAGTTTTCTCCTTTATGGATGGATTCTCGGGCTATAACCAGATCAAAATGGCGCCAACAGACATGGAGAAAACTTTGTTCATTACACCATGGGGCACCTTTTGTTACAAGGTAATGCCGTTCGGTTTGAAGAATGCCGGAGCAACCTATCAAAGGGCCATGACTACTCTTTTTCATGACATGATACACAAAGAAATTGAGGTATATGTCGATGATATGATTGCAAAATCTAAAAAAGAGAGTGAGCACGTTGAACATCTATCAAAATTGTTCGAATGTCTAAGAAAGTTCAAGCTCCGCTTGAATCCCAACAAGTGCACCTTCGGTGTCCGTTCAGGGAAACTATTAGGGTTCACCGTCAGCCAGAAAGGAATTGAGGTTGACCCTGACAAGGTCAAGGCCATTCAAGAAATGCCTTCTCCGAAAACTGAAAAACAAGTCAGAGGATTCCTGGGACGTTTGAACTACATCTCCAGATTCATATTCCTCATGACCGCCACATGTGCGCCGATTTTCAAATTACTGAAAAAGAACCAGGATTGCGTTTGGACAGAAGATTGTCAAACTGCCTTCGACAGTATCAAGGAATATCTGTTGAATCCTCCGATTCTATCACCTCCAGTGGAAGAAAGACCACTGATCATTTACCTCACAGTCCTAGAGGACTCAATGGGATGTGTACTTGGCCAACAAGACGAAACCAAAAGGAAAGAGTCTGCCATCTACTATCTGAGCAAGCAGTTCACCTACTGTGAAACTCGGTACACGATGCTTGAGAAAACTTGTTGCGTTTTGGCTTGGGCAGCCAAACGTCTTCGCCAATACATGATTTGTCATACTACTTGGTTAATCTCCGAAATGGATCCAATCAAGTACGTCTTCGAAAAGCCTGCTCTCACGGGAAGAATTGCCCGTTGGCAGATGTTGTTATCAGAATATGACATAGAGTACCACGCTCAGAAAGCCGTTAAAGGAAGTATTTTAGCCGACCATTTGGCTCATCAACTGATTGACGATCAAGAATCAATCGGGTTTGACTTCCCAGACGAAGATGTCATGTATCTAAAAATGAAAGATTGTGATGAACCGCTACCCAGTGAAGGGCCAGAACCAGGTTCCCAATGGGGACTTATCTTTGACGGAGCAGTTAATCATTATGGAAATGGAATTGGGGCAATCATTGTTACCCCTCAGGGTACCCACATTCCTTTCACTGCCAGACTCACGTTTAAATGTACGAACAACGAGGCCGAATACGAAGCTTGTATTATGGGTCTCGAAGAAGCAATTGATTTAAGGATCAAAAACTTGGACGTATACGGCGATTCAACCTTAGTTATCAATCAGATAAAAGGAGATTGGAACACATACCAATCAGGATTGATTCCTTACAAAGACTACGCAAGAAGGTTGCTACCTTTCTTCAACAAAGTTGAGTTTCATCATATCCCTCGTGAGGGGAATCACATGGCTGACGCTTTAGCCACTATCTCTTCCATGATTAGTGTAGGTCAATGGAATAACCTACCTAAGATCGACATAATGCGCCTTGAACGACCCGCTTACATCTTCACGATTGAAGCAGTCATAGACGATAAATCTTGGTATCATGATATCAAATGCTTCCTTCAGAAACAGGAGTACCCATCTGGGGCACTCAGAAAAGACAGAAAAACCCTCAGAAGATTGGCTGGAAACTTCTTCCTGAGCGGTGACACTCTCTATAAGAGAAATTTTGACATGGTCTTGCTCCGATGTGTAGACAGACCATAAGCAGACATGCTTATGAAAGAAATTCATGAAGGGTCCTTTGGCACTCATGCCAATGGACACACAATGGCAAGAAAAATTCTAAGAGCAGGGTACTACTGGTTGACCATGGAATCCGACTGCTACAAGTACATGAGGAGGTGTCACAAGTGTCAGATATACTTCGACAAAATTCATGTACCGCCATCACATCTCAAAGTTCTTTCTTCCCCGTGGACTTTTTCCATATGGGGAATCGACATGATTGGCTTGATCGAACCTAAGGCTTCAAACGGACATCGGTTCATCCTGGTAGCCATTGATTACTTCACCAAATGGGTCGAAGCAGCGTCGTACGCTAATGTAACCCGACAAGTGGTGGTCCGATTTATCAAAAACAATATCATCTGCCGTTATGGTGTTCCAAGCCAGATCATTACTGATAATGAATCTAACTTGAACAATAAGATGATGAAAGAGTTGTGCGCAGAGTTCAAGATTGAACACCATAACTCATCTCCCTACCGACCCAAGATGAACGGAGTGGTAGAAGCGGCTAACAAGAACATCAAGAGGATTGTTCAGAAGATGTTGTAACCTACAAAGACTGGCACGAGATGCTACCCTTTGCTCTTCACGGTTATCGCACATCTGTCCGCACTTTAACATGGGCTACCCCTTTCTCTCTAGTATATGGCATGGAAGCAGTGCTCCCCATAGAAGTAGAGATCCCGTCAATCCGAGTATTGATGGAAGCTAAGCTCACCGAAGCTGAATGGTGTCAAAGCCGACACGACGAACTGAATCTGATCGAAGAAAAGAGAATCACGGCACTATGCCATGGTCAGTTGTATCAACAGAGAATGAAGAGGGCGTTTGACAAAAAGGTCCGACCTCGTGTTTTCAGAAAAGGAGACCTTGTGCTCAAAAAGATACAATCATTTCTCACTGATTTGCGAGGTAAATGGACTCCGAATTATGATGGCCCCTATGTGGTCACAAAAGCTTTCTCAGGCGGCGCCTTGAGACTTGCGACCATGGACGGAGAGGAATTTGCCTACCCCACAAATGTTGATGTAGTCAAGAAATACTTCGCCTAAACTAAAAAAAAAAACGTCTCGGTGGATTGAAAACCCGAAAGGGCGGTCCAGGCAAAAGTTAGAGACATAGAAAAAATCATCCCGATGGATTGGAAATCTCGTAGTACAATCCAGGAAAAAGTTAGGGATAATGGCAAGTAACTATATTCAACAGAGGCAGGTCCCTCAGTAGTAGTTACACCATCCATCGGAGGAAAACTCCAGTCAAGGTCATCTTCGACAGAAGCTCAGGATGCCCCGAATTCAAAGTTGGTAGAAGAATAGTGGTCGTTATGTTTCAACGTAGCCCTTTTCCCTGTAAATGACCATTTTCAAACTTTGTATATACTCTTTGGAATCACGCGTTTGGCTGATCTCCATTTTATCAATAAAATTTGAGCCCTTGTGCTTTTGTTTGTAATTCTTATTTGTTTTAGCTTTACATAACGACGTTGTTAACATGATTAACGATTCTTAAAATAAAACAAAAATGAATTTACCTGTTAAAACTTTTTCTGCTTTTAAAATAAAGTCGGCAATTTCTTTTGACTGTTGAACATCAAAGGAACATCAACCGCTTCTTCAGAAGTAATCGAACTTCAAAGTGCAGAATCAAAGTATTCCTTATAACCCAGTACGCCTGAATGAAGGGATCAACTGTGTCAGGGACCTTGTTTTGTCTGACACGCCTCGGCCGAGTTCTTATCTTCTAAGCCCGACCAACATAGCTCCCAACAGGGACTATCTCTCCTAAGCAAGGTGGAATTGCTATTCTGAACCAATGGTACTTCTTCGCCCCGCGTTGGCCGAGTATCCAGTCGTGTTCACCTGTCAGTTTGTATGTCGCGTCAGTTTTGTCAGCATAAACATACACACATCATGCATTATTAATTTGCATTCACATTTCATATTGCATCACTATCACTCTAGTCGGTCTTGTCCCCTAGTGATAGAAGTCCTCTCAATTGAGTCGTCAGTTCATGCCTCGTCAGGAAACGCTACGTCTGAACATTCTCTCTCCTCCAGTTTTATTTCTGGATTAAAGTTGGGTCCTCGACCAATTTGATAACTTGAACCTCTGAAAAACCAGAGGAACTTTCAGTCAGCATCACTCTTCGCCATTGAAGATGATATCCTTGCTTTCCCGGATTAAGGAAAATCCACAGAGAAAGCCTCCTAATCGAAGATTCGGCAGTACGGCAGTTTTTCTCCGAAAAGACCGCTGATGAAAAGGTCATCGGCACCTCAAAATTAGATCACATCATATGGCATTTCTCCGAGAAGATATCCGAGAAAAGTATGATGTAAAGACCCCAAGCGAATGCAGTCTCTCAAGGGACTCGCATTCCCCGAGTAGAGTCAACAAATGGCGTCTCCAACAGAGAAGTTTGTGCAACTCTACAACTCAGACGGTTGGGTTCCCCAGCAAGTCTGACATCAAAACTGTTTCCGTCAAATGGCATCTCCCCAGGAAAATTCGGCGAGAAGTTTGAAGGAAAGCCGCTACGAATAGCGTCCCTTGTCAGTAAAGTTTATTGACGAAAGAAACTAAGACCAGTTCCTGTGTAGGAAACCAGGAACGAGGGGAAGTTCAAATCAGAAACTAAGACCAGTTCCTTGGTGGGAAACCAGGATCGAGGGGAAGTTTACATCAGAAACTAAGACCAGTTCCTGTGTAGGAAACCAGGATCGAGGGGAAGTTTACATCAGAAACTAAGACCAGTTCCTGTGTAGGAAACCAGGATCGAGGGGAAGTTTACATCAGAAACTAAGACCAGTTCCTGTGTAGGAAACCAGGATCAAGGGGAAGTTTACATCAGAAACTAAGACCAGTTCCTGTGTAGGAAACTGTAATACCCCAAAATTTGCTCTCCCCTTTTGGCATCATAGCATGGCATTATCATTTATCATATCATATCCATCTCATTAGCATTGCATTGCATTTAACATAGAAAAATGAAGCATAGCATCTTTCTTACCATCAGGGCATGTGGTCAGGTGGGAGATGGACAATCAAGAGATCATTCAAAGCACAAAAAGGTCAATCAAGTTGGCTCTAGGCAAGCCAGGAGGTCTCTCATGTCTCATACTATCTCAATTGATCTTCCAAAACCTCAAGGAAGTGAGATTCAATGGGAGATTGAAGCACTACATCCTACACTAGGCAAGAAGTCCAAAAATTGAAGGAAAACCCTCAAAAGAGATAGCTCATTGATCCAAAATCATCCTCAAATGGTATTTCTCATCATCCTTTAAGAAGATACACAACATACTCTGAGGAATTTGGATTTGAAGACTGCACATTTTTCTCCTAGGAGGTGGGCACCAAAACTAGGGTTTCCCATTAAATCAGGGAATCTTTGATTTTTTGAACAAAACTTGATGTCATGGTATTCCATATGTCCTTAAGTGTATGTATGTGGAAAATTGCCTCTCAATTGGTTTTAGAAGTGGTTCAATTGGAAGAAAGATCAAGAATTAGAGAAATTGGGGCAAAGTCAAATAATCAGAGGAAAAAGTCAACTCTTGACTTTTTGAGGCCAAATTCATGAAATTCATGTTACATATGTCCAATGTACAAAATTTGATCAAGAAACTCCAAAGGAATCATGAAAAAATCAAGATGTAAAAAGTTGCCATTTTTGGATGAAGTAGGGTTGCTAAAAATAGCAAGTTTTGGCCATTTTGCATCAGAGTTTGAACCAAGGCCATTTAAATTTGGAGCACCAAATGAAAATTCCACTCTGCCTCAATGAAAGGCCTTGCTTTGAGCTTCAAATCCATGGGTAGAACATCTCCATTGGATAAAAATTGAGTGAGATATGATTGACCAAAGTTTGAGCAAAGTAGGTTCAAAACTAGGTCATGACCAAGGATTTTCAAGTCACGCGCATGTCGTTTTCACAAACACATGGTGGGCCAGATGTTTTGACTTATTACTCATGGTTAGAGGCCTCAAGTGAAAAATCTTTCAACATGGAATTTGTTCATCTATGTGAGATCTTCAAGATTGATGTTCATGGTTTTTTTATTTGATCAAAGGATGAGAAGTTGTAATGGCTCAAAGTATGGTCTATGCAACTGAAATTTGACTAGGTCACAACCAAGTCATGCCACACATGCGCGCATTCTGCAGCATTGTAAGCCTGTCTTGAGTTCCTATGTTTGAAGCTCATTTTCAATATGTTGCAAGTCTCATTTTCACTTCTTTTCAACATCAAAGTTGTTGTACCATGTACACACTTTGAAATGGTACCAAGATCACTCATGTCCATGGCTTGAAGAGAGAGATATCCATGCGCAAACTTCACCATTTCCAACTGAGGAATCACATCAGAGTTAGCAGTTTGGTTCAGACATTCATCAAACAATCCATGAACTTTATTTCCACATTTGGTCAAGCACATATCACCTACACAATGTTTAACACCACGTGCCTTGCATGAAAATAGAGAGAACAACTTGTTGAGCAAGTTTCTGCCACAACAACCTTACCATTCCAAGCTTCACTCTTCATTCCACCATAACTGTCGTGAACATTCCCACACCACACCACAACCATCAATGACTCGCCCCTAACTAACTTAACTCAGTTAGTTAGGGTGCACTCAGTTAACCAAGCATTGACTCACTCAACTGACTCACTAAACCATGGTTAACTCACATTATAAATAGAAATCTCACCTCTAATTTCAGGGGAGCTTCATTTTTTTACTCTCCCTCTCAAACACTTCAAACTCTCCCTCTCTTTCTCTCCATTTTCTCTCTGAGTTTCGCGAATTCATCATCATCTTCCTCTAATTCCACCTTCAAGCTTCATCTTCAATCATCACTGAACATTGAAGCAGCATTGGATCTTTGAAGTAAGCACTCTACAAATCCATATCCATCATCATTCTTCATAAGTTGAAAGCCTTTATTTGGCCAAGAGTAGCTCAAAGAGGAAGCAAAATCTCTGGTTTTCTGAAGAGTATCTCAAGGTCACAAATCTTCAGGTACGAATTTCCACCATTATAGACATGATTTGAAGATGTTTTCAGGTTCTTGAGGCTTCTTATAAGCTCAAGAACTTGTCTGGCTAGTTGATAGGCCTTTAGAGGCATAGTTGAAAAGTTAGGGCAAACTTTCCTCTGTTCGATTCTCTCATTTCATGAACTTTTTGTGTGTTTTATCACTGGATCCATGTTCTCCTTTACTTCCTCTTCATTTTGGTATATCATTTGTGGAATTCTGGAAGATTGGAGGTTGCAGACGGTGGAGGTGTGACCGGAGAAGGTGACCGGAGGTCATCTCCGGCCGGTGATCTTGGATGCTAGGGTTTTGGTGTGTTCTAATCGTGTCCGTTGATTTTTCGTCATCGTGTGGCCACAGTGGTGCCAGCGCATTAAAATAAGCATGCCTTGCACGTGTTTTTTTTTTTAATCAGAGTGACATGCGTGTGGTGTAGTGCATGGTATGGAGTGTGGTCCTTCACGTGTGTGCCTTGGATTTAATTACTTTGACCACGCATTGACCTTGACTTGATCCATTGGCTGAGAATGAGTCAATTTCTGTTGACTGAAGTGCATGCTTGCTATTGTGTTATGCGCTGAATTGGACCTTATTCAGATTGATAATTACACCCCCATGTATTGAAGCCCAATGATTTTGAACTGTCCAATTGCTATGTTCATACCCCCCTGCATTTTGCATTTAATTTTCATTTTTATTTCTTTCTACACGTTTGATTTCTAATTTTTAAAAATACCAAAACATATTGGAAAATTCTACAAAAATTCATGTGTATTCTTAAAACATTTAGGAAATTTTCTATGATTTTATTTTCTGATTTTATGACCATTTTGCCCCTGTTCCATTATTTCTTTTGAATTTCCATTTGTATGCATACTTAATGTGACATATGATTTTGTGCATTTTTGTTCTTGATCATAAAAAATGATTTTGATGCCTTTCTTTTTGCATTGTGGTCACAATATGTTGAGGTATGTTTGAGATTTATGAGGTGATTTTTAAGTCTTTTTTGGATGACTTTTGATGTGTTGCTTTGAGCATGAATGCATGAAACTTCCATGAGACTTTGACCTAATTGTTGAGTGACTTTGGTTCTGATTCATTGCTTGTGGACTTGATATGTTAATGGCATGTGTTTAAGGTGTTTGATTGGTGAAAGTCATAATTTTTGAAGCATGTTTGCTATTTGTTTGAAGCATGAAGTTTAACTTGTTCATTTTGTGAATGCATGCCTCATGTTTGGTTTGCTTGATCATGAAGGCACTTGTGCCATGAGTTGTGGTTTTGTTTGAGGATGTATAGCATGTTAATTGACTTCTGATTGTGACATTTGGGTTTCATCTTTGCATGTTTGATGTTTATCTTGCACCTTAAGTCACTTGTTTCACAAGTATGAACCACATTCGCATCACTTCACCTTTTCTTCTTTGCTTCTTGTTGGATTGAGATTTTGTTTGTTTGATTTGGTATGCTCATTTAGGATAACATTAGGTTGTGTAAATATGAGTTACATTCTGACTTGGAAGCATGTATAGCATTCAATCTCATTTTACTTTGTTTGTCAACTTGTTTGAATTTGATTTGTTCATTATATTTTCTTACTTTACTTGTAAGTGATTGTGCTAGCCATGTAGGGGCTTCGGTAAGTTTCAATTGAGTGTGGATAAGGAATCCACATTCAACTTCTATCCTTTCTCTTTTACAATTCCATGTTTTGTTAAGCACTTATGTGCTTTCTTTTAATAACTCATCACTTTCCCTTTTGAATTACAATTCATCTTCTACTTTGGAAGTGAATTGTTTAATTCTTTCTTTCTTTAGATTTTAGGTTGAAACCTCACAAACCTTTAGGATCACTCCCTTTAATCTTCAATTAGGATTGAGTCTTAGTCCATATAGGTTTTACCTTTTCTCCTCTCTTGAGTCTTTCATCTTCTCATCTCAAAGAAAATTCAAAACATATAATAAACGTAGGCATTTATTGCATTTAGGCCTTTCATATAAAGAAAAGATTATAAGGGGTCTTCTCTTGTAATCTTAGAATGTGTAGCATATAGCCCATCTTGGGTCAATGTGTTAAACATTTGATCTTGTATGAGGGACTTAAATGCAATACTTGTTGAAGGTGCAAATAATAAAAAACACTTCTTTATTTCTTAATCAACAAAAACACTTAATAAACACAAGTATGCTAGTGTGTTTGAACCTTGACAATTGGAGCTAAGTGTGGAGGTCTTCTTCACTCTTAGTGTGCTTTCTTACCCATTCCATCTTGGAATGTGAGAATGTACACATTCCGATGACTAAGATTTGGATACACTGTCGTATGCAAACAAATCCAAAACACTTCCTTCTAAAAGACAAGAAACAAACAATAACGTCTTTCCTTCGGGAATTCTTTTCTCACCTCATTCACTCTCAACGCACGAACGCGCTTCTACTCGTTCTCTTGCAAGATGGTAACGCACTCGGACCAGCGAGCCTGCAACACCTGAGCTAGAACGTAAGCCGTTCTCTAAAAAACACAAACAATCTTTCCCTAGTGAGGGGAACTACGTCGCTCTGATTCTCATGCTCCCGATGAGATACGTAGGCAGTGGGGTAGGGCCCATGCGAGCACTTCTTTTATTTTCCCTACATTTGTTTCTCTTTCTCTTTCCATTCCTTTTCTAGTTCCTCTTTCAGTATTCTTTTCTATCACCCTTTGATCGAGCAAGCAAGCGTGGATCCCATCGGGTACGATGGACGTGAGGGGGTGCTAATACCTTCCTCTCGCGTAACCGACTCCCTTTCCCATTTCTCTTGGTCGTAAGACCATGCTCTTTCCCTTCAGGTTTACGCAGTGTTTCCTTTCCCTCTCTTGGGATAAATACACATTGCTGGCGACTCTGTTCGGTGCCACTTTCGCGTTTGTACTTGGATGAAAATCCCGGGAGCGACAGCTGGCGACTCTGCTGGGGACATAGATTTTGACCTATTGCTGGTCCATCCCTAAGCGAGTCAATCCTAGCGCTTGTCTGCTTTTCTTTCATTGGGTGTTTACTGTTGTGTTGTACTTACATGTTTTATTGTATGGTTATTTACTGCTTTACTGTACATTACTGTATTTACCGTATTTTAGCATTTTCATTTCATATGATATATTATGCTATACTGGACTGTGTTGTTTTCTGTTTGGCGGGCGGGATTTCTGAGAGATAAGCCCATTACACAGGCTTGAGTATACACTTAGAATTAGAGTGGAGAGTAGTGGGACCTACGTGCCGTTTGGAGTGCGTTGGGTGTTCACGAAATTCACAGCTAGACGAGGCTATCTTGGGACACGTCGTGGCATACGCATCTTGCGTATTCCAGGATGTAGATCTAGAGAGCTGTCGACTCTAGTGACCGATCATGAGGACCTTAGTGGAAATATCCCTCTTTAGTGGTGACAATGGCAGACCACATTCTGTGGCAAACCCATTCGCACCCGAGGGCCCACTTTGGAACTTGCATAGGATGACCTTTATTTTCTAAGGGGAGTCAGTGGACGACCTCTTTGATTGGCATAGTATTGTATCCTACGGGCTGAATGTGCTATTGCTTCTCAAACCTCCGAAGCTGACAAGCCTTATTTTCTAAGAACCACATGTGAGCATGGGCGGGATGTTTACAGGTTTGCAGGAAACCCAGCCTCCTACCTACCTTACTCGTGATTCTATGATGATTTCAGACATTGTACCCTATGACAGTGATTTAAGTGTTCATCTCAGATATTGCCAGATTCAGTACAGAGACACAGTGCACACAGTTCAATACAGACACAGACACTTGATTACCTGATCACATGCCCTCTTGCATTGCATCATCATATCATAACAGTTATGTTTGTCATTTTCAGGTGCATAATACATTTCTGATTCCGATCCATGGGTTCAACAGAGATCGTCGCCGAGAGAAAGAACAATGTGTCTTACAAGTTTCCAGATCCTGTCTTGGATTCATTGCTCAAAGTTATAGATATGGCTGGTCCGGGTATTCTTGATAGGTTTCAGAAGAGCTACGGGAATTTGGTTGGGATGGTCCGTACAATCACCAAGTATGAGCATGATGCTTTACACACTCTGCTGCAGTTCTACGAGCCTTCGTTGAGGTGCTTTCTTTTTTCAGATTACATTTTGATGCCAACACTGGAAGAATTCTCATTTATTTTGGGAATTCCGATCACGTCGGCAATACCATTCTTCTCTGGTAGTTCTCCCAGCGTAAAAGAAATTGCTGCTGCTTTACAAATGGATCAGACATTGATAAAGAGTGGTGTGAGCAGTAAAAATGGAGTTAGCGGATTTCATTTAGAATTTCTGGCTGGACAGGCCCAAGAGGCTGCAAGTGCTAAAAATTGGACGGTTTACAATTCCATTCTGGCTCTTTGCATATATGGCCTAGTTTTCTTTCCCAATCAGCAGGACTTTGTGGATATGCAAGCAACGAGAGTTTTTGTCCTTAAAAATCCAGTCCCTACTTTGTTAGGAGATTTTTATCATTCCGTGCATTACAAGAATGAGAAAAGGAGGGGAGGATCTGTTAGTTGTTGCACTCCACTGCTGAGTCATTGGTTTTTCAAACATTTGCCTCAGACAGGTGCCTTTGTGGAAACCAAAGATGTGGCGAAATGGTCTAAACGATTGATGAGTTTAACTGCTGATAATATTGTATGGTTTGATCACCGGTTGTTGAGAATAGAGCTTGTCACAAGATGCGGAAATTTTCCAAATGTGCCTTTGATTGGCAGAAAAGGAGGGATCAATTATAATCCAGTTTTGGCCATCCGACAGTTTGGGTATGCTTCCAGGGATCCTCCTACAGAGCAAGATGTGGAAGAATCTTTATTCTTTACAGGAACTAAAGATGCGAAGGTGGTAGAAGTAGTGAATGCTTGGAAAGATAAGCACAAAATTGGAAAAGCAGTTTTTGGAAAAGGAGATTGTAGATCTTATCCTGAATATGACAGGTGGATGGAGACGAAAGTAAAGGAATTGCTTTTACCCTTTTCAAGGGGACCTCTTTTATGTTCAGTACAGCCAGAACAACCCACCATGGTGGCTATTGAAGAATGTGAGAAGTGGAAGAAAATGGTCAGAGAGCTGCAGATAGAAAATTCTGGAATGAGCAGATGTCTTCAGAAAGCTCTAGCTGACAACAAAGAGTTGGAAAAGAGAGCCTTGAAAGCGGAAAAAACCTTGGCTGACAAAGAGGAAGATTTTGATGACCGAGCTCGGTACTTTCGGAAACTTACTTTGGGAGCAGATGACACTAGTCAGGCTCACAAGATTACAAAACAGGCTTTAGCCCGAAGCAAGGATTCATTAGCTCAACTTCGTCAAGCTTGGGATGAAGTCAGAATTGAAAATGCCGAGTTAAAGGATCAGTCGAAGACTAAAGACGAGGAGCTTAAAAAGGCACATGAGCAGAGGAGAAAGTATCGGGAAAGTCTCGATAAAAGTCAAGAACAGTTAGAAGAAGCTAGAGGCCAGTTGAAGAATACCAAGAAAGAGCTTGAAGAAGTCATGATAGAAAGGGAGATACTCAAGACGCAAGCCGGCATAAAGAGACACAAAGGAGTGTGTGATGACGAAGCTCTGATGCTGCATGTGGGTTCTTTAACTGAAGCTCTTGAGAAAAGGGATGTCTTGATCAAAGAGATGATTGAAAAGCCGAATCACCAGCGTACCCGTATACTTTTTGAGGAGATCAAATACTCAAGTGATAAGCTGAAGGGTGTGGAATTGTCAGACTGATGTTCTTTTCCTTATATTTTGTTATTAATGGTTACCATCAGGCTTGTTGATGGATCCATTTTTCCTTGTATTGCATTTGCGGTGGAACCTTTCTTAAATGTACTTGGATACTTTGTTGAATGAGTATGAGCAGTTTTATTCAGAATTATTCCTTATCAGATAGCTGCACACAAGCACATGACCATGACACGTCTCTTTATATCACAATTTCTGGTCTTCAGATTTCTGTGGTTGGATTGGAATCAGGGTATAAAGCACCTCGGAAATGACAAACATGGCATTGCATATCATTTTGCATTTTTGTTACTTGCTTTTCAGGTACTCGTTGCAGGGTCTCTAACCTTTATTTGGTTTCAGGCAGTATAGCGGAGAGTCATATTCACCGATATTCGACGCGAAGGAATCAAGTAAGAATCATGGATCAAGTGCAAAGTGATTTGGCGGAAATGAGGGCGCGTATGGACCAGTTCATGACCCTCATGACTGGCATGGCGCAAAATCAGGAGAGACTGAGGCTTCTGGTAGAGCGTCCCGACAATGGGCCCGAAGGTGATCATCATGACAATTCACAGGGACATGGCATTCCTCCTCCCGGTGGCAACCCTCCTCCTGGTGGTAACAATCGGGGTAATGGAAATGGTAGGCATGCTGGTGTTACTCTTGAGGATACTCTGGAAGACCAATTTACTCTGCTGGATGCTGATGTGGGTAATCAAGGTGATCGAAGGTATGATGAGTTAGCAGAGAAGATCAGGGCCATAGAATGCAAGAACTCTATGGGTATTGATGTTACCAGCTTGGGGCTGGTCTCAGGAGTCAGAATTCCCCCTAAATTCAAGCCTCCCACTTTCGATAAGTATCACGGCAATGCGTGTCCCCAAACGCATCTTCAAGCTTACTTTGGGAAGATTTCAGCCCATACGGATGACGAGAAGCTATGGATGCACTATTTTCAGGACAGTCTGGCTGGGGCGTCCTTGACCTGGTACATGAAGTTGAATAGAGCTGCTGTGAAGAATTGGAAAGATCTGGCAGAAGCGTTCCTGAAGCAATACCAATATAATATTGACATGGCGCCCAACCGCACCCAATTGCAGGGATTGTCCCAGAATGCCAAGGAGAGTTTCAAAGAATATGCACAGAGGTGGAGGGAAATGGCTGCCCAGGTTCAACCTCCCTTGTCAGACAGAGAAATGGCGGATATGTTTATGGGCACCTTGCAAGGGGCTTATCTTGATAGATTAGCTGCTTGTCCGTCAACTGGATTTGCTGATATTGTGATTGCGGGAGAAAGAATAGAAAGTCTGTTAAAGCTTGGAAAGATCCAGGATGTGAGTGGGGCTGGCTCTTCGGGGACGAAGAAACCGTTTGCTAGTAACCAGAAAAGACGAGAAGGTGATACGAATGCTGTGTTTAGAGGACGAGGCAGGGGGCGTTCTCGAGCTTATTATCAGGTAGATGCTGTAACAATCCCCACACCGTCTGTTCAGAAACAACAACCCCAACAACAAGTTCAACAGCAACAACCTTTTTTCCAGCAAAGGTCTAGACAGAGGGATCGTAAGATGGATCCTCTCCCTATGACTTATGCCGCGCTGTTGCCCCGGCTACTCGAGTTAAAGTTGGTAGAACTCCGTACTATGAAAGCTCCGGTTGCTGGAAACCTGCCACCTAACTTCGATACTAATGCTCGTTGTGAGTTCCACTCAGGTGCTCAGGGGCACTCCATTGAAAAATGCTGGGCTTTCCATCATAAAGTACAAGATTTGATTGATGCTAAAGCCATCAATTTCTCTCCCGCTCCTAATATTACTCAGCATCCCATGCCTGATCATAGTGCAGCAAATGTGTACGCTATTGAAGATGGGAGGAGATTGAATCTGGTGACAGATATCCGTCAAGTGAAAACTTCTTTGTTGGTTGTAAAAGATCGTTTATTGAAGGGACAGGTGTTCCCGGGCTGTAATCAAGATTGCTTTGAGTGTATGAATCAGGAGAACGGCTGTGATAAGTTGAAGATGGGTTTACAGAATCTGATCGATGAAGGATGTCTACAGTTCGACAGAGTCGTGAAAGACACTGATGAGATATCAACCGTGACCATCTATTACACTCCCGCTGAGATTCAAATGCCGGTCAATGCAGTTCCCGTGGCGAGTGTTGCGCCAGAAGGGCCCAGTCCTGTCACTATCACGGTGCCAGGACCAATTCCGTTCACATCCACGAAAGCTATCCCATGGCACTATGGGGCAGATGTATATTACGAAGGTAAAAAACAGGAAGTTGAGTCATCAGTCAGCCCAAATGTTGATAACGTAGGGGGTGTAGGGGGCTTTACAAGGAGTGGAAGGTTGTTCGCTCCCCAAACCTTGAGAAGTGATAAGGGGGTAGAAGCTGCAGCAAAGGATAAGGGTAAACAGGTGGTTGAAAGTGCACCTACACCTGAAGCAGAGACAAAGATTACTTTTGATAAGGAAATGGAAGAATTTATGAAGATAATCAAGAAAAGCGATTATAAGATTGTGGACCAACTGAATCAGACTCCTTCAAAGATTTCAATCCTGTCACTATTGATGTGCTCTGATGCGCACCGGCAGGCGTTGTTGAAAGTGTTGAAGAGTGCGTACGTGCCGCAAGAAATTACTGTTAATCAGCTCGAGGGCGTAATCTCCAATGTTAATGTCAGCCATGGCTTGGGCTTTACAAGTAGAGATTTGACTGTTGAAGGAAGAAACCATAATAAGGCTTTGCATATCACGATGGAGTGTAAGGGCGCAGTGTTATCTCATGTACTGGTAGACACTGGTTCGTCACTCAATGTCTTGCCCAAGAAGGCATTAATGAAGCTGGAAGTTGATGGTTTGATCTTAAGGCCTAGTGAATTGGTGGTCAGAGCATTCGATGGGACCAGACGATCTGTGTTTGGTGAGGTGGAATTGCCCGTACAAATTGGACCACAGGTATTCAAATCCACGTTCCATGTAATGGACATACAACCTGCATATAGCTGCCTATTGGGACGCCCTTGGATTCACAGAGCCGGGGCTGTTACTTCTACTCTACATCAAAAGCTGAAGTATGAGTTTGAAGGGCAGGTTGTGACAGTGTGTGGAGAAGAAGACATCTTTGTGAGTCACTTATCCACGTTCAAGTACATTGAAATGGATGGGGAAATTCATGAGATGCTGTGCCAATCATTTGAAGCAGTCAATATTGACGATGCACCTGAGTCTTCTTCTGTACCAGTTGGGGCTGGTACCTCCATTTCATCTTACAAACAAGCTGTCGAGGTCGTCAGGGCAGGCAACGCCCAAGGTTGGGGCAGGTTGATAGAGACCCCAATGAAGGAAGACAAATTTGGTATTGGTTATCATCCCTCTACAACTTCAGATGCGGGGAGCAGGGGACCCATTACTTTCAATAGTGGGGGAATTATCTACACGGACCAGTCTTGTGCAGCCACGGAGGATAGTGTTGACAGTGATTGTGACCTGGACAACTGGGTACGCCCTCATGTTCCGGGACAACAAGTGCAGAACTGGTTCGTTGAAGAAGTCATCCGGGTTACTCTTCAGACAGAGTAATTTTTCTTTGTTTTTTTCTAACCATAATGCATGACAAAATCTTGCGCTCTGCCCAAGGCGTATAGATTCATTTGTAGGGCCACCATGGTTGCATTTGCAATGTTTAATCATTAATAAAGGACGTTTTGCAATCAAATTTTGTTCTCTGTCTTTCAGTTTTTATTTTTGCACAAAAAATATAAAATGGCAATGTTTCATTTTCTTTTGTTTTGCTTAAAAATAAATTCTAAAATAAGGCATGAACCCGTTCATGCAGACTTGATCCTCCGGATACCACTGATAACGATTTTGATATGGCCATGTATGACTTTGACAATCCGATTTATCAAGCCGAAGAAGGGGATGAGAAAGATTGTGAACTCCCTGAAGAACTGGCCAGATTGTTGAAACAGGAGGAAAGGGTCATCCAGCCTCATCAGGAGATTGTAGAAATCATCAATATTGGTACCAAGGACGCCAAGAAAGAGATCAGGATTGGTGCCAGCTTGCAAGCAGATGTGAAGCAAACTTTGACGGAAATGTTGCGCGAGTATGTTGACATCTTCGCCTGGTCGTATCAAGACATGCCGGGGTTGGATACGGATATTGTCGTGCACAGGCTACCATTGAGAGAAGAATGTCCGCCAGTCAAGCAGAAACTTCGTCGGACTCACCCCGACATGGCCTTAAAGATTAAGGAGGAAGTCCAGAAGCAGTGGGACGCTGGTTTTCTTGCTGTGACAAAGTATCCTCCATGGGTAGCCAACATCGTGCCAGTACCGAAGAAAGATGGAAAAGTGAGAATGTGTGTGGATTATCGAGATCTTAATAAAGCTAGCCCGAAAGATGATTTTCCACTACCTCATATTGATGTGCTGGTCGATAATACAGCTCAATTTTCAGTGTTCTCATTTATGGACGGTTTCTCCGGGTACAACCAGATCAAGATGGCACCTGAAGACATGGAGAAGACCACGTTCATTACTCCGTGGGGTACATATTGTTATAAAGTAATGCCTTTTGGGTTGAAAAACGCAGGGGCAACGTAACAGCGGGCGATGGTGACATTGTTTCATGACTTGATTCATAAGGAGATCGAATGTTATGTAGATGATATGATTGCCAAGTCGAGAACAGAAGAGGAACATCTGGTTAACCTGAAAAAGCTGTTTGAAAGGTTGAGAAAGTTCCGTCTGAGATTAAATCCAAACAAGTGCATGTTTGGGGTGCGTTCTGGAAAGTTACTGGGTTTCATTGTGAGCGAAAGAGGAATCGAGGTTGATCCTGCCAAGGTGAAAGCAATACAAGAAATGCCTGAACCGAGAACAGAAAAAGAGGTTCGTGGTTTCTTGGGTAGATTGAACTACATTGCAAGGTTCATATCTCACCTAACAGCCACGTGTGAACCAATATTTAAATTGTTAAGGAAAGATCAAACGGTCAGGTGGAATGACGATTGCCAATTGGCATTCGATAAGATAAAAGAATACTTGCAGGAACCTCCGATTCTAATGCCTCCAGTTGAAGGGAGACCGCTGATAATGTATCTGACAGTGCTTGAAGGTTCCATGGGTTGTGTTCTCGGTCAACATGACGAGACAGGTAGGAAGGAGCATGCTATTTACTACCTGAGCAAAAAGTTCAATGATTGTGAGTCCCGATACTCAATGCTTGAAAAGACATGCTGTGCGCTTGCATGGGCCGCTAAGCGATTGAGGCAATATATGGTTAGGCACACGACCTTGTTGATTTCAAAAATGGATCCTATCAAGTATATTTTCGAGAAACCAGCATTGACAGGCAGAGTTGCACGGTGGCAAATGGTCTTGACAGAGTATGACATTCAGTACACTTCACAAAAGGCCATCAAAGGAAGTATCTTGTCCGATTATCTCGCGCAACAGCCGATTGATGATTACCAACCCATGAAGTTTGACTTCCCTGATGAGGACATCATGTTTCTCAAAGCTAAGGACTGTGAGGAACCACTTCCGGAGGAGGGGCCAGACCCTGAATCCAAATGGAGTCTGATGTTTGATGGGGCTGTCAATATGAATGGGTGCGGAGTTGGAGCAGTTCTTATCACGCCGGAAGGTGTTCATATGCCTTTCACTTCCCGAATAACTTTCGGGTGCACCAACAATGAAGCAGAGTACGAAGCTTGTATAATGGGGATCGAGGAGGCGATTAATCTACGGATTAAGACCCTTGATATATTTGGTGATTCAGCTTTGGTAATCAACCAAGTGAAAGGGAGTTGGTACACGCACCAAGCAAATCTAGTGCCGTATAGAGATTATACGAGGAGATTGCTGACATTTTTCATAACAGTGAAACTGTACCATATTCCTCGAGATGAGAATAGGTTCGCGGATGCCTTGGCCACTTTGTCTTCCATGATCAAAGTGCAAGGATGGAACCATGTACCTAAGATTGAGGTATCCCGCCTTGACAGACCAGCATTTGTGTTTGCGGTCGATGCAGCGTCTGATGACAAGCCATGGTTTTATGACATTAAGTGTTTCTTGAAAAGTCAAGAGTACCCGCCCGGGGCATCGTCCAAAGACAAGAAGACGTTGAGAAGGTTAGCCGGTAGTTTCTTCTTGAACAAAGATGGCGTGCTGTATAAAAGAAATTTTGACACGGTCCTGCTTAGATGTGTGGATAAACATGAAGCAGACTTGTTGATGATTGAAGTGCACGAAGGCTCTTTCGGTACCCATGCCGGAGGGCAGGCAATGGCTAAAAAGTTGTTAAGGTCGGGATATTATTGGTTGACTATGGAGTCAGATTGTTGCAAATATGCCCGCAAATGCCATAAATGCCAGATCTATGCAGACAAGGTGCATGTGCCTCCAAATCCGTTGAGTATCATGTCGTCGCCTTGGCCGTTTGCCATGTGGGGCATTGATATGATCGGAAAGATTGAGCCTACAGCTTCCAATGGTCATCGTTTCATCTTGGTGGCAATTGATTACTTCACCAAATGGGTTGAAGCCGCATCCTATGCCAATGTTACGAAACAAGTGGTCGCTCGTTTCTTGAAACGGGATATCATTTGCCGATATGGAGTTCCCGAAAGAATCATTACTGATAATGGTTCTAATTTGAATAATAAGATGATGGCTGAGTTATGCCGGGACTTCAAAATCGAACACCACAATTCTTCTCCGTACCGCCCAAAGATGAATGGCGCGGTCGAAGCGGCCAACAAAAATATCAAGAAGATTGTGCAGAAGATGGTTGTCACGTACAAAGATTGGCATGAGATGTTACCATTTGCTCTGCATGGGTATCGAACGTCGGTACGCACGTCCATTGGGGCAACCCCATTCTCACTTGTATATGGTATGGAGGCAGTGCTACCGGTTGAAGTAGAGATTCCGTCCCTCAGAGTCATGATGGATGTTAAGCTAGATGAAGCTGAATGGGTACGAGCCAGATTTGATCAGCTGAGCCTTATTGAGGAAAAGCGATTGGCGGCTGTATGTCATGGGCAACTATATCAGCGCAGAATGAAACAGGCATTTGACCAGAAGGTGCGTCCTCGGGTTTATAAAGTCGGAGATGTGGTACTCAAAAGGATCCTTCCTCCCAATACAGATCACAGGGGCAAATGGACTCCTAATTATGAAGGTCCATTCGTGGTTAAAAAGGTCTTTTCGGGCGGAGCTTTATTGCTTACAACCATGGATGGCGAAGACTTTTCATCCCCTGTCAACTCGGACGTAGTCAAAAAATACTTCGCATGAATAGACCCGCTGGATAATAAAAATAAAAAATCCAGGCAAAAAAGGGCATCCCGGCGAACCAAAAACAGAATGAGGTTCGGGCAAAAATTAGGGATATAATTGAAAAAATTGTACACCCGGTAAGTTGAAAACCCGAAAGGGCAACTTAGGCAAAAAAGGGTATCCTGGTGGATCGAAAACCTGAAAGGGCGGTCCACACAAAAGAGGGATTTAAGCGAATGACTATGGTTTGAGTTATCTGTACCCCATTACCGTTTGAACAACTGACGTTCTGAAGGATAGGAATCGGTCTGATCATTCCTCAGAAGGCAAGGTCGGGGAGTTTTGAAGACATACTGGTCATAACAGAATGGAAACTCAGTGGAATTCCGTTTTCACATTGCCATTAGGATAGTTTCTTTTCTCAATTTTTCAGCGATCACCTCTTTCCAGGGATTGCTTCCAGATGTAATTGCCTATTCTGGGCTCTCAGTCAATAAATTGAATTTCAATAAAAAGCTTTCTATTTTTGTTTTATTGCTTTGTTTGCAAAAACGTCCTAATTGTTGATAAAACATTGCATTTGAAAACATGGCAGCCTTGCAATAACATGCGCAGAAAAAATATTTGAAATTACTTCGAATGTTGAATACTCCCGGATGGTGGATTCTAGCCACGCAATATTCGGGGCATGTGGGCATATTCTTTTGTTGCAGGTAGCAGGTGCAGATGATTTTAAGCACAAGACCAGCAATAAATCACCCCACGCAAAAGACTGGGGCAATTATGGGTAAGGAGATCGGCGTTCATCGTTCGGTCGACGATTGTTCATAACGGGTCGATATCAGTGGATTAAGTTCAACTGGGTACCGTCGCATCTTATTAAGTCGATTCTCTCATATAGTATTTCCAACAGCTACAAGCTTTTCTATGTCGATAACGGTCACAGGTTCCCCAAAAGAGTGGTCTCGTCGACACCGAAACTGATGGTCATTATCCCCAGCGAAGTCGCAGGAGTTTGAAGAGGCTAAATCTTCTGTAAAATCCTCTTATGACATCTTCTTCGGGGACAAATTGTTGGTTTGTCCAAGCATGGGGCATGTTTGTTTCCCCAGCATGAAGTGTTGATCATCCCCAGTAGAGTTTAAGGACAGTTGGTCTTCTGTAAAATCCTCTCAAAAGGCATTCTCCAGCACGAGACGTTTTAAAGCAGTTTCCTCCAGCAGAGTTTGTCATAAACTCGTCGTCCCTAACGGAATTGTCTAAAGGGAAGCTCGCCTAACATGGGGCATTGTGGTACTTATCCTAAGCTTGACAGTCATATTCTTCAGCAGACTACTGTGGATTTGCTTTGGGTTTCCCCAACAGATCTCTAAGGACTCTTTCCTAGCAAGTTGCAGGGGAATGTTCTAACCAGGATTCGCATATCCCTGGCAGAGTAGCCCTGATACCCAGCAAGATCGTATCTCTGGTCATGGTATCCCCACAGAGGTCAGCATCGAATCTTGTCAGCAACTTCCAGCTGAGTTGTTGTTCTCTCCGCAGAGGTTTATCAGATCGACAGAATCTATTCCTCAACAAGGATGGTACAGCCTTTCCCCAGCCGGGTCAGAAGGTTGATAACCCCTACAAAGGGTCTTGGGTTGAATAAATCCCCAAGCAGAGTTTTAATGGCTCATTTCCCCAGCAGGACGTCATTTAAAAATTCTCATCCCCAGCGGAGTTGCTGTGACCAGAATCCAGCCCCAAACAGATGGAATAATTCCTGGCAGAGTCATCATTCCCTCATATCTTAAAGTCCAATTTATTATTGGCAAGCTTGACAATTCGAAGCAGACGGATTGTTCATCCATTCGCCAGCAGAGATATTATCCTCTCAGGAACCTCTAAAGTCAAGTCATTTCATTGGTCTTTGCTCCTCAGCAGAGTCAGCATAGATGTCTGACACAGATGCAGAGAGTAATGCAATTTTGCATATTCCAAAAGTCCAACAGTGGATTGGCAAAAGTCCGTCTTCGGGTGGCAAAAGTCCAACAGTGGATTGGCAAAAGTCCGTCTTCGGGTGGCAAAAGTCCAACAGTGGATTGGCAAAAGTCCGTCTTCGGGTGGCAAAAGTCCAACAGTGGATTGGCAAAAGTCCGTCTTCGGGTGGCAAAAGTCCAACAGTGGATTGGCGAAAGGTCCATCTAAGGGTGGCATATTCTAAAAGTCCAACAGTGGATTGGCAAAAGTCCATCTTCGGGTGGCAAAGCAGCTAAAAGTCCAACAGTGGATTGGCAAAAGTCCGTCTTCGGGTGGCAAAAGTCCAACAGTGGATTGGCAAAAGTCCGTCTTCGGGTGGCAAAAGTCCAACAGTGGATTGGCGAAAGGTCCATCTAAGGGTGGCATATTCTAAAAGTCCAGCAGTGGATTGGCAAAAGTCCGTCTTCGGGTGGCAAAAGTCCAACAGTGGATTGGCAGAAGTCCATCTTCGGGTGGCACGAAGCTGCAAAGTCCACCAGTAGTGTGGCAAGCCAGTAGTCGTCTGGCGTCGTTCAAAAAGACATTATTAAAGACCACCAGTAGTGTGGCAGGCCAGTAGTCGTCTGGAGTTGCATAAAAGACATTATTAAAGTCCACCAGTAGTGTGGCAAGCCAGTAGTCGTCTGGCGTCGTTCAAAAGACAGATCTCTCCGACGTCTCATCGAGGATTCGATCCAGCAGTCTCATTGGGTTTATATCCCTTTTCTTCTTCATCACCCAGAGCAAATTTTTGGTTATTTTTGGTATTCAATCACTATATACCTTGAAAGTCCGAAAGCAATTGCTTTCAGGCATTCAGGTCTACAGCGCTTGAATAGGGGCAGCTGTAATACCCCAAAATTTGCTCTCCCCTTTTGGCATCATAGCATGGCATTATCATTTATCATATCATATCCATCTCATTAGCATTGCATTGCATTTAACATAGAAAAATGAAGCATAGCATCTTTCTTACCATCAGGGCATGTGGTCAGGTGGGAGATGGACAATCAAGAGATCATTCAAAGCACAAAAAGGTCAATCAAGTTGGCTCTAGGCAAGCCAGGAGGTCTCTCATGTCTCATACTATCTCAATTGATCTTCCAAAACCTCAAGGAAGTGAGATTCAATGGGAGATTGAAGCACTACATCCTACACTAGGCAAGAAGTCCAAAAATTGAAGGAAAACCCTCAAAAGAGATAGCTCATTGATCCAAAATCATCCTCAAATGGTATTTCTCATCATCCTTTAAGAAGATACACAACATACTCTGAGGAATTTGGATTTGAAGACTGCACATTTTTCTCCTAGGAGGTGGGCACCAAAACTAGGGTTTCCCATTAAATCAGGGAATCTTTGATTTTTTGAACAAAACTTGATGTCATGGTATTCCATATGTCCTTAAGTGTATGTATGTGGAAAATTGCCTCTCAATTGGTTTTAGAAGTGGTTCAATTGGAAGAAAGATCAAGAATTAGAGAAATTGGGGCAAAGTCAAATAATCAGAGGAAAAAGTCAACTCTTGACTTTTTGAGGCCAAATTCATGAAATTCATGTTACATATGTCCAATGTACAAAATTTGATCAAGAAACTCCAAAGGAATCATGAAAAAATCAAGATGTAAAAAGTTGCCATTTTTGGATGAAGTAGGGTTGCTAAAAATAGCAAGTTTTGGCCATTTTGCATCAGAGTTTGAACCAAGGCCATTTAAATTTGGAGCACCAAATGAAAATTCCACTCTGCCTCAATGAAAGGCCTTGCTTTGAGCTTCAAATCCATGGGTAGAACATCTCCATTGGATAAAAATTGAGTGAGATATGATTGACCAAAGTTTGAGCAAAGTAGGTTCAAAACTAGGTCATGACCAAGGATTTTCAAGTCACGCGCATGTCGTTTTCACAAACACATGGTGGGCCAGATGTTTTGACTTATTACTCATGGTTAGAGGCCTCAAGTGAAAAATCTTTCAACATGGAATTTGTTCATCTATGTGAGATCTTCAAGATTGATGTTCATGGTTTTTTTATTTGATCAAAGGATGAGAAGTTGTAATGGCTCAAAGTATGGTCTATGCAACTGAAATTTGACTAGGTCACAACCAAGTCATGCCACACATGCGCGCATTCTGCAGCATTGTAAGCCTGTCTTGAGTTCCTATGTTTGAAGCTCATTTTCAATATGTTGCAAGTCTCATTTTCACTTCTTTTCAACATCAAAGTTGTTGTACCATGTACACACTTTGAAATGGTACCAAGATCACTCATGTCCATGGCTTGAAGAGAGAGATATCCATGCGCAAACTTCACCATTTCCAACTGAGGAATCACATCAGAGTTAGCAGTTTGGTTCAGACATTCATCAAACAATCCATGAACTTTATTTCCACATTTGGTCAAGCACATATCACCTACACAATGTTTAACACCACGTGCCTTGCATGAAAATAGAGAGAACAACTTGTTGAGCAAGTTTCTGCCACAACAACCTTACCATTCCAAGCTTCACTCTTCATTCCACCATAACTGTCGTGAACATTCCCACACCACACCACAACCATCAATGACTCGCCCCTAACTAACTTAACTCAGTTAGTTAGGGTGCACTCAGTTAACCAAGCATTGACTCACTCAACTGACTCACTAAACCATGGTTAACTCACATTATAAATAGAAATCTCACCTCTAATTTCAGGGGAGCTTCATTTTTTTACTCTCCCTCTCAAACACTTCAAACTCTCCCTCTCTTTCTCTCCATTTTCTCTCTGAGTTTCGCGAATTCATCATCATCTTCCTCTAATTCCACCTTCAAGCTTCATCTTCAATCATCACTGAACATTGAAGCAGCATTGGATCTTTGAAGTAAGCACTCTACAAATCCATATCCATCATCATTCTTCATAAGTTGAAAGCCTTTATTTGGCCAAGAGTAGCTCAAAGAGGAAGCAAAATCTCTGGTTTTCTGAAGAGTATCTCAAGGTCACAAATCTTCAGGTACGAATTTCCACCATTATAGACATGATTTGAAGATGTTTTCAGGTTCTTGAGGCTTCTTATAAGCTCAAGAACTTGTCTGGCTAGTTGATAGGCCTTTAGAGGCATAGTTGAAAAGTTAGGGCAAACTTTCCTCTGTTCGATTCTCTCATTTCATGAACTTTTTGTGTGTTTTATCACTGGATCCATGTTCTCCTTTACTTCCTCTTCATTTTGGTATATCATTTGTGGAATTCTGGAAGATTGGAGGTTGCAGACGGTGGAGGTGTGACCGGAGAAGGTGACCGGAGGTCATCTCCGGCCGGTGATCTTGGATGCTAGGGTTTTGGTGTGTTCTAATCGTGTCCGTTGATTTTTCATCATCGTGTGGCCACAGTGGTGCCAGCGCATTAAAATAAGCATGCCTTGCACGTGTTTTTTTTTTTAATCAGAGTGACATGCGTGTGGTGTAGTGCATGGTATGGAGTGTGGTCCTTCACGTGTGTGCCTTGGATTTAATTACTTTGACCACGCATTGACCTTGACTTGATCCATTGGCTGAGAATGAGTCAATTTCTGTTGACTGAAGTGCATGCTTGCTATTGTGTTATGCGCTGAATTGGACCTTATTCAGATTGATAATTACACCCCCATGTATTGAAGCCCAATGATTTTGAACTGTCCAATTGCTATGTTCATACCCCCCTGCATTTTGCATTTAATTTTCATTTTTATTTCTTTCTACACGTTTGATTTCTAATTTTTAAAAATACCAAAACATATTGGAAAATTCTACAAAAATTCATGTGTATTCTTAAAACATTTAGGAAATTTTCTATGATTTTATTTTCTGATTTTATGACCATTTTGCCCCTGTTCCATTATTTCTTTTGAATTTCCATTTGTATGCATACTTAATGTGACATATGATTTTGTGCATTTTTGTTCTTGATCATAAAAAATGATTTTGATGCCTTTCTTTTTGCATTGTGGTCACAATATGTTGAGGTATGTTTGAGATTTATGAGGTGATTTTTAAGTCTTTTTTGGATGACTTTTGATGTGTTGCTTTGAGCATGAATGCATGAAACTTCCATGAGACTTTGACCTAATTGTTGAGTGACTTTGGTTCTGATTCATTGCTTGTGGACTTGATATGTTAATGGCATGTGTTTAAGGTGTTTGATTGGTGAAAGTCATAATTTTTGAAGCATGTTTGCTATTTGTTTGAAGCATGAAGTTTAACTTGTTCATTTTGTGAATGCATGCCTCATGTTTGGTTTGCTTGATCATGAAGGCACTTGTGCCATGAGTTGTGGTTTTGTTTGAGGATGTATAGCATGTTAATTGACTTCTGATTGTGACATTTGGGTTTCATCTTTGCATGTTTGATGTTTATCTTGCACCTTAAGTCACTTGTTTCACAAGTATGAACCACATTCGCATCACTTCACCTTTTCTTCTTTGCTTCTTGTTGGATTGAGATTTTGTTTGTTTGATTTGGTATGCTCATTTAGGATAACATTAGGTTGTGTAAATATGAGTTACATTCTGACTTGGAAGCATGTATAGCATTCAATCTCATTTTACTTTGTTTGTCAACTTGTTTGAATTTGATTTGTTCATTATATTTTCTTACTTTACTTGTAAGTGATTGTGCTAGCCATGTAGGGGCTTCGGTAAGTTTCAATTGAGTGTGGATAAGGAATCCACATTCAACTTCTATCCTTTCTCTTTTACAATTCCATGTTTTGTTAAGCACTTATGTGCTTTCTTTTAATAACTCATCACTTTCCCTTTTGAATTACAATTCATCTTCTACTTTGGAAGTGAATTGTTTAATTCTTTCTTTCTTTAGATTTTAGGTTGAAACCTCACAAACCTTTAGGATCACTCCCTTTAATCTTCAATTAGGATTGAGTCTTAGTCCATATAGGTTTTACCTTTTCTCCTCTCTTGAGTCTTTCATCTTCTCATCTCAAAGAAAATTCAAAACATATAATAAACGTAGGCATTTATTGCATTTAGGCCTTTCATATAAAGAAAAGATTATAAGGGGTCTTCTCTTGTAATCTTAGAATGTGTAGCATATAGCCCATCTTGGGTCAATGTGTTAAACATTTGATCTTGTATGAGGGACTTAAATGCAATACTTGTTGAAGGTGCAAATAATAAAAAACACTTCTTCATTTCTTAATCAACAAAAACACTTAATAAACACAAGTATGCTAGTGTGTTTGAACCTTGACAATTGGAGCTAAGTGTGGAGGTCTTCTTCACTCTTAGTGTGCTTTCTTACCCATTCCATCTTGGAATGTGAGAATGTACACATTCCGATGACTAAGATTTGGATACACTGTCGTATGCAAACAAATCCAAAACACTTCCTTCTAAAAGACAAGAAACAAACAATAACGTCTTTCCTTCGGGAATTCTTTTCTCACCTCATTCACTCTCAACGCACGAACGCGCTTCTACTCGTTCTCTTGCAAGATGGTAACGCACTCGGACCAGCGAGCCTGCAACACCTGAGCTAGAACGTAAGCCGTTCTCTAAAAAACACAAACAATCTTTCCCTAGTGAGGGGAACTACGTCGCTCTGATTCTCATGCTCCCGATGAGATACGTAGGCAGTGGGGTAGGGCCCATGCGAGCACTTCTTTTATTTTCCCTACATTTGTTTCTCTTTCTCTTTCCATTCCTTTTCTAGTTCCTCTTTCAGTATTCTTTTCTATCACCCTTTGATCGAGCAAGCAAGCGTGGATCCCATCGGGTACGATGGACGTGAGGGGGTGCTAATACCTTCCTCTCGCGTAACCGACTCCCTTTCCCATTTCTCTTGGTCGTAAGACCATGCTCTTTCCCTTCAGGTTTACGCAGTGTTTCCTTTCCCTCTCTTGGGATAAATACACATTGCTGGCGACTCTGTTCGGTGCCACTTTCGCGTTTGTACTTGGATGAAAATCCCGGGAGCGACAGAAACCAGGATCGAGGGGAAGTTTACATCAGAAACTAAGACCAGTTCCTCGGTAGGAAACCAGGATCAAGGGGAAGTTTACATCAGAAACTAAGACCAGTTCCTTGGTAGGAAACCAGGATCGAGGGGAAGTTTATTTCAAAAACTAAGACCAGTTCCTTGGTAGGAAACCAGGATCGAGGGGAGGTTTATTTCAAAAGAAAACTGAGACCAGCTCCTTGGCTGAAGACCAGGATCGAGGAGAAGTTTACCTTTTCTAAGCATCATTGCTTATCAAAAGAAGATGAATGCGTAAGCTATCATTCATAACCACCATCAAAATTTCAGGTATTCCGATATTTAATCCTCTTGCACCCCGAATGCCCGAATACCTTTGTCATTCACACCTTCGTATCCAAGAAGATTAAATAGGGGCATCTGTCATACCCCAAATTTTGACCACTAAGATTTCCCATCATTGTGCAAATCATCATCACAACATGGAGGAACCATCATACTTCATCAGTCTCCCCAAAGATGGGTGAGCATCCACTACAATCAAAATTAGGGTTTCAAGCCCTCTCTGAGTGCTTAGACAAATGATCAATCAAGGAATGACATGATCTTCAACTTGTCTAACCTCTCAAACATCCACAATGGATTAAAAGGACTCCCACTTCAAGGATTAAGCACAAGGCTGCTCCATTCTAGGTGGATCAAGTCTCAAGATTGACAGTGTCACCAAATTAGGGTTTTGGTCGACCAGGGCCTCCAGATGGAAATTTTTCATCTGGGCACAAGCCAATGATCCAAAACCTAACTTAATATACTCCATGGAACCTCATGGACCCAATCATCAAGTCAATTTGACCTCAGGGGATGCACTCATCAAAATCAGGAATTAGGGTTTCTTGACCTAATTCACCCCTAACTTGACTTTTGGGACAAACCATGAGCCAAGACCTCAAGAGAGGGTTTGAGGGTCTCTAATATACCATATTGATCCATTTGAAACAATGGATTAATCCAAGAAGCTTAAGCAACAAGTCTCAATTTCATCTGCACCATAATTAGGGTTTCGCGAGGAAAGTCAACTGTAACTTTGACTTTTGACCAGGACATGCTCCCAAACCCTATAACATGCACCAATATACCCTATAACAACCATGGAACATGTCCATCAAGTTTGATTTAGGTCAAGGACATGATTTCCTGAAGAATTGCACAGTTTGGAATTCATCTAATAAAAAGTCAACTGTGCACAAAAGTCAACTTTGACTTTTTGAGATTTTTCACCAAAATGGATTTTTAACCCTAAAATGATGTTAATGTATGATTTAAATCATCATTCATCAAGAAAAATCAAGAAAAGTTGGATAACTTGTAAAAGGGGTAACCATAAAACTTAGAAATTTTTCTAAGTCATGAAAAAGTGCCACTAATGCACCAACTTTGGAGGACCATAACTCCTAAACCACAAGGCCATTGTGCCCCATTCAAAGCTTGATTTGTAGATCTCATTGCCCTCTACAAAAGCTTCATACTGACCTATGTCCAAATTCCTCATGGATTTTGAGTTATGGAGTGATCAAAATCAAGAGAAAACACTTTGTTCCAACACTTAGTGAAAATTTCACTAAGTCAGATTTTGCCTTACTTTTTGCCAAATGTAGGGGGATTTTTCACTTGGATTCAAAAGAGATCAAAACCAAACATGTTCAAACAATTTTTTTATCATGTAAGGGCTTTCCAAAATGGTCAAGAACATTACCAAATTCAACTTACACCATGAGATATGACATTGGCAAGTTGCCTTGCTGAAATCTGTCAAAGGCAAGGCAGAATTTGCAATTTTGCTCGATTTGCCAAAATCAGCCAAATTCAAATGCTCCTATCCACTTGGACACATCTGAGGATTGAATCTAAAGGGGACAATCACTGAGCCAAGCCTCCAAAGTCCATGGAACAAGAAATAGCATGTTGAACCTAGAATGGCCAAAATAGGGACAAGACTCCAAATTTGGATTGAAGCATTCAATGGAAGCATCAAGGTGGCATGGACTGAGCCATTCTCATCTGAAATCAGTCAAGACTTATCCAAGACCAAGGGAACCAAAGCTCTGTGCCCTAACCTCTAGTCAATGGCTAGAGGAGACTTGGATTTTCATTTGCCAACATTGGCCAAACCTACTTAGCAGTTGCCATTCACTATTCCTTGCAAAACAAACTTGCTCTACTATAAATAGAGCTCAATTGTGTTCAGTTTAAGTACACCAAAGGCCTACAACACTTGCCTTTCTCAAAATCTCTTTCTCTTGGCAAAAATGCCTTTCTTAGCAAGGTAACTATCAGGTTTTGAGCTAGAGGGCAATTCCACTCAAACCAATCACTCACACACCTCATATACATCACATATGAGCTGATCAAACACTTAAACAACAACTGGAACATTGATTTCTCAGAATCACCAGTCAATTGCTCAAGGTTTTAACCAAAGTGCAGTTGAGATGCCATGAAGTGATCTAGCCAATTTCCATCAAGTCCAAGCATTTAAACACACTCCATAGCACCTAGGGAAGCTGTTCAGATCATCACAACACAACTGTAACACCTCCTACACAAATCAGGATCACCAGCTGCAAGTGGTAAGCATGAGCTCTTCTAACTCTATGATCCATGCAATTTTTGCTGCACAATAATTTGGCCATATGTTCATAATCATGCATGGAATGTTTTCCCTCAATTAATTGCTTTGTTTGAATCGTGTATCAAAAATCCTAGCCTTCATGCAGAAATTAGGGTTCTTGAGGTTTCTTCGTGATTTCATGTTTTATGTTTAATTTAAATGAAATTAAGTGCTGTAGACATGATCGTGAGGTTGAAACGAGTTGATTGGTATGTGGATTGCATGATATGGTTAAGTATTCAGTGAGATTGAATGGAAAACGCAAATCTGGGAAACTCAGAACACGCGCGTGTTCTTGGTGTGTTCTTGGCGCCATTTTCAGAAATTTGAATATTTGAATTTTGTGATTTTTGTTTAATTGATTCAAAAATTAATTTCTCTCCGAGTTTTAATGATTTTGAGTTGATTCTTTTTTTAATAATTCACAAAAATGTTAAAATATTTTATTTTATCAAAAAATCCCAAAAATATTATTTATTTCATATAATTGATATTTTTGCAAAGAATTAATGTTTTAATTGTTTTTGACATTTTAAATATTTTTTCCACATTGATTTTGCAACTTTTAATGCTTTCTAATTATTTTGTAGGTCAATAATTAATTTTTGAAGCATTAATCCAAGATCACAATTTTTTTTCCATATGTTAAACAATTTTGATCATTTTAATTGAATTTTTATTCAATTAAATACATTTTTGAAAACAAATTAGGGTTTTTGGATTAATTCAACCCTCATAAATCATTTTCAAAACACTTTGGGCCTCTAATAGAGTGTAAGACCCAATCCTTTTTTTGACCAAACCATTTTTGGGCCTCAGTATTGTATAAGTCCCGATACCGTCAAAAACAAACGGCGCGATCGTCGCCTTTTGAAAAAATAACCTTTTGGGCCTCTGCTTGAGCTATAAGACCCATTCAAAACTTTTGGGCCTCTAATAGAGTGTCAGACCCAACCCCCTTTTAACCAAAAACATTTTGGGCCTCACTTATTGTATAAGTCCCTTTGTGTTAAAAGAAAATCTCGGCGCGATCACCATTTCAAACGGAAAAAATCATCTGGCCCTACCCTCGTGTTATAAGCCCCACTCTTTTTCTTTAAGACTTTTTGGGCCTCTTGAGAGAGTGTAAGACCCATCCCTTTGTACAGAAAACCTTTTTGGGCCTCAATCACTTGTATAAGTCCCTCTGTACAAATTCAAAACAACAGTGCGCTCACTGATAAAACCCTGGGCCTCTCCTGGAGCTGTAAGCCCCAAATCTCTTCATTTCAAAGCACTTTCTCCTTTGATTTTGAATATACTGTTGTTTTCAATCTTTCTTTGTTGAACAACTAACCAAACAGCATGTAAGCTCTACAACCGAGTAAGTGGTTATTGCTTTCATTTACCGCTTTCATATACATATAAACTGTATTGTGGGGCTGTTTCACTGTAAGTCTTGTTTCATAAACTCATATCAACTGTGTAATAATAGTATAGATATTTAGAGTTTCCCCGGCAACTACGTCTAGCATTAAGCCCGTTGATCACTCTTAAAAATAGTCTAAACTAGATCCCCATAGGATTACCAGACACAGTCTTCCCTCCTCTTGGGGTTAAACAATATGGAGACATGAAAGGCAGCATTCTCTGTGAACCCTTTCATAGACTGTCACTCATAGAAGTTGTCAAAGAAACTCTATTCCCCAGAGATGATATTTTCTCCGTGAATGGCATCTCTTGAGTTTCTTCCAAATTCTCGAACTTTCCTGGCTTGATTTATTCTCGGTGAATGGCATGTCTTGAACTTCTCGGGGTTTGGGGACCCACAGGCTTCTTAAAAGCATTTGTCAAGGAACTCTACTCCCCAGAGATGATCTTTTCTCCGTGAATGGCATCTCTTGAGTTTCTTCCAAATTCTCAAACTTTCCTGGCTTGATCTATTCCTCGTGAATAACCTGTCTTGAATTTCTCGGGGTTTGGGGACCCGTCGGCTTCTTAAAAGCATCGGCCTCCTCTTGGGCATCGTACAAGGACCCACAGGCTTCCTAAAAGCAACCCCGCCTCCTCTTGGGCTTAGTACAAGGACCCTACGGCTTCTTAGAAGTATTCACAGCCTCCTCTTAGGCTTCGTATAATGATCTCTTCCCCCGGGAATGATAGCCTCCTCTTGGGCTTAGTACAAGGACCAATCGACTTCTTAAAAGCTTCCAGCCTCCTCTTGGGCTTCATACAAATTGTCCCGACGACCTCCTAAAGGCATAGGAACAGAAATCAGTCATCTTAATAGAACAGTCTTTCCAAGAGTCTACTACTGTTTCTTAAAGCATAGTACAAAAGATGAAACTCTAGACTTGGACAGTCTAATTTCCTTGAGTTTTCCAGACATTCTCAAGTGACCCCTTCGTTAAATAGGAAGAAAACCGTAGACTCGGACAGTCTCAATACCCTTCGGATTTCCCACTTCCTTAAAGAACAGGAATAACCCGGATCCTCGAATCAAATCCTTGAGTATAGTGTTGCTCATATAAGAACTGATTTTCTCTTTAAATCAGCATACTGGACCTGTCACTCAACTGAAACAGTGCCATAGCTTCCTCTTGAGCTTTGTACAATCATTCTTCCCATCGGAGCCAAACATCGTTTAGCCTCTCTCTCTCGGGCTTTGTACGAGACACATAAGAGACTCCCTCGTTGAGTCAATCACCCTTTCGCCTCCATCTCGGGCTTCGTACGAGATACAAAAAACTCTCTTGTTGAGTCAAACAGCCTCCATCTCGGGCTTTATACGAGATACCAAAAGACTTCATCGTCAAGTCAAAACCTTTTAGCCTCTCTCTCGGGCTTTGTACGAGACACATAATAGCCTCCTGTTAGGCCTTATATAAGAAAACCACTGGTTAATCCAATTAACCTTTTAGCATCAAAGATGTGCCTCGTTCACAGCACACAAACATCAACAACTCCTTCCCTTTCATCTAATCGCTGTAAGCGGCAAGCCTCTGGATCATCTACATCTATGCCAATGTCCCTCTTTTAGCATGAGAAATTCCTAAGGAAAGATAGCATTACTCTACACTGAGTTAAAGTCTTCTCCTTTAGGTTAAAATCCCCTATAAAGGAAATTATGGCATTGCCGGATTCACATATCCCGGTTAAAGTAATTCTCCTTTATAAACAGTTGTGACATACAACCCCCTCTTTAGATGTGACAAATTCTCTCTAAAGTCAACACTTTTAGCTTCACGTCTTGGGCTTTAAACAAGATACATATCACCTTTTTCACTTCATGTCTTGGGCTTTGAACAAGACACCAAAACACCATTTCCTCCCATAGAATAGGAGGAACTACGATCGCTCTGATTTCCCTGTTTCAGTAAACGGGAATACGTAGGCATAAGATTGAAAGAAAAATCTTAGCGAGCACACTAAACAAAAACCCAAAATCCCATACTCTCATCAAAAGCATCAGTCCTAACATCCTAATCCTTGTTCCCCGCTATAAAGTCCTAGAAAGAGAAAAGAATACCGTATTGGCGAAAATACAAATAACCAGTACAAAGGCCCCCCCACATTGATAGCATTCGTAACCTAACAGACCGCTTTTTAAACTCAGTATGCAAAGCAGGGTTAATTGGAGACATCTATTTCCCTTCCTTCATCAGCTTCAATAGGATAAAAAATGAATCGACCTATAGTAAGCTCAACCACAGAGAGCGACCAACGCTTAAGAACCGCGTCCAAAATCGCTCGCTACAACTTCCTCATACCCTTCCTACATTCGAACTGACGATGTCCTAATTCACCACACCCAAAACATCTCAGAGAATTAGACATACCTCCTCCACTTGGCCTTCTCTCAAAATTACCCCTTTGCTTACCCTTATCTGCCGGTGTCACATAAGGACCACCACGAAACTGTTGCTTCCCTTTCCTCTCGTTCACACTCTTATAGTGAGTAGAACGAGACTTACTATCCTCCTCATAAATCCTACAACAATCCACCAAGTCTGAAAACCTTCGAATCCTTTGGTAACCGATTGCCTGCTTTATCTCAGGACGCAATCCGTTCTCAAACTTCACACACTTAGAAAATTCCGCAGTCGCTTCCGCATAATGTGGATAAAACTGCACAAGCTCCACAAACTTAGCAGTATAGTCAACAACAGACATACTACCTTGTTTCAATTCCAAGAACTCAATTTCCTTCTTTCCTCTTACATCTTCAGGAAAATACTTCCTTAGAAACTCAATGCTAAACACAACCCAAGTGATCTCCTCATCAGCAGCTTCCAACACATGACGTGTACTAACCCACCAATCATTAGCTTCTCCCAGTAACATGTGAGTACCTAGTCTCACCTTCTGATCCTCATCACAATCCATCACTCGGAAGATTCTTTCAATCTCCTTAAGCCAAATCTGTGCACCATCAGGATCATATCTTCCTTTGAAGACGGGCGGTTTATTCTTCCTGAACTCATCATTACCCGCAAAATTAGGTGCACCCTGCATAGCCCGAGCCATAGCTTGCATAGCCTCAGCCAAAGCAGCATCATTCCTACCAGCCATATTCTATTCATTTCCAATAACAGCAACTATGGTTAAACAAACAGCTCACCCAACCACAAACACCGACAAGGACTGACACAAACTGACATGGACTGGCTCTGATACCACTGAATGTAACACCCCCAGTCTATACCCCCAACAAATAAAGCGATAACAAATATTCAAAATTTCATCAGAGTATATTTAAAATATTCACGGCATAGACTGAGGGGTCACATCAATTGAAACAAACACACATAAACCTGCTCATATAGATATGCAACAATTCAGGTAGCATAACAAAGGAACCTAGTTCCTAACACCCACAATTCAGATACAGAATAAAAGCGGAAAATCTGTAAATGAATCTCATGTATATACATCATAAAAAGTTAGTCTGTCATATACAACATCATACATGTACAATCCAAAAGATACATGTATACATAATACAAATAACCACACTCGATCTCCCCGACTACCCGGTGCTACATATCAGAGCCGACCGACAAAAGAATGAAGACCTAAGCTTCACAAAAAGACCTCCAGCATCTAATCTGCAATGCCTCATAGAGCATTTAAAACAGCAGAAGGGTGAGAAACACAATCATAATATAATTGCATACAATTATATATAACACAAAAACACACATATAAAATATTCTCACCACAGATTATACCAGAATTCAAACACCAAACAACACAATGTATATTTCATATATCCATCACCAAGGTATATCAACCATGCACAATATAAATATCACCAACATATATACATATATCAACTCATCAATTTCATCCACAATTCCACACACAATCAATCCATCCATGATTTTCCACACATAATGCATACCTTCACAATTCTCACACATAATCAATCCATTCATGAGTTTCTCCACACATAATGCATACATTCACAATTCTCACACATAATCAATCCATTCATGATTTATGCAAATGCACAGAGACCGACACAACGACTCAATGCAATGCACATGCGGTACCATCCATCCATCATTTCTCAACATTAGTTCACTCAGGAACTATTAGAATCATCGCTTGTTACTCAACGTAACTCTCCGTTGGGTAAACGATGTTCCCCGTCGCTTTAAGTCCTCTTGATATAAGGCGCACGACGTTTATGGATCACTTTAAGTCCTCTTTGTATAAGGCGCACGATCTGTTCGCTTTAAGTCCTCTTTGTATAAGGCGCACGATCGTCTATAATCATCGCTTTAAGTCCTCTTTGTACAAGGCGCATGATGTTATAGCAGATTCCCTCTGGAACCGATTCGTCACTCACACCCACTAGGGCACACGACATCACAAGAATGCATATCATGATGTTTGGCATACAATGACTCATGACATTCAAATGCACACATATACACATCCATAATCATGCATATATCATCAAATACAACACATTGCATTTACTAGCCCTTAGGTCACAAACTATCATCACAACATCTTATCACATGCATTTCCATCACACAACAGCACACAAGTCATACAACATTCATATCAACAGCATATTGCATAATACACATCAACTACACACTCTTACAATGGTACAAGTTGACAAAACGACACTATTCCAATTCCCGACATAATTAAATCGTCCACTAGTTTAAAAACCAATAATATAAGAAAAAACATGTCAAAAGCTTTCCAACGCACCAAACCGCGCCTCAAACCGGCTCACGGATTAAAAGTTATAAAGAAAACAAATTGGGAAAAACTGCCATGTTCGCAATGCGAAGCTCCTAGCGAGTCCTTCGCTTCCTCATTCGCAGTGCGAATGTCCCAGCGAACCAAGTCAGAACTGAAAATAGCCTAAAAATTCCTAACATTCGCAGTGCGAACTCCCAGCGAATCTTCGCTTCCCCCTTCGCAGTGCGAGTCTCCCAGCGAACCAAGTCAGAGAGGAAAACAATACAAAACAACACAAAGTTCGCAGTGCGAGTCTCTGGCGAATGCTCGCCCTCACCTTCGCAGTACGAATAGCCAGCGAATGCTCGCTTTCCCCTTCGCTAGGGGATTCGCAGTGCGAACCTGCAAAACCAGAAAACCCAGCAGCGCCGTTACACACTCCAAAAACCATATTTTCCCCACCAAAACACTTCCAAACCAACACATAACAATCAGAACATAATCTAATCATGGTAACAAGTATTCTACCGCATTTACACCGATTTCCAACCGCGAAAACATCGATTTCTCTCTTCCGACCTAAAATCGAAAAGCTATGAAACACAACAAACAATCCAATACACACATACATAATCATACAAAAGCATAGTATAATCGAGTTTCACACCCTTACCTGATTTAATCGTGTTTAGAAAAGTCGGTTGATCGATTCCTAGATTTTCCAAGTTTTCTCTCTTTTCTTCTCTTCTTTTCTTTCTTCCTCTTTTTCTTCTTCTCTTTTTCTTTCCTTTCTATTTTTCTCTCTTTCTATTTCTATTAACTTAAGAAAAATTAAAGTGAAATGACCAAAATACCCCTACACTCAAATATCTCGCAAACGCTCCCAAAACGCGATAAAATATAATCACGACGAAAAATAGTATATTAACACATAAAAGTCAAAAATAAAATAATATAATAATAAAATAATCCAAACGACTCAATTAAATAAAACAGACTAAAACTGGGGCATAACAACTCTCCCCCACTTAGAAATTTTCGTCCTCGAAAATATTACCTGAGACGAACAACTCCGGATACGACTCCCGCATCCGACTCTCCAACTCCCAAGTCAAATTGCCCTCAGCAGCACCTCCCCACGCCACTTTCACAAGCGCAATATCCTTGCCTCTTAACCGCTTCAACTCGCGATCCAAAATACTCACTGGTAACGCCTCAACCGTAAGGTTCTCCCTTACCTCAACCTCATCCATCGGAATCACATGCGACGGATCCGGAACATACTTCCGAAGCTGTGAAACATGAAACACATCATGTAAATTCGAAAGACTCGGCGGCAACGCCACCCGCTAAGCCACAACACCCACTCTCGCGAATATCTGGTAAGGACCAATAAACCGAGAAGTAAGCTTCTTCGACTTCAATGCACGACCAACACCCGTCACCGGTGTAACTCTAAAAAATACATGATCACCCTCTTGAAACTCAAGATCTTTCCTCCTTCGATCATGATAACTCTTTTGCCTACTCTGAGAAGCCTTCATTTTCTCACGAATAAGTTTCCCCTTTTCTGTAGTCTGTTGAATCAATTCCGGTCCAACCACCAAACTCTCACCAGATTCGTGCCAACACAACGGTGTTCGACATCTTCGTCCATACAACGCTTCAAACGGTGTCATCCCAATACTCGAATGGAAACGGTTATTATACGTGAATTCAATCAACGCAAGATAACTATCCCAAGCACCACCTTGTTCCAGAACACAAGCCCGCAACAAATCTTCTAACGACTGAATCGTTCTCTCCGTCTGTCCATCCATCTGCGGATGATAAGCCGAACTCAATCTCAATTTAGAACCCAACGCATTTTGTAAACTTTCCCAAAATCTTGAGGTAAACCTCGGATCTCGATCCGAAATAATACTCAACGGAACCCCATGTAGTTTCACAATCACACTGATATAAATCTCTGCCAACCTTTCCAAAGAAAAACTGATGTCAATCGAAATGAAATGCGCCGATTTAGTCAGCCTATCCACAACCCCCCAAATCACATTATGTCCCCGCTGAGTGTTCGGCAACCCTGTCACAAAGTCCATAGAAATGTTATCCCATTTCCACTCAGGAATATCCAACGGTTGCAACAAACCACTAGGCTTATGATGTTCCACTTTAGACTTTTGGCACGTCAAACATGAATACACAAACTGAGCCACATCTCTTTTCAATCCAGACCACCAGAAAATCTTCTTCAAATCTTGGTACATCTTATTAGCTCCCGGATGTATACTCAAACTACTCCGGTGTCCTTCCTCCAAAATCATCCTTTTCAATTCCGCATCATCAGGAATACAAATCCTACCACAAAACCTCAAAACACCCTGATCATCCACTTTAAAGTCACCCTTTTTACTTGTATCTCCAACCGTCATCAAATCCACAAATTTCACATCCAATTTCTATTTCTCTCTAACGGTCAACAGAAAATCATTAGTAACCTTCAACATACCAAGCCTCACACTGTCAGACGTCAATTCGCACACCAAACTCAAATCTCTAAACGCTTCCAAAAGTTCCCACTCCTTAACCATCAAAACAGACATATGCAACGATTTTCGGCTCAACGCATCGGCTACCACATTAGCTTTACCAGGATGGTAATTCAAGCTAAAATCGTAGTCCTTCAAAAATTCCAACCATCTACGTTGCCTCATATTCAACTCTTTCTGATCAAACAAGTATTTCAAACTTTTATGATCGCTAAAAACTTCGAATCTTGCACCGTAGAGATAATGCCTCCAAATCTTCAACACAAAAACCACAGCCGCTAATTCAAGATCATGAGTAGGATAATTTTTCTCATGCACTCTCAATTGCCTCGAAGCATAAGCTACAACCTTACCTTCTTGCATCAACACTCCACCTAGCCCAATCAAAGACGCATCACAATACACCACAAACGGTTCAGTAGGATTCGGCAAGATCAAAATCGGAGCTGTCGTCAATCTTCTCTTCAGCTCCCTAAAACTTTCCTCACACCGAATATCCCAAATAAACGCTTGACATTTACACATCAACTGGGTCAATGGAAGTGCTAACTTAGAAAAACCTTCAATGAACCTTCTATAATATCCGGCTAAACCCAAAAAGCTTCTAATTTCAGTAACAGATCTCGGAGCCTCCCATTGTAGAACTGCTTCTACTTTAGATGGATCCACCGCAATACCGTTACCTGAAATCACATGACCAAGAAAATTCACTTCCGACAACCAGAATTCACACTTGGACAACTTGGCAAAAAGTTTCCTTTCCTTCAAAACCTGCAACACAATGCGCAAATGCTCCGCATGTTCCTCCCGGGACTTAGAATAAATCAAGATATCATTAATAAACACAACAACAAAACGATCCAAATGCTCGTGGAAAATACGATTCATGTACTCCATAAACACACCTGGCGCATTAGAAACCTCGAACGGCATCACAGAATATTCATAATGACCGTAACGTGTCCTAAAAGCCGTCTTTTGAATATCTTCCTCTTTCACCCTTATCTGATGATACCCCGACCTCAAGTCAATCTTACTAAACACACACGCACCTACCAACTGGTCCATCAAATCATCAATTCTCGGAAGAGGATACTTATTCTTAATTGTCACCTTATTCAACTGGCGATAATCAATACACAATCGCATACTTCCATCTTTCTTTTTCACCAATAAAATTGGAGCACCCCATGGTGACATACTTGGCCTCACAAACCTCTTTTCCAACAATTCGTTCAATTGCTTCTTTAACTCAACCAACTCAGATGCCGACATTCGATATGGTGCCATCGATACAGGTCTAGTACCAGGAACTAGATCTATAGAAAACTCCACCTCTCTTTCTGGCGGTACATCTGAAATATCCTCTAGAAACACCTCCGGAAAATCACACACAACAGGAAACACATCAAGTGAAACTTGACTATCCATAGTCAACGATGCAAACAACCCGAACAATTGAGCTTCGTCCGCCAAAAGTTTCTTCAACTCTTTGGTAGATAAGAAACTCGACTCTTCGTCTTCTTCAAGAGAAGGAAATCTTACTAGCTTAACTCTACTCCCCAAGATGAATGTATTCTCCGTGAATGGCATCTTTGAGTTTCTTCCAACTTCTCGAACTTTCCTGACTTGATCTATTCCTTGTGGATAGCTTGCCTTGAATGTCTCGGGGTTTGGGTACCCACTACGGTCATAATCTTGGACCTTAACTAAGGAACCCTCTTCAAAAGCTAAAAGTCGCTGGATAGTAAACCTCGCACGTTTACCAGTGGTTTTTATCTTTAAAAGAGTTATCTCTCCTAATGGAAAGGAGATGATAGACCCACGGGCTTCTTAAAAGCATCGGCCTCCTCTTGGGCATTATTCAAGGACACTACGGCTTCTTAGAAGTATTCACAGCCTCCTCTTAGGCTTCGTATAATGATCTCTTCCTCCGGGAATGATAGCCTCCTCTTGGGCTTCGTACAAGGACCCGTCGGCTTCTTAAAAGTTTCCAGCCTCCTCTTGGGCTTCGTACAAATTGTCCCGACGACCTCCTAGAGGTATAGGAACAAAACCTAGTCATCCTCATAGAACAGTCCTTTCATAGAGTCTACTACTGTTTCTCAAAACATAGTACAAAAGATAAAACCCTAGACTTGGACAGTCTAATTTCCTTGAGTCTCAAAGACATTCTCAAGTGACCCCTTCGTTAAATAGGAAGGAAACCCGCAGACTCGGACAGTCTCAATACCCTTTGGATTTCCAGTTTCCCCAAAGAAGAGGAAACAACCCCGATCATCAGATCTAACCCACGAGTACAGTGATGCTCATATAAGAACTGATTTTCTCTTTCAAAATCAGTATGCTGGACCTGTCACTTAACTGACATAGCCTCCTCTTGGGCTTTGTACAATGACTCTCCCTAGCGGAGTCAAACAACGTTTTAGCCTCTCTCTCGGGCTTTGTACGAGACACACAAAGACTCCCTCGTTGAGTCAAACAAACAATAGCCTCCATCTCGGGCTTCGTACGAGACACAAAGACTCTATCGTCGGGTCAAAAACTTTTAGCCTCTCTCTCGGGCTTTGTACGAGACATAAAATAGCCTCCTCTTAGGCTTTGTATAATGATTTTCCTAGCGGAAGATAGCCTCCTCTTAGGCTTTGTATAAGAAAACCACTGGTTGATCCAATCAACCTTTTAGCATCAAAGTTGTGCCTCGTTCACAGTACACAAACATCAACAACTCCTTTCCCTTCATCTAATTGCTGTAAGCGGCAAGCCTCTGGATCATCTATATCCACGCCACTGTCCCTCTTTTAGCATGAGAAATTCCTAAGGAAAGATGGCATTGCTCTACACTGAGTTAAAGTCTTCTCCTTCAGGTTAAAACCCTTTCTTCGGAAATTATGGCATTGCTCGGATCCGCGTATCCCAGTTAAAGTAATTCTCCTTCTCCCCTCTTTAGAGATGACAAATTCTCTCTAAAGCCGAGATCTTTCAGCTTCACGTCTTGGGCTTTGAACAAGACACAAATAGACCTTTCAGCTTCACATCTTGGGCTTTGAACAAGATACAAACCACCTTTCGCTTCACGTCTTGGGCTTTGAACAAGACACCAAAAACCAATTTCCTCCCATAGAATAGGAGGAACTACGAACGCTCTGATTTTCCTGTTTCGGTAAACGGGAATACGTAGGCATAAGATCGAAAGAAAAGATCTTAGCGAGCGCAATCAACAAAAAACCCAAATCCCATATCTCCATCAATCAAAAGCAGTAATTCAAAAGCATCAGTCCTAACATCCTAATCCTTGTTCCCCGCCAGAAACCTTCTGCCCAGGTAAAAAAGAAAGAAAACAGTATTGGCGAAAATACAAATAACCAGTACAAAGGCCCCCCACATTGATAACATTCGTAACCTAACAGACCGCTGTTTAAACTCAGTATGCAAAGCAGGGTTAATTGGAGACATCTATTTCCCTTCCTTATTCAGCTCACAATAGGATAAAAAATGAATCGACCTGTAGTCAAAGCTCAAACCGCAGAGAGCGACCAACGCTTAAGAACCGCGTCCAAAATCTCTCGCTACAGAAAAGTGGCGCCCACCGTGGGGCGATTTCTGATTTCCTTTTTCTTCACTTGTGTAAAAACCACAGATTGGGGCTTCCGCCGGGGAACCCATTTTCTGTCAGGAACTTAGGAATCATAGCTTTATAAGTCTAGGATGTTTAGGACAAATATATATACTACTTTTCCTAATTGCTATACATGTTTATTTTTCTGCTACTGGGAATGCGTGTGATGCCGCATGTGGTGAGAATGAGTATACACTTAAGATAAGTGATGGCGACGGGGTCGACCATCAACCTCAGTGGAGGCTGACCAACGCAACCCATTCACTCTTCTAGCCAATGAGCCGGTTGTTAAGTCTGAGAAGCTGAGGAGCCAAACCCTTTCGTAGTGCAGAAACTATCGGAAATAGTTGTTACGCGATACTACCCTCATTTGAGGCTGGTGATCTATTCTCGGTGAATGACACTTACTCTAAGATTGCTCTACAACTCGCTGGCGATCCGCTTGTTGTTTTGTTTTCCTGGGAGGAGCTGATGATAATGAGTACAGGTACAGAAATCACCTTAGTATAAACCTTTGAGGATGGGTAGAGCCTTGACTTCATGAGAACGACCCTTTGACCCCATGTTTTTTCTATGTTTTTGTGTGCTGCATTCATGCATCCATTTAATAAAACATTAAAACACTCAAAAAACTTTCTCTCATAGTCTCTCTGTTTTTCAAATTAAACTAAGACAGTGATTGCAAATATCAGAGAAAAAGATTGCATTAATGGATTTCGGTAGAAGGAGAACTCGCCAGTATACCTTCAAGGTTCCAAAGCTAGAGGATTTGAGAAGGTTAGCAAGGATGATCGTTAACCCAGAGGCTTTCAGAGCCAAGCACGGTGGTTTGCTACCACTGTTAAGAGTCCATGTGATTAAGGGGATCCTGGACGCGCTCATTCAGTTCTACGATCCGGTTTATCACTGTTTCACATTCCCGGATTACCAGCTATCACCAACGCTGGAGGAGTATTCTCATCTGACTGATTTACATATCACTGATCGAGCTCCATTTTCTGGACTGGAAGAAATTCCAAAGAATCAGACTATTGCAATAGCAATTCATTTGGACGAGTCTGAGGTCAGGACTCACATGACCACTAAGGGTGGCATCCAAGGTTTGGCAGCCCAGTTCTTGACAAAAAAGGCTCTATACTTCGCTAGTATAGTTAACGGGACTGCTTTTGAAAGCATCTTTGTCTTGCTCACCTACGGATTATTTTTGTTTCCCAACATCAATAACTTCGTCGATATCACCGCTATTAAGGTTTTTCTCATTGGAAACCCTGTGCCAACTTTGCTCGCAGATGCGTATCATTCTGTACACTTAGGAAATTTGTACAGCGGAGGGGAGATCACATGCTGTGTACCTCTGCTTTATAAATGGTTTATCTCACACTTGCCCAAGTCTGCTGCTTTTTGGGATTGCAAGAGTGTCTTACGTTGGTCGCAGAAGATCATGTCTCTCACCAATTCCGATATAGATTGGTGTAATAGGATTTATGAGGGAATCAGAATCATTGACCGTTGTGGAGACTTCCCCAGCGTACCCCTCATAGGAACTAAAGGAGGAATCAACTATCATCCGATATTAGTTCTTCGTCAATTTGGATACCCGATGAGGCTCGTTCCGCAGAACGCTCATCTGGAAGGTCTTTTCTTCAAAGAAGGAGAAAATGACAGAGCACTAAAGATGGAAATAGTGCAAGCTTGGAAACAGGTTCATAAGAAAGGACGAGAGTCTCTGGGAAAACCGGACTGTGTCTCGGTGGAGCCTTATCTCCATTGGGTACAAACTAGAGCTCTCAAGCTAAAGATGCCTTATCCTCGTTACGGAATTCTTCCACTGAGGGAAACTGTCATGTACTTCATGACGGAAACTGAAAAGCTTCAGGTTACTCTCAACAAAGTTCAAAAGGAAAGAAGATCTTGGAAGAACAAGTACCGCACCCTCGACGTAGAGTGTATCCAAATACAGCAACTACTAAAAGAGAAAGATGCTCTGATTGAAATTTTGGAGCAGCACGCTGTAGAGAATCAAGATGACCAAAGGAATTTGCTCGCTCCTTTCACCTGGCAAAGGAATGACAACCCGACAACGGCCCAAGCGCCCCGGTCAAAGAAGAGGACTCGGGACCCATTAGTTTAGATTTCTGTTTCTGCACTTTGTAATCTACTGTATTTCCATTTTTGTAATCCTTTGGAATTCAATAAAAAAGGGTTTCCCCAGTGTTTGATATTTGCAATCTAATTGTCGAAGTTTATTTTGATTAAACCAAAAAAACAATTAATATAATCATTGCATTCATCATTCTCACATCGCGTATTCTTCTTCCTTACGAATCTCACGTTTGTGTCTCGATTCTAGAGTCAAACTGTCTCATTCGTATAATACTCGGGCCAATCGTCAGAAAAGGATGGACGATCTTGAGGAAGAAAACAGAGAGTTGAAAGAAGAGATCGACGCTCTGAGAGAGGATATGAGAAAGCTTCGTAACGACATGCAAGCCATGGCAGAAGCTCAGCTACAAAGAACTGTGATCTCAGAGATCACCTCAATGCCCATCATAGAAAAGTATGATCCTAGGTATCAGATGCCGAAAGATCGTCCTTGGGGCATGCCTGTTAACTATATCCCGGAAGGATATGTTCCGCCGATCACTGAAGATCTGGGAATCGCAACAGAAGCCGTTGGGCCTGAAGGTTACAAACTTCGGGAAAGCGAAGATGCCAGGGGCATACTCAAGAATCCTGAAGGTTACAAACTTCGGGAGGCACCAAGACTTACTGCCGTAGTCACGGTACCACCCCCTGTGGTGCACACTGTCCCGGAAGGACAGGTTCCACAGACACCTTCTAGTAAGAAGGAAACTATGTTTGACAAAATGGATGAATTCCAGGAGCAGTTCTTGGAAATGCAGAAAGAGATGCAAGCCATTCACGGTCAGGATCTATTTGGAAAGGACGCCGTAGACCTCTGCTTGGTCCCAAATGTGAAAGTCCCGCACAAGTTCCAAGTGCCCGACTTTGAAAAATACAAGGGTAACTCTTGCCCTCAGAGCCATCTGGTGATGTACGCTCGGCGGATGTCAGCTCAGACGGAGAATCAGGACCTGCTGATTCACTACTTCCAGGATAGTTTAACCGGTGCCGCACTCAAGTACATGGGTTTAAACCGTACTATGATCAGTACATTCAGAGATCTTGGTACTGCCTTCGTCCAACAATACAAATACAATTTGGACATGGCACCCGACAGAGATCAACTCAGATCGATGTCGCAAAAGGAAAAGGAAACCTTTAAGGAGTATGCTCAAAGGTGGCGTGAAATTGCCGCTCAAATTTGTCCACCTCTTGAGGAAAAAGAGATGACAAAAATCTTCTTAAAGACCTTAAGCTCATTTTACTATGACCGAATGATTGCCAGTGCACCCAGTGATTTCACCGAAATGGTCGGCATGGGTGTACGTCTTGAGGAAGCCGTCCGAGAAGGACATTTGGTAAAAGACATTGGATCAACGAGCGGTACTAAAAAATACAGTAGTGCTCTCCCTAAGAAAAAAGAGCAAGATATTGGGAATATCTCTCTCGGAAAGCAAAGGCGACGTTATCATCCAGTAGCAGCTGTTACTCCAGCTATCGGCCCCGCGCCTGTTCCTATGTATCAACCTCAGGTTGCGCAGAGCCAACCTGACCAACAAAGGACACAACAGCCTCTTCAGCAGGCTCGTCCTCCATATAACAACAACCGTACAATACGGCCACCAGGATTTGATCCTATACCCGTAACGTACGCAGAGCTGTTTCATTTACTGCTGGCTAAGGGGCACATTCAGACTAAGTCTCCCCTTTCAGTTCCGGAAAATCCGCCTTTTTGGTTTAAAGCGGATCAAACATGCCCTTATCATCAAGGAGGTTCAGGGCATAACATTGAGACTTGTCTCAATTTCAAATCCGACGTGCAAAAGCTTGTTAGGAGCTGGCTCTTATCTTTCAAAGATACGAATCCTAATGTTCTTACAAACCCGCTGCCTCAACATGAGAAAACTGCAGTCAATCTGATTGAGAAAGAGACTAACAATGTCTATCAAATTCACGATGTACTCTCATTGGGGACCAATCTGGTCAAGATGCATTGTAGACAGAGTGGATATGGCCATGTGCTACCTCATAATTATCACCAGTGTGATATCTGCTCTAAAGACAACCAGGGATGTTCTGTAGTGCAAACAGCTCTACAGGAACAAATGGATCTTGGATGGATCCAAGAGCACCGAGTTCGTGGAGTTAACATGGTTTACACGAATTCCAACATCATTCAAAACCACGACATCCGTGCGATGAATGTCAACTTGGTGGCGATGCACTCAAGGCAAAGCCAGTATCATAATCTGCCGTGGCACGATTACAGTTCCTGTCTGATTTGCTCGGTAAACAAATAGGGATGCTCTTTCATACAAGAGGCCCTCCAGCGTCAGATGGATCTTGGATGGATCCAAGACTACCATGATAGGAACTCCTATCAAATCAACATGGTTCAGATCTTTGACATTCGCGTGATGAATACCAACCTGGTAGAGTTATATGCTGAGCAGGTCCGACTCGGATTCTTAATATCACATGATTATCAAAACTGTAAAGCAGGTTGCGAAAACGATCGAGGTTGTACCCTTGTCCAGAAGGCACTTCAGCACTTGTTAAATCACTGGTGGATGCCAATCTATATGGACGAAGATACTCAGCAGATTAGTATCAATCACAGGAATCCTACTCGTCGTCAAAGTCAGGATGTCCGATCAATGGAAGATAACCTAGTGAAGTTACATTGTATTCAAAGTGGGCGTGGCCAGGTGCCACCACACAACTATGACAGTTGCAGCGTCTATTCGGAAAGTAACCAAGGGTGTTACCTTGTGAGAGCAGCTCTTTAGGGTCAGGTCGATCATGGAGAAATTCGTCCATATCCAGGTTCATGACCCATCATTTGGTCGCCGAACTACCTTGCCGAGCAAGTTGAGGATGTTGTCACGATCTCTGGTCATCACAGGACCAGGGATGTTTTTGCCATCATCCCTCTACTTGACGAATCTAGAGTTCCCAACCGGGAACGGATCAAGATTACTTATGATGGTCAGAAAAATCAGAAAGTCCCCATAGTCATCTATCTACCGGGACCACTACCGTATGAATCAACCAAGGCTATCCCTTACAAATACGGTGCAACAACAATTGAGAATGGAAAGGAAATTCCATTACCCTCCGTTGTGAACATTGCAGACATCAGTCGTGTAACACGGAGCGGTCGAATCTTCAACCGAGGGGTTGGAGAATCCAACAAAGAAAAGGAACTTCAGGCAGAAATTCCTGATCCACCAGTCGGTCAATCTAGTAATCCCTACTTTTCAAAAGACAAAGATGAGATGCTAAAGCTCATCCAAAGGAGTGAATACAACATTGTTGATCAACTGTTACAGACTCCTTCAAAGATCTCAGTATTATCACTGTTACTCAGTTCAGAAGCACACAGAGAGGCTCTACAGAAAGTCTTGGAGCAAGCCTTTGTGGAACAGGATGTAACAATCAGACAATTCGATAGCATTGTCTCTAACATCACTTCCTGTAATAATTTGGGATTTAGTGATGAGGAATTACCTGAAGAGGGTCGCCGTCATAACATGGCGCTCAACATTACAGTTAACTGCCAGGACGATGCTTTAGCCAACGTACTGGTAGACACAGGGTCAGCCCTGAATGTTATGCCGAAGTCCACTTTGATGCAATTATCATTTAAGGGCCCTCCGATGAGAGTCAGCGAGGTCGTCGTCAAAACATTCGACGGATCCAGAAAAACAGTTATCGGCGAAGTTGATCTTCCCATAACTATTGGTCCTCACACTTTCCAAATCACTTTCCAGGTCATGGAAATCCGGGCAACATACAGTTGTTTATTAGGAAGACCTTGGATACATCAGGCTGGAGCGGTTACTTCAACCCTCCACCAAAAGCTAAAGTTCGTCAAGAACGATCAACTTGTCATGGTTTGTGGGGAACAAGCCTTGCTTGTGAGCAGCTTATCATCATCTACTTATGTGGAACCCGAGGAGGTTATTGGAACTCAGTTCCAAGCACTATCGGTGAGCAAGAACGATCTATCTGAAGGAGGAACCTCGATTTCCTCATACAACGATGCTATCAAAGCGGTCGAGAGTACCGATACAATCGGATGGGGACGGCTTGTCATTCCTATTGATAATAAAACAAAGAAGGGTCTGGGTTTTTCTGCGACCTGTACCCAGACAGCCGCCAACGATGAAAGTCTTCATCCCCTTCAAAACTTCTTCCACAGTGGAGGTTTTCTTCACCCAGTGTCTCAGATAGTTCATGCTATCAATGAGGAAGATCCCTCTGACACAGATGAAGAATGGAAGTCCTACCTAACAAGGACGGCTATATGTCTCAGGAAGAGGTGCCTATGCCTTTTTGCTTTCCTACAGAAAGTCTGAGATTTATACCAAGATCAGATGTCGAAATGATCTACGGAGATTGTGATCCGGAAGGATGCCGTGCTCCGCCAAATTCATTAGAGGAAGACACTCCGATGAAAGACAACTTTGACCACAATTACTATGGCCCAATGGATGGCCTGCCAATGTGGCAGCCTTACCCAGGAGACTTGGGGCCAGAAAGTCAGCCGAACAATGAAACTCAGCTGAGCGTCATTGAACAGAATACCTGTGTCCCCACCATGTCATGGGATCAACACTCAGGTCATTCAGAAACTACTCAACATGAAGATGAATTCGCAACGTTTGCAGGACCAGAATTCATCAACTATGCTTTTTCTGAGGTCAACGTCATCGAGAGGGATGACTTCTCCAGTTCCAAAGAAGTTTGGGACACTCTGGGATAACCAAGTGGAAAATACGACTTTATGGTCAAGTACACTGCTCCCGAAAGCTCTCGTATCAGGCTCGAAGATATCCAGTCAACTGGATGGGGAGATACAGCTGAGAGCACCAATGCTATGCAAAATGCAACAGAGGAATCCTCCTACGACAATTCTGCCTGGGAAACAGATTCCAATGATCCTACTCCACCAGAAATCAGCGTCATTTCTGAAGACAAATCAAGGAAGGTGCCAGACTTTGTGATTCACCGAGGAGTTCGCCGCCAATGGGTTACCGTCGAGGTTCCGAAGGTCGTTCTTCAGTCAAAGTAATTGCCATCTTTAACCTTTCACCCTGCCCAGGTGAAACGGATGTTTTGATAGGGCTCGCTTTTTGTAAATTTCCCTCTTCGCTTTGCCCAAAGTGAGTGAGTTTTGTTTTATAGGGCTGTAGTTTCAAGATTCAACTTGTGCATTAATAAAATAACGTCGTTCTGTAATTTCCGCATTATAGCTGTTTTCTCTTTTTGCTTTTTCAGAAAATGGTAATCCTAAAAAAAAAACATTCAATAATAAAAACAAGCAGTAAAATCAAAACACTGCACACACTTACATTTTCTCTATCTCTTCTAAACACGAATCATCACGTCATGCAGATTGCTTGTTTTAAACCCCGTTGAAACATACGATCCGATGCCTTCTTCCAACTTTGAGTTCCCGGTATTCGAGGTTGAAGAAGAAAATGACAACCGAATTCCAGAAGAGATCTCCCGACTACTCAGACAAGAGGAAAGGTCCATTGAACCTCACAAAGAGCCGTTGGAAACGGTAAACTTGGGTTCAGAAAAAGAGAGAAAAGAAATCAGGATCGGAGCACTGCTCAGTCCAACTACCAGAGAGGGTCTGATAAAGCTTCTCAAAGAATTCCCCGATGTGTTCGCTTGGTCCTATCAGGATATGCCAGGGTTGGATACCAGCATCGTGGAACATCACTTACCGTTGAGATCAGAATGTCCACCAGTAAAGCAAAGGTTGAGACGCACTCACCCGGACATGGCCATCAAAATCAAAGAGGAGGTACAGAAACAGATTGACGCGGGTTTTCTTGCTACATCTGAATATCCTCAATGGTTAGCCAACATCGCACCCGTTCCCAAAAAGGATGGAAAGGTCAAAATGTGTGTTGATTACAGAGATATAAACAAGGCAAGTCCAAAGGACGACTTTCCCTTACCACACATTGACATGCTGGTTGACAGCACAGCAAAGTTCAAAGTATTCTCCTTCATGGATGGATTCTCGGGCTATAACCAGATCAAAATGGCGCCAAAAGACATGGAGAAAACTTCGTTCATTACCCCATGGGGTACCTTTTGTTACAAGGTAATGCCGTTCGGTTTGAAGAATGCCGGGGCAAACTATCAAAGGGCCATGACTACTCTGTTTCATGACATGATACACAAAGAAATCGAGGTATATGTCGATGATTTGATTGCAAAATCAAGAACAGAGGAGGAGCACGTTGAACATCTATCAAAATTGTTCGAACGTTTAAGAAAATTCAAGCTCCGCTTGAATCCCAACAAGTGCACCTTCGGTGTCCGTTCGGGGAAATTACTAGGGTTCATCGTCAGCCAGAAAGGAATTGAAGTTGATCCTGACAAGGTCAAGGCCATTCAAGAAATGCCTTCTCCAAAAACTGAAAAACAAGTCAGAGGATTCCTGGGACGTTTGAACTACATCTCCATATTCATATTCCTCATGACCGCGACGTGTGCGCCGAATTTCAAATTACTCAAAAAGAACCAGGATTGCGTTTGGTCAGAAGATTGCCAAACCGCCTTCGACAGTATCAAGGAATATCTGTTGAATCCTCCGATTCTATCACCTCCAGTGGAAGGGAGACCACTGATCATTTACATCACGGTCCTAGAGGACTCAATGGGATGTGTACTTGGCCAACAAGACGAAACTAAACGGAAAGAGTCTGCCATTTACTATCTAAGCAAGAAATTCACCGACTGCGAGACTCGGTACACAATGCTTGAGAAAACTTGTTGCGCTTTGGCTTGGGCAGCCAAACATCTTCGCCAGTACATGATTCGTCATACTACTTGGTTGGTCTCCGAAATGGATCCAATCAAGTACGTTTTCAAAAAACCTGCTCTCACGGGAAGGATTGCCCGTTGGCAAATGTTACTATCAGAATATGACATAGAGTACCATGCTCAGAAAGCCGTTAAAGGAAGTATTTTAGCCGATCATTTGGCTCATCAACCGATTGACGATCAAGAATCAATCGGGTTTGACTTCCCAGACGAAGATGTCATGTATCTAAAGATGAAAGATTGCGGTGAACCGCTACCCAGTGAAGGGCCAGAACCAGGTTCCCAGTGGGGACTTATCTTTGACGGAGCAGTCAATCATTATGGAAACGGAATTGGGGCAATCATTGTTACCCCTCAGGGTTCCCACATTCCTTTCACTGCCAGACTTACGTTCAAATGTATGAACAACGAGGCCGAATACGAAGCATGTATCATGGGTCTCGAAGAAGCGATTGATTTAAGGATCAAAAACTTGGACGTATACGGCGATTCAGCCTTGGTTATCAATCAGATAAAAGGAGATTGGAACACATACCAATCAGGATTGATTCCTTACAAAGACTATGCAAGGAGGTTGTTACCCTTCTTCAACAGAGTTGAGTTTCATCACATCCCTCGTGAAGAGAATCACATGGCTGATGCATTAGCCACTATCTCTTCTATGATTAGTGTAGGTCAATGGAACGACTTACCTAAGATCGACATAATGCGCCTTTAACGGCCCGCTTACATCTTCGCGATTGAAGCAGTCATAGACGACAGACCTTGGTATCACGATATCAAATGCTTCCTTCAGAAACAAGAGTGCCCATCTGGGGCACTCAGAAAAGACAGGAAAACCCTCAGAAGATTGGCTGGAAACTTCTTCCTGAGCGGTGACACTCTTTATAAGAGAAATTTTGACATGGTCTTGCTCCGATGCGTCGACAGACCAGAAGCAGACATGCTCATGAAAGAAATTCATGAAGGATCCTTTGGCACTCATGCCAACGGACGCACAATGGCGTGAAAAATTCTCAGGGTCGGGTATTATTGGTTGACCATGGAATCCGATTGCTACAAGTACATGAGGAGGTGTCACAAGTGTCAGATATACTCCGACAAAATTCATGTACCTCCATCACATCTCAAAGTTCTTTCTTCCCCGTGGCCTTTTTCCATATGGGGAATCGACATGATTGGTATGATTGAGCCCAAGGCTTCAAACGGACATCGGTTCATCCTAGTAGCCATTGACTATTTCACCAAGTGGGTCGAAGCAGCGTCATTCGCCAATGTAACCCGACAAGTGGTGGTCCGATTTATCAAAAACAATATCATCTGCCGTTATGGTGTTCCAAGCGAGATCATTACTGATAATGGATCTAACTTGAACAATAAGATGATGAAGGAGTTGTGTGCAGAGTTCAAGATCGAACACCATAACTCATCTCCCTACCGACCCAAGATGAACGGAGCGGTAGAAGCGGCTAACAAGAACATCAAGAAGATTATTCAAAAGATGGTTGTAACCTATAAAGATTGGCACGAAATGCTACCCTTTGCTCTTCACGGTTATCGAACATCTGTCCGCACTTCAACAGGGGCAACCCCTTTCTCTCTAGTATATGGCATGGAAGCAGTGCTCCCCATAGAAGTAGAGATCCCATCAATCCGGGTATTGATGGAAGCTAAGCTCACCGAAGCTGAATGGTGTCAAAGTCGACACGACGAACTGAACCTGATCGAAGAGAAGCGAATCACGGCACTATGCCACGGTCAGTTGTATCAACAGAGAATGAAAAGGGCGTTCGACAAAAAGGTCCGACCGCGTATCTTCAAAAAAGGAGACCTTGTGCTCAAGAAGATACAATCATTTCTCACTGATTCTCGGGGCAAATGGAACCCAAATTATGATGGCCCCTATGTGGTCACGAAAGCTTTCTCAGGCGGCGCCTTGAGACTTGCAACCATGGACGGAGAGGAATTTGCCTATCCCACGAATGTTGATATAGTCAAGAAATACTTCGCCTAAAACTAAAAAAAAACGTCTCGGTGGATTGAAAACCCGAAAGGGCAGTCCAGGAAAAAGTTAGAGACATGAAAAGAATCATCCCGATGGATTGGAAACCTCATAGTACAATCCAGGCAAAAGTTAGGGATAATGGCAAGTAACTATGTTCAACAGAGGAAAGTCCCTCAGCATCAGTTGCATCATCTATCAGAGGAAATCTCCAGTCAAAGGTCATCTTCGACAGAAGCTCAAGATGTCCCGAATTCAAAGTTGGTAGAAGAATAGTGGTCGTTATGTTTCAACGTAGCCCTTTTCCCTGTAAATTACCATTTTCTAACTTTGTATATACTCTTTGGAATCACGCGTTTGGCTGATCTCCATCTTATCAATAAAATTTGAGCCCTTGTGCTTTTGTTTGTAATTCTTTACTTGTTTTAGCTTTACAGAACGACGTTGTTTAAATTTAACCAGCGATTCTTGAAATAAAACAAAAATAAATTTACTTGTTAAACTTTTTCTGCTTTTAAATTAAAGATGACATTTCTTTTGACTGTTGAACATCAGAAGAACATCGATCGCTTCTCCCGAAGTAAGCGAACTTCAAAGTGCAGAATCAAAGTACTCCTTCTAGACCAGTACTCCTGAATGAAGGATCAATAATGTCAGAGACCATGTTTCGTCTGACATCCTCGGCCGAGTTCTCATCTCCTAAGCCCGATCAACATAGCTCCCAACGAGACTATCTCTCCTAAGCAAGGTGGAATTGCTATTTTGAACCAACGGTACTTCTTCGCCCCGCGATGGCCGAGTATCCAATTGTGTTCATCCATTAGTCTGTATGTCGCGTCTGTTTTGTCAGCATATACATACGTACTTCATGCATTTTTGATTTGCATTTACATTTCATATTGCATCGTTATCACTCTAGCCAGTCTTGTCCCCTAGTGATAAACAGTTTTCTCAATCGAGTTTGTCAGTTCTTTCCTCGTCAGGAAGTGTTGCGTCTGCACAATCTCGCCACCAGTGTATCTTTAGATCAGAGTCGGCACTTGGCCACTTTGATAACTTGAACCTCTGAAAAGCCAGAGAAAACTTTTAATAAACATCACTCTTCGCCATTGAAGATGATATCCTTGCTTTCCCGGATTAAGGAAAATCCACAGAGAAAGCCTCGTGATCAGAGATTCGGCAGCATGCCAGTTTTGCTCCGAAAAACCACTGATGAGAAGGTCATTGGCACCTCAAAATTGGATCCCATCATATGACATTTCTCCGGGAAGATCCCGAGAAAAGTATGATGTAACCCCCAACGAAAACAGTCTCTCAAGAGACTCGCTTTCCCCAGTAGAATCGACAAATGGCGTCTCCAACGGAGAAGTTTGTACAACTCTACAATTCAGACGAATGGGTTCCCCAGCAAGTCTGACATCAAATCTTTTCCCACTCAAATGGCGTCTCCCCAGGAAAATTCGGCGAGAAGTTTGAGGGAAAACCGCTACTAATAGCGTCCCTTGTCAATAAAGTTTATTGACAAAAGAAACTTAGACCAGTTCCTTGGTAGAAAACCAGGATAGAGGGGAAGTTTATTTCAAAAGAAACTAAGACCAGATCCTTGGTAGGAAACCAGGATCGAGGGGAAGTTTATTAAAGAAACTAAGACCAGTTCCTTGGTAGGAAACCAGGATCGAGGGGAAGTTTATTAAAGAAACTAAGACCAGTTCCTTGGTAGGAAACCAGGATCGAGGGGAAGTTTATTTCTGAAACTTAGACCAGTTCCTTGGTAGAAAACCAGGATCGAGGGGAAGTTTATATCAGAAACTAAGACCAGTTCCTTGGTAGAAAACCAGGATCGAGGGGAAGTTTATATCAGAAACTAAGACCAGTTCCTTGGTAGGAAACCAGGATCGAGGGGAAGTTTATATCAGAAACTAAGACTAGTTCCTTGGTAGGAGACCAGGATCGAGGGGAAGTTTACCTTTTCTAAGCATTATTGCTTAGCTAAAGAAGATGAATGCGTAAGCCACCATTCATAACCACCATCAAAATTTCGGGTATTCCGATATTTAATCCTCTCGCACCCCGAATGCCCGAATCCCTTCGTCATTCACACCTTCGGGTCCAAGAAGATTAAATAGGGGCATCTGTAATACCCCAAATTTTGACCACTTAGATTTCCCATCATTGTGAAAATCATCATCACAATATGGATGAACCATCATGCTTCATCAGTCTCCCCAAAGATGGGTGAGCATCCAATACAATCAAAATTAGGGTTTCAAGCCCTCTCTGAGTGCTTAGACAAAGGATCACTCAAGAAATGACATGATCTTCAACTTGTCTAATCTCTCAAACATCCTCAAAGGATCAAAAGGACTCCTACTTCAAGGATTAAGCACAAAGCTGCTCCCTTCTAGGTGGATCAAGTCTCAAGATCGACAGTGTCACCAAATTAGGGTTTTGGTCGACCAGGGCCTCCAGATGGAAATTTTCATCTGAGCACAAGGCAATGATCCAAAACATAACCTAATATACTTCATGGAACCTCATGAACCCATGCATCAAGTCAATTTTGCCTCAAGGGATGCATTCATCAAAAATCAGGAATTAGGGTTTCTTGACCTAACTCACCCCTAAGTTGACTTTTGGGACAAACCATGAGCCAAGACCTCAAGACATGATTTGAGGGTCTCTAATATACCATATTGATCCATTTGGAACAATGGATTGATCCAAGAAGATTGAGCAACAAGTCTCAATTTCATCTGCACCATAATTAGGGTTTTAAGAGAAAAGTCAACTGTAACTTTGACTTTTGACCAGGACATGCTCCCAAACCCTAATACATGATTGAATATACCCTATGACACCCATGGAACATGTCCATCAAGTTTGATTTAGGTCAAGGACATGATTTCCTGAATAATTGCACAGTTTGGAATTCATTTGATAAAAAGTCAACTGTGCACAAAAGTCAACTTTGACTTTTTGAGATTTTTCACCAAAATGGATTTTTAACCCTAAAATGATGTTAATGTATGATTTGAATCATCATTCATCAAGAAAAATCAAGAAAAGTGAGATAACTTGTAAAAGGGGTAACCATACAACTTAGAAATTTTTATAAGTTAAAAATAAAGTGGCAAAGGTACCAACTTTGGAGGACCATAACTCCTAAACCACAAGGCCATTTTTTCTCATCCAAAGATGGATTTGTAGCCCTCATTATCACCTACAAAAACTTCAACTACAAGTCATTCCAATTCATTAAGGATTTTGAGTTATGGAGTGATCAAAGTGGCTGAAAAGTGAAAATGTCACTTTTTCCAACACTTAGTGAAATTTTCACTAAGTCAGATTCTGCCTCACTTTTTACCAAATGTAGGGGGATTTTTCACTTGGAATCAAAAGAGATCAAAACCAAACTTGTTCAAACAGTTGTTGTATCATGTAAGAGCTTTCCAAAATGGCCAAGAACATTGCCAAATTCAACCTACACCATGAGATACAACATTGCCAAGTTGCCTTGCTGAAATCTGTCAAGGCAAGGCAGAATTTGCAACTTTGGTTGATTTGCCAAAATCATCCAAATTCAATTGCTCCTATCCACTTGGACACCTCAGAGGATTGAATCTAAAGGGGACAATCACTGAGCCAAGCCTCCAAAGTCCATGGAACAAGAAATAACATGTTGAACCTAGAATGGCCAAAATAGGGACAAGACTTCAAATTTGGAATGAGGCATTCAATGGAACCATCAAGGTGGCATGGACTGAACCATTCTCATCTGAAATCAGTCAAGACTTATCCAAGACCAAGGGAACCAAAGCTTTGTGCCCTAACCTCTAGTCAATGGCTAGAGGAGACTTGGATTTTCATTTGCCAACATTGGCCAAACCTACTTACCAGCTGCCATGCACTATTCCTTGCAAAACAAACTTGCTCTACTATAAATAGAGCTCAATTGTGGTTAGTTGAGTACACCAAAGCCATCTAACAGATGCTTTCCTCAAAATCTCTTCTTTCACTCCAATTTTGCCTTCTAAGGCAAGTCACTATCGGGTTTTGAGTTTGAGAGCAATTCCAATCAAACCAATCACTCACACACCTCACATACATCACATATGAGCTGATCAAACACTTAGATTACTTCTGAAACATCAATTTCACAAAATCACCAGCTGGTTGCTCAAGGTTTTAACCAAAGTGCAGCTGAGGTGCCACAAAATGATCCAGCCAATTTCAATCAAGTCCAACCATCCAAACACAATCCATAGGGTGTAGGGAAGCTGTTCAGATCATCACCACTCATCTGTAACACCTCCAAACCAAAAATCACTTTAAACTTGCTGTCACGACTTGGAGGTAAGCACATACTTGGTCATCTCTCAATCTATGCATATTTCCTCGCACAATAATTTGGCCATATGTTCATAATCATGCATGGAATGTTTTCCCTCAATTAATTGCATTGTTTGAATCGTGTATCAAAAATCCTAGCCTTCATGCAGAAATTAGGGTTCTTGAGGTCTCTTCGTGATTTTTTGTTGTATGTTTAATTTAAATGAAATTAAAGTACATAGACATGATCGTGAGGTTGAGGCGAGCATAATGATATGTGGATTGCATGATATGATTACGTATTCATGGAGATTGGATAGAAAATGCAAATCTGAGAAACCAAGAACACGCGCGTGTTCTTCAGCTTGTTCTTGGCGCCATTTTTAGAAATTCAAATATTTGAATTTTGTGATTTTGTTTAATTGATTCAAAAATTAATTTCTCTCTGAGTTTTAATGATTTTCAGTTGATTCTTTTTTTAATAATTCACAAAAATGTTAAAATATTTTATTTTCACAAAAAATCCCAAAAATATTATTTATTTCATATAATTGATATTTTTGTAAAGAATTAATATTTTGATTGTTTTTGGCATTTTAAATATTTTTTCTACATTAATTTTGCAACTTTTAATGCTTTCTAATTATTTTTTAGGTCAATACTTAATTTTTGAAGCATTAATCCAAGATCACAATTTGTTTTCCATGTGTTAAACAATTTTTGATCATTTTAATTGAATTTTTATTCAATTAAATACATTTTGAAAACAAATTAGGGTTTTGGATTAATTCAACCCTCATAAATCATTTTCAAAACTCTTTGGGCCTCTTGAGAGAGTGTAAGACCCATCCCCCCTTGTACAAAAACCTTTTGGGCCTCACTCATTGTATAAGTCCCTCTGTACAAGTAAACGGCGCGATCGTCGCCCGTTTAAAAATAAAAATCATCTGGGCCTCTCCTTGAGCTATAAGACCCATTCAAAACACTTTGGGCCTCTATTAGAGTGTAAGACCCAATCCCCCTTTTAACCAAAACATTTTGGGCCTCACTTATTATAAGTCCCTCTGCGTTAAAAGAAAACCTCGGCGCGATCGCCATTTTAAACGAAAAATCATTTGGGCCTACCCTCGTGTTATAAGCCCCACTCTTTTCTTTAAACCTTTTTGGGCCTCTTGAGAGAGTGTAAGACCCATCCCTTTGTACAGAAAACCTTTTTCGGGCCTCAGTCACTTGTATAAGTCCCTCTGTACAAATTCAAACAGTGCGCTCACTGATAAAACCCTGGGCCTCTCCTTGAGCTGTAAGCCCCAAATCTTTCTTTTTCAAAGCACTTTCTCCTTTGATTTTGAATATACTGTTGTTTTCAATCTTTCTTTGTTGAACAACTAGCCAAACAGCATGGAAGCACTACAACCGAGTAAGTGGTTATCGCTTTCGTTTACTGCTTTCATATTATAAACTGTATTGTGGGGCTGCTCACTGTAAGTCTCCTTTCATAAACTCATATCTACTGTGTAATAATAGTATAGATATTTCGAGTTTCCCTGGCAACTACGTCTAGAACTAGGTGACGCCGTTTCATTTATTCGTAGAAATAGACGCCTAGATCCCCAATAGGAGCACCAGATACAGTCTTCTCTTCGGCTGTCCTCCTTAGGAATCGTCAAGAAACTCTACTCCCCAAGATGAATGTATTCTCCGTGAATGGCATCTTTGAGTTTCTTCCAACTTCTCGAACTTTCCTGACTTGATCTATTCCTTGTGGATAGCTTGCCTTGAATGTCTCGGGGTTTGGGTACCCACTACGATCATAATCTTGGACCTTAACTAAGGAACCCTCTTCAAAAGCTAAAAGTCGCTGGATAGTAAACCTCGCACGTTTACCAGTGGTTTTTATCTTTAAAAGAGTTATCTCTCCTAATGGAAATAAGATGATAGACCCACGGGCTTCTTAAAAGCATCGGCCTCCTCTTGGGCATTATTCAAGGACACTACGGCTTCTTAGAAGTATTCACAGCCTCCTCTTAGGCTTCGTATAATGATCTCTTCCTCCGAGAATGATAGCTTCCTCTTGGGCTTCGTACAAGGACCCGTCGGCTTCTTAAAAGTTTCTAGCCTCCTCTTGGGCTTCGTACAAATTGTCCCGATGACCTCCTAGAGGTATAGGAACAGAACCTAGTCATCCTCATAGAACAGTCCTTTCATAGAGTCTACTACTGTTTCTCAAAACGTAGTACAAAAGATAAAACCCTAGACTTGGACAGTCTAATTTCCTTGAGTCTCAAAGACATTCTCAAGTGACCCCTTCGTTAAATAGGAAGGAAACCCGCAGACTCGGACAGTCTCAATACCCTTTGGATTTCCAGTTTCCCCAAAGAAGAGGAAACAACCCCGATCATCAGATCTAACCCACGAGTACAGTGATGCTCATATAAGAACTGATTTTCTCTTTCAAAATCAGTATACTGGACCTGTCACTTAACTGACATAGCCTCCTCTTGGGCTTTGTACAATGACTCTCCCTAGCGGAGTCAAACAACGTTTTAGCCTCTCTCTCGGGCTTTGTACGAGACACAAAAAGACTCCCTCGTTGAGTCAAACAAACAATAGCCTCCATCTCGGGCTTCGTACGAGACACAGACTCTATCGTCGGGTCAAAAACTTTTAGCCTCTCTCTCGGGCTTTGTACGAGACATAAAATAGCCTCCTCTTAGGCTTTGTATAATGATTTTCCTAGCGGAAGATAGCCTCCTCTTAGGCTTTGTATAAGAAAACCACTGGTTGATCCAATCAACCTTTTAGCATCAAAGTTGTGCCTCGTTCACAGTACACAAACATCAACAACTCCTTTCCCTTCATCTAATCGCTGTAAGCGGCAAGCCTCTGGATCATCTATATCCACGCCACTGTCCCTCTTTTAGCATGAGAAATTCCTAAGGAAAGATGGCATTGCTCTACATTGAGTTAAAGTCTTCTCCTTCAGGTTAAAACCCTTTCTTCGGAAATTATGGCATTGCTCGGATCCGCGTATCCCAGTTAAAGTAATTCTCCTTCTCCCCTCTTTAGAGATGACAAATTCTCTCTAAAGCCGAGATCTTTCAGCTTCACGTCTTGGGCTTTGAAGAAGACACAAATAGACCTTTCAGCTTCACATCTTGGGCTTTGAACAAGATACAAACCACCTTTCGCTTCACGTCTTAGGCTTTGAACAAGACACCAAAAACCAATTTCCTCCCATAGAATAGGAGGAACTACGAACGCTCTGATTTCCCTGTTTCGGTAAACGGGAATACGTAGGCATAAGATCGAAAGAAAAGATCTTAGCGAGCGCAATCAACAAAAAACCCAAATCCCATATCTCCATCAATCAAAAGCAGTAATTCAAAAGCATCATTCCTAACATCCTAATCCTTGTTCCCCGCCAGAAACCTTCTGCCCAGGTAAAAAAGAAAGAAAACAGTATTGGCGAAAATACAAATAACCAGTACAAAGGCCCCCCACATTGATAGCATTCGTAACCTAACAGCCCACTGTTTAAACTCAGTATGCAAAGCAGGGTTAATTGGAGACATCTATTTCCTTTCCTTATTCAGCTCACAATAGGATAAAAAATGAATCGACCTGTAGTCAAAGCTCAAACCGCAGAGAGCGACCAGCGCTTAAGAACCGCGTCCAAAATCGCTCGCTACACATACGATCCGATGCCTTCTCCCAACTTTGAGTTCCCGGTATTTGGGGCCGAAGAAGAAGTTAACGAAGAAATTCCAGAAGAGATCTCCCGATTACTCAGACAAGAGGAAAGGTCCATTGAACCTCATAAAGAGCCGTTGGAAACGGTAAACTTAGGTTCAGAAAAAGAGAGAAAATAAGTCAAAATTGGGGCACTACTCAGTCCAACTGCCAAAGAAAGTTTGATAAAGCTTCTCAAAGAGTTTCCCGATGTATTCGCTTGGTCCTATCAGGAATAGCCAGGGTTGGATACCAGCATCGTGGAACATCATCTACCTTTAAGGTCAGAATGTCCGCCAGTAAAACAGAGGTTGAGACGGACTCACCCGGACATGGCCATCAAAATCAAAGAGAAAGTACAAACTCCACTTGAATCCCAACAAGTGCACCTTCGGTGTCTGTTCAGGGAAACTTTTAGGGTTCATCGTCAGCCAGAAAGGAATTGAGGTCGATCTTGACAAGGTCAAGGCCATTCAAGAAACGCCTTCTCCGAAAACTGAAAAACAAGTCAGAGGATTCCTGGGACGTTTGAACTACATCTCCAGATTTATATTCCTCATGACCGCGACATGTGCGCCGATTTTCAAACTACTCAAAAAGAACCAGGATTGCGTTTGGTCAGATGACTGCCAAACCGCCTTCGACAGTATTAAGGAATACTTGTTGAATCCGCCGATTCTATCACCTCCAGTGGAAGGAAGACCACTGATCCTCTACTTAACAGCCTTGGAAGACTCCATGGGCCGTGTACTTGGCCAACAAGACGAAACGAAATGGAAAGAATCTGCCATCTACTATTTAAGCAAGAAATTCACCGACTGCGAGACTCGGTACACTATGCTTGAGAAAACTTGTTGCGCTTTGGCTTGGGCAGCCAAACGTCTTCGCCGGTATATGATTCGTCGTACTACTTGGTTGGTCTCTGAAATGGATTCAATCAAGTATGTATTTAAAAACCTGCTCTCACGGGAAGAATCGCCTGTTGGAAGATGTTGTTGTCAGAATATGACATTGAGTACCACGCTCAAAAAGCCATTAAAGGAAGTATTTTAGCCGATCATTTGGCTCACCAACCGATTGACGATCAAGAATCAGTCGGATTTGACTTCCCAAACGAGGATGTCATGTATCTAAAAATGAAAGACTGCGATGAACCGCTACCCAGTGAAGGGCCAGAACCAGGTTCCCAATGTGGACTAATCTTTGACGGAGCAGTTAATCATTATGGAAACGGGATTGGGGCAATCATCATAACACCTCAGGGTACCCACATTCCTTTCACTGCCAGACTTACATTCAAGTGCACAAACAACGAGGCCGAATACGAAGCTTGTATCATGGGTCTCGAGGAAGCAATCGACTTAAGGATCAAGAACTTGGATGTATATGGCGACTCAGCCCTGGTCGTCAATTAGATTAAAGGAGATTGGAACACATACCAATCAGGACTGATTCCTTACAAAGATTATGCGAGAAGGTTGTTACCCTTCTTCAATAGAGTCGAATTTCATCACATCCCTCGTGATGAGAATCACATGGCTGATGCATTAGCCACTCTCTCTTCCATGATTAGTGTAGGTCAATGGACCGACCTACCTAAGATCGACATAATGCGCCTTGAAAGGCCCGCTTACATCTTCATAATTGAAGCAGTCATAGACGACAAACCTTGGTATCATGATATCAAATGCTTCCTTAAAAAACAAGAGTACCCACCTAGGGCACTAAGGAAGGGCAGGAAAACCCTCAGAAGGCTGGAAGGCAGTTTCTTTCTGAGCGGTGATACTCTCTATAAGAGGAACTTTGACATGGTCTTGCTCCGATGCGTAGACGGACCAGAAGCAGACATGCTGATAAAAGAAATTCATGAAGGATCCTTTGGTACTCACGCCAATGGACACACAATGGAGAGAAAAATTCTGAGAGCAGGGTACTATTGGTTGAAAATGGAATCCAACTGCTACAAGTACATGAGGAGGTGTCACAAGTGTCAGATATACTCCGACAAAATCCATGTACTGCCAACACATCTCAAAATTCTTTCTTTCCCATGGCCTTTTTCCATATGGGGAATCGACATAATTGGCATGATTGAACCTAAGGCTTCGAACGGACATTGGTTCATCCTGGTAGCCATCGACTACTTCACCAAGTGGGTCGAAGCAGCGTCATACGCTAATGTAACCCGATAAGTGGTGGTCCACTTTATCAAAAACAATCTCATCTGCCGTTATGGTGTTCCGATCCAGATCATTACTGATAATGGATCTAACTTGAACAACAAGATGATGAAAGAGTTGTGCGCTGAGTTCAAGATCGAACACCATAACTCATCTCCCTACCGACCCAAGATGAACGGAGCGGTAGAAGCGGCTAACAAGAACATCAAGAGGATTGTTCAGAAGATGGTTGTAACCTACAAAGACTGGCACGAGATGCTACCCTTTGCTCTTCACGGTTATCGGACATTTATCCGCACTTCAACAGGGGCAACCCCTTTCTCTCTAGTATATGGCATGGAAGCATTTCCCCCCATAGAAGTAGAGATCCCATCAATCAGGATATTGATGGAAGCTAAGCATATAGAAGCTGAATGGTGTCAAAGTCGACACGATGAACTCAATCTGATCGAAGAAAAGCGAATCACGGCTCTATGCCACAGTCAGTTGTATCAGCAAAGAATGAAGAAGGCGTTTGACAAAAAGGTTCGACCTCGCATCTTCAGGAAATGAGACCTTGTGCTATAAAAAAGATACAATTATTTATCACTAATTCTCGGGGCAAATGGACTCCGCATTTATGACGGCCCCTACGTGGTCAAGAAAGCTTTCTCAGGCGGCGCCTTGAGACTTGCAACCATGGATGGAGAAGAATTTGCCTACCCCACGAATGTTGACGTAGTCAAGAAATACTTTGCCTAAACTAAAAAAAAACGTCTCGGTGGATTGAAAACCTGAAAGGGCGGTCCAGGAAAAAATTAGAGACATGATAAAAAATATCCCGATGGATTGGAAATCTCAAAGTACAATCCAGGCAAAAGTTAGGTATAATGGCAAGTAACTATGTTCAACACGGGTAAATCCTTAGCAGCAGTTACACCATCCATCAAAAAACTCCAGTGAAGGTCATCTTCGACAGAAGCTCAGGATGTCCCGAATTCAAAGTTGGTAGAAGGATAGTGGTCATTATGTTTCAATGTAACCCTTTTCCCTTTAATTACCATTTTCAAACTTTGTAAATACTCTATGGAATCACGCGTTTGGCTAATTTCCATCCTATCAATAAAATTTGAGCCTTTGTGCTTTTGTTTGCAATTCTTATTTGTTTTAGCTTTATAGAACGACATTTTAACATGATCAACGATTCTTGAAATAAAACAAAAATGAATTTACTTGTTAAAACTTTTTCTGCTTTTAAAATAAAGATGGCAATTCTTTTGACTGTTGAACGTCAAAAGAACATCGATCGCTTCTCCAGAAGTAATCGGACTTCAAAGTACAGAATCAAAGTACTCCTTCTAAAGCAGTGCACCTGAATGAAGGATCAGCTGCGTCAGATACCATGTTTCACTGACGCCCCCCGACAGAGTTCTTACCTCCTAAGCTCGACCAACATAGCTCCTAATAGGGACTATCTCTCCTAAGCAAGGCAGAATTGCTACTTTTGGACCAGCGATACCTCCTCGTCCCCCGCAGTGGCCGAGTATCCAGACGTGTTCATCCGTCAGTTTGTATGTCGCGTCAGTTTTGTCAGCATATACATACATACATCATGCATTATTGATTTTCATTCACATTCATATTGCATCACTATCGCTCTAGTCGTTCTTATCCCCTAGTGATAAAGGTCCTCTCAATCGAGTTGTCAGTTCTTTCCTCGCCAGGAAATGTGGCGTTCAAACAACCTCTCTTCTCCAGTTTATTTCTGGATGGGAGTTGGTCCTCGACCACTTTGATAACTTGAACCTCTGAAAGACCAGAGAATCTTCGATAAACATCACTCTTCGCCATTGAAGATGATATTTTTGCTTTCCCGGATTAAGGAAAATCCTCAGAGAAAGCCTCTTAAGCAGCGATTCAACAATACAGCAGTTTTTCTCCGAAAAATCCGCTGACGAAATGGTCATTAGCACCTCAAAATTGGATCACATCATATGGCATTTCTCCTGGAAGATCCCAAGAAAAGTATGATGTAATACCCCAAGCTGGAAGCAGTCTCTCAAGAGACTCGTTTTCCCCAGTAGAGTCGATAAATGGCGTCTCTAAATAGAGAAGTTTGTACACCTCTACAACTCAGACGACTGGGTTCCCCAGCAAGTATGACATCAAAATTTTTTCCCATCAAATGGCATCTCCCCAGGAAAATTCGGTGAGAAGTTTGAGGAAAACCGCTACGCATAGCGTCCCTTGTCAAGAAAGTTTATTGACAAAAAAACTTAGACCAGTTCCTTGGTAGGAAACCAGGTTCGAGGGGAAGTTTTTTTCAGAAACTTAGACCAGTTCCTTGGTAGGGAACCAGGATCGAGGGGAAGTTTATTTTGGAAACTAAGACCAGTTCCTTGGTAGGAAACCAGGATTGAGGGGAAGTTTATATCAGAAACTTAGACCGGTTCCTTGGTAGGAAACCATGATCGATGGGAAGTTTATTTAAGAAACTAAGACCAGTTCCTTGGTAGGAAACCAGGATCGAGGGAAAGTTTACGTCAGAAACTAAGACCAGTTCCGTGGCTAAAAACCAGGATCAAGGGGAAGTTTATATCAGATACTTAGACCAGTTCCTTGGTAGGAAACCAGGATCGAGGGGAAGTTTATTTCAGAAACTGAGACCAGTTCCTTGGTAGGAAACCAGGATCGAGGGGAAGTTTATTTCAGAAACTGAGACCAGTTCCTTGGTAGGAAACCAGGATCGAGGGAAAGTTTACATCAGAAACTTAGACCAGTTCCTTGGTATAAAACCAGGATCGAGGGGAAGTTTTTACCTTTTCTAAGCATCATTGTTTAGCAAAAGAAGATGAATGCGTAAGTTGCCATTCATAACCACCATCAAAATTTCGGGTATTCCGATATTTAATCCTCTTGCACCCCGAATGCCTGAATACCTTCGCCATTCACACCTTCGGGTCCAAGAAGATTAAATAGGAGCATCTGTCATACCCCAAATTTTGACCACTAAGATTTCCCATCATTGTGCAAATCATCATCACAGAATGGGTAAACCCTCATACCTCATCAACCTCCCCAAAGATGGGTGAGCATTCACTACAATCAAAATTAGGGTTTCAGGCCCTCTTAGAGCTCTTAGACAAAGGATCAATCAAGGAATGACATGACCCTCAACTTGTCTAACCTCTCAAACGTCCATAATGGATCAAGAGGACTCTCACTTCAAGTATTAAGCACAAGGCTGCTCCCTTCCAAGTGGATCAAGCCTCAGGATCGCCAGTGTCACCAAATTAAGGTTTTGGTCGACCAGGGCCTCCAGATGGAAATTTTTCTCTGGTCATGAGCCAATGCTTCAATGCATAACCTAATATGCTCCATGGAACCTCATGAACCCAATCATCAAGTCAGTTTAGCATCAGGGATGCATTCACTAAAAATCAGGAATTAGGGTTTCTTGACCTAATTCACCCCTAAGTTGACTTTTGGGACAAAACATGGGCCAAGAACTCAAGAGATGATTTGAGGGTCTCTAACATACTACATTGATCCATTTACAACAATGGATTAGTCTAAGAAGCTTGAGCAACAAGTCTCAATTTCATCAGAACCACAATTAGGGTTTCGTGAGAAAAGTCAACTGTGCCTTTGACTTTTGACCCAGGCATGCTCCCAAACCCTAGGACATGATTCAATACACCCTATAACACCTATGAAATCAATCCATCAAGTTTGATTTAGGTCAAGGACTTGATTTCATAGAGGATCACACAGTTTGGAGTTCATCTGATAAAAAGTCAACTGTGCACAAAAGTCAAACTTTGACTTTTTGAGATTTTTCATAATTATGGTTCTTTGACCCTAAAATGATGTTAATGTATTATTTGAATAATCATTCATCAAGAAAAATCAAGAAAAGTGGGATAACTTGTAAAAGGGGTAACCATAAAAACTTAGAAATTTTTCAAAGTTATGGAACAAAGTGGCAAGGGTACCAACTTTGGAGGACACAAGGCCATTTTCCCCCATTCAAAGCTGGATTTGTAGTCCTCATGGCCCTCTACAAAAGCTTCAACTACACCTCATTCCAATTCATCATGGATTTTGAGTTATGGAATGATCAAAATGGTTGAAAACATGAAATGCCACTTTTTCCAACATTTAGTGAAATTTTCACTAAGTCAGAATCTGCCTTCACTTTTTTCCAAATGTAGGGGCATTTTTCACTTGAGCCAAGAAATTGATGTTAATGTATGATTTTCCAAAAAGTATCAAAACCAATTATGATCAAACAGTTGTTGTATCATATAAGGGCTTTCCAAAATGGCCAAGAACTCCATCAAATTCCACTTGAGCCATGAGATATGACCATGCCAATATGCCTTGCTGAAGACTGTCATGGCAAGGCAGATTTGGGAGTTTTGCTCGATTTGCTCAAATTTTGCAAAGGGCAAGCAACTCTATCCATCTGAACACCTCAAGGGGGACCAAGGAGGGACCAACTCTGATCCCAAGCCTCCCAAGTCTTTGGAACCAAAAATAGCATGCCAAACCTAGAAATGCCTAAAAGAGGGACAAGACTCCAATTTTGTATTGGAGCATTTAATGGATGCACCAAGGTGGCATGGACTGAGCCATTTCCAACTGAATTCAGTCAAGACTTATCCAAGACCAAGGGAAACAGCAGCCTGTGCCCCAACCTCTAGTTAATGGCTAGAGGAGACTTGGATTCTCATTGATCAACATTGGCCAAAACTATGCGGCAGTTGCCATTCACTATTCCTTGCAAAACAAACTTGCTCTACTATAAATAGAGCTCATTTGTGATCAGTTTAAGTACACAAAAGCCATCAAACAGATGCTTTCCTCAAAATCTCTTCTTTCACTCCAAATTTGCCTTCCAAAGCAAGTCACTATCGGGTTTTGAGTTTGAGAGCTATTCCAATCAAACCAATCACACACACACACCTCATAAACATCATATAGAAGTGATCCAAACACTTAACAACATCTAGAACACTGATTTCTCAGAATCACCAGCCAGCTGCTCAAGATTTTAACCAAGTTGCAGTTGGGATACCATCTTCAGTTCCAGCTCAATTAAATCCACTCCAAGCATCCAGACACACTCCATAGCACCTAGGGAAGCTGTCCATATCCTTGGAACCAAGCTGTAACACCTCTAACACAAAACACGATCACCAGCTGCAAGAGGTAAGCATGAGTTCTTCTAACTCTATGATCCATGCATTTTTTGCTGCACAATAATTTGGCCATATGTTCATAATCATGCATAGAGTGTTTTCCCTCAATCAATTGCTTTGTTTGAATCGTGTATGGAATTTCTGAACCTTCATGCAAATTTTAGGGTTCTTGAGGTTTCTCTTTGATTTCTTATTCCATGATTAAAATAAATGAAATTAAAGACCATAGACATGATCGTGAGGTTAAAACGAGTATATTGATATGTAGATTGCATGATATCATCAAGTATTCAGTGAGATTGGATAGAAAACACAAATCTGCAGAAACAGAGGGTGGCGCGTGTTCTTGCCCTTGTTCTTGGCGCCCTTTTTGAAAATTCAAATATTTGAATTTTGTGATTTTATTTAATTGATTCAAAAATTAATTTCTCTCCGAGTTTTAATGATTTTGAGTTGATTCTTTTTTTTAATAATTCACAAAAATATTAAAATATTTTATTTTCCCAAAAAATCACAAAAATATTATTTATTTCATATACTTGATATTTTTGTAAAGAATTAATATTTTAATTGTTTTTTACATTTAAAATATTTTTTCCCTCTTGATTTTTCAAATTTTAGTGATTTCCAATCATTTTGTGGATCAAAACCTGATTTTTGAAACATTAATCCAAGATCACAATTTGTATTCCACATGTTTAACTATTTTGATCATTTTAATTGAATTTTTTATTCAATTAAAATACATTTTGAAAACAAATTAGGGTTTTTGATTAATTCAACCCTCATCAAACTTTTTCAAACTCTTTGGGCCTCTATTAGAGTGTAAGACCCAACCCCTTTGAAAACCAAACAATTTTTGAGCCTCAGTCATTGTATAAGACCCACTGCGTTTTCAAAAATCTCGGCGCGATCGCCATTTCAAAACAAAAATCATCTGGGCCTACGCTCGTGTTATTAGCCCCATTCCTTTTTCTTTAAAATAAACTCATGGGCCTCTTGAGAGAGTATAAGACCCACCCCTTTGTACATGAAACCTTTTTGGGCCTTAGTCACTTGTATAAGTCCCTGTATAATTTCAAAACAACAGTGCAATCACTGATAAAACCTTGGGCCTCTCCTTGAGCTGTAAGCCCCAACAATCTTTTCAAAGCACTTTCTCATTTGATTTTGAATATCATATTGTTATCAAAGCTTTCTTTGTTGAACAACTAACAAAACAGCATGGAAGCTCTACAACCGAGTAAGTGTTTACCCGCTTTCTTTATCCGCTTTCATATATATAACTGTCTTGTGGGGCTGCTCACTGTAAGTCTTCTTTCACAACCTTTTATATACACTTGTCAAAATATCCATTGTGTAATACTAATATAGTTATTTAAAGTTTTCCCCGACAACTACGTCTAGCACTAGGAAAAGCCTGTTGGCCACTCTTAAATACAAACAAAACTAGATCCCTATAGGATTACTAGACACAGTCTTCCCTCCTCTTGGGGTTAAACAATATGGAGACGTGAAAGGAAGCATTCTCTGTGAAGCCTTTCTCAGACTGTCACTCTTAGAAATCGTCAAAGAAACTCTACTCCCCAGAGTTGATCTATTCTCCGTGAATGGCATCTCTTGAGTTTCTTCCAAATTCTCGGACTTTCCTGGCTTGATCTATTCTCGGTGAATAGTATGTCTTAAACTTCTCGGGGTTTGGGGACCCACAGGCTTCTTAAAAGCATCTCCGCCTCCTCTTGGGCGTTGTACAAGGACCCTTCGGCTTCTTAAAAGCTCTCATGCCTTCTCTTGGGCTTAGTACAAGGACCCAGAGACCTCTACAGGTATAGGAACAGAACCTAGTCATCAATTTGCTAGAGCTGTCTTTCTGAGTCAAGTGTCAGACCGGTTAATGGGTTGACCTTCATCCCTTAACAAACCAGCCTTCTCTTGGGCATTATACAAAGATCATTCACTACCTGAGAATCAATTTCTCAAACCACCAGTAGACTTGGATAGTATTAATACCCTTTGGATTTCCCGCTTCCTTAAAGAACAGGAAATAACCCTGATCCTCTGATCAATACCAAAGCATAACAATACCTTTAATCAGTCCCTTTATAAGAACTGATTTTCTCTTTTATCCAACATACTGGACCTGTCACTAAACTGAAACAGTCACCAGCACAATAGCCTCCTCTTGGGCTTTGTACAATGATTCTCCCCAACGGAGCTAACCTTTTCAGACTCTCTCATTGAGTCAAATCCCTTTTAGCCTCCATCTCGGGCTTCGTACGAGATACAAAAATCACTCTCTTGTTGAGTATAAAAGACTCTCTTGTTGAGTCACACCTTTTAGCTTCCATCTCGTGCTTCATACGAGATACAAAAACACTCTCTTGTTGAGTATAAAAGGCTCTCTTGTTGAGTCAAACACCTTTTAGCCTCCATCTTGGGCTTCGTATGAGATACAAATCACTCTCTTGTTGAGTATAAAAGACTTTCTTGTTGAGTCACACCTTCAGCCTCCATCTCGGGCTTCGTACGAGATACCAAAACACTCTCTTGTTGAGTATAAAAGACTCTCTTGTTGAGTCAATCTCCCTTTTTAGCCTCCGTCTTGGGCTTCGTACAAAGCACATATAAAAGACTCTCTTGTTGAGTCAATCTTCCTTTTAGCCTCCGCCTTGGGCTTCGTACAAGACACATATAAAAAGCACCCTCTTGTTGGGTCAATAGCCTCCTCTTAGGCTTTGTATAAGGAAAACCCTGGTTGAGTCAATCAACCTTTTAGCATCAAAATCTGTGCCTCACTCACAGTATACAAACATCAACAACTCCTTTTCGTTCATCTAAATTGCTGTAAGCGGCAAGCCTCTGGATTATTTACATCCACGCCACTGTCCCTCTTTTAGCATGAGAAATTCCTAAGGAAAGATGGCATTACTCTACACTGAGTTAAAGTATTCTCCTTCAGGTTAAAAATCCCCTATAAAGGAAATTATGGCATTGCTGGATTCACATATCCCAGTTAAAGTAATTCTCCTTTATAATCAATCACCCAACAGTTGTGACAAACATATCCTCTTTAGAGATGACAAATTCTCTCTAAAGTCAAAACCCTTTAGTTTCACATCTTGGGCTTTGAACAAGATACAAATAGACACTTCAGCTTCACATCTTGGGCTTCGAACAAGATACAAATCACCTTTAGCTTCACGTCTTGGGCTTTGAACAAGACACCAAAACGGCCTTTTTCCTCCCATAGAATAAGAGGAACTACGATCACTCTGATTTCCCTGTTTCGTTAAACGGGAATACGTAGGCATAAGATTGAAAAATCTTAGCGAGCACACAAATAAAAAACCCAAATCCAGTATCCCCATATATCAACCCAAAAGCACCAAGTCCTAGCATCCTACCAAAAACCTCACCAATAGTCCAGATATTCTAGTCTTAACAAATAACCGAAAAGAAACCCACCTCCACACAGCATCTGTAACCTAACAGACCGTTGTTCAAACTCAGTATGCGAGCAGGGTTAATTGGAGACATCTATTTCCCTTCCTTAATCACCTCAATAGGATAAAAAATGAATCGAACTGTAGTACCCAAGCGATAGTGATTCGAAACCACAAAAACCGTGCTACATATATCACAAGGGATTGAGAAGTCTCCATGGTCTCCTAACTTAGGGGGTGTTCTGTGTTGGATCAAAGCACTACATTTAGCAGTAAGCTTTATGGTTCCATGATCCTTCAATTTTACTTTCTTAGAAAGGATTCTCTTTAAGACTTTGTCGAAGGTGGGTATTTTAGACAATGTCTCAGACAAAGGGATATTAACATAGAGTTTTTTCAATAACTGTACGAATCGTATAAGACGAACTTCCTTCTTAGTCTTGACGGTTTCTTTCTGAGACAAAATCTGGACTTTATATAGGGATGAACCAATGAAAGCTGTTTTCCTCCCTTCCTTTTCAATGACCTCATTTTCTGATGGCGTTGGTTGGTCTCTCTTAATTTCACCAATCCTCTTCCTAAAAAATTCCTCAACCTCTATTTCCTTCTTATTTAAATTAACTAACTTCTCATTACTTAATGTGGTTATAGAATTCATGTGTCCCCTTGGATTTTGCTTGGGTTGTCTCGGGAAATCTCCTGGAGGGATGGAGGTGGATGCTTATTATTGAGCAACTTGAGAGATTTTAGTCTCTAGCATCTTATAATGTGTAGAGATACCATCAACCTTGGTATTTAACCGCCTAAGGGCTTCGTTGATGTGGAGGTTTTGGGTTTTGAACTCTTCATTTAGGAGAGTTTGCATCGCCATGAAGTTTTCCACCATTAACTCAAGATTATATTTCTTTTGGGTAGCCGGGGAAGCATTTTGTAAACCTGGTGGTCCCACAGTCTGTTGAGGTTGATTGTTTTTGTAAGAAAACTTTGGGTGGTTTTGCCACCCGGGGTCGTAGGTATTAGAGTAAGGATTACTCCTCTGATTTTTCATAAAATTGGCATTTTCTTGAATAGATCCTCCGGTGAGAATCGTTTGGAAATCATTTCCAATATGTCCATTCACACTGTAAATCTCACAGCTGAGAGTAGCAGGGGTAACAGAAGCAACAGGGCTAGGTGGAGTTAAAGCTGAAGGGGCGATGCTCAAAATTTCAATCTTTTAATAAAGGGCATCGAATTTGGGATTCATGTGATCCAATTGACTTACTTCATAGATCTCTTCGGTTTTAGGGGTGGTCTTAGTGGCAACTTGTTGAGCGCTTCCCCAAGAATGATGGTTCTTGGTCATTTCCTTAATAAGATTATAGGCCACGTCTTAGGGGTTGTTCATGAGGGCTCCGCCAGAAGCCGCATCAAGGGTCATCCTTATGGAGTAAAGGAGGCCGCTCACTATGCCAAAATTGCTTTTTGGCAGCACTACATAGACAACGCTTTTGATCAAAAGCGCTGCTATATGTTTTTTTTCTGATTTAACATATTCCTTACATTTCATGCTAACATTTTTGGAAATGTTGAACACACATAACAGGTGTGTTGAATTAGGAAACACAACTTCAAGTGCATTCATCAAGGAAAGTTCTCTGTCAGTCACAATAACATTTGGTAGCAATTTTTCAGAAAAAAGAATTCTTTCAGCTTCTCCATTGCCCATTGGAAATTTCGTTTTCAAGTTTCTAAAAAAGTGATTTTTTGGGTTAAAAAATGTTATTTTTTATGTAAATAATTTCAGGGGTGTATAGTAATAATGAAAAATTGGGGGGGTGGCAGGTTTAATTGGGGGGTGGCAGGTAAAATCCTCCTAAGAGAGGGTACAAATAGGGCCCAGCGTGGGAGGCCCATTGTTTGGTTCAACAGTCAACAAGGTTGGAGAGTTAATACTAGTTGACTCGATCCAGGCCCTTGGATCCAAAGATGGCCAGATCACGAGGCCAAGAAACCGTGTGGTGCATGGAGAGCCTATGGGAGAACATACACAAGATTAGCCATATAGAGAGGCTACATGAAAGACAAATGGCAAAGGGATAACCACTTGTTGCAGTTAAAAGAACCACAATGTCAGGTTAAACAAATGAAACGAGAGTGAGAAGATTCATTTGAAAACCTCTCATCTCTATTTGCACCACTGCCTCCTCCAGTGAAACACCACCGTCCACCTCTCAAAAACATCCATCCCCCTAAATCAACTATCCTGTGGGAGCATTTGAGATCAGGGTGGCTATTTTTGTTGAAATGTTGTGGTATCAATCCTAGAGTTATGGGTATTAAGGAGTGGTTTCAATAGCCTATTAGGTGGTTTGGAAGTTGTGGCCATAATTGGTGTGGCTACATCCACTGTGGTGGTGTTTAAACTGGTTCGTGATCTTGGCCTCTGTCAGAAGGCTGCAGGAAGACCTGTTGTGGAGGTCCATCAATTTGCCTTTTGGTGTCGTATATGCGCAGCGCTTGTACATGGCTTCTTTAGATGGTTCTTTTCTCAAATTGGTTAGTGGATAGGTGGCTCTATTTTGCCCTGCCTGTAAATTTTATGGGTGTAATAGGGTGGTTTTGTGGGGGTGTTTAGGTGGCTTACTTTCTTCTGGTGTATTAATTTTCAGGGGTTTTCTTTAGGCTGTTATGTGCTGTTAGTAGTGGAGTGTGTTTTTTCTTGCTACTGGAGTTCTGGTGTATCTTTAGCACTTCTTGTGCATATTTTAATATAGTTGTTTTTTTTGGCTTTTCAAAATAAAAAACTTTCCTGAACCCAAATCTGTCATAAAAAATAACACAAAAACAATCAATCTTGCTAAATCAAACCTAATCAAAACCCTAAAAAACTTTACTTCGTCCACACAACCCAGAATTCTAGACTACCAACGTAAACTCCCAACAAAATTTATCCCTAATCATGTTTCTTGAGTCAGATAAACAAAAATATCTTTCATTCCCTCAGATCAAAACTGTTCCCATATTAAAACCTAACCTCTCTAAACCCCAAGATCTACCAACAATCTCCCCTAATCTCTCAAATAACCAACATTTCAAACCAAAAACCAACTGAAACAACAAAAAACAACAAGAAAAATCAAGCCATAAAGGACACATCATCAAAGCCCTAGTTCTAAAAAAGACTTTAGTCTGGCTCAAGGGTTAACATACAATCATCAACATGACACATCAAACAGTATATAGCTCATATACACCAAGTGTAAAAATGAAAAGACAAAGTACCTTCAAAACGTAACCGGAGTTAGGTATCCATTAAGGTAGAACTCTTTCTTTTTTCCTTGTCCATTTCTCTTCCTCTTCTCCTTCTTTGTGTGTTTGTTGGTTGTGTTGTGTTATTATGAAATGTTTTTGGTGAGTTAGTGAGTGAGAGAGCGGTTCAACTCTGAATTTGTTGAAACTTTAACGTGAAGGTTCAACACTTACTAGAACAAGAGCTTTTCTGGGGTGTTTAGGGAGATTTGCGCAGAGTAATTTTTTGAAAATCCTTTCGAATGGAACCTTGGAGGTTATTATATAGTGAGTGGAAATGGGATTGGTGAAAGGACGAGACTCGTGTGAGTCTCTAAAAATTTGTTTTGCAAGCATGCGAGGCAGTTAGCTAATTGTGCAAGAGTAAGTAATTTTTGGGGGATTGATTTAGAGTGGATGAAAGGTTTAGATTAAAATAAGGTAGTGATCCTCGTGAAAATAGGGATATGGAAGGTTGAGATTTGTTGATTGAAATTTGAAAAACGGAAATTGGATTGGATTTTGTTAGGATGAGAAATGCGTGTGACTCACAGTGGTCCCAACTTGATGAATGTGTATGTTAATCTTGATGTACACTCTCTGGTCACTATTATAAGCAACAAAATGTTTGTTAGGTTTATTGGATGATTGATGTATCTGATATATAATAATGTCCAGATACATTATTTATTCAATAAATCTAAAAAAGTTTGTGTTGCTTATTGTTCTGGACTGGACCAATGGATAGAATTGGCCCAATAAGCCTCTGCTACAGAGCGGCCCAAATCGCCTAAGTCCAACCCACAGAAGGGCAAAAGTTACCTTTCTGCCCCTCTTACCGGGCAAGGAACATAACGTTCCTCCCCGGACATTCTGCCCAACACGCACAGCTTCAGTGCTCCCCGAACAGCCATGGGCAGATGCCCGAAACTAAGCATATGCCTGACATAACGGCTAGTTTTGGACACCCTGCCCGTCGTAACGGCTAGTTTGGGCAGCGACCGATTCTTTAGGGAAAACAGTTATTTCGCCCCGAAAATAGGACCGTTAGCCACGCGCTTAGAGCCCTATATAAACCCTCTCACTTGAGAGGGTCAGGTATCAAATATTCACCCTACGAACTAATACTTTGTACTTGCCCCTTTTCTCTGACCCTTTCTTACTTGAGCGTCAGAGTGCCTTGCAGGTACACCACCACCTCTCCTCAATCACATACCGGACAGCCAGTACGACCAGCACCCATCCGGGCACCTCCATAACGACCAACCCACGTGGACCAGTTCGTGTACATCGGATCAGTGGCGCCGTCTGTGGGAACTTCTTGTTCTCCCCTTCTTTCATTCCTCCTCGGAAACCGAAAGATCAAAACATATTCTCTTTGATCCGCCCACGTATGGCTGCCCAGAATTCTGCGATAGGTGCTGACACCACTGTTCTCATCCCCGTCAACAAGATGGACGTTGACGGCCATTCTTTGTTACTTTCTGACCCCCGTTTCCGTCGGGACGGGGCTACTGCATCTCCAACTCCTCCTCCCACCGGGCAAGGAGACGTGCAGATCCCATCAGAAGACCGGCCAGTTCCCGGTCCGCCCAGCGCCGACTTGGCCGTGGCAGCCCTTCTGGAGGCTGTTAACCGCACCAACCTCCTCATCCTACAACAAGGAGAAAGGATAGGAGCTCTTGAGGAGGAATCTTTCCCAAGATCCTCTCCTCCCCGGAATAAAGCCCGAAGATCCAAAAGCCCGCCACCTAGGCGCGGAGAAGACCGTGCGGTTAGGCACGAGCCTGAGATACGGCCCACTCGCAAGCGCGACCAGATCTCCCCGCGAGATCGATCCCCGTCGAGACGCAAAAGAACGAGGCAAGATAGGCCCTCCCCGCCGGGCAGACCTCGTGACCGGACCCGTTCACCCTCACCTCGCAGAAACCGTCACCGCGAGCGCAGACGACGGTCACCATCAGAGCCAAGTTCAGATAGCGACGACGAACCTCGCGGCCCGTTGTCCCGGGAGATCCTAGCGACCCGCCTTCCTAAGGGGCTGGAGAAGCCTCCGTCGCTGGGGACGTACGATGGAACCGCCGACCCGGACGAGCATATAGAGAACATCGACGCTCTCTTGGATTATAGAGGGGTACGGGGAGCCATCAAGTGCCGCCTGTTCCCGACCACGCTCCGTAAAGGAGCAATGACGTGGTACAAGTAGCTGCCCGAGGAATCCATCACGTCATGGAGACAGCTGGGGAGGATCTTCTCCCGTCACTTCACTGCTTCACGACGCCACCCCAAGACCGAGGCGTCCCTGGGAGCCGTCGTACAAGGAAAAGATGAGCCTCTCCGGGCTTATATCGAGCGCTTCAACAAGGAGGCTGTCCAAGTACAAACGACCGACGCCATGAAGAAATTTTTGCTCGAGCAAGGGTTACGTCCTGGTTCCGATTTCGCGAAAGCCATCAGCCTCGACCCACCAAGGAATCTCAATGCACTTCTCCACCAGGCCCAGTCACATATACAGTACGAGGAGAAGGTCGCTGCCCACTCAGTCCGGACATCTCGCAACCAAGAAGGTGCCCGGACGTCCAGAGTTGAAGAACCCTCGACGTCCCGTCGAGGAGACAAGATACGCGACGATCGACCTCGCGATACACGCGAGCAGAGAGCACCCTCCGGGCGATTCCACGATTATACCCCCCTCACTGCCTCGAGGGAGAAAATACTATCCGAGTGTGCCAACTCGGAGTTCAAACAGGCGGGAGTCTGTTTCCCCAAGTAGCTGCCGGTCAGGCCAGGGATGGACAAGTCCAAGTACTGCCGTTTCCACAAGAGTCACGGCCATACAACAGAAGAGTGCATCCACCTCAGAGATGCCATAGAGATCCTCATTCGCGACGGCCATCTGAAGCAGTTTGCAAAAAAGAAGGACGCTCCCCGGCAAGAGGCCCAGGAAAGCAAAAAGGTCGCAGAGGAAATTCCGCCCTCCGACGACGCCAACGTCCAGGTCGCTATGTCCGTGACCCGACCAGAAGACTTTCGCATCCCGGACGATCTGCTCGCCACCACATACCTCGCTGCCAGCAGCCCATGGGAGGCCTTCCCGTCGGCCATGGTGATCTCCGGGGGTGGATTCAACAAAGTCACAGTTGGCTCGGTCAAAAGGAGATTCGACCAACTGATCAGCAAAAGCTCCAACGAGGTCACCACGCTGGACACCACGCACAAAGGGTCTGCTCCCATTTCCTTCTACAAGGAAGAACTCCTCGGCGGGGCACCGAATTCGAACATCCCACTGCTTATCCGGGCAAGGATGGCGAATTTCGATGTCCGAAGGATACTCGTGGACCAGGGCAGTTCGGTTGACATAATGTACAACCACCTGTTCGAGACATTGCAGCTGAACGACTCCCACCTCACTCCATACATCCGATCCGACCTGCAAGGGTTCAACGGAGCGGTGACAAAGCCCTGAGGTTACGTAGAGCTCATCGTAACCTTCGGTTCAGGAAAGACAACCCGAGCAATCAAGGCACAGTTTCTGGTAATCGATTGCCCGTCACTATACCAGTGCATCTTCGGAAGGCCAACCCTGGCAGAGTTGATTGCAGTACCTTCCACCGTACATCTCAAAATGAAGTACTACACTTCTGAAGGGATGGTCGCCACCCTCCACGGCGACATCGAGGCTGCCCGTCGCTGCTTTGAAGCAGCGTCAAAGGGACTTAACACCATCTCGGCGAAGCCAAGAGCATCTGGTCGTCCCCCCCTGCCCAGCAGCTCCGAGCAGCCAAGACCACTTCCCCAGGTCGAATCAATCGATCTAGACAGCCGGTTCAGCGAAGAAGATCACGCCAAGGTTCCCACGCCATCTCCTACGACCTGTCCCAGATGGCAACTTCGAGATCGTTCCGTTCGGAGAAGACCCCCAATGGGGAGTGAAGATCGGAGCAGATCTGCCCGACCTGGCCAGAAGACAACTGAAAGCGTGCCTCTGTGAAAACACAGACTTGTTCGCGTGGAGCGCTGCTGAGATGCCCTGATTGGACCCCTCCGTCGCCTGCCACCAGCTCACGATCGACCCGACCGTCAAAGCCGTTGCCCAGCGCAGAAGGAAGCAATCCCCGGAGAAGACAGAAGCCGCGGAGAAAGCTGTCAAAGACCTTCTAGAAGCTAGGTTTATTTCCGAGGCCAAATATACTACATGGCTCTCTAATGTTGTACTTGTATGAAAAAATAATGGCAAATGGAGGATGTGCGTTGATTATACTGATGTTAATAAGGCCTGTCCGAAGGACGCCTACCCCCTCCCCAATATAGACAAACTCGTAGATAATTCGGCTGGTTTTAAACTTTTATCATTCCTCGACGCCTACTCGGGCTATAACCAAATACCAATGGCCGCGAACGATAAAACTTACACAGCCTTCATGACCGAATCAGGCAACTATTACTACAACATAATGCCCTTCGGACTGAAGAACGCCGGCGCTACATACCAACGAATGATGAACAAAGTCTTCCACGAACAGATAGGCGATATGCTCGAGGTATACATGGACGACATGATCGTCAAATCCCACGAGGAACTAGACCATGTCGCCCACCTCCGCAAAATTTTCGAGCAGGCAAGGAAATACCAAATGCGTTTCAACCCGGAGAAGTGCACGTTCGGGGTACGAGCAGGTAAGTTCCTCGGTTTCTACCTAACAGAACGAGGAATAGAGGCTAACCCCGACAAATGTCGGGCGTTCTCCGAGTTCCCAACGCCCACGTCTAAAAAGAACATCCAATCCCTCAACTAGAGTGCTGACCTCGCTATCCCGCTTCGTCGCAAAGTCTGCCCAGCACGCCCTTCCTTTCTTCAAGCTCTTGCGGAAAGAAACAGCGTTTGAATGGACCGAAGAATGCGAGGCGTCCCTCCTCCACTTGAAGCAAGCTCTATCGGAACCGCCCTTGTTGTCATGACCAGATACCGGGGAGGTCTTGTTCCTGTACCTCGCCGTCTCCGCCGAGGCCGTTAGCGCCGTTCTCATCCGCGAAAATCCTAGCGGGCAAAAGCCGGAATATTTCACGAGCAAGGCACTGCAGGACACAGAATTGAGATATCAACAGATAGAGAAGGTAGCATTGGCCCTTGTCAACGCTACCAGACGACTAAGACACTATTTCTTGGCCCACACGATCGTGGGAAGGACAGATCAGCCCATCAAGCAGCTACTGGGACGGCCAGACATGGCCGGGCGAATGCTCAGGTGGTCGCTAGAACTGTCCGAATTCGACATCCAGTACGAAAGCAGGAAAGCTCTTAAGGCTCAGGCCCTGGCCGATTTCGTAGCAGAGGTAACTTTCTCAAATTCCTCGCCCCACCTAGTGAACAGATGGACCATCTATGTGGACGGAGCATCCAGCTCTAGTGGCAGCGGGGCAGGCGTAATTCTGGAAAACGACGAAGGAACCACAATCGAGGCTTCCCTCACATTGTCTTTTCCCAAGTCGAACAACCAGGCCGAGTACGAAGCCTTCCTCGCCAGACTACGCCTAGCCGAAGACCTGGGGGCCAAGGAAGTCATCATCTGCACGGATTCGCAGCTCGTAGCCAACCAGGTATCCGAGGAATATCAAGCCAAAAACAACAGTCTCTCCGAATACCTCACCCTCGTCAGAGAAAAGATGTCGAAATTCAGAACAGTGGAAGTAAGACACGTTCCACGCGAACACAACGTACGAGCAGACGTATTGTCAAAACTGGCAAGCACCAAGAGGAAAGGCGGAAACAGGTCAGTCATTCAAGAGATACTTCCCCGGTCCAGCATCACTAAGGGATCTTCGACCCTACACGTACACGCGATTGGGGATAGCGATTGCTGGATGACGCCCGTTTACAACTACCTCACCAGGGACGAACTTCCAGAGGATCCCAAGGAGGCCAGCACCATCAAACGAAGGGCCTGCTCGTACGTTATCCTCGAAAACAAACTCTACCGGCGGGGCTTCTCCATCCCACTTCTTAAATGCATAGAAGAGGAGGTCGTCCCCCACGTATTGCGAGAAATCCATGAGGGCATCAACGCCCAACACCTCGGAGGAAAGTCCCTTGCCCGTAAGGCCCTCCGAGCAGGGTACTATTGGTCGACCATGCAACAAGACGCCAAGGAGCATGTGAAGAAATGCGACAAATGCCAACGGCACGGGGATATGCACCTAGCTCCGCCAAACGAACTAAAAAGCATGACCTCCCCGTGGCCATTCGCCTGGTGGGGCCTGGACATCCTAGGACCCTTCGTGACGGGGTCCAGCCAAAACAAATACCTGATAGTGGGCGTAGATTACTTCATAAAGTGGATAGAAGCAGAAGCTTTAGCCAAGATAACAGCGCTCAACATTCTGCGCTTCTACAAGCGGAATATACTTGCCCAGTTTGGGATCCCCCAAGCAATTGTCACGGACAATGGAACACAATTCACTGACAAAAAATTCCAAGACTTTGTCGCACACCTCGGAACGAGGCAACACTTCGCTTCCGTAGAGCATCCCCAAACCAACGGGCAGGCAGAGGCGGCCAATCGTGTCATACTGCGCGGCCTCAAGCGAAGACTGGACGAAACAAAGAAAGCCTGGGTCGAGGAGCTTCACAGTGTCCTGTGGGCATACCGCACCACTCCCTAGTCCACCACCGGGGAAACACCTTTCCGTTTGGCATATGGCACCGAGGCAGTCATACCCATTGAAATCCACGTACTGTCCAGGAGGACGGAATCACCCCTGGACGAGGAAATGAACGACGAAGTGATAAGAGAGGAGCTCGACCTCGTCGAGGAAATCCGAACGGGAGCAGCCCTCCGCGAGGCATCTCTTAAGCAAAAAATAGCGATCAGGCACAACGCCAAAGTCTTCCGACGGGAGTTCGACGTGGGCAGCCTTGTCCTGCGAAGAAACCACAAGGACTCCCGTGAAGGTAAACTGGCGGCCAACTGGGAAGGACCATACCGAGTCCGCGCCAAAATGGGGAACGGCGCATACTTCCTCGAAAACCTCAATGGGGAAATGCTCCCTCGACCATGGAACGCTGAAAAACTTAAGCAATACTACAGCTAAAAGGCACAAGAAGCTTCCTCGCGTCACAAGGCCGTCTAACGGCCATCATGCTCATTCAGGTACAAACGACGCATACGTACAAAGTGGAATCCCGCTCAAATAAATGAGTCAGAGCTCCGCTCGTCGGCGGTCCTCGATCGAGCACCGCCTTCGCCCAAGTACCATGATTGGCAGAACCCCAGATCGCGATGGGACGTTCACGCCGCGACCTCAGGCCTCAATCGCGACCTGAGATCCGCAACCTCGCCAGGATCTTCCCCGGCTGTTCGACCAGTTCCCCGCACTGGCGAATTCATAACGCAATGAGCAATCTGTCAAAAATAAGCCTTGTTGACAAACACACCCTCCGACGGGCAGTCACACATGCACAACTAAAACAAAGTACAACAGTATAAACAGAAGTTGTATAAATTAACCGGGCATTAAATTAAAAGGCCACAAGGGCCAAAGATTGTGCTTGTTACATTAAAAAGGGGGCCACACCCCCAGAACAAAAATAAGATTACAACAAGTTCAACGGCACGCAGGCCGGACAAGATATAGCTAAGCAACAAAAACTCTTCAGTCTTCCACACGCTCGGTTGACGCAGCTTCAGGCCTCGGCTCCTCCACGGGCTGCTCCTCGATATGTTCCTCGGGAGTATCGAGAACAAGACCCTCGGGCAGGACAATGCGGCCACCCTCCACACGAGCTAGGTAGTGAGTACCCCCGGTCGAAATCTCGAGCCCAGGGTTCACCACTCGCAACTGGGCCACCGCACTATCAAAAGACTCCGCGGCCACAGCAATACCATCATCCTCGGCCTGCAGAATGCCAGCGACCAGCTCTGCTCGAGTCTTCAACACTCTTATCTCCTCTGGTTCGTCATCACCCGGGGCATTGGCCGCCATCAACTCCGCGTTTAACTCCTCGGACGCCTTCTTCTCTGACCTTAGCTTGGTGACCTCCTCCCTCAGCGTTGTCGCCTCTTCCTCGGCATTCTTCTTTGCCTCACGGGCACGCCGAACCTCCTCCTTCAGCGTCGCTTCGGAGGCCCGAGCAGCAGTAAGCTCAGCCTCGAGCACGTGGTCCCCCTCAGCGTACACAGCTGCCATCTCGAGCATCCTCACGAGGGCAGAAGCATCCCTGGCCACCATCGCCCTTTTGCCCGCGCGATCCATGTTCCCCAGGCTAAGAGATTCAGCCCGAGGAACAACCAAGGTATTACCCTCGAAGAACCTCATATCGTTGATGCACGGAGGAAGTTCGAACTTCCCCTTCTCAACTGCCCCCCTCAGATCCACCGTATCTGTTGTCCGGAGGCGCTTCGGTCGCCCGACCAGAGGCAGCGGAGAATCCCGTGGACAGGGAGTAGGAGAACAGGAGGTCCCCGGAGCAGTTTGAACAGGGGGAGGCGCACGAGCACCAGCAGCAGTCCGGGTCTTGGAGGGAGTCGCTCCATCCTTACCCCTCGCCATGGCATTCCTCACCACACGGTCACGGGCTTGAGGCATCTCACCTGCACAAAGAAAACAAGCGCGTCAGAAATGGGGAAGAAAGAATAGCAAATAAAGTCTAAGTAACTAAATCTACCGAGCAGCGTCGTGACATCCGCAGAAGTCTTGCACTCCAGCAGTGCCTTGACGGGGATAAATCGGCGCTCGACCCTTTGACTCCCATCCTCCTCGAAGATAGGATTACCCTTGCTCGTCCAACAGGTCGCGAGCTGAAAGGAGTTAACCCACTTCACCAGGGTCTCGTAAGACGGGGCATCCTGCCCGTGTAAAGCACTCGGCTCAAAAACATAGGCACTGGGCTTCTTTGAGAAGTGGTCGGGTGTCCAGCGGATTGGAAACTTATACACCCTCTCCCCGACGTACTTCCCCTCCTCGGTGAGCAGCTCCTCTCCGTTCTCGTCACACTCTAACTCCCAGGCATACACGCTGTCCTGAGCAGCTTCGGACAGAGGCTCGACGATGTAGTACCGTCTCTTGAAGTTTCGGATGGACTCCGAGAACGGCATGAACAGTTTTTTGGGCTGCTTCAAAGAGACCAGTCCGTACCTCTTCCCCATCAGCTGCCGCTGTAGGTGGAAAACAGCAAAGAACAAAGGGATGGTGGGCCCCAAAGCAAGGTGCTCGCACACCAACTCAAAAACCCGTATAAAGGCCAGCGAATTGGGGTGGAGTTGGGAAGGCGCCAACTTCAGATGATGGAACACCGACCGCTGGAAGTCAGTGAAGGGCAACCTCAGCCCCAGTTCTTTGAAGACATATTCGTACATCCCAAAGCAGTACCCGAAGCTCGAGCAGATCCGCTCGCCCACACTAGGCAGAAGCACCCTCCATTCACCTGAGGGCCCCACCTCAGTAAAAGCGTCCGCCGCAAACCTCGCAAACGTGGAAGTGTGTTCGGAAGGCTCGGCCACCTCCCACTCTTCCGGGCAGAACGCGTCTACGTCCTCTTCCATTACATCTTCCTCCACGACCCCCAGGTCATCTCCTTCCTCAGCATCACTCGCTTCCCCGGCCTAAGCCCTAACATCAAACAAAGAAGGACAAAATATCCCCGCGCCTGTACCCAGATTCCGTCGAAACTCTACCGGAATCTGGAAACGTCCTAGCGGGAAACTCACCAAATCCATCAACGGATGATAGGACGCGATGGTCACGACTCGCAACCACCACGTGGGCCACCACGACCACCAAACGTGCTACCTAATCCGGCGAGACATTTGGTACAAAAAAAGGCAGAACCTCCGCCCACCACCAACACTCGCCGGAAATCTACCTATTTTGCCATCTAGAACTAACCCTAGCCGCATGAAATCTACCACTTACAACAAAAGGAAGCAAAACAAGCAAAAAATCAGGATACTTACTTGATTTTACTAGAAGAAAGTGGAAGAAAACGGCTGCTCGAAACTTGTCACGGTGGTCGGCACGACGGTCGGCTGCTTGAAGAAGGTGACGGGCAAACGCACTGGTGACGAGGAAGAATCAGAAGAAGGAAAAGTGGAAAATGGGACGGTTTCACCCATTTTATACCAAGGGGCACGTACACACACGCGCCCGTAGGCAATAATGACGGCCCACTAGCCATAATTGCCTAGGTAACTGCTACACAGGTCTCGATGCACACGTGGCGACCCAACGTTTCCCATTCCATCTGACGCATCACCTCCCCGAATACCGGGCAAGATGGAATCGACCACGAATACCGCGGACACGGAGAACCACGAGCACCTCGAGGCAGTCGTCCTCGTATCCAACGACGGCTTCGTGATAGTTCCCCGGGACAACGAGGAGTCCTTAAGTCATCACTCCCATGCTCGGGAGCAACGACTTGGGGGGCTCCTGTTCTGGACTGGACCAATGGATAGAATTGGCCCAATAAGCCTCTGCTACAGAGCGGCCCAAATCGCCTAAGTCCAACCCACAGAAGGGCAAAAGTTACCTTTCTGCCCCTCTTACCGGGCAAGGAACATAACGTTCCTCCCCGGACATTCTGCCCAACACGCACAGCTTCAGTGCTCCCCGAACAGCCATGGGTAGATGCCCGAAACTAAGCATATGCCCGACATAACGGCTAGTTTTGGACATCCTGCCCGTCGTAACGGCTAGTTTGGGCAGCGACCGATTCTTTAGGGAAAACGGTTATTTCGCCCCGAAAATAGGACCGTTAGTCACGCGCTTAGAGCCCTATATAAACCCTCTTACTTGAGAGGGTCAGGTATCAAATATTCACCCTACGAACTAATACTTTGTACTTGCCCATTTTCTCTGACCCTTTCTTACTTGAGCGTCGGAGTGCCTTGCAGGTACACCACCACCTCTCCTCAATCACATACCGGACAGCCAGTACGACCAGCACCCATCCGGGCACCTCCATAACGACCAGTCCGCGTGGACCAGTTCGTGTACATCGGATCAGTTATAATAGTGACCGGAGGGTGTATGTGTGATATATCCCTTGCGTTTTGAGTTGAGCTTTTGCATTTGGTTTTCTTTGGAGTTGGTTCATGTGTATGTATGGATGGATGGTGATATGGCTTTGTGCGTGTGAGTTTTGTGGTTGTGGTCCCCCATGTATGTGTCATTGTGCGATGATTGGTGATGATTGCTTATTAAAAAAAAAGATACTAACGATTTTATTCTTTTTGTTATGTTGTCATTTTGATTATGATGATGGCCATGACACAGAGCATAATGGAGAAGCTTGGCTTGAGTAAGTGAATAAGCTAGTGTGGCTTTCGAGCTTGTTTGCTTTTTTTTCTTTCTATTTTTTGATATTGTAAATTAATGTGCATATGGGCACATGGAATATGTGTGTAGATAGATATGGGATGAGGTGATTGGAACGAAACATGTACTGCATAAAATGTATGGATTGTAATGGGTTATGATGCAAAACAATTAATAAAATTCTAATTTACCTTACTTAAAATACCTTTGTATTATTCTAGATATATCATCAAGTTTTGTCTTGTATTACAAGAATACAAGATAAAACCAAATGCAAACTAAATAGAGATCAAACCCAACTATTGCTAAATAAAATAAAACAAAACAAACTTGTTAATTAACCATGAAAAGGTCAAAGACAAAAGTCAACCTCCTTGACTTTTGTCCTATTCTCAAATATATGCTAATGGGTGCATAAACATGAAAATAATACAATGTAAACGAACTAGTAATGAAAGTCAACAAAAATCAAATCTTTGACTTTTGACTTTTAGTCCAACAATATACTGATGAATGACAATAATGCAGATGAATTATGACTAAGAATTCAGATGCAAAGTAGTCAAACGCTTAGACTTTCACTTCTAATTCTTTAAACATAAATGACAGTTAAAACCTTACAAAGATTCAAATGACAACAGTACTCTTGATTGTCATCCTTCTGGACCTCTGATACCTGATGTAATGGAATGGATGATGTACCAAGATTAAAAAATTCTTGATTCCTTAATCCACATTAAATGAATAAATGCCAATAAGATCAAAATAAAATTCCAAAACTCCCGCCCTTTTTACCTAGACCCTGATGTATGTTTTTTACTGTTGAAATGCATGATCAAATGAAATGACTATGCTATCCTAATGTTGGTAAAATAACTCAGGATAAAATTTAGAGTATGGCAGAACCAAACACATATTTAATTAAAATATTTCTCTTATCCCTCCCACCATTAAAATCTCTCATCTCTCATCTCTTCCTTTAAATCAAATAGACACTATGTTTTCTCATATTTAGCGATTAAGACTTTTAAGTTATATTTTAATTAAAAATGTCATCATTTTTAAATTTTTATCTGACTTAGATTAAATTAACACTCCTTTCTATTTTGTTATAGAGGTTCTATTATAGAATAACTATCTTTTATTTTCAAAAGTTACATTGTATGCAAAATAAATCTATAAGTAATTTTTTCATTTTTATTTGACTTAACTAATAATTAGTGTTTGTTAAAATTATATATAGGTTAAAAAAGACGTCACCCAGTATTTAGTTTTTTTTTTTAAGTTGGGATTATATATCTTCCTCACAAAGTGAATCTAAAGAGATCTTAAAAGTTAATATTTCATTTTAAAAACTAGTTTTTTAATCCCTTAACTTTACATCTCTTGCTATTTGGTTGGCCCCCTCCAGTTTTGCATATGTGACATCCTCATTAATGACGTGGTTGTGGTACTGTAGAGCCATGCAACATTTTTTTAAATTTGTTAATGGAAATTATTTATTTTCATAATTTGTATAAAATTTTTAATTTATATAAACATTTTAAATTAACTTTTAATCAATATAAATTAAAACGGGAAAGAATAGATCTGTAATGTTCTTCTTCCTCACTCGTATATGTAATCCAAGAAATAATACATCCAACACACAACATGTAACACCCTGTATAATATATGTCTAGAATCATATAATACAAGAGTTATTATTTGGTACCGACACCATCATAAGTGTCTATTGACATAATTTACACACTTGACCATTTCTAAAACATAAAAGACAACCTATGGTACAAGATATGGAAAGTGGCAAAACAATAAAAACTAAGATCTAAGTTTAATATCCTTCATTGTACGAGTTACACAATACACACCAAAATAAACATAATCTAGGTTTCCCTTGAAACACCCAAGCATAGCTCCACTTGTAAACTAAACCTACAGCAAAACCTGAAAAGCAACAACAATAATGGGGTCAGATAATAATCTCAGTGAGTTTCCCTATCTTATGGGTTCACTCGGCTGTACAAGGTTCTAACCAATTCTTTCTCAAGTCAAAAGGGAAATGGATAAGACTTGAGTTCACATAGTTCACAATGTATGGAAACATGTTTCTTGAGTTCATCAACTCAAACAATCACTAATCGAAAACCACATCAAGACATCTTTTCCCGGCCAACTCTACGTGTAGAGTTATCGACACGGACCACAGATCCTTGTATCTAATTTGACATACAAAATGGATTCGGATCCAAGGAAAACATTATCCACATGAATCGTCACTTCTCATGGGCCTTCCCCCGTCACAAGTCTCTTTATCTGTAGGTTCCATTCGTATACACGAGAATCGAACTTGTCAAAGTAATAGTGCATACATTCCTGAGGAGCTCTTTATATAAGCCTCAACTCTTGGAATGACACATCTCAAGGGATTGTTTCTGACTACGTGATAAAGTATAACATAACGTCGAATGGATTCAGATTCTAAGGGACATATAATCGACCTTATGAATTGTCACTTCTCATGGGCCTCCCCCCATCACAAGTCTCTTTACCCGTAGGCTTCATTTGCTTATGTAATCACTAAGGATAACGTGATTGTATTCGACAATCACAAGGCATCACATTCGCCTTAACCATAAAAAACACAAATCATACATGTTTCATACAAATCTCTCCTCACAACTAGGCAACTACTTGCCAATGATACACGCCTAAGCATCATTGCACAAGCATTGTCATCTATGTTATTCATCATGTCCTAATCACTTTACTAGTTTATTCCATTAATTAATACCAAGGATTTTCCTCACCATTCTTATAGTCTTTTTAAGCATGTTATCACACAATCAAGCAATATATATATATATATATATATATATATATATATATATATATATATATATATATATGGCATAACACAATATCATACATGAAACACACATATGGTAATACAACATGTCAAACCTAACAAACATAGTAGTTCACATACATAATAAGGCATACAAGCCACAACTATACTCTACCAAGAATTTTTGGTTAGTTCATGATCTCTCATCATCATTTAATATCCCATTGGATTATCCTTCCAATGCTTCAAGTCCCATATCAATCGGATCACCGATTCATGAATTATGGTGGGAACAAAACCACACTTTTCACATGTTATTCCACAATAAATTTCAATCTAATTCTATACTATCAACCAAACAAAACCACACTTTTTATCATGTAAAGCATTGGAATATCTTTCCAACGCTTTCGATCGTGCCTCGATTCGAGTTACAGTTCAAAAGTTACGAAGAAAACAAAACGGATAAATCTTATTCCTGTCATGCTCGCTGAGCGACGGGAAAGCGATACTGGTCGCCTTGAGTTCGTTGTGCGAGCTCTGGGCGATTAAAAGGCAGAAAATTTTTGCTTCAGTGGTTGCTGTGCGACCGCAAGGTGAGGGCTCGCTGCGAGCTCGCACAGCGACGCTAGCATATTTCCAATTCTGCAGAACGCGAAATTGAGTGCAGCCCCTCCCCAAAACTCAACCCACATGGCCAAAATGCATCTAAACACTCCAAAATAACATAACTTAACATAATAGGGCATGTATTTCATCAAGATCATCAAGTAGCAACATGAAATTCACAATTTAACAAGTTTTTCACATAAAACCTCGATCCCCAAAATATATATTCATCCCTCCCAAAGCTATGACTAACTATGGAACTCACCTTGGAGATGGAGATGAATGTTGTTGAATTCTTCTTCCTCCTTCATGAGTTCTTCTATTTCTCTTCCATTTCTCTCTTCCTCTTCTTTTCCTCTTTTCCTCTTTCTAACTTTCTTTCTTCTCTTTCTCATTCTCCATATATATATATATATATATATATATATATATATATATATATATATATATTTTTTTTTTTTTAAGTTCTTGTAATTGGCTGAAATTTTGTTAAAACAATGCTGATGTCATGGTTGATGTTGCAACATGAGCTTCTAACAGTATTGTTATGTTTTGGCTAACATTCTAGTTTGTGAATATTGTTGAAGAGTTAAAGTGCTGAAGAGTGATGTCACATGCGATGTCTTAACATCACTATACCAGAACATTAAAACATCAGGATGTAATGTTTTTAGGGTTGCGCTGATTATGTTGATTTAAGGAGATCTGTCAGTTAGATTGGATGTGAATTTCTTGGTGCAATCAGTTATGAAGAAGATTAGTTTGTTGCGAAATTAAAGCATAAAGATATGGAGAATATTTTGAGTTAATTATTGAAGATTTAATTAAAGATTTGATCTATTTAGAAGCAGGATCTGTTGAAGATTTGTTACAGAAGATTTGATATGATTTGAAGGCCCAAATCCAGTTGGGATTATATTATAAATAGAATGCTTGTAACCTAAGAAATGGTACGGGTCCAAGATGTAGATCATTAGGGCTTTATCTAAGTGAACCACTCGGGTTGTGAGATGGTCACTAAGTTAGTACTCAGAAACTTGTAGGTAATGAGTTTTGTATTGTTCTTGGAGGAAGCTTTGAAGCAACTCCAAGATGTTGTTATCAGTCAAGAGTCTTGGCTGAGTATAGGCATAGAAGGATGTCGGTTACTTTTCTGTGGTTGGAGAGTGTTTGGAAATCAAGCTGTTGATGCAGTGGCAGAGTTGTTGACTGCTAGACATCATTGCGATGATTGGGAGTGAGATGGAGTCTCTTACCTAGGGAGGACTTAGGTAGAAGGGTCATTGGGTAGTGATTGAATTAGGTAGATTGTCAACTGGTCTGTTGAGTCTGTAATTTGATACTACTAATAGTGGACTTCCTTCCTGGCTTGGTATGCCCCCAGATGTAGGTTGTTAAACCGAACTGGGTGAACAATCCTTGTGTGCAGTTCTGTAGTTTTCTGTTGTTTTACATTGCAGAGTGTGTTGCTGTAACATCACACATAACATCAGGTTTTGAGTGTCTTGTTCATATAGCAGATTACGACGTTGTGACTTTGCACGAGACATCACACATCTGTACCAGAATTTCAATTGGTATCAGAGCAGGCATCCTGTCTGTTTCTGGATGAGATCTTGGGAAGATATTTTCTGGTTCATGAGCAAGGAAGAGAGTTGTTTGGATGATCCCTTGGAGTGAAGGATGGACTTTTCTTTGTTGGCACGTGGTGTGCAAGGATTTTTGAGTAGTGCCTGAAGGTTGTTAAGGAGTGGTTATGTGTTCCGCTGCATGGTATCTATTGTAACCCTGGGTGGTTCTTGCATCTCTGGTGTTGAGATTTCATGAATGATTCTCTTGGAAAACCATTAGGGTTTGGTCTCCTCAGCGGGATATTCTCTGCAGGACAGCTTCAAAGATACTTGAGGATTGAGTGATCAAAAGGTGAATGGATCTTATGACATGGATGTTTCAGTCAAATATTGAAGATCAATCTGTCCGGAACAGTGATTCCTTATGGTAAAAGAAGAGGGTAGAGCCAAAGCATAAGAGTATCACTGTCAAATCTTTCATGCGGGAGTGAAGATCTTGATCAGTCATCTCTTAAGCTTATTTGAAAGAAGCTGAGCTTAATATGTCAATTCTAATGTCTTGACATTGTGCTTCACATTAGCAGTTTTTTGGTAAATGCTAAGTCAAAGACCTATTAGACTGTAGCTGTTTTGAAGGATCGCTGAAGCTATAAAGTTGAATAACTTTTGAGTTGCTTCCAAGAGTTTGTGTGCAGCAGCAGGGTAATTCAGCCGGTGGTCAATTGATCTCATTCTGTATTGTGCCTTGAAGGATTCAAAGTTGCAGATTGTCTATAGAAGGATGGCAGTTATTACTCTTTGATTAGGAGACATGTCAGAACTGATGTTGAAACATCATTTCAGTTCTTTGCTTTCTCATCCAAAGAAAGTTAGTTGCGCTCACGGTGAAGTCTCAGGTCAAGCCACTTGCCTAATCTAAAGTGATCAGTGGTGTGGATTAGCAAAAGAGGGATCAACTAGTGCCTCAAGTCTGCAGGAAAAGGATGTCAGACCAGATAAAACGTTGTATCTTGCATGACAATAGTTGAGTATTTGTCTCCTATGGATAATGTTGTGCATTCAACTAATGAACATATACATTGACGGGAGACTATGTATGTGTCTGAGGTTGAAGTGCAGGACTGCAGAAGTGTTGAGAATTTACTTTATGTGGCTGTTTGGAAGTATTTTCAAGGGTTAAGCATCTTGGAGTTGAATCAACTGGTGGGGTTGATTGGTGACTATAGAGTATTATCCAAATTGACTGGGATGAGTTTGGATTATGAGAGGCAGATAGATTGTGGAATGTTGATGACATCTAATATCTCTAGTCAGACAGTTGCTGGGTTTAAGGCTGTAAGATATGAAGACATCACATCTTGATGGTTACAGCTTGGATCAGTGGTTTGGAGCATGGTGTGAAGGGAAGTGGCCTTCTTTAGTATTGCTATGGGGTAGTCTTGGACTACTTATGTTCTGAAGATTCAGAGGTGGCAAGGTGTGAGTTTTGGAAACCAAGATGAATCTCATGTTCTCCATTCATAGGAGTTCTGGTGGTCGTAGATAGAGAAAAGTTGATCAGCTTGGGATCATGTGAGTATTGGTACAAGTGATGTTTGAACAAAGAGTGAGCTCTTGAAGACATGAAGATGCGAAGAAGCACATGTTATCCTTGATAGGGGGAGATTGGTACAATTTTATGCAGCTGGACGTGTGATTGATATTATTGCAGTTTTTGGTGTTGGCACTTAATTTTGGGAAGTTGCATACATGAGGATTTAGTGTCTTGTGCAGTTGTGTTCCTTATTGCATTTGTTTAGGATAAATGGAACAGAATTATAACAGAAGTTTATTGCATTTATGAAAGCTTACAAGAGTAGTAAAAACAACAAACAAAGAGACTAAATATTATCCCAACCCCCCGAATCAAGAAATGTTTTCCAATCTTCATCCCATTCATCATCAGAAGCTTGAAGTTGCACTTGGTTTTTCTTGATGGTCTTCATCCGTGTCTCTGATGTCTTTCTTGTTCTCTTTGCTCCTAAAGTTGTACCAGTTGTGGACAATGTTTGGTTCTTCGACCTCTGTGGATCTGGGTTCCTGACTTCTTGCGTGTGACTCCTTTTTGCATCCTTGTTAGATTGGCTCATGGTTCTATCTGTGATGTGCGGTTAGGAGCGAGGAGGCTTGGTTCTTATACTGCATAAGAGTCCTTGTTTGTATCGCCTGACCAGTCAAAGTGGTCTTTAGGTTGGAAACTTGTTTTCTTGGGAATCTGTTTTTAACCATGTCACATTAGATGTCAGAGCTTCGTGTTTGGTGCCTTGGTAGAGGTTGTTTTTTTTAAAAGGGTGAGACTAGGTCCTGTCTAGTGTCTGATGTGATTCCCTTCGGTATAGCTGCTGGTGCTGGTTGTGTGTCTTATGCCGATGTCCTACATACTGTTGCAACATCGGAGTTTGTAGAGTTGGAAGAAGCAGCATTATTGTCTGAAGTGGCAGTTTTGACATAATGTGGATCAGAATGGGCAGATTCTGATCTTGATGGTAAGTGGTTTTGGTAATACATGACTACTCTTATGTTGAAGACTCAATTAGGATGTTATTAATGTAAGGACTAAAGGCTGTTTCCAGTAGTGCAATCTGATCAGAATGGCTGAAGATAAGGAGGTTCCTTCTAATACAAGTAAAAGGATGTGGCAGTCCTTATCTTGTGTTGCAAGTAATGTGTGAGAAACTTCAAAACAAGTGGGCTTTTGTTCATTGGAATTGGCAGATCTTGTATCAACATGGAGGTCTTGCTCAACATATACCAGATTATTTACTGTTAAGGTTGTTGTCTATAAGCCTATTACTGCAAGTAGCCTGTGGGCTGTTTTGTGCAGTGTGATGTCAAACATCTTGATGGAACATATCATAGCTGTGTAGGAGAGGTCTGAAAAGCAGAATTGGTGTATTAGGGTGACTTTATTTTTCTCTGCTATTTTGAAGGAATCTAATAGGGATTGTGAGAAGTTGTCTCAGTAGATAAGAAGATGTGTTTGTGGAGTCTTGGGTTGATGAGCAAGCAGACAAACTGTCTTGGTAAGATGTCAGAACATGATACAGGACATGTTTCTCTTAGGACAAACAAGGAATTTGTCTGGTCGGTAGTGCAAGGATAAGGCGTAACACGTGTCTCTGCCTATGCATGGAACGTTTTTGGCCTAATTTATGGTAAGATTCAGTTGAGAAATATTTAAGGCAGTCAAGGCAGTTTTGGAAGGTAGGCATTGAATTTGAATACAGTTTTTGATACCTAAAATAGCGTTTCTTTGACCAAGAACATTGATATATTCAAAGCTCTTTAATTTCTAAGGATCTGGTCAGCTATTTATAGGGGTTATTTTGTTCTCCTTCAGTCAGTGAGTGTTCTTGTCTCATAAGTCTTATGGCGTTTATTCGTGTTTGGGTGAGCACTTCTTGGGTCTGGTTCTGTGAGGGCTTCCTTTGCCAATTTGTGGCTAAAAAGGGGGAGAAAGGAAAGGGATGGGATAAATGGTTTGCGCAGATGTTATGCATGGAGTCTGCAGTTCCTGTTGATGCAGAAGAAGATGTTGCATCCTTGAGTTGGGGTTGAGTCTTTGTGACTTGTGTCCTGAGTTATGAACACAATTGTGACTTGTGTTCTGAGTTACCTGGGTTGGAAGAATGGCACTTCTTAAGTTTCATCTTATGCCATGGATTAAACTCAGTGTCTGATCAATGAAGGGGTGCAGAATTATCTTATGCCACCATTGGTCTTTGATGAATAGACAAACATTTCTTTTCTGGAGTAGTCTTCTGCATCTGTTCTGGGTCTGACCTGGAAGGAAAAAGAAATGTGTTGTAATTGAGGAGGAGTGTCTGATATCTTCTTCCTCATGTGCACCAATACTTCAGGACTGTCTTGTTCTTAGGTCCTACTTCAGGACTGTCTTGTTCTTAGGTCCTGATGTGCTGCCTGGAGTTGCTGTTATATGGTGATGTTATGTCCAACATGATGTCCTAACATCATTCAGAATTAGCCAAGAAGATGATTCTCCATGGATGCAGTACACAGGAGCTACTGTTGTTTATTAGGATCAGATGACTTCTAACAGTAGTATTGGGTTGTAATTGCTGCTGTAATTAGAGCTGTAATGTTAATATATGTGTTTTAGCCAAAATTAGCCAAAGGGGGAGATTGTAAGTTCTTGTAATTGGCTTAAATTTTGTTAAAACACTGCTGATGTCATGGTTGATGTTGCAACATGAGCTTCTAACAGTATTGTTATGTTTTGGCTAACATTCTGGTTTGTGAATATTGTTGAAGAGTTAAAGTGTTGAAGAGTGATGTCACATGCGATATCTTAACATCACTATACCAGAACATTAAAATATCAGGATGTAATGTTTTTAGGGCTGCGCTGATTATGTTAATTTAAGGAGATCTGTCAGTTAGATTGGATGCGAATTTCTTGGTGCAATCAGTTATGAAGAAGATTAGTTTGTTACGAATTTAAAGCATAAAGATATGGAGAATATTTTGAGTTAATTATTGAAGATTTAATTAAAGATTTGATCTATTTAGAAGCAGGATCTGTTGAAGATTTGTTACAGAAGATTTGATATGATTTGAAGGCCCAAATCCAGTTGGGATTATATTATAAATAGAATGCTTGTAACCTAAGAAATGGTACGGGTCCAAGATGTAGATCATTAGGGCTTTGTCTAAGTGAACCACTCGGGTTGTGAGATGGTCACTAAGTTAGTACTCAGAAACCTGTAGGTAATGAGTTTTGTATTGTTCTTGGAGGAAGCTTTGAAGCAACTCCAAGATGTTGTTATCAGTCAAGAGTCTTGGCTGAGTATAGGCATAGAAGGGTGTCGGTTACTTTTCTGTGGTTGGAGAGTGTTTGGAAATCAAGCTGTTGATGCAGTGGCGGAGTTGTTGACTGCTAGACATCATTGCGATGATTGGGAGTGAGATGGAGTCTCTTACCTAGGGAGGACTTAGGTAGAAGGGTCATTGGGTAGTGATTGAATTAGGAAGATTGTCAACTGGTCTGTTGAGTCTGTAATTTGATACTACTAATAGTGAACTTCCTTCCTGGCTTGGTATGCCCCCAGATGTAGGTTGTTAAACCGAACTGGGTGAACAATCCTTGTGTGCAGTTCTGTAGTTTTCTGTTGTTTTACATTGCAGAGTGTGTTGCTGTAACATCACACATAACATCAGGTTTTGAGTGTCTTGTTCATATAGCAGATTGCGACGTTGTGACTTTGCACGAGACATCACACATCTGTACCAGAATTTCATATATATATATATATATATATATATATATATATATATATATATAGGGTTTATATCCTATGAGAATGCAATTTTTATATAAGAACATGAGAATGAATCTAAATCATTAGATTTTAAAATAAATGGTAACGATTATGTGTGGTTTTTGTTTTTCTCTCTCCTCCATTATTAAAATAAATGAGGTAGGAGAGAGAAAAAAATTGACACATAATTCTACCATTTATTTTAAAATCTAATGGTTCAGATTTATTCTCATGTTCTCACATAAAAATGGCATTCTCATATGATATCATCCTTTTATATATATATATATATATATATATATATATATATATATATATATATATATATATATATATATATATATATATATATATATATTATCTAATGGTATAAAATATCCCCAATTGATATTTTGTCATCTAACGTCAATTAAACAAATATTTGAGTTACCAAAATATCCTCTCTTACATTTACTAATATTGGTCTATCTCTTTTATTAATAATCGACCTCTTCAGAGTTCACTAGTTATTCTATTGGTCCCAAGTGATAACATTTAGAGCACTTAGGAGCTTTAATTATTCCAATTAACAAAAGATAGAGTACATAGGAACTCGGTTGATCCCAGTTGACATCCAATTGAGTATTTAAGGAAATATGAGGTATTACACAACAACAACACAACTCAATAACTCATCCAAAAGAAAAAGAAAATGGAACAGAAGGAAATAATAGAGAATCATAATAACCATGAATAGACAGAAACATGTTGTTCCTTCTTCTCATCGCTTCCAGATCTGAGATCTCACCAGGTTCTATTGTTTGAATGAAACACAATTGTATTATTTTAGAGTGAACGAATGAAACACGATTCTATTGTTTGAATGGTTCACGCTTGTTTTGGAATGCAACACGCTTTTTTCGTAATTAGACCTCTTGGATTGCATATACATGTTTTAATTCCTGGAATGAAAGAGATTTATGGTTGAATAAAACAAAAGCCTTGGGATTTTACATGTTTGTTGATTTTGCATATTTTTTACGTTCTTTGATTTTTCAGATTTGCATATTTTTAAGATTTTGCAGATTTGGGATTTCAATGTTTGTTGATATTTTAGATTTGTAGACTTGTTAAGATTTGTAGATTTAGAGCTTTAATGTTTTTCAGATTTGCAAATTTCTTACATTTTTGTACATTGATTGAGAATTAATGAAGGAGAATTAAAGAGAAATTGAAGATGATGAGATTTTGTAGATTTTGTAGATTTCTTTCAATTGATTGAGAATAGATGAAGGGTAAGTTGAAGATGATAAGTTATGATGTTGAAGATGAACAATGATGAGATTTTGCATACTTCTCAGTTTATTCTAATTTAATTCACAAAATGATTAATTTAAATAAAAAAAGTTTAATAATTTATAAATTATAAAATTCCTAATTTAAATTAAAAATATAAAATATAATATGGCATGGCCCACTGTAGCAGGGTCACTTCATTAATGAGGAGGCCATGTGTGCAAAACTAGAGGGGGACTAACCAAATCCCATTAGATATAAAGTTGAGGGACCAAAAAATAGTTTTTAAAATATAGGGACTAAAATTTTAAAAACATCAAATTAGGGGGGCCAAAAATGTATTCCTGAAAAATGACAATATCCTACTTTTTTTTTTGACATTGTAAGCCAAAAAATATATTTCAAAATATGTGTGTTTTTTTTTTAACACTAACATAATATCAGGCTATATTCTAAACACAATTTTAATAATCTTCAACCACCAACCACCATTATGATGACCTCTAATCATTACTTTATCTATCTATGATCGTCAATTTGAACACTAGTGAATATCATGACCATCACTTTGGCCACCATTAATAACTAGTTAATATTATGACCATTGTTCTTACCATTTTCAACCACTGCTTTAACCAGCCAACCACCATTTTGAGCACTTCATCACCATTTCATCTACTTCAAATCACTATCAAGCACTAGGGTAACCATCTTTGGACCACCATTAACCACTTTTGAACATCACTTTGACTAGGGTCGACCTTATGCAAGTGCAACAAGCGCTACAACATAGGACCCTAAATTTTAGAAGGCCCCAAATTTTGAAAAATCCAATTTTTTTTAATAAATATTAATAGAAATAAACAAAATGTTATAATAAAAATTTAATAAATCAAAAAAATATTATGATAAAAATCGAATACATACAAAATTGAGATTGATCAAAACTCAAAACAATTATAATTAAATTTATTTTTAACAAATACATAATTATTATTTTATTATTATAATTATATTTTTTTTAAAAGTTGGGCACATTTTTAAAATTAGAACGGGGCCTTCGAAATGATTGGGTCGGCCCTGACTTTGACCATCATGATTTGTACTTCGTCCACCTCTAATCACCTATCTAACTATCATCCAACATAAGCTATAAGTATATCTACAACTCCGACCACCATAAATCATCTCCTACTCTAACCATTATTTTGACCATAAAAAATCATCATTTTTATTTATTTTTTATTTAATAGTCTAACGATCACAATTTACCTTTTAAAATTGAATAAGTGATATATTAGAGATTTGAATATGCCTTTAAAATCGAATGTTCATGCAGAATTATCAACTAGGTTGACTTATTAAGACTTTATTTGCCATATTCTAGTTGTTGTTTTACACTCTAGAAAAACAAAATCACATAATGATGATGCACATTATTCTTCCCCTTTCCTCTTACTAGCTTTTATCACAGTAGTTTCTCAGATAAGTTTCATCAAGTAAAGTGGGTATATTAAGTTTCCTCAGATAAGAGGCAGCAAGGAGTAACACCATATGTTCATCGATTCACAATTTACATGGGTCATCAAGATGATTGGGTGGAGGTCAAAAAGTGGAATTATAAGAACGATAATAAAGCAACAAGGAGATCGATTTGGACTGCTAAAGGAGGTAAAGCAGCGATGGAGTTCGAAGATAACATAACATCTTTCTTCTTCACCGAATTCCCGGAAGAGTTTGAGGCTAAAAAGATGTTCAACATATTCAAAGAATACGGTTTGGTGTTGGAGGTGGTTATTCCTCCAAGGAGAGATAAGCGAGGGAAACAATATGGTTTTGTGCGATTCAAAAATGTCGAGGACGAGAGATTCATGGCAATCAAACTTGACAACATTATGATTAATGGAAAAAAGCTGTATGCCAATGTACCTAGATTTCAAAGAGTGAAACCACGACCTCGGAACGACAAAAACATACAACATTTAAAGCAGATGAAGTTTGATACGAGTCGAGCTAAATACATGGATGGAACAATAAGACATCACATCAGATCGAACACCTTTTTTGCTCAAGCGGTGGGCGAATCTAGAACAGACATGAAGAAGAACCAGGTTGAAAGGATTAAGCATGAAGAGAGAACCACAAGAGATAAACATGAGGACCATAATAAGAATTTACTAGGTGCAAAACCTTCTTTTGCACATCTCCAATTTAACATTGACAAAGAAGATCTTCAAAGATTTAAAAAGGCATACATTGGTGTTGTGGTGGAATCTGGCTCAACTTATAACATTCAAGATGCACTACTGGCTGAAGGTTTTTTCCAAATTAAGGCAACTCCTATGGGTGCTAATATCTGCCTATTGGAATAGGAGGCGGAAGGAGAAATTGCTAAGCTGATTAAGGAGGAGTAAATTTGGGTATCCCGTTGGTTCTATGAGGTTCATCCATGGTCACCTGATGATGTGGCTAACGAGAGACTCACCTGGATGCATTGTTATGGACTGTCGTGTAATATGTGGAGCTCACGATTTTTCAAATTCATAGCTGGAAGAATAGGCGTTTTCATTTATTCAGACGAGGAAACAGAAAACTTGAAGAAAATGGACGTGGCTAGATTCCTGGTAAAAACAAAATTTGCCATTAATCTAAATGAGATCTTTAATATCGAGGTGAATGAAATAATATACAAAATCAAATTGATCAAAGACTATCATGGCCCTATGAGAATCGATCCTTTTAAACGAAACAACAAGGTGAATTCTTCGAATTCGCCTGATTCGGAAAGTGATCATGGTGATGGCGAATGAGGTGAATCATCGGAGGAGGAGACAGATGATAAAGGTGGAACTTCGCCGAAAAAATCAGGTAACGGTGGCAGGGAAGATGTGGTTTCCAAGGACCTAGGTAATAACCATAATAGCCTAGGAGGTCATGATACTGATGGGAATTCGAAAAAGAAGTTAGATATAGGTGGCGCGGCTACTGCTAGCAATCGAGATTACAAAAAGTGAAACTTTGGAGGGAAGTATGTGGACAAGAACCAACAGTAGGTTAGGAATCACGTGTCAAATGCTGGAAATTCAGATTCAGAAGATTTACTGGAAGTGGGGCCTAACATTCTTGGAAGTCAAAGGTTGGATTTGGTAAACAGTGCTTGTAGAAAAGTAAACGGGTTGGTGGTTGGGCCTACCATGTATCCATTAATGATTAAGGATCCAATAGCTGAGTACCCAAAGACGTCACTTAGGCCCAAGAAAAAGAAACGGCTATCTGCCATATATGAGAATTTGAAGATCCCTTTCTCACCTTCCTATTATTCAACCTTAATTCTATCTGAGAAACATAATTTGGAATCCCCTTTTTGCTCAACCATACCACAAAATCCAGACAGCAGTATTAACAGTTCATTTGTTGAAGATTCATTATCTCATTACTCTGGAGGTTTTGTGCTCTGCTATGACTCAATTGAAGATTCAGACGTAAATAAGAGTAATTCTCGCATTCTGAGAAAAATTAAAGATGTTCCTAACAAGATCTGGGAATCAATCAATAAGCTGGGAATCGAAGGAGACGAAGGCGATGAGGTGTTTGAGGGTATCATTCAAAATATGGAGATCATCGATAGAATCCCTAATCAACTTCAAAAGGTGGTTGCTAAGGTGCGTAGATAAATGTTGTCACCTTTAACATTAGAGGATGCGAGGGCAGTGTTAAACGCAATAGAATAAAAGGAATCATCACAAAAGGTAATGCCGATATTTTCTTTTTGTAAGAGACAAAATCTAAAAAGATGGTAGATAGTACTATTTGTAGCTTATGGGGACACACAGATTATGAGTGGTCTGCAACGGATTCTTCGGGGCTAGCTGGGGGATTGTTGACAATTTTGAGAAAAAACTTCTTGAATCCTATTGCCAGTTATCGGGGGAACGAATTCTTGGGTGTATATGCATTGTGGAAAGACAAATATAAATACCTGGTTAATATATATTCCTTATGTTCCTTGGTTGAAAAAAGACGTATGTGGGCTGAGATTCTGAACTGTAAGGCGAAAATGGAGCCTAGGGAGTGACTTTTAGGAGGTAATTTCAATGCGATAAAAAATTTGGAGGAGAGCAAAACCAATCGCGCACATGGTAGGGCTGAAATGGAAGACTTCAGATCTTTTATTGACATGATGAATCTGGTGGATCTTTCTACTTCTGGAAATAAGTTCACTTGGTTATGCTCGAACGGGAGAAGCTGCAGCCGCTTGGACAGGTTTCTTATCTCTGATGGCTTATTGAAGGATTGGAATACTGCTATGCAAATGGTGGGTAACAGAGACGTTTCAGATTACAGACCAGTTTGGATCAAAGCTAGGAATGTGGATTGGGGTCCCAAACCATTCAAGACGTTCAAATGTTGGTTCAATCATGTTAAATTCATTATGTTTGTCAAAGCGGAATGGAACTTGTTTGTGGTTGAAGGAAATGCTACATTTGTGTTGTCAATGAAATTCAAGTTACTTAAAGAGAGACTTAGATGGTGGAACAAAAATATATTTGGTTGGATAGATCTAAATGTGGAGCGTAAGGTCGACATTATTAATAAGGTGGAGGATGGCTGGTCTTTGGGCAATGCAGATGCTTTGATTGCAGAACTACAAATGAGAGGACAAGCACAAATCGATTTATGGAAGAACTTGTGAATCAAAGACAGTATTATAAAACATAAATCGAGGGCTAAATGGATTCAAGATGGAGATCAAAACACAAAATATTTCCAAGTTATGCTTAAACATAGGACATGGAAGAATACTATTGCATCCATACTTGTTAATTCTGTTTATGTGGAAGATGTACATCTAGTGAAGCAGGCGGCCAAAGAACACTTCAAAGAAAGATTCCAGTATGCTTCAGTCACTAAACCAGAATTTGATTTGTCAGGTATTAATAGGCTCACGTTGGAAGACAATATCATGTTAGAGGAAAAATTATGCACTGAGGAAATTAGAAAAGTGATCTTTGAAGATGGTGGCAACAAAAGTCTGGGCCCGGACGGTTTTGCTGCTGAGTTCATTAAGAGATGCTGGTACTTTATGGGCACAGAGGTCACTAATTGTATTAATGAACTTCACTCCTCTGGCTGGTTGCCGAAAGCCCTTTCATCTTCGTTCCCTGCATTGATCCCCAAAAAGGAGAATCCACAAGGTTTGGAAGACTACAGACCCATTACTCTTGTTGGCTGTATCTACAAGATAATTACAAAACTCTTGGCAGCGAGTTTAAAACGAGTGATAGGGAAACTGATATCAAATACACAAACTGCATTCATTGGAGGTAGACAATTGTCAGATGAGGTATTGGTTTTAAATGAAATTATTGATTTTTTAAAAAGAAGCAAGAAGAGTTGTGTCTTATTAAAAGTTGATTTCAAAAATGCATACGATTGCGTTGATTGTATATTTTTGAGGAAAGATGGTTGAAATGGATGGAGGGAACTGTTATGAATAGTTACTTATTAGTCTTAATCAATGGTAGTCCTACGCACGATTTCAAAGTTACGAGAGGACTTCGACAAGGAGATCCGTTGTCTCCTTTCTTATTTGCTATTGTGGGTGAAAGCTTGACATTATTGATTCATAGGGTTGTTTATGCAGGTTTATTAAAGGATTTCAAGATCAATGAAAGAGTATCATATAACATCCTGCAATACGCGGATGATACAGTCATCATTTGTGTTGGTTCGTGGGACAATTTATGGGCATTAAAATCTATCTTGAAGGGTTACGAAATGATTTTCGGACTTAAAATAAATATTGGGAAAAGCTCTCTAGTTGGCATTGCGGTGGGAGAGTTTTTCCTAAAGGCAACGGAACAATTCATTGGTTGCAAGATAGGTGTGATACCATTCAAATTTTTGGGCGTGTATGTGGGAGGTAATTACCGCAGAATTTCGTTTTGGAAACCTCTACTGGAATGCTTGAAGGCGAGATTATCTATGTGGAACGCTAAGCTACTATCCATAGGAGAGAGGATCACCCTAATTAATTTGGTTCTAACTAATCTTCCCATACATTTTTTATTGTTTTACAAGATACCTAGGAATGTCATGCGGTCCATATTATCTATTCAAAGACATTTTTTGTGGTCGGGGTCGAAAGAAGATCACGTCATTGCTTGGGTAAGTTGGAGAAACATATGCAAGGAGAAAGCGGAAGAAGGCTTGGGATAAAAGACATTGGCTTGTTCAATGAAGCTCTCTTGACTAAGTGCTTATGGAGGTTTCTAATTGATAATGATGCTATTTGGAAAGGAATTATCAAGGGAAGATATGGAGATGTCGCTAATAAGATCTTGTCCAAACAATTAAACTTATTTGGAAAAGATACTTCTTTATGGTGGAAGGATATAATATCTTTTTGCGGTGTCGAAGGTAACGATGGTTTTGTTGATCTTTTGTCTCATAGACTAGGAGAGGGAAGTAAGATCTTATTTTGGAAATCTAAATGGCTGGGGGATAGACCATTACAGTTCATATTCCTGGATCGATTTATTCAACTTTTCCAACATGAAATCGGGTTTGGTTAATCAAATAGGAGCTTGGATCGACAACATATGGCAGTGGAACTTTAACAGCATTACGAGAGCTGCTAATGAGTCTTTTTTGCAGGATCGACATGAACTTGAATTGCTGCTGAGAGAAGTTCATCCAACTAGAGAGGCAGCAGATATTATCATTTGGTCTTATACTATCAATAAATGTTTCTCTACAAAATCATGCTACAGCAGGCTTCTGTCTTCCCAGGTCCGTGATACTTTAGATGATGACAGCAGAAATTCGGTGCAGCTGGTTTGGAAGGCGTCTTCTCCATACAAGGTGAAGATATTTGCGTGGCGTTTGATCCTAAATAGGCTCCCTACTCGACTCAATCTTGTGATTCGTGGCGTCATCAATATTTCGCACGAGCGGGTATGCATTTTTTGTTTTGGTTGTGATGAAGATGTCAAACATCTTTTCTTTGATTGTGTTAAAACTAAATTTGTTTGGAGATTAATTTGTTGTTGGTTGAATGTGAGAAACATAACGGAATCCGGAAGTAACAATCACTTGAGATTGTGGATTGAGAAAGTAAAGGAGAAGATTTCGTTATCTAATGTGATTGAGTTATGGTATATTGTTTGTTAGTGCATTCGGTTTTTTAGAAACCAAATCCTTTTCAAGGACGAGATAGGAGATCCGAAAATAGTGATGGAAAGGATTGTGCTTAATTTTTAGTGGTGACTTTCCAAGAATTATTCGTGCAATTATTACGATTGGTGTACATATCCACGGGAGTTCCTATAATTTAGTATTGTTTTAATTTTTCTAGACTGTTGAACTTTGTATTTGAGTTAGGATACCCCTAATACCTTTATTTATATATAGTTATTATCTTTTGCCTATAAAAAATGTACATTGTTTATCAAGCTTCCTTACACATGTATTTCGCTACCACCACTTTTTTTCTCATCAGCTTAAATGTTTATACCTTATTTTAGACCAAAACCACTCAAAGTTACAAATACTCCTTAAGATAATTATGTGCAGACACTCCTATGAAATAAATAATATAATTATGTGCATATTGACAATGCTTAAGAAATTTTCATAACTAATTTTTTTATTAAGCTAGCCCAGTTACTTAAGTTTAAAAATAATTTTAAAACCTAAAAATGATTGTTCTTTATTTAAAACAATATATAAAGTCAGAATTTGTTTTAGTGTAGCATGTTCTTGTACCATTTATACTCTTACTTTACATGATAACTTCCACTAAATTCACTACTACTAACTTTTATATATTGTGTTTTTTTTTATTTAATAGTGACTTTGTACAAACATTTATTATATGTTATTATAATAATATTTGAAGGTTTTCCCTCTCTTATGTTAAAATATATTTCTCTCTTTCTATTCATCACAATATTATTATTATTTTATTTTATTGATTGATTGTAGCTGTTTTTTTAGGGGGGAAAATAGATAGATTTTTTCAAGATCCTTGTGGTCATTATTTTGGTTATGGACCTATTTTAGTGTTCTTTTGTTCTTAACTTAATTGCTTTTACTAATTATTTATTGAAAAAGTTAAAATCGATAAAATAGTCAAATTATTTGTGAAGCTTATACTATGTATAGTTTTTATTATAAAGAATCTACTTGATGATTTGAGCATTAATTAACATGAACTTTTTATTTTGTATGGAATGGTGTTATTAATGTTGTGTTGCTGATGATTCTATATAATGATGATATATATGTTGAATTTTAAATTAGTTACAACTTCAAGTTTATTAAACCCTAAAATTCTTGTTTATTATGGAACTTCAAGATTTAAATGAATGAATGAAGTAAAGAACCAATCGCTCATCTACAATCAACTTTTTCTTTTTGAAGGCTTTCAGAATTACACTTCTGCAATCATTCATCATGAATTTCTCCTCATTAATGAGTGATATATATTTGAATCTAAAATAATATTCTGTTAAATTTTATTCAACCCAAACACTCAATCACTCTATAAAAACATTTGTTAAAATTATCTATATTTATAATCTATAACAATATATAAAGTCCAAATATTGTTTTTATGTAACTTATTATTACTTAGTATACACTTTGCATTCTATTTTAATTATTTTTATATTTTTTTAATTAAATTTAAATAATAACTTCACTTTGTTTTATAAGCAAAAACAATTCATTTCTAAAGGGATACTAGGGACATCCCAACCTATTTACAGTAAAAAATAGACTAAACTCAACAAAATCTATGTTATAAGAATGTCCAAGGAGATTTGCACCACTCATAGTAATTACAACTATACATATGATTACGATCCTTGCGAAGCCACCACCAAGACAATAGAATAATCCGCTGCGTAACAAGGTTTGGATTGGCAATTTCATCATTATAAAGTATTTGATTTCACGCCGTCCAAATGCACCAACAAATAATAATCCATAATTCAACCACATTCGACAAGAACCTTTCCTTTTAATTTACAACACCACTCACGAAGATGGTAACAACCCACTCCATCAAGAATTTGGTTCACCTCCAGCCAGTCACACATGTTTTTCCAAATAAGAATTGTTTTGCAACAGTTATAAAATAGGTGTTCAGCATCTTCCTCTATATTAAAGCAAAGCACACATACTCGTTCATGTGGATTCGTAATAATTCTGCGCCTTGCTAGATTACTTCGCGTCGATAGCCTATCCAAAATTAAACGGCACGCAAAGACTTTTGTCTTCATAGGTGCATACCCTTTCCACACTAGCTTCAATGCAGCCTTAACATCCAACTCTAAAGAAACATGTCCTTGGCAAGAAATCAGTTTGCTATAAAATGATTTGATAGTGTATTGGTTTGACTGATCAAGCGGCCAAACAACAACATCTTTCGATCTACGAAAAAGTGATCTCCGACAGAATTTCCTTTAGCTCCATCCGTTCCTGCTGCAGCTCGACTGCATTATCAGCTTCAATGTCTTCAAAATTCCATTTCCAAGCACCTGCATTCCAGGCCCCAAAGTCACTAACCAGTCCTAATTTCATATTTGACTTGTTATACAAACCAGAAAATGTTGCTTGCAGCGGGACACCTCCAATCCAATTTGACAGCCAAAACAAAATATTAGATCCATTTCAAATTTTATAAACCAGAAAATCAACAAAATCCATTTGTCCTACACCAGCCCTCATTTGCATTAAGTCATTCCACCATAATGAAGAATTTCTGCTACTGTTATGCCCATCTTTAGACAAAATAGTTCTGCATAAATCTCCATATCTAGCCTCAAGAATACCAGTCCAGATCACGTTTTCATTTGTGACAAATCTCCATAACCACTTTGCAAGAAGTGCCTTGTTGAAAACACCTATATCTTTTACTCCTAAGCCTCCCTCCTCATTCCCCCTACAAATATCCTTCCAGCTTACCCACGTGATACCGCACTATTGTTTGCAACCAGCCCACAAAAATTGTCGTTGTATCGTTGTCATGGTTATCATTACCTTCGAAGGAACCTTGAAGAAGGATATGAAATGGATGTGAAGGTTTACTAAAACCGAATTGATAAGCGTAATCCTTCCGCCTATAGAAAGGAGCCTGGCTTTCCATCTTGCTAATCTCAATTTCAAACAGTCTAGAACCGGATTCCAAAACGATGCTCTCCTATAATTTCCTCCAACAAAAATCCCCAGAAATTTAAAAGGGGCTGAATCAATCTTGAACATGAGGAACTGTACAACAGCCCTAAGAAATGAATTTTCCACTTCAATGCCATATAATGAGCCCTTTTCCAAGATTTATCTTTAAACCAGATACAAGTTCAAAACCCTTTAGAATGGCCTTCAAAGCCCATAAGTTGGAATATGCCTCATCACACAGAATCACCGTGTCATCAGCATATTGCATAATATTATAGGAGACAATATAGTTGATTCTAAAGTCTTGCAATAAACCAGAATTTACAACTCTATTAACAAGAAGGGACAGTACTTCACCAACCATAGTAAAAAGGAATGGGGAGAGAGGGTCGCTTTGTCTAAGGCCCCTCGAAGCTTTGAAATCACGCGTAGGGCTACCATTAATCAAGACAGACATAAAACTATTCATAATCGTGTCTTCCATCCACTTCAACCATCTATCTCCAAATCCCATTGCCACAATGATCTTCCTAAAAAATGTCCAATCAACACAATCGTACGCTTTCTCGAAGTCAACCTTTAAGATAACACGTGGCTTCTTATTACGTTTAGCATAATCCATAATTTCATTGAGGACCATGACTCCGTCAAGTAGTTGTCTACCTTTGATGAAAGCAGTTTGAGTGCTGGAAATGATCTTTCCCAAAACACGATTCAACTTTGCTGCAAGAAGCTTCGCTGCAATCTTATAGACACATCCAATAAGGAAAATAGGCATGTAATCTTCAAGAGTATGAGGGTTGTCCTTCTTGGGAATTAAGGCCAAAAAAGGTTTTAGGGAGCCAAGTCGTATCGTAAAACTCTTGAATACAATTAACCACCTCAGGATCCACAATATCCCAACAAAGCCTTAAGAAATCTAGATTAAAACCACCCGGTCCCGGACTTTTGTTCCCTCCCATTTCAAATACAACTTCTCTGATTTCGTCCTCACTGAAAGCTTCTTCTAAACATTTGTTATCTTCCAAAGACAATGTCGCAATACCTGTGAGATTTAAATCTGGTCTAGTACAAGGATTGTCCTGAAACCTGGTTTTGAAATGTTCCATAGCAGCCATTTTGACCTTATTAACATTATCTACATAAACATTGTTAACAAGAATAAAGGAAATAACAGTCTTCTTGTGTCTGTGATTAAGCATCGCATGGAAGTATTTAGAGTTTTGATCACCATCCTAGATCCATTTTGCTCTTGATTTCTGATATACAATGCTATTTCTAATTCTCAGTTTCTTCCACAACTCAGTCTGAACCACCTGTCTTCTCTTCAATTCATCTTCCAAACAACTCCCTGCACCAACAGCAATAGAGTCACCCACTTCATTTATGGTATCAACTTCATTTTCTACTGACAAATCCATCCAACCAAAAATGTGTTTGTTCCACCATCTAAGCCTTTCCTTCAGCAGTTTCAGTTTTCTAGCCAACACAAATGTTGCACTGCCTTTGACCACAAATGATACCCATTCTGTCTTGACAAATAACATGAAGTCTTTATGATCAAACCAACTATGAAACCATTTAAAGGGTTTGGGGCCCTAATTAAAATTCCTGAAACTAAGCCAAACTGGCATATGGTTCGAGATCTCTCGATTTCCTACTACTTGAGAAGCAGAGTTCCAATTCACAAGCAATCCTGGGGTAACTAGAAATCTGTCTAGGCGACTATAACTTCTACCATTGGCACTGAACCAAGTGAAGCTATTAAGTAAAGTTGGTAGATCTATTAGGTTCATGAGTTCTATTAAATCTCCAAAATCCTCCATTTCTGACTTGCAATGGGAGTGTTTACTATTACTTTCATCCATATTTTTTATTGTGTTAAAATCCCCTCCAATGATCCACTCTCCCGGATCCCATCTAGCATTTTTTTCCAGAATATCTGCCCACATGCGCCTTTTCTCTGTCAAATCACATGAGGCATAAATGTTGATGATGTACAGAGTTTTTCCTTTCCATCCAGCTATGACACCCAAGTAACCTTGACCCCTAAAAGAGATTGTGGGACCAATTACATCCTTCCTCCATATTGTCAACATTCCACCTGCAACACCAACTGAGTTTGAAGCAGACCAATCAATGTTATCATCTTTCCACAGTTTTTGCACCAAGTCATTATCCATTTTCTGACATTTAGTTTCTTGAAGAAGACATATGTCTGCCTTTCCTTTATATAAAATCTCTTTAATTCTCCTACATTTTGTGTTGTTGCCACATCCTCTAATATTAAAAGTAACACAAATCATCGACAACCTTTTTCAGCCTCCAACCTGACTCTTCCCATATCCTTATCTTCCATTTGTCTATTAATGCCTTCAAAGACTTCATCATCTGCATTGCCCTCTATGCCCAGCTTCTTGATTGCCTCCCAAACCTTGCCTGGAACATCCTCAATTTTCTTTAGAATACGAGAATTACTACGATTAACATCAGAATCTCCAATTAAATCGCAACAGAGTACAGATCCTCCAGAGTAGTGAGACAAGGAATCTTCTATAAATGAACTACTGGAGCCAAGGGATGACATGCATTGTCGATTAGAGTTTGTGTGAATTTCCAATTTACGGTTATCAGAGAGGATAAGTGCAGAGTAGTAGGACGGGGAAAACGGGATCTTCAGGTTTGCATAAACATCAGAAAACAGTTTCTTCTTTCTGGATCTCAATCCCGTCTCAGGCCCTAAAGTCCTAAAGTCAGAACAAATGATAGGATCCACACTGGGTCTAAGGCCCAACCCATTAACTCCCACCTCATTGTCACAAAGGACCAATTCTTTTGATTGACTTTCTGCAGCATTGGGCCCCACCCGACCTCGTTTCTGCTATTCGCCGTCTGACAACATCGTATCACCCGTGACTTGTATAGTATCATTATAGGTAGCTTCTAAAGCCATAATATCACTAGCCTGCACACCCCCTGATATCTTGGACTTCGTGATACCCTTCTCACCAACAACTTCGACGATCCTTTCTTGTCCGGCACCACCTCACGTTCTTCCTCCGACTCCTCTAATGTCTCAAACCAGTTATTTCTTTCGATGTCTAAACTCAACTCTTCCGATGATGAATCCTCCTTTAAATTACCTACCCTATCAATTCTCAGAGGACCATGGGTGTCTTCAACTAATTTGATTCGATAGATTATTTTATTCACCTCCACATTAAACACTTCATTGAGATTCATTGAATATTTTGTTCTAATTAGAAATTTTGCTACATCCAATCTTTCTAGATTTTCAGTTTCATAATCAGATTGTACAAAAACACCTACTATTCCCGCAATGAATTTGAAGAATCCAGCACTCCACACATGACAAGGAAGCCAATAACAACATATCCAAGTGAGTCTCTCATTATTCACGTCCGACGGCGACCGTGGATGAATGTCAGAGAACCACCGGGATACCCAAGTTCTCTCTTCCTTAATCAGTTTTTGAATCTCCCCCAACGCGTCTTCCTCTAATAAACACAAGTTGGCTCCCATATGTCTTGCCTTGATATTGAAAATTCCTTCTCCTAACAAAGCATCCTATATTTTGTATGTTGAACCTGATACCTCCACCACACCTACAAATGCTCTTTCAAATCTAAGTAAATCTTCTTTCTGGACATTGTATTACAGGTGTGCGAAATTTGGTTTATCACTCATCAAGATTTTGCTATGATGTTTCTGTCTTGGCCCTCTCCCTTGAAACAACTGCTTCTCATTTCTGTTTTGGTCACCCTTCTTCGCCGTTCCAACATCTCTCGAACCTCCAAGTATTTGTGCATAAGAGACTCCTTGTCCGGGTGGTTGTTGATTTAACCCTGACCTTCTATGCAATTCTGATCGCTCATTTTTCATATTGTTCAAGTTTTCCACTCTATGTTTGACCTCCACTATCTTCCTCTGGAATCTAGGAACATTTACATAAATCTTTTTGTCTTTGATCCATATGTTATCCAGTTTAATAGCTAAGACTCTCCTATTCTCAACCTTCTTAAACCTTACAAATCCATATTGTCTTCCCCATTTGTCATATTTAGGAGGGATTACTACTTCCACCACTAGTCCATATTCTTTGAAGATCTCAAACATTTCTTTGGCATCATAATCCTCTGAAAACTCAGTAAAGAAAAAAGAAAAGAATACCTCCCCCCCGTCAACCACCGTCTTGTCACTTCTTGCCGTCCATATTGATCTTCTGAGTACCTTTTGCTGGGTTATTTTTGTTCTACGCACCTCCACCCAGTTTGAATCACCCACGACCATCTTTCCCTGTTAATAATAACTTCACCTTGTTTCCAAAAAGAAAAAGACACATGGTACGGTCACTTACCACAATAAAAAAAAAAATTGTCTCATTTATTTCACTATACTAATTTCCACAAATTGTTAACTTCTGTCGTTAAAATTCATTTGTATCATTCATAAACTTTACTATTATATTACACTCAATTGTTAACTTCTCATTTATTACACTCAATTGTTATTCTCACTTTTCATTTTTATACTTCTAACATACTACTCTCTCCGTCCTACAATGAGTAACCCATTTGGAATAAAATAGTGTCCCAAAATATATGACTCATTTTACTTTCCAATGCAACTTTTCATATTTTACTCTCTAATTAATATTATTTTCATCATTCTCAATATATTACAAGGGCACTTTAGTAAAAATATCATTCTTTCTCCTTCATTTATTCTCTTTTTCTTAATTTGTATGAAAAGTCAACTGGGTCACTCATTGTGGAACGGATGGAGTATTAACTTTCAACATTCAACATTATCTCTCTTTCATCTTTTTGATGATTCAAAATGTTGACTGATTTTAATTATTAAGGTTGACACATATTTTAGTATTTAATTCTTTTTAAAAAATCATATATTTCTCTCTAATATATCTCCTATAGTTAAACAAAATTCATTTATATTTGACTTACTAATGATTAGTGTTTGTTAAAATGTATAGGTTAAAGAAGACGCCCCCAATATTTAGTTTTTTTTTTAAAAGGTTGAGACTATATATTGAGATCCTAAAAGTTAATATCTCATCATTATTTTTATGTATGGTTAAACGCTTCCAACAAAACTAGATATATTATTTTTCTTCCTCATTTGTTGGAATCGTGTCAAAAATAGTTTTTCATCTTGTAAATATTTTTCTCAATGAATTTAGAAAAATTATAGACATTCATATATTATGTTGGAATAATTTGCCTGAGAGATCATTTGACTAGTTCTACTATAAATATGTTTCCAGACATTATCCTTGATGTAGCGAGAGATGACTTTCTTTCTTTTTCTGATAAATGGAGAGAGTACCCAGATATTTTCATATGTCAATACATTTCTACTAAAGTAAATATTTGATTTCTACATATTACCGAGAAAATTGAAGATCTGGAAATTGTGTCACAAAAGATTGTTCTGAAATTATGGTGGTGGTTTTTCAAAAGACATAATCAATCTTTTAATTGTAGCTACTATGATTGATGCAAACATCCTTAGCATTTTGAAATATGTTTTTAATAAGTTTTGAATCGATGTAGATTTTATTCGGGTTAGAGTACTCCTAGTATCTCTATTATTAATATACTATTCCTGCTTAAAAAAAATATATTAGCGAGTTGTTCTAAAGCATTAACATATGTTTAAGAAGATCATGTATAACCTTTGTGTTCCGTATCATCTGCACAATAAAGAAAAAACTGTCATCAATAAATAACAACCGAGTAAGAATTGGATCAAAACAATTATGTGTATGGGAAAGAGGTGGGTTTGGGTGTGGTTGTGTATGTGTGTGAAGGTAGTAGATAGCGATGATATTGAGTCTAACTCAAGAGGTTATAGTCTCTCTATTTGACAAACTAAGACTCAAATTATGGATAAAAAGATATACTCATTTAATACACAACACGTCTCGATTAAATCTTTATGATTAAAGATATTAGTTTTTTGTCGGTGTAAAGCGAATTAGAGAAAATGACAATATCCTACTATTTTTTTGGCATTGTAAAGGTTAATTTTATATATAAAAAAAGGCATGAAACTTAGAATTCAAAACAATTTTTTTATTAAAACTCTTAAGAAAATAAAAAAAATTTATTTTTATGTTTGTTTAAACACTAAAACTATTCCAGCCACAATTTCAACAACCGTTGTCAACCAACAACCTTGAATCACAATTATGACGACCTCCAATCATTACTTTATATACATCTATGATCATCAATCTTACTACAAGTGAATATTATGACCATCCCTGCGGCCATCATTAACCACAAGTGATTATTATAATGATAAAAAATATAACCACGACTCTTACCACCAACCACCACAACTTTAACCAGTGTCAACCACCATTTTGTCACTTGTCATCACCATTTCATGTACTTCAGATTAGGGGGTGAACAAATTTGAACCGACCGACTCAGTGTCTTTTTTGTGCAAATGGGTTGTGTCGGTATCGGGTTGATTCGGTTGCTTAATTTGGTTAATATAGAGTTGTTTTGGTCGGACTCAGATGCTTATTTTTTGATCCGACGAAAATCGAAACCGACCGAACTTAATTAATATATATTTTATTTATTTTTATTATTATATGACCGACTCACTATAAAAATGAGATTTATAATGTTTGAGGATATTATCATTTTTATAATTTAATGATGGCATTATGTACTCTCAAAAATACAAGACATGCAATATAAAATTTTGAGTATTATTTAGTTTATGATTTAAAGTATCATAATGATCAAAATTAATGTCAAATAATATTGAAAATATTATCACATAATAATAGTTTTTATTTTAATAATAAAAAATATTGTTCTATTCTAAAAATTTGATATTTTTTATAATAAATTAAAAAAATAGTTATTTTTATAGAATTGTTCTAATAAATATTAAACCGACTAAACCGACCGGACTTAACCGACAAACCGACTTAATTGAATCTGACGAAAACCGAAATTTAATCGGTCGAAATTGGACCATAAAACTAAAACCGTAGTTTACGTCGGATTTAAGTTTTTGGCCCGAAACCGACCGATTGTCCACCCCTACTTCAGATCACCATTGAACATCACACTAACCATCTCTGGACCACCGCCAACCACTTTTGAACACCACTTTGACCATCGTGATCCGTATTTCATCCACTTTGATCACTTGTCTAACTATCAGCTAACATCAGCTATCAGTATAACTACCACTCTGATCACCATAAATCACCATCGACTATTACTCTAACTATTATTCTGACCATAAAAATTTAACATTTTTATATATTTTTAGTTGAATAGTCTAATGATTTGAATTTTTCTTTTACAAGCGAATAAGTGATACATCATATATTTGAATACGTCCATGCAGTCGAATGTTCATGTAAAATTATCAATTAAGTTGACTTAATAAGAATTCATTCGCCTTTATTCTAACTGTATCCTTAAACTCTAAAAAAAAAAAAATCATGTAATAATGATGTGCATTATTTATCAAGCTTCCCTTCACATGTGTTTCGGTGCCACCACATTTTTTTCATCACCTTAAATATGTATATACTTATTTTTAGTAGAAAATCACTCAAATAACAAGAATATGATTATTAGGGAGGCTATGGAAACACTCCAATAAAAGAAAAAAGATAACCATCTACATATTGGAAATGCCTAAGAAATTTCCATAAAACATAACTAAAACTTGTTTTCTTAATAAGTTAGCTCTATCAATTATTTAAGTTTTAAATATAATTTTAAAGCTGGAAAAAAAAAAGAGTCGTTTTCATCTATAACAATATATAAAGTAAAAGTTTTGTTTTGGAGTAACCTATTTTTTTTTACCAATTATACTTCTATAATGTAAGAAAATTCAATATTGTGGAAAACCCTTCCATACCCTTCTTTTAAAAACGACACATCATCAAAATAAATGTATTTTGTGTCCAAAATTTACTTTTTTTCAACCAAACTTCCATTTCTAAATATATTGTTCACTGTTAATTCTATTTAACTCCATTTTATTTTCAATTCCACATGTATATCCAACTTGCAGTTTGAAGTCAACTTTATGACTTCCAATTTTGTAACAAATGTTTTTCCCAATGCTAATTATTGAGACCGGAAATTACTTTCCAAATTTTCACCTGTCCTATTTTCTAAAAAACCCACACTCATTTCTACCTACTACCTCTTTTCTCTCTCTAACCCCAACCTCTAATTTCATCTTGTTTCACTCCCACTTCATCATCCTTTTCTTCATCCATATTAATTTTCATCGACTACAACATCAGCTCAACCGAAACAAACAAAATTTGTAGGTGTTGTTTCATAATGTCACTCAAACATGCTTCCTTCATGTCGATTCTGCTTCATATTTGTTTTTTATGTTTTCCTTTTGTTTTCCATTCTTCTTGCGCTTTTTTTTTTCTGTTTTTTTGTCAAGGTTGTGAATAATACTAATATTGTTAATAGCATCACGATACTATAGTTTATAAGGGGTGGATTAATGTGAAACTTAGGTCTCACTTATCTAAGTTGATGATGAATTAACTTAGTAGTTTTTTGGGTTTTTTTTAATCCTGTTTGCTTTTGGGATGGATCCGAGCGATCGCCTTGTACATATTTTTGAATTAATTCAAAGTCTTTCATTCAAAAATAAATGTACAAAGGCTGTCCAAATAGTATATCATGTCTACCCAAAGTCTCTAACCAATGATGAAAGTGTCCAAAAGCAAAATTATATCGTGTATTTGACTTGACTTGCATGAATTTATATTATGTTTTATTCGCTTTTTCCCAATTTATGTTTTATATTACCCGCATTTATTTATGTTTGTCAGGTACTCGAGTCGGATCGGAATTTATCGGAAAGTGAAGATTTAATGAAGAATTAAAGAAGAATTGAAGAAGAAAAGAAAATATGATGGAAAGAATTAAGAATGAGAGAAAGAGGAAGGAAAGAAAAAGAGAAAAGAAAATGAAAAAAAAATAAAGGGGTGGGGCCCACCATCACACAATGTGGCGCAAGCCACAAGGGAGGTGGCGCCCACCACCTTTACCTACATGGCGCCAGCCATATGAATGTGAGAGGGGAGGTGGCGCAAGCCACCTAAACCATAGGAGATTTATTCTCCAACCCTCATATTTTCTCTCCACTAAACGGTTTCACGTTCAGTCACAAACGAGTCTCTAACCGTTCTGTTTTGCACGCTACTGAAGCGAATCTTCCGCATCCAAGTCCTCTATAAATTCAACTGAAGACCTCCATTGAGGGGGTCGGAGATTTTTAGCCAGAATTTTACCAGTTTCCAGTTTTCATATTTTTTTCCAGCAAACAGTATTATTTTCTTTTCTGCATTTTTATCATTTGTAATTGCTCAAGCTTGCCGGAATCATCCTTCAAGTTTTTGTAACCAGATTTATTCCAAGCTAATATCAAGTCCAGGTTTTATTTATATGCTCTTTATTCATCGTTTTCCTTACAACATGATTAGTAATACTACCTTATATTGTGTTAGCATGTTTCGTTTCCAAACCATGTCCGGCTAGATTAGTTGATGTCAGTATGTAAATAATTTAATCAGAAGGAATTAAATAATAATCGGTGTTGACTTTTACAAATTTTTTTTTTAGGCTTTGGCTTCTTATTTTTAAATCGATTAACTTTTCTTACGAAAGTAAAAAGGTAACTAAGGTTAAGGTCAAGATAAACGAGAGTTTGAGAGTTTAACCGGATAGCTGAACCCAAGCATTAATTTTAAACACATCGGAAGCACTTTAGAATTAATTAGGACTTATTTATTTTCAAAAAGTATTTTTAAATGCAAATGATACAGCGAGGGCGCTCATTCTGATTTAACGATATAGTCTGAATCAATAAACACGAGAGTGTGAGATAAGGTCTTTTAAATAAGTATTTTCTACTGAGAAGTATTTTGGCACTTAAACCTACACCGATGACTTATTAAATTCCCAACGATTAATGTGTTACATACTGATATCTCGTTATTAATTATTCTTATTAAAAGTTTAGCATTCTTAGATTTAATTTCTGTCGCTCATAACCTCCATAAAACGATTGGCGTTAGCTAGACATAGTAACAGCCCGATAGCACTAGTTTGATTATCAGTCCTTGTGGGATCGATATCTTTTTAAAACTACACGATAGACTGTGTGCTTGCAGTTAATAACCCTGATAGACTCTTAAAGTCACGATCAAGTTTTTGGCGCCGTTGTTGGGGACTGATTTAGTCAATAGTGTGATTCTTTTGTTGCGTCGTATAGACTAAGGCAACAAAATTCCCTAAATTGTCGGTTGTATGCCAAGTACTCGCTCAAAAGGCGAAGACCTCACGCGACCGACGGACGAGCATGAACGTCTTCTTTGCGTAAAAAGACGAATCTGAGAATATTGCTTAAACCACGAAATACCTTTTCCTTTATCAGAACCTGAATCTCAATCCGAACCCGAATCAAAAACAGAACTTGAATCTGAGTCAGAATCAAAATCAGAAAAAGACATGGACAAAAGACCACAGAACCGTCATCTTAAGTATTATGCTACCCCGTCTCAGCAAGAACCACATAACAGCATCGCTGCCCCTGCTATCAACCGAAATGATTTCGAGTTGAAACCCTCATTGTTGTCAGCCGTACAACAACATCAATTTTCTGGAAATCCTACAGAAGATCCTAATGAACATCTGACCAAGTTTGTGCAGTACGCAAACACAGTGAAGGCAAATGGTGTAACTCCAGACGCGATAAGACTACGTCTTTTCCCCTTCTCATTAAGAGACAGAGCTTGGGCTTGGTTGCAATCCTTGCCATCAAACTCCGTTACTACGTAGGATGAGTTGAAAAAGGTATTCTTAGCACGATATTTCCCCCCAAGCAAGACGGCTACGCTGAGAGCCCAAATTAATGGATTCAAACAAAAGGACAACAAATCTCTTTACGATGCATGGGAAAGATACAAAGACATGATGAGGATGTGGCCGCATCACGGTCTTGAAGATTGTTTGGTCATCCATACGTTTTACAATGGTTTCTTGTACAATACAAGATTGACAATAGATGCCGCCGCTGGTGGTACACTGATGGACAAACCATATGACGAAACCTATCAACTCATCGAAAGTATGGCTCATAACCATTACCAATGGGGAGGAGAGAGAACTGCGGTGGAAAAATCCCAAACGAAAGGAGGAATGTACAAAGTTAGTAGCCTTGATCATGTCCATGCTAAGGTAGATGCCCTTGCCCAAAAGATTAATAACTTGACCATAACGCCTGCAGCCACCGTGGCTGCTGTAGCTCCAAACTGCGAATTATGCCGAAACCTGGACATGCTGCCCCTGAATGTCAAATTTTGGCAGGAGTCTCCAGTGATCAAGTGAATTACGCTCAAGGAAACCCTTATGCGAATACCTACAATCCGGATTGGAAGAATCATCCAAACTTCTCCTACAAAAACAACAATGCACTGTATGCACCTGGTCAAGCACCTGCTACACCACCAGGCTACCAAAAGGCTACCATAACTGCTCCTAATGTTCCTAGAAAGTCCAACCTTGAATTAATGATGGAGAACTTCATAGCTGCACAAGCTCAACAGAACAAAGAGTTCCTTAACCAGAATGTACACACTAGTGAGCAAATTAAGCAATTAGCAAACAAAGTAGACGCTTTAGCCACCCACAACAAAATGCTTGAAACACAAATTTCACAAGTAGCACAACAACAAGCACCTACTGCTGCTCCTGCTGGCACATTTCCTGGACAGCCACAGCCTAATCCGAAAGGACATGCAAAAGCTGTTATATTGAGAAGTGGAAAAGAATTAAACGGACCTATTGATCCGAGACTTCAGAATCCTGCCATGTACCAAAAGCCTGATAAAACTACAACTGAGAAGGAAAATGAACCCAAGGGAAATGAAGATAATGACCAAGAGGCCGTAGATAAAGAAAAACCTTATGTGCCTCCACCACCATATAAACCACCTATTTCGTATCCTCAAAGATTTGCAAATTCTAAAACAGCAGGGCAATTCAAGAAATTTGTTGAACTTCTGAAGCAATTGAATATCACAATGCCTTTTACAGAAGCTATCACTCAGATGCCCTCATATGCTAAGTTCCTTAAAGAAATCTTATCCAATAAGAAAAAGATTGAGGATAACGAAATAGTTACACTTACTGCTGAGTGTAGCGCAATAATTCAAAACAAAATGCCTCCTAAGCTGAAAGACCCAGGTAGTTTCTCCATACCCTGTGTAATTGGAAAGTTCGTCATAGACAAAGCTCTATGCGACTTAGGAGCCATTATTAATGTAATGCCCTTATCCATATGCGAAAGGCTTGATATGGGAGAATTAAGACCAACTAAGATGTCCGTTCAATTAGCTGACCGCTCTATTAAATATCTCGTTGGTATACTAGAGAATGTTCTGGTTCGTATAGGATAATTCTATATTCCTACCGATTTCATAATCTTGGATATTAAAGAAGACTCTGCTACTCCTATCATATTAGGAAGACCATTCTTAGCTACCGCCAGAGCCATTATAGACGTGAAGAGAAGTAAGCTAACATTTGAAGTGGGTGAAGAGAAGGTTGAATTTATTTTGACACAATTCTTACAAGCACCAGCTATAGACGACACATGTTATCTATTAGATGTCATAGATGAGTGCGTAAGAGAAATGGAGATGGAACCAACCACATACTTAGATATTATAAAAATTCCAATGCCTCTGATTTTTAAAGATGATAATTGGCGTGAACCATACCAAGATGATAGTCTAAGCGAATGTTTAGCACTTACACCCGATCATCTACCATGCCCAAAGAAACCAGCTTTAGAACTGAAAACACTGCCCAATAACCTAAGGTATGAATTCCTAGACACAGAACTCGAACGACCAGTGATAGTCAACACAGACTTAGGACATACCGAAACTAAGAAACTTTTAGATGTCTTAAGGAAATACCCAACTGCTTTAGGCTACAACATCGCTGACCTTAAAGGAATAAGCCATTCTATTTGTATGCATCGCATTATGCTAGAGGAAGACTGTAAGACCTCTAGAGAACACCAGAGAATGATCAATCCAATCTTAAGTACTGTAGTCAAGGATGAAGTGCAAAAGCTTTTAAAAGCAGGAATTATATACTCGAAATCAGACAGTCAATGGGTTAGCCCAGTACATGTCGTACCAAAGAAGGGAGGTGTTACAGTTATTAAGAACTCAAAAGGAGAATCTATAACACAAAGAGTTGTAACTGGAAGCAGAATGTGCATCGACTATAGAAAATTGAACAAAGCAACTCGTAAAGATCATTTCCCATTGCCATTCATTGACCAAATGTTGGAACGGTTGGCCAAACATTCTCACTTCTGTTATTTAAATGGTTATTCAGGATTCTTTCAAATCCATATTCATCCTGATGACCAGGAAAAGACAACTTTCACATGTCCCTATGGTACATTCGCTTATCGACTAATGCCATTTGGACTATGTAACGCTCCCGCAATATTCCAAAGATGCATGGTGTCAATCTTCGCTGATTTTATAGACGACATTATAGAAGTATTTATGGACGATTTTTCTGTTTGTGGGCAGAGCTTTGAAAGATGTCTATCGAACCTAGAAATGGTACTTGAAAGATGCGTAAAAGTGAACCTCGTATTAAACTGAGAGAAATGCCATTTCATGGTCAAGCAAGGAATCGTGCTTGGACATGTAGTATCTGATAGAGGGATTGAAGTTGATAAAGCTAAGATAGAGATTATAGAAAATCTTCAACCTTCAAAAACCGTACGAGAAATACGAAGTTTCTTAGGACACGCCGGTTTCTACCGACGATTCATAAAAGATTTCACGAAAATTACCAAACCACTGACCGGTTTATTAATGAAAGACGCTGAATTTATCTTCGATGAGAAATATCTACAAGCATTTGAACAATTGAAAACGACTCTCATTATCGCACCTATCATGCAACCACCAGATTGGAGACTACCATTTGAAATCATGTGTGATGCAAGTGACTATGTCGTAGGCGCAGTCCTAGGACAAAGAAAGGACATAAAGCTTCATGCAATTTATTATGCAAGTAGAACCCTAGATCCTGCCCAAATGAACTACGCCACCACAGAAAAGGAACTTCTAGCTGTCGTGTTCGCTTTGGATAAATTCCTTTCTTACTTGGTAGGAGCGAAAATAATCATCTATACCGATCATGCCGCAATTAGGTACCTATTAAGTAAGAAAGATGCCAAACCTAGACTTTTAAGATGGATCCTACTCTTACAAGAATTCGATTTAGAGATAAAAGATAAAAAAAGGCACCAAAAATGTAGTTGCAGACCATTTATCGAGAATAGAAGGTATTAAGCTGAACAAGTGCCTATTAATGATGATTTCCCATATGAACGACTCATAGACCAATTGGAAAGTAATATGTCTGAACTAACCTTGAATGATACCGAAGCAAAAGGATCAGTGGAAGAAATTCAAACGAATACAACACTGCTATGGTATGCTGACTTTGTCAACTACTTAGCTGCCGAAGTACTTCCACCAGATCTAACTTATCAACAAAAGAAGAAATTCTTTCATGACCTTAAACAATATTATTGGGATGAGCCTATGCTTTTTAAGAGAGGTGCCGATGGTATTTTCCGTCGATGTGTCCCTGAAGATGAAATAGAAAACATAATCTCTCATTGTCATTCTGCTCCTTATGGTGGACACGCAAGCACTTCAAAGACTTGCGCTAAGATCTTACAATTTGGCCTCTTCTGGCCTAATCTATGGAAAGATGTCCATATCGCGATATTGAACTACGACCGATGCCAATGCACTGGCAACATCTCTAGACGCGATGAGATGCCACAAAAGGGCATCTTAGAAGTGGAAGTCTTTGATGTGTGGGGGATTGATTTCATGGGGCCATTCCCATCTTCTTTTGGTAATAAATATATACTCGTTGATGTTGATTACGTTTCAAAATGAATCGAGGTTGTAGCCTCTCCAACAAATGACACACGAGTGGTAATTAAGCTTTTCAAGAACATAATTTTCCCTAGATTCGGTGTGCCAAGACTTGTCATCAGTGACGGAGGCTCCTACTTTATATCAAAGATATTTGAAAAACTTCTACTGAAGTATGGAGTCCGACACCGTGTAGCAACACCATATCATCCACAAACAAGTGGGCAAGTCGAAGTCTCAAACAAAGAAATTAAACAAATCTTAGAAAAGACTGTTGCAACCTCTAGGAAAGACTGGTCGTCGAAATTACACGAAGCTCTGTGGGCATATATGATAGCCTATAAGACCCCAATAGGAACCACACCTTTTAAGTTAGTCTACGGAAAATCATGTCATCTACCTGTAGAATTAGAGCACAAAGCCTACTGGGCCATTAAGACCCTTAATTTAGACCATACTGCCGCAGGTGAGAAAAGAATCTTAGACATTCATAAACTAGAAGAACTTAGACTAGACGCATACGAGAATGCTAGGATATATAAAGAAAGAACAAAAAAATGGCATGACAAGCGTATCTCCCAGAAAGAGTTTAATGAAGGCGACGTAGTACTATTGTTTAATTCACGCCTTAAACTTTTCCCAAGAAAACTTAGATCTAGGTGGTCAGGTTCCTTTATAATAACTAGCGTATTTCCAAGTGGTGCCGTAGAAATAAAAAGTAAATCTAGTCAACCATTTATAGTAAACGCACAGCATTTGAAACATTATCATTGCATAGACAATAAAGACTACTCAGCTAGTCTAAAGCTCGTAGAGCTGCCTGTTCATTCTGAGAACTGACATTGCCCTAGAACTATGTCAGGCTTAAGACATTAAAAACAACGTTTGGTGGGAGGTAACCCACATATTTTTAGTCTTTTAATTTTATTTTGCTATTTTTTATTCTTAATTATTTCTTACCTTTTATTGCAGTTTTAGTTCTCTCCTTCATCTCCATTCTTAATGCCATAATTTACATGTTCATTACTAACTTTGCATAACTGTCTACTTACTTACAGGCTAACTTAACTTAGTTAGTAACTAACATTCACGATGCAACAAGTAGACTACATGGACATTGTTTTCAGAGGCAGAGCTCAAAGGAGGAGATTTGAAATGTTAGCTCAGAAAGATATGGCACTGACTATTTACTATGATGGACCTACCATGACTAGGTTAGGTATCAGGGATAGTGTTATGTTTTTGTTTAGCCAAGTGGGGTGGGAGAATGCTGCTATCCGAAGAAGGTTTACTTCCTATCCTAGGATTACCCTTGAGTTTCTAAGCTCCCTTACTCACATACCTAACCATGGTTACGGATTCCATAAAGGGCTGATTACTTTTAGAATGTTTGGTAATGATTATACCTATAACCATAGAGAACTTGTTGAACTCCTAGGATTTCCTAGTGGCCCTGATGTGGTTACCGTCGTCCAGGAAGAACTACTCCTTAACCTTGACCTGAACAATTTTTGGGGTAACATCACTGGAAATAACAATCCTGAACCTTATGACATGTTTTCTGAGAATATCCACAACCCTGCAATCCGTTATTTTCACAAGATCCTAGCCCATACCATTTTCGGAAAAGTAGAAACCGATACCTCCGTGTCCAGAGATGAACTCTTTGTCTTGTACTGTGCTTCCCAAGGCCGTCCAGTCAATGCTGCTACCTTTATGATAGCAAATTTTGTCCATATTGCACTGGATACTCGTTCACCAATCATTATAGGAGGCTTAGTAACAATGATAGCAAATGCCATAGGACTGAGACACCCAATGATCAGGCTTAACCCTCTTGGTACCATCCGACCTGTGAACATTAATTTCTACTTTAACCGTCGAATCATAGGAAACCTTGGACCGGATACTTTTGACTACCTAATTGATAATGAGGTCGTCCGCCTATTCACTCTACCAAACCATGAGCGCACCAGTGTCCATAACCGAAATAATTGGCTTTATGACTTGAATAAACCACAGATTGCTCCACCATCACCTCCTGAGAGACCGCAAATTTATGATCATTATGATGACTATGTATCTGATGCTGCCTCGAGCACACCTATCGTAGCCAGTGCTCCACCCATCGATTTCACTGCTTCCATTACTGCACTAGAGAACATACTAACTAACCTACAAGGCGATATCACCACTTTGCGCACTGATTTCTATGGATTTATGGATATAGTAACGGAGCAGCTGGACCATTTCCATCAGCAACTCTATTCCGTCGGACTCGCTAAGAATCCTAATCAACGTGGCTAAGCAAGTAGATCGCATTTTTATTGTTTTTGTAATTTCAATTTCTACTGTTATTTCCATTTATCAGTTTTTATACATTTTTCCATTAGGAATGTTTGTTCCAGATTTAAACTCTGTTTCAATTTAATTAGTTCCAGTTTGCTTTTAATTTTCATCATTCCATTTTTTATAATTTTTCTTCATTAAATGTTAACTGATATATACTGCTGATACTGCTATATTACTGATAATAGTTTAATCGTGCATTCATCATCATTCATTAATATTAGTAGCATGCATAATTTAATATTAGTTGCTATGATTCAAAAAAGAAATATTGCTTGGTCAAATCTACAGCATAAAGCAAATGGTCAATGGTGTTGGACCAATTAGAATACACGCATGCATGAGAAAAGAATTAATTCGGCACTCTGCACAACAATGTGGATGTCGCCACTTTGGAAAAAGAGAGAGCAAGTGGCTCTCGCCACCCTTCACAAGAGGAAGTGGCACCCGCCACTCTCTACATGTGGCCCACGCCACCCCCCTCATCCAAATGCATGTGGGACACATGTCCCTCCATTAAATCTTCTTTGACCAAAATTATTCACATCCAACTACCAACATTTAATACCCTCCTCTATATAAACCATACACCAGTAACTATACTCACTCGCAAATTCACACTTCCTTTCATTCTAATTTACTAAGATAGTTTTGTGAGTTTATACTGCTGTCAAAAACTATGGAACCAACACAAGCACGGGGGTTTAAATTATATTTAGAGATCAAGACCAAGCAAATCTCTTTCGAATCCTTCAGGAACGAGAAATCGAGCCAACGAGGTATGTCGATATAACTTGTCTAGAAACTTTAGGACTTACTGACAGTGTAGAAGTTTTGTTAGAAAGCATAAATTTAAAACAATTTCTGTCTTATAGAGACCCTGTCTATGTCCCACTTACCTTGGAATTTCTCAGTTCGATTATCTTTGACCCGGATGGAACAAACCAGTTTAGAATGTTTAATAAAGAATTTAAATTTACCTTTGATCAACTGGCTGTTTCACTTAATTTTCCAGTCGAAAAAGGTGTAATGTATGCTGTCCCGAGTGGACCTCAATGGGTACATAGTTACAAGTGTCTCTGGAGAGGCCTAACAGGTACTGATACACGCAGTTGTGAAGGCAACAAAGCCACTCTCATTCAAAACTCGGCTATAAGATATTTTCGCCAACTGTTGGCTACAATAATTTTTGGCCGGTCAAATTCTAACAAAGTGAATGAGAAAAAGTTTCTCTATATGCTTACCGCCTTCTCACCCCGCCGAATAAACCATGTCCCATTTTTGTTTAATCATATGTCCACAATAACCGCCTCGAACAAGGGCGCTATCACATTTGGCAGTTTAATAACAACAATAGCTCGAGCCCTTAAGCTCGAAGCTCATTTCACATCTTTGACACCACTTCCTTCTCTTACTATCGATTTAAAAATGTCTGAACGTATGAAATTAGTAAAGAAAAGGGAAGATGGTAAATATGATTTAATGATTGATAATAAAGTTTTCCTTGATTTTATACTTCCTAACCCAAGTCGCACAAATGTGCGGAAAGAGGAAAACTATTGTTATATTGATAACCCAGGCCCCACGCACATTCCTGAGAATGTTGCTGCTGACGGGGATGGAACTGACACACAGACACACACCACACCATCCTCCTCTGAATTTGTTGCAGGTACCTCATCAAGGCGCATGCCTAGAAGACGAGACGAAGAGTCATCTAAAACTCTTAATAGTATATATGCTGAGATGATGAGACAGAGGGAATCAAACGCTCTCCGCGACCAAAGATTACAAAGCATCGAGACTCAGCAAACTCAAATGATGGCTCAGCAAAACCAGATGTACACTCAACAATCAGAGATGATACAGATCCTACAACAAATGCAGCAAGGCCAGAATAACATGACAGAGCTAATCCAAGGGATGTCCGGTATGTCCTTTCAAGCACAAGATCAATATCCGGATCTGGGTACTTCAGACCAACAACCCAGAAATGTTAAGCGACCACGAACTCGAGGAAGAGGCCGCCAGTAGCCCGACGTTCCAGGTTTCTCCTTCCTTTTCTACCTTACGTTGTTGCATTGGGGACAATGCTCAATTTAAGTGTGGGGGAAGAAGTTTTATCGCTTTTATTTAATTGTTTTAGTTATTTACTGTTTTTCTAGGTAGATTTAAAATTTTCTATGCTTATTTCCTTTCATTAGTATGTTTAGTACTTAGTATCAATAAAGAAAAATCCATGTATTGTCGAGTCTCTACACATAGTTTCTGCTATTATTTAGATTCTCCCAACTTTCTTGAGCCATAAAAAAAAATTTATTTTGGGTTTGATACATGACATGGCACTTTAAAAGTTTATTAGGCTAAGTTAGAAAGACTTGGGAAAGTGTTGATAATATCAGTACCACCTTGACACCCTGAACCCCTTGATTATGCAAATGGATTTGAATACTTATTATGCCAAGACCAACCTCTTGAGTAGTTTATACTAGCAGTCAGCACCATCCTAAGGCACAACCTAAGTAATGAGCCGATGCGAATATGTGTTTGATCTCGAAAAGTAAATTTAATGAATTTAATGCCAAAAGCGAACTAAAGATATGTTCCTTCTAAGTTAGGTGGTCCTTACCCGACTAGTTAGCCCAACGAATCGGACTCTTGAAATTCGAAATTAAACGAAAAAGAAATGAAAAGAAATTTGAAAAATGAGATCATTTGAACACTAACAGGTTTACTTACCATGGGTGTGCGGGGATAACGGGCTTAATGTGATTGCGCTAGAATGAAAGAGAGGTGTGAAAAGGTATAGGTCGAGTTATAATAACATGATTAGGATTCGTTTGCATAGGATAGGAGTTTTTGATTTTTTGTCATTACGGTATCCTTATTGTTAATATTTAGTACCTATCTTTCTGGCTGAAGTTTAGCATGATATATGTCTGTTTCGAACCTGTGCCTAAAGTGTTTTATTTGCTTGAGGACAAGCAAAGGTTTAAGTGTGGGGGAGTTTGATAACGCGAAATTATATCGTGTATTTGACTTGATTTGCATGAATTTCTATTATGTTTTATTCGCTTTTTCCAAATTTATGCTTTATATTACCCGCATTTATTTATGTTTGCCAGGTACTCGAGTCGGATCGGAATTTATCGGAAAGTGAAGATTTAATGAAGAATTAAAGAAGAATTGAAGAAGAAAAGAAAATATGATGGAAAGAATTAAGAAGGAGAGAAAGAGGAAGGAAAGAAAAAGAGAAAAGAAAATGAAAAAAATATATATAAATGGGTGGGGCCCACCATCACACAATGTGCCGCAAGCCACAAGGGAGGTGGCGCCCACCACCTTTACCTACATGGCGCCAGCCATATGAATGTGAGAGGGGAGGTGGCGCAAGCCACCTAAACCCTAGGAGATTTATTCTCCAACCCTCCTATTTTCTCTCCACTAAACGGTTTCACGTTCAGTCACAAACGAGTCTCTAACCGTTCCATTTTGCACGCCACTGAAGCGAATCTTCCGCATCCAAGTCCTCTATAAATTTAACTGAAGACCTCCATTGAGGGGGTCGGAGATTTTTAGCCAGAATTTTACCAGTTTTCATATTTTTTCCAGCAAACAGTATTATTTTCTTTTCTGCATTTTTATCGTTTGTAATTGCTCAAGCTTGTCGGAATCATCCTTCAAGTTTTTGTAACCAGATTTATTCCAAGTTAATTTCAAGTCCAGGTTTTATTTATATGCTCTTTATTCATCATTTTCCTTACCGCATGATTAGTAATACTACCTTATATTGTGTTAGCATGTTTTGTTTCCAAACCATGTCCGGCTAGATTAGTTGATGTCAGTATGTAAACAATTTAATCAGAAGGAATTAAATAATAATCGGTGTTGACTTTTACGAATTATTTTTTTAGGCTTTGGCTTCTTATTTTTAAATCGATTAACTTTTCTTACGAAAGTAAAAAGGTAACTAAGGTTAAGGTCAAGATAAACGAGAGTTTGAGAGTTTAACTGGATAGCTGAACCCAGGCATTAATTCTAAACACAGCGGAAGCACTTCAGAATTAATTAGGACTTATTTATTTTCAAAAAAAGTATTTTTAAATGCAAATGATACAGCGAGAGCGCTTGATCGTGAAGGCTGGATCAGATCCTGTCGAAGTGGGCCACCAAGTGCGTCAGGGATGCTCATCGTATGGAGAGGAGAGGGGTGTACCTACAAGGTACTCTGACGCTAAAGTAAGTAAAGGTCAGAGAAAAGGGGGCAAGTACAAAGAGTGTTCTTAGGGTGAATATTGGATAACTGACCCTCTCAAGCGAAAGGGTTTATATAGAGCCCCCAGCGCGTGGCCAACGGTCCTATTTTCGGGGCGAAATAACCGTTTTCCCCAAAGAATAGCTAACTACCCAAACTAGCCGTTATGTCGGGCAGGGTGCCCAAAACTAGCTATTATGTCGGGCATAGGCATGGTTCCGGGCACCTGCCCACAGCTGTTCGGGGAGTAATGAAGCCGTGCGTAACAGGCAGTAATTCCGGGGAGGAATGTTGCATTCCTTGCCCGGTTGGAGGGGTAGAAAGGTAACTTTTACCCCTCTGTGGATTGGACTTAGGAAATTTGGGCCACTTTGGAGCAGAAGCGGATTGGGCCGTGTCTAGCCATTGGTCCAGTCCAGAACAGGAGCCCCCCAAGTCGTTGCTCCCGAGCATGGGAGTGATGACTTAAGGGCAGTTCGTTGCTCTGAGGAGCTAGCATGGAGTCGTCGTTTGAAGACGAGGAGGATTGTCTCAATGCGCTTGTGACCCCTGGTGTTCGTGAGATTCGTGGTCGTGACATTGTTGCCCGGTGTTCGGGGAGACTAATGGTCAGACAGAATTGGTAACGTTGGGACGCCACGTGTGCCTAGGGCTCCGTGTTGCAGTTACTAGGCAATGATGCCTAGTGGATAGCCATCATGGCCTACGAGCGCGTGTTCGCACGTGCCCCTTTGTATAAAAAGGGGAAAATCGTTCCATTTGGAACTTTTTGCTCTGATTTCTCTCTGTTTCCTTCAGCATTCTTGCCCGTAACCGTCGTCTTCCTACTCCGACCACCGCCTCAAGCTTCGAGCAGCTACTTTCGTCTACCTAAATCAAGTAAGTTTTCTGATCCTTTGCTTGTTTTACTCCTTTTTGTTGTCAATGGTAGGTTGCATGTGGTTAGGGATAGGTTTAGAGGACGAAATGGGTGAGTTTTCGGCGATTGTTGGTGGTGGACGGTGGTTGTGCCATTTTTCTACCTCTGACATGTCGCCGGAGTTAGTAGTATGTTTCAGCGAGGAGGGTGGTTCACGGTGATGTTGCGACAGCTATGCATGTGTGATCGCCGTGTTTGTTCATCTTCTGAGTGGGTGATGAGTTTTTCGGTAGAACATTCTCAGATTCCGGTGAAGCTTTGCGATTTCCGGTGAAGCTTCAAACGGAAATTGGGTATGAGTGCGGGGAAGTTGCTCGCTCGGGGATGATTAGTTTCGAGCGTCTCCTCGCGGGGAGGTGTCAGCTTTTCCTTTGATGTTAGGGCTTAGGCCAGGGACGTTGTCCTCAGCCCTTTGCGTGCCCTTTCACTTGACTTAGCGGTGGAAGGGTGGATTTGATTTGTTGTCGAATTCACTTTCTTCTCTGCTTTTCAGGTGATCGTAATGGCGACAGGGCCAGATAGAGAGGTTATCATAGATACGTCCGAGGAAGAAACAGGCTCCGAGGATAATAGTAGCTCAACGGCCACGAGTTCGACGGCTTCGAGTTCTCCCAGCGATGTTGGGGAGGAAAAGGAGATGGACGACATGGATGAGGACGTCGTCGTGTATTCCGCCGAGGAATAGGAGGTGGCCGAACCCGTTGAGCACGTGTCTTCTTTTGTGAAGTATTTGGGGGATGTTTTTACGGAGGTTGGACCGGAGGGAGAGTGGAAGGTGCACTTCCCTTTCGTGGATGAACGGGTCTGCACAAACTTCGGGGACCGTTTCACGATGTATGAATATGCCTTTAAGGAGCTGGGTCTGAGGTAGTCGTTCACTGATTTCCAACAGTCAGTGTTCGTGCATTTGAAATTGGCCCCCACGCAGCTGCATCCTAACTCGCTGGCCTTCATCCGGGCATTCGAGCTGGTATGCGAGCATCTTTCCATAGGGGTTACTCTCCCTCTGTTATTCATTGTCTTCCATCTTCAAAGGCAGCTATCGGGGAGGAAGTATGGTTGGGTGTCTTTGAAGCAGCCCCGCAAGTTATTTAAGCCCTTCTTGGAGTCAATACGGACGTTCAAGGAGCGTTATTATATTGTTGAGCCCCTGTCCGAAGCTGCCCAGGACAGTACATACGTCTGGGAGATTAAGGTGGATGAGGATGGGAACAACCTGTGCAATGAGGATGGGAAGTTTATTGGGCGGAGAATCTATAAGTTCCCCATCCATTGGGCGCCCGGTCATTTCGTCAAGAAGCCCAGTGACTATGTTCTCCAACCGAGCGAGCTATGCAGGCAGGACGCCGTGGCGTACGAGGTGCTGGTGAAATGGGTCAACTCCTTCCGGCTTGCTGAGTGCTGGACGAGCAAGGGTAATCTGGTCTTCGAGGAAGACGGGAGTCAGAGGGTTGAGCGTCGATTTATCAATATTAAGGCACTGCTGGAGTGCAAGACTCCCGAGGACGCCGAGAAGCTGCTGGGTAGTCTTAGTTATTTAGCTTTGTTTCCGTTATTTCTTTTCCTCGTATCTAACGTGCTCATATTTTGTTTGTGCAGGTGAGATGCCTCAGGCTCATGACCGGGTTGTGAGGAATGCTCTTGCGAGGAACAAGGCTGGAGCGGCTCCTCCGAAGTCTCGGTTTGCTGGTGCTCGTGCTCCTCTTCCGGTGCAGTCTGCTGTGGGGACCTCTTCCTCTCCTACTCCTGCTCCCCGGGGGTCTCCTCTTCCTTTTACCGGTCGATCCAAGCGGCCAAGAATTACGAACGCTGTGGATCTCACTCGGGTACCTGAGAAAGGGAAGTTCGAGCTTCCTCCTTGTATCCTTGACAGGAAATTCTTTGAGGGGAACTCTCTGATTGTGCCTTGGGCGGAGTCTCTTCGCTTGGAAAGCATGGATCGCCCGAGCAAGAGGGCGCTGGTGGCTCAGGACGCTTCAGCTTTGGTTAGGATGCTGGAGATGGCGGCCGTTTACGCCGAAGGGGACTCTGCAACAGAGGCCAAACTTACTGTTGCTCGGGCTTCCATGGCGTCCCTCAGAGAAGAAGCTAAGGTTGTCGAAGATGCTCGGAAGAAGGCTGAGGAGGAGGTGGCTCGGTTGAAGAAGGAGAACTCCACGCTGGCGGCGGAGAAGAAAGTTGCCGAGGAGCTGGTCCAGCGGCTGAGGACGGCCAATGCCCCGGGTGATGATGAACCAGAAGATGTGAAGGAATTGAAGACGAGATTCGAGCTGGTTTCCCGTTTGCTGACGGGCGAGGATGATGGTATTGTCGTCGCGGAGGAGTCTTTCGGAAACGATGTGGCTCAACTGCGGGTGGTGAACCCTGAGCTTGACTTTTCTGTCGAGGGTACCCACTATCTGGCGCACGTTGAGGATGGCCGGATCATCATGTCGGATGCTCTCCTTGAAGGGAATAAAGAGGATCAGCCTGCGGAGGACCAAGGGCCTCATTCCGAGCCTACCGAGCATGTGGATAAGTGAGGAGTTTGTGTTTTTGATGTTGTTATAATCTGTCTGGCCTGAGTGCCGAGTATTGTTGTAATTTATTTTTGGGGGGCGTGGCCTCCGTTTGATGTAACTCAGTACAATCGTGGTCCTTGTGGCCACTTATTATGTTAAGTTATTATATGTTCGATTTTGTTATCTGCATGAATTCACTTGCTTTTATTTTTTGCTAAGTGTTGTACTCATGCTCGTTGTGAATGTATATCTGCCCGTGATTGAGAGTATTTGACTTGCAAAAATATTTTAGGGGGATTGCTCGTTTTAGATGTGTTCGGCAGTGAGGGGAACTGGTCAAACGGTCGGGGAATATCCTGGCGGGGGTACGGAGCTCAGGTCGCGTTTGAGGCCTAAGTTCGCAGCGTGAACGTCCCATCGCGAGCTAGGGTTCTGCCAGTCATGGTACTCTGACGACAGCGATGCTCGATCGAGGACCGCTGTCGAGCAGTTACCCGGCTCGTTACTGAGCGAGGTTTTGCTTTATTCGTATGCGACGCTTGTACCTAGACGTGCATAGTAGTCGGTAGTTGACGTTCGTCGTTGCGACGGGTCGAACCGAGAATTTAGTTGTAGTATTGTTTTAGCTTTTCAGCGTTCCATGGTCGAGCAAGTTCTTCCCCGGTGAGATGTTCTAGGTAGTAGGCCCTATTTTCCGTTTTTGCTCGGACGCGGTAAGCTCCTTCCCAGTTGGCTGCTAGTTTACCTTCGCGAGAGTCTTTGTGGTTTCTTCTTAGAACAAGGCTTCCCACGTCGAACTCTCGTCGTATCACCTTGGCGTTGTGCCTGATGGTAATTTTTTGTTTCAGTGAGGCTTTGCGGAGGGCTGCCCCGGTTCGGATTTCCTCGACGAGGTCGAGTTCTTCTCTTAATGATTCGGCGTTCATCTCCTCGTCTAGGGGCGACTCTGTCCGCCTGGAGGGTACGTGAACTTCAACGGGGATTACAGTCTCGGTCCCGTATGCTAGACGGAAAGGTGTTTCCCCGGTCGTTGAGTGTGGAGTTGTGCGGTATGCCCATAGTACGCTGTGCAGTTCCTCGACCCATGCCTTCTTTGTTTTGTCCAGCCTTCGCTTGAGGCCTCGAAGGATGACTCGGTTGGCTACTTCAGCCTGCCTATTTGTTTGAGGGTGCTCTACAGATGCGAAGTGTTGTTTCGTGCCCAGTTGGACGACGAAGTCTTGGAACTTCCTGTCCGTGAATTGCGTCCCGTTGTCCGTTACTATCGCTTGGGGGATACCGAAACGTACAAGAATGTTTCGTTTGTAGAAGCGCAGGATGTTGAGGGCAGTTATTTTGGCTAGAGCTTCCGCTTCTATCCATTTTGTGAAATAGTCTACACCCACTATTAGGTATTTGTTCTGACTTGATCCTACCATGAAGGGTCCTAGGATGTCTAGGCCTCACCAGGCGAATGGCCACGGGGAGGACATAGCCTTGAGCTCGTTAGGCGGAGCTAGGTGCATGTCCCCGTGTCGTTGGCACTTATCGCATTTCTTCACGTGTTCTTTCGCGTCGTGCTGCATGGTCGGCCAATAGTATCCTGCTCGGAGGGCCTTCGGGGTAAGTGGCCTTCCTCCGAGATGTTGGGTGTTGATTCCTTCATGGATTTCGCGCAGGATGTGCGCGACCATCTCTTCCTCGACACATTTGAGTAGTGGAATGGAGAATCCCCGCCTGTAGAGTTTATCTTCGACCAAGACGTAAGAGCAGGCTCTTCGCCTGACTGTGCTGGCCTCCTTTGGGTCGGACGGAAGTTCGTTTTTGGCGAGATAGTTGTAGACAGGGGTCATCCAGCAGTTGTTGTCACCGATCACCTGCACGTCGAGTGTCAGGGAGGCTTTCTCGATGCTGGGTCGAGGGAGTACTTCCTGTATGACGGATTTGTTTTCGCCTTTCTTCTTTGTCCTGGCTAGTTTAGATAGCACGTCTGCTCGCATGTTATGTTCGCAGGGAACATGTTTTATTTCCACTGTTGCGAACTTCGCCATCTCCTTCTTGACCAGGGCCAAGTATTCGGTCAGGTTGTCGTTTTTGGCTTGATGTTCTCCCCGGACCTGGAGGGCCACGAGTTGTGAATCCGTTCAAATGACGACTTCTTCTGCGCCCAGGTCCTCGGCAAGGTGTAGCCCAGCGAGGAAGACCTCGTACTCAGCCTGGTTTATGGAGGTTGGGAAGGACAGGGTGAGTGATACTTCAACGATGATTCCTTTGTCGTTTTCCAGTATGATGCCCGCGCCGCTCCCTGCCGAGCTTGAGGCACCGTCAACGAAAATGGTCCATTTGTGCGCTTCGCTTGGGGGGAGTCCGCGAATGTCATCTCCGCAACGAAGTCTGCCAGAGCTTGGGCCTTGAGGCCTTTTCTGCTTTCGTATTGAATGTCAAATTTGGACAGTTCTAACGACCATTTGAGCATTCGGTCGGCCATATCTGGTCGTCCGAGTAGCTGCTTTATGGGTTGATCTGTTTGAATCACGATCGTGTGAGCCAGAAAGTAGTGTCTTAATCTTCTGGCTGCGTTGATGAGGGCCAGTGCCACCTTCTCTATCTGTTGGTATCTTAAATCTGGTCCTTGCAGCGCTTTGCTTATGAAATATATGGGTTTCTGCCCGTCAGGTGTCTCGCGGATGAGAGTGGCGCTCACTGCTTCGGTTGCTACGGCCAGGTACAGGTACAATGTTTCGCCAATGTCCGAGCGAGAGAGGACCGGTGGCTCTGAGAGTGCTCGTTTCAGATGGAGAAGGGCCTTGTCACACTCCTCGGTCCATTCGAATGCTGCCTCTTTGCGGAGGAGTTTGAAGAATGGTAGGGCGTGATGGGTGGACTTAGCCATAAAACGAGATAGTGATGCGAGCATCCTGTTGAGGGACTGGATGATTTTTTGGTCCTGGGCGTAGGAAACTCGGAGAATGCCCGGAATTTGTCGGGATTGGCTTCGATCCCTCGTTCCATTAAGTAGAAGCCGAGGAATTTGCCTGCCCAGACACCGAACGTGCACTTCTCCGGATTAAAACACATTTTGTATTTCGTGGCCTGTTCGAAGACCTTTCTCAAATGGACAGTATGATCGGTTTCCTCGTGGGATTTTACGATCATGTCGTCCATGTAGACTTCGAGCATGTCGCCTATTTCTCCCCAGAATACCTTGTTCATCATTCGTTGGTACGTTGCCCCGACGTTCTTCAGGCCGAAGGGCATTACGTTGTAGTAATAGTTGCTCGATTCGGTCATGAAGGCCGTATATTTTTTGTTGGACATTGCCATCGGAATTTGATTGTAGCCCGAGTAGGCGTCCATGAATGATAAAAGTTTAAAACCAGCAGAATTATCAACAAGTTTATCAATATTGGGGAGGGGTAGGCATCCTTAGGGCATGCCTTATTGAGATTGGTGTAATCAATGCACATGCGCCATTTTCCATTAGATTTTTTAACTAGTACAATGTTGGATAGCCAAGTGGTGTACTTGGCCTCCGAAATAAATTTGGCCTCGAGGAGGTCCTTTACAGCTTTTTCAGCAGCCTCCGTTTTCTCCGGAGACTGCTTTCTCCTACATTGTGCTACGGCCTTGACGGTCGGGTCGATTGTCAGCTGGTGACAGGCGACAGACGGATCCAAGCCGGGAATTTTGGTGGTGCTCCATGCGAAGAGGTTGGCATTCTCCCGGAGGCATGCTTTGAGCTGCTTCCTCACAATGTCGGGCAGGTCCGCTCCAATCTTCACTCCTGGTTGGGGGTCTTCGCCGAACAGAACGATCTCGAAGTTACCATCCGGGATAGGACGCATCGGATGGGAGCTGCTGCTGGATGACGTAGACAGGTTGGCAGAAGCTGCTCGTTCCTCCGGTTGGTCTTCTTCGGGGAAGCGACTGTCGAGGTCGATGGAGTCGACCTGGGGCAGAGGCTTGGCTTCCTCGGAGCTGCTTGGCAATGCTGGCTTGCCCGACGCTTTCGGCTTGGATGCAATGGCGTTGAGCCCCTTTGTAGCTGCCTCGAAACACCGTCGTGCAGCTTCGATGTCGCCGTGGAGGGTGGCGACCATTCCCTTTGAAGTGTAATACTTCATCTTCAGGTGGACTGTTGAGGGCACCGCTACCAACTCGGCCAGAGTTGGCCTTCCAAAAATGCACTGGTAAAGCGACGGGCAGTCGATTACCAGAAATTGCACCTTGATGGATCTGGCCGTCTCAGCTGATCTGAAGGTCACGATCAGTTCAACGTATCTCCACTGCTTAGTCACTGACCCGTTGAACCCCTGTAAATCGGACCCTACATAGGGGTAAGGTGCGATTCGTCCAGCTGAAGTGTTGAAAACAGCTGAGAGTACATGATGTCGACCGAGCTACCCTGGTCGACGAGTATTCTACGAACGTCGAAGTTCGCCATCCGGGCTCTGACGAGCAAAGGTATGCTTAAGTTCGAGGAACCCCCGAGGAGCTCCTCCCGTTAGAAAAAGATGGGGACGGAGCCCTTCTGGGCCTGATCAAGCGTGGTCACCTTGTTGGAGCTTGTGTTGATCAGGTGCTCGAACTTTTGTTTCACGGAGCCCACAGTGACTTTGTTGAAACCCCCGCCAGAGATGACCATGGCAGAGGGAAATGTCTCCCACGGGCTGTGGGCCGCGAAATAAGCAGGGGCGCTGAGCCCGTCCGGGATGTAGAAGTCCTCTGGTCACGATATGGACATAACGACCTGTATATTGGCGTCTTCCGAGGAGGGTACCTCCTCTTCTATCTTCTTGGACTCCTGGGCGTCTTGCCGAGGAGTGTCCTTCTTCTTCGCGAACTATTTCAGGTGGCCGTCCCTGATCAGTATCTCAATGGTATCCTTCAGATGGATGCAGTCCTCTGTAGTGTGGCTGTGACTCTTGTGGAAACGGAAGTATTTTGATTTGTCCACGTTTGGCCTGTTTGACAGTTGCTTGGGGAATCGGACCCCTGCCTGCTTGAACTCCGAATTGGCACATTCGGATAATATCTTTTCCCTAGAGACGGTCAGGGGGGTGTAGTCATGGAAACGCCCGGAGGGTCCCTTGCTATCGCGGGAGTCCCGTGGACGGTCCTCGCGCCTCCGTTCACACCGACGAGATGTCGAGGCTTCTTCTCCTTTGGAGGTCCGAGCGTTCTCCTGATGGCGTGATGCTCGGACGTTGCAGGCTGCAATCTTTTCTTCGTACTGAATGTGTGATTGGGCTTTGAGGAGGAGGGCATCTAAGTTCCTCGGTGGTGCGAGGCCAATGGCTTTAGAAAACTCGGAGCCCGGGCGGACCCCTTGCTCGAGCAGAAACTTCTTCATTTTGTCTGTTGTAGGGACCTGCACTACTTCCTTGTTGAACCTCTCGATGTATGCGCGGAGAGGCTCGTTTTTTCATTGGATTATGGCCCAAAGGGAGTCCTCGGTCTTGGGGTGATGGCGAGATGCTGTGAAATGTCGTGAGAACATCCTGCCCAGTTGTCTCCACGAGGTAATGGACTCCTTGGGCAGTTGCTTGTACCATGTCATCGCTCCCTTGCGGAGCATGGTCGGGAACAGTCGGCATTTGATGGCGCCTCGTACGCCGCGGTAGTCTAACAGCGCATCGATGTTCTCGATGTGCTCGTCGGGGTCCGTGGTTCCGTCGTACGTGCCCAAAGATGGGGGTTTCTCTAAGCCTTTTGGGAGACGGGTAGCTAAGATCTCCTGGGACAACGGGCTGCGAGGCTCGTCGTCTCTGCTAGAACTGGTGTATGATGGGGACCGAACGGGATGCTTGCGGCGGCGGTTCCTCCGGGGAGAAGGGGAGCGGTTCCTTCGCGGAGAAGGTGAGCAGTCCCGTCCTTTAGACTTGACCGGCGGAGATTGCTCGTTCCTTTGAGTCCTCTTGTGGTCGTGAGCGTGCTGGTCACACGGGGAGATCTGGTCGCGCTTCCGGGCTGCGCGAGAATCAGGCTCTTGGCGCAGTCTTCGGTCGATGTCTCTCTGAGGCTGCGGGCTCCTTGATCATCGCTGGTTCCTCTGCGGAGGAGGGGATCTTGGACGGCTGGACTCTTCTAACACCCCGATCCTCTCGTTTTACTGCAGGATCAGGGTGTTGGTTTTGTTGATTGCCTCCAGGAGGGCCGCCACGGTCGGGTCGGCGTTGGGCAGAACAGGAACGGGCTGGACGTCAAGTGAAGGCTGATCGTTATTGTGATCAGCAGGGGTAGGGGAAGGAGAAGCAGTGGCTTCGTCCCTGAGGAAACGGGTATCTCAGAGGAGAGATGAGTGGCCGTCAACGTCAGATTTGTTGACGGGAAGGATGGTGGTTTGGAGAGCATCCTTGGTGCGATCTTGGGAAGCCATGATCCTGATGATCTTTGAGAATTGTTTTGATCTTCGGTTTCCGAGGAAAGAAAGATGGGGAGAACAATGTTCCCACAGATGGCGCCACTGATTGTGAAGGCTGGATCAGATCCTGTCGAAGTGGGCCACCAAGTGCGTCAGAGATGCTCGTCGTATGGAGAGGAGGGGGTGTACCTGCAAGGTACTGCGACGCTCAAGTAAGTAAAGGTCAGAGAAAATGGGGCAAGTACAAAGAGTGTTCTTAGGGTAAACATTGGATACCTGACCCTCTCAAGTAAGAGGGTTTATATAGAGCCCCCAACGCGTGGCCAACGGTCCTATTTTTGGGACGAAATAACCGTTTTCCCCAAAGAATAGGTAACTACCCAAACTAGCCGTTATGTCGGGCAGGGTGCCCAAAACTAGTCGTTATGTCGGGCATAGGCATGGTTCCGGGCACCTGCCCACAACTGTTCGGGGAGTAATGAAGTCGTGCGTAGCGGGCAGTAATTCCGGGGAGGAATGTTGCATTCCTTGCCCGGTTGGAGGGGCGAAAAGGTAACTTTTGCCCCTCTGTGGATTGGACTTAGGCAATTTGGGCCGCTCTGGAGCAGAAGCGGGTTGGGCCGTGTCTAGCCATTGGTCCAATCCAGAACAGCGCTCATTCTGATTTAACGGTATAGTCTGAATCAATAAACACGAGAGTGTGAGATAAGGTCTTTTAAATAAGTATTTTCTACTGAGAAGTATTTTGGCACTTAAACCTGCACCGATGACTTATTAAATTCCTAACGATTAATGCGTTACATACTGATATCTCGTTATTAATTATTCTGATTAAAAGTTTAGCATTCTTAGATTCAATTTATGTCGCTCATAATCTCCATAAAACGATTAGCCTTAGCTAGACATAGTAACAGCCCGATAGCACTATTTGATTATCAGTCCTTGTGGGATCGATATATTTTTAAAACTACGCGATAGACTATGCGCTTGCAGTTAGTAACCCCAATAGACTCTTAAAATCACGATCATACTTTTTTCAATCAACCTTTTTTATCTCTTTTGTATCAACACCAACTTTCTATTTTTTTTTCAATATTATATTATGGTACCATTACTTATATCAACTTATGACACAACATTTAGTTTGAACGCTTCCATATAAAAATATATTATTCAGTTTCACTTTAGTATTCAATTTTAAAGGCAGCCAATATAAATAGTACGATTTTTTCTTGCTCACTAACTGACTCTTTATTTCCATCTTGTGCCATATTAACATATATATTTTCTTCATATTGTTGGCCAAATTAAATAATCATATTTAATCTCATGGAAAGCTACATATTCATTTCTTTTGGATCACATCCTTAATTAGTCATGACAAAAATACAATATTACAACATCACACAAAACAAAACGATAACTCCAGCATTACAACATTGATCATCATAATAAACATTAAACCAACCACTACCCACAACTTCTGGTAAACCCATCATTTGTTTTTCTTCTTCACATACATCTTACCTTCTATTGGATCAAATGTAAAACCCAACACATCACCTTTTCTGAGCTTTTTTTCTTTTGCATATTCATGTCACCCTTTGCCTACAAACTTTTCATCTTTGTTTCGTTCACACTGTGTAATTCACTACCATAACAATTTTCTTTATCAGCATCAATAATATATAATCCACTTTGCATAATAGGGACACACCACTGTGAAGCCTTTCTAGGAATATTCTACAAATAATATTTCATCTTAGAAGTAAAGTTATGAATATTAATGAACAACAGTAACAGAGTAATGGCGATAACTCTTCTTACCAGCACATTGCGTCTAGCCTTTACTCCTGAATTTATTTCTATTTCCCAAAAAAAATTCAACATTATCATTGCTATGGTCAAGATCATCATTCCACTCCTCAACTACATCTTCTTCAATATTATCAACATGTGGCTCTGTATCAGTAATGTCGTTCTGCATGTTGTCAGCTTCATTTTGACACTTCATTACTGCCTAGCTAATTTTTATGTCCTCAATACGAGAATCATGATTATCATAAGGACTACATCGCATAATTTAAGTTATCCAATATTTTCAATGATATTTATATAAAATTTTCCTAATAATAAAGAACAAACATGTTAGTTATTACCTGCAGCGTGAGACAATCATAAATTTTTTGGCCTCCATATTGACCCATCATGTTGTGCCTTTTATAAGGGAACTTCTTGGGTGAAGTCACTAAAATGACTTCTTTGGTGAAGTCATTAATCTGACCAATAAGAAACAAGCCCTAACAAGTCTTAATTTAATCAACGCCACGTCAGCGTTATAGTGCAGCACATTTATAGTGAACCTCTTTTTATTTAAAACTTTTATTTATTGCATATCAGTCCTTCATTAAATTAATAATAATTTACAAATTTAAATATAACATTTATTTAAATTTAAATTATATAATTTGCAAATTAAAAAACAGAGTATCAATTGATTTGTTCTTCTTCGTTCTTCATTTTTCCACGTTCAAACCACCATTATCGGACCACTCCAAACACCACCTCACAGGTTCTCCTAACATGACTCTCTCTAATAGCAACCTCACACTCCATATCATTTTCAATCATAGTCAAAACCTTTTGAATAACAACCTCAGATTCCGAATCTATGGCGTTTTCTGATTCAATTGCTCATCGGATATAACACCACAATTATCATTCGAGGGTGACATTCGTATTGAAGACACAGTTGCTAAGGTGAATATGAAATTGTTTGTTATATTTATTTGAAATTTGTTATTAAGATTTACTGATTTTGAATAAATTATAATTTGAGGTGTTAAATTTGATTTCAATTTGGGAATTAGGGTTCATGCTTGAATTTGTTTTCTATATATGGGTATTTCAATTTGGGAGTTAGGGTTTATGCCTGATTTTGTTTTCTGTATATGGTTTTCAAATGTAATGATTTCGATTTTCAATGTTGTTAGTTACCTTTGACAAGTTGAAGATTGGGGTTGTAGATAAGCTTCACCAAGGACTCTTGGAGCTGGTTTGTCAAGTTACTTCTGGATGACATTGGTGGTGAAAGTAGGTGACGCTTCATATTTAATCAGCAAAAGGTATGTGTAATGGTCCATTGGTGGTTATTGTAGTTGCTTATCATTATAGTTTACTAATGATCTATGTTATTATGTGTTTAGAGAATAATGCAAGTATTTGAGGAAGAGTATACTGATATTGAAAACGGATTTTGTCTAAAGCATTTTTATGCTAACTTTAAGAAGTAGTTTGGAGGTGGTACAGTCTTTAGAGATCACCTGATGGCTGCAGGAAAATTGATGCATTTAAAAGTATTCTAAAAGTGTGGTAAGTGATTAGTCAAAAATTGTGTTTAAAATTAGTCTAAAATTTTATTTAGTATTATTTTGTAAAAAGTCCGAATTGAATATTTGATCATCACGGTGAGCTTATGATTTGGATTTGATGATACAATGTGGTTTTGTTGCATTTTGAAACAGCATATATGAGTATGCATCGTGTTGAATAGAGGTGAAGTCAACTTGGAACCGCTCAAGTCAGACGTTAATTTAATTCAGTTGTGCATGGCCAGATAAAAGAGGTATGTGAAATCCAGATGTGAAAAATCATCATTTTTGTGATTTGGTGTGTATTTGTCATATACTAGAACTAGTAGTATTTTGTTTTGAATTTGTCAAAAAGGTCAAAACACATAGTAAACAAAGCAACAATGTTTTAAAACTTGAACTGTGATAAGCTGAAACAATGCAACTGGATTTGATGTCTTAGAATTCCCAAATTCAAAATCACATAGTCAACATCTATTACATAAGCTGAAACAGCCACTCCAACTACAAATAAGTCTACTAACAATGTAAATGAAACAATGTTTTAAAACTTCAACTGTTAAAGATTCACCAATGACAATGCTTTCACAAGGATTATCCTAACGATGTAATAAATGTTTTTCACAATCATACAAACATTAAACATTAAACTTCAATCACATTTCAGCGATGCCTTATGACGCTTTTCCTGATTATTCCAATAAGCTTTTGACCTTGACACCACTTCCTCTAGCAACACATTATTGGCTGAATGTACCAAAAATAGCGCTAGTTTCATTCTTGTCGATGTAGAAACCTATATATAATTAAAAACATTTAGGACAATTAGAAATATATCAACTATTATTTGACACATAGTTGAGTATCATATATTCATTGGACACATAGTTGAGTATCATCTATTCATTGGACACATAGTTGAGTATCATCTGTTCATTTGACACATAGTTGAGTATCATCTATTATTTGACACATAGTTGAGTATCATCTATTCATTGGACATATAGTTGAGTATCATCTATTCATTGGACACATAGTTGAGTATCATCTGTCCATTTGACACATAGTTGAGTATCATCTATTATTTGACACATAGTTGAGTATCATTTATTCATTTGACACATAGTTGAGTATCATATATTATTTGACACATAGTCGATACTCTTCTGTTATTTGACACATAGTTGAGTATCATCTGTTCATTTGACACATAGTTGAGTATCAACTATTATTTGACACATAGTTGAGTATCATCTATTCATTGGACACATAGTTGAGTATCATCTGTTCATTGGACACATAGTTGAGTATCATCTATTATTGGACACATAGTTGAGTATCATCTATTCATTGGACACATAGTTGAGTATCATCTATTCATTGGACACATAGTTGAGTATCATCTGTTCATTGGACACATAGTTGAGTATCATCTATTCATTGGACACATAGTTGAGTATCATCTATTCATTGGACACATAGTTGAGTATCATCTATTATTTGACACATAGTTGAGTATCATCTATTATTTGACACATAATTTAGTATCATTTATTCATTTGACACATAGTTGAGTATCATCTATTATTTGACACATAGTTTCGAATTTTAGTTTAGAAAAATAAAGTTTTTGAATTTTAGAAAAAATTAAAGTTTTTTAATTTTATAAAAAATGATAGTTTTCGAATTTTAGCTTAGAAAAATAAAGTTTTTGAATTTTAGAAAAAATTAAAGTTTTTTAATTTTATAAAAAATTATAGTTTTCGAATTTTAGTTTAGAAAAATAAAGTTTTTGAATTTTAGAAAAAATTAAAATTTTTTAATTTTATAAAAAATTATAGTTTTCGAATTTTAGTTTAGAAAAATAAAGTTTTTGAATTTTAGAAAAAATTAAAATTTTTTAATTTTATAAAAAATTATTGTTGTTTTGACAATTTGTCTATTTTTAAATGAAATATTGTTAAATGAAATAGATTAAATTAATAATCAATATCTGCTGCAGTATAATTTGACAAAGCTTTCCACTATTTTAAATCACGACCGCTTATTTATTGTGGAGGGCTGTGATTAATCTATCACTTATATATATTAACAATTGATTTATATCGAACGACTGTTAACTATACTATGGCAACGCATATGTTGCACCGAATTGAATCTAAATCCTTCCTGCTGCTACATGTTCTATGCCGCTTCATGTTTTGTTCTCTCTCACCCATGTCAAAGTGAAAACTGAATAATTTCTTTGGAGGGAATCCTCCCGCCAAAAACTTTTACCATATTCCAATGCAGTTTTTGCACGCCTACAAAAGCTTCTGAGTATCATTTATTCATAAACCTCCCTTCAATCATGTCTTCGGCTTCTGTTTCGAACTCTCTGTCGCTTCAAATACCAGAATGTGGTTGCAATAAACCAATGAGGTTGTTCATCTCCAATTCAAATGATAACCCTAAAAGGAGGTATTGGAAATGTGCAAATTGGGGGGTGAGTTGGATTTCATTTTTATTTGTTACGATTTCTTATTTTATGAGTTGGAGTCTGTTATTGATTTTGTTAATTTTTTTTTGTTTGTTTTAAAAGAATTTCTTGTGGGATGATGAATTTTAAAACAATTTCTTACGTTAAAACAATTTCTTATTTAAAACAATTTTTCATTTTATGTTTGTTTTTAATGTTTCGTTTGATTCATTTATAGCCAATGACAAGCTGTAAGTTGTTCATATGGGATGATGATATTGATGGTCAACCTACATATGTTCGTAAAATAGGACATGAAACAAGAAATTTGTTGTTGGATTCGAACGATGACCATACACACAATGCGAAGAAACACTGTGGTTGCAACTGCGCAGAGATTTTGAAGGACATGACTGCCATAGTTAAAGAACTTCAATGCAGAAAGGAGAGAAGATGAAGATGAAACTACAAAATGAAAGAAACACATCCAAGATGTTTAAGTCCTTGCTGTTTTTTTCTTGGATTATAATCATTTGTTATTTTAAGATGTTTTAGACCTTGTTTTTTTCTTGGATTATTGTCATTTGTTGAATGCCTAATACAAGAAATTAGTTATGTTGTATTCATCTCTGTTTTAGATCTTGATGTTTATTGTATTATTGTCAAAATGTTGTATTCATCTCAACTTCATCAAAAATCGAACTTATGCACCACTGATACACCAATGGCATATCATATTTTTGTTAGCAGAGTTTTAATATGTGTTGGCCAAAAAAGATACACCATTAATTTGTGATACACCATATAATTTTTTCAACCAATACACCATTAAACAATGTACATTTTTTATATTTTTGCCAAAACAGATTAACCACAAAATGGATTCAACAGGTACCACAATAAAACCATGAAGGATTCAACTGATAAAACATCTTGAAATCCACACCAAATAACCCATCTACTGCCAGCATCATGTACAAACATAGGCCATCATGCATTCAGTTTCAAACACTTATATTAGGCATTTCAAAGAAAATCCAAGCAATACAAATCATGAACAAAGATCATTTTTCAAGACATTGCAACATTGCAAATATCCAACAAGTTATTTTAAGATGTTCAATACCTTGCTGTTTTTATCTTGGATTGTTTTCATTTGTTGAATACCTAATACAAGAAATTGATTATGTGTTGGCCATATCTTTGTTAGTAGAGTTTTAATATGTGTTGGCCAAAAGAGATATACCACAATATAATTATGAACAAAGATCATTTCAAGACATTGCAACATTGTAAAACTCCAACAAGTTATATCAGTATAGTGAAGGTGCTTAAATTTCAGAGAAAAATGGTCATCACACAATGCCATACTAATCCACATCAGTTTCAAATAAGATGCTGGAATTACACATACAGATTCACATACTATTAAGATCAAAACACTTGCAGATTCACATGTTCATTTCAGCCACAAACAACATTGTACGTTGAGAACATTATCACATTCCAGCATAGGCCCGACAGATTTCATAAACACTACCTAAAAACATTGATTTTTTGACTCAAATTACATAAATGGGTATACTCAATCATGACCAGCAGATTTCATCACTTGTTGTAGTAGACTGAAGCACAAATTTGAATTTTCCCCATCACTCATTCCATACATTGCTTGCAACATCCACATTTGCTGAAAATTTCTTTAGCACACTTCTATCACCATTGCAGCTTCTTTTTATTTTCTTTTTCTGTTTATAAAAATAAATTATTATTTGAATACAGATAATTACACAATATAATTGTAAAAACATATAGGGTTAAATAAGTATTAGGTCCCTGAAAATAACCCAACATTCAAGTTTGGTCTCTATAAATATTTTTTTCAAGGTTTGGTCCTCCTAAAGTTTTCCGTTTGTAACTGTAGTCCCTCCCATTAGTTTTCACTAACGGAAGATAACCTGGCGCGCCACATGTGTAACCATTCCTTGCCAACTGTGTTTTATTTCATTGACCAGACAGGGACCAAACTTGAATGTTGGATTATTTTCAGGGACCTAATACTTATTTAACCCTTTATCCAAACAGCCTGCAACTTTTTCTCCATTCCAAGATTTTTCCTTCCATGCCAAGCTTTCCTCAATTCCAAGTTTTTCCTTCCATGTCAATTAAGTGTTGGATTATGTGTATCATTTGCTGGTACTAAAAACTCATCTGATCATGTACTTGTTGTAAAGGTAATTTAACCTGGTATGATGCCATCCTTATATTCATTAACATCAACTACTCTGCGTTAACTACATATTTGAACTATGCTAACCATCTAATTTGATGTCAAATTTTTGTCCCAATAATATAACTCTTATAAATATGTTCTTTCTGGTACAGGAATATTTGAAAGAAGAACCATATACAGCTGAAGAAATTGAAAATATTACTGGGGAAAAGCTGACTTCATTTTTGAATATTAATGCATCTTACTTGGAAGTCATAAAAGCTGCAAAGCAATATAAGTTACATCAGGTACGTTGTTGTAATCCCCATTACTGAAGATTTCATGAATGACGTACCACAGTTGGGAAATATCTAAATATTTCTTATGGTTTTTGACTTTCACCATTGGCAAGATACCATTAGAATTGATTTTAACAACTAGTATTTGCATTATTATTTAATTTGACACATGTTTCTAGAGAGCTTATCACTTGTATTCAGAAGCCAAGAGGGTATATGCTTTCAAGGATGTTGTATCATCAAATCTAAGGTATGTCTATAATGTAAATTAGACGATAAATTTTCCTCCATAAACTTTGTACCATAAAGACTTGAAATAATCTGCCCCAGTGTCTTCAAACTCTAAGAGATTCATCGAATCTCTACGTAACTGCCCCAGATTCACTGAACTTGGCACATTCCTTGATCAATGGAGTATTCGAGCTTTGCCCCTGTGAAAACATCAACTTAGGAAAACAAACTTGCTCATGCTCAACAAAATCTTCAGGCAACATGCCCCTGGTCATGATCATTCCTTGAAATGATTGGCCAATTACTCATCAGAGTTTCAGGCTTCAAAATATTAAACTCATCACTGATGCTCAAATGTAAGCTTCTATGATGTTAAACAAATGTATGCAAGCAGAAAAATGTTAATTCTGAGAATGATAATTCTAATGCAACAGACATGTTAATCTTGAAATTTTTACTGAAAAGATGTCGCAGAACCTTGTGAATGAATCACTAGTTTAGATACGACATTTATTTTTGAATGCACATGCAATACCAACAAAGATCTTTTAGCGCAACTCATGGGAGTCAGGAACGCTATCTCGTTTGAAGTACGCTTTCAAAATAAACCCTGCTTCAATTAGGTCTTTTGAGGGTTATAACTTGGCCTGGTTCATGGTTTTTTTAGAAAAAAGGATTTTTAGGCTCAAAATCAATTGTACCCACCCATTCTCCATGATGTTCTTCAGTCCTACATTCAGCTAATTTGACATGAACGTTCATCTCTCAAAAGGATAAAACTGATGGTTTAAGAACCAATGAGACTTCTCGGGGAATAACAGTCACCCTTTTGTCTTTTGGGTTTGTAGCCACATAGACTTGTTCAGGATTTTTCTTTGTAATCCTTTCTTTTTGCTTTTCGCGCTTTTCATTCTTTTATTTTCCCTAACTTTTGCATGGACTAATTCTTTTGAATTTTTTATGTCCAGCGGGATGCCCCAATTTTTGCCTAAGTCACTTGATTTCAATTTTTTTCGACTTAGCGGACTTTTTTTATTTTTTATTTCTTTTTTTCCGAACAAATCATGTGACATTGGCTTATCTAACTTGTTAAAAGGGTTGTGACCACCTCTTTCCTTTGGAATGAGGGATAACCATTGTGGTTGGTCCCTAGATACACACTCCTTTTGAAATTTGGACACTTAGTCAAATTAACTGAAGACTACCCGACCCCAGGTTAAATGTAAGGGTTTTTTCATTTAGAAAAGAAACTCCTACTTCAAGGCTCAAAGGGGTTAATCAAGGGATTATCTTCCTTATATCTCCGGTGTTTGGGAATTTGAAACAATGTATGTACATCATCAGCAGGGTCTTATTCAAAAGCATACAACCAGAAATTTTGCGTTTTCACTTCATCATCCTCCCTCCAAGAGTTTAAACAAGAAGTTGGTATTGCAAATGCAGAAAATAAATTACGAGCGAATGCGAATGGATTACTTCAAGACAAACATACTTATTACATTATGATTAATATTCAAAATCAAACAAGTTTCTACATGCAAACGAAGCATTAACAATCATAAAAGATTACAAAGAAAATTGCAGTAATAAATTTGAGATTTGAAGAGATTGTCTCAATCTGAGCTTGAAAGGACACCTTCAACTCTCTTGGGAGACACAGAAGCAAATGCATGACTGCTGAAGGTCACTCCACTAACATCGGCAATATGAACCTCCTTGAGTTTGTATCTTCATCGTTATAAAGGTGTTTCATCCACAAATGGGCTTCTTCTCTTGAAGGTCAATACCTCATCGTCGATCATCTCTATCACAGGGTGGACATTCTGAGGATTTGGCATATACCTCGAAAATCGAGAATCTTTTTCAACAACTTGACCAACCAGATCATTTTGCACAGGTCAGGATCGAGTAGGAACATCCACTTGTGGAGCACCGTCGTCCGGAGGAAAACCGTACATTGGATTAGTCGTCATTGTAAAGCCTGACATGGGATCAACATTCTATGTTCTCTCCATTGTCCTTCAGTAACTGCTTTGAATTCAGTATGAATGACAGGAAATCAGCTAAATCCTCTTCTTTCTCTGATTAGCCCGAGTATACCGATGATACAACTTGTCTGAACGAAGACCAAGAAAAGGAAGCAAATAAGACACCTGAGAAAGGCAAGAAATAATGCAGAATGATGCTTGATATGCAAATGCAAATGCAAGTTTTCAAGGAACTATAAAGCAGTTTGCAAACATTAAGATAACACACTGGATATACCAAAAATCTCATTTCATTAATATTGAAAAAATTACAGTTTTTGAAATACAGTTTCATCAATCTTACGACTCAAGAGAAAATGAAAGCTAGTTCTAAGGAATCGTGTCTGAAAACGACCCAACTCTGAGCTGATACTTCTTGCGAAGCTTCTTAATTTATCTTATATGGTTGATCTTCATGGTGTATTTCTCCTCTACGAGTCAATCCGCAATACCCTTCCAAGAACTGGAAGTAGGAAGATGAACAGATGATGAAGTGCTAGAGGAAAATAAATCCTCAAGCTCTCTTGATCTTTTCATGACACGTCGCTCAAGAAACTCAATCAAGATTGGCACACCCATAAGATAGGCATACTCCTCTAAGGCTGGCAATAGCTGATAATATAGGAAAGTAAATCAACGATGCAACAAATCGTAGAACTGGACCAAGGTATTAAGAATCCCCTCCTTAACATCAGTCCTTAGAATAAACAAGAGTTTCCCAAACGTCCTTTGAAATCCACAGGACTAGATACCAAAGATCCAAGCTTTCTCAACTCTTGTAAGTCAGGACTCATGAAAGTGTACTTCTTAGTGTTACTTCTTTCAATATCCATGATTCTCAAACATTTGCGACATTTGCAAAAAGACAACTCTAAGTTCCTTGAAAACTGAGGAAAAATGCCCATGAATGCATGAATGCGTGTATGCAACAACCACAAACAAGATCACACAAAGCACACGGGTCAAGGAGCAAGTCACGAGCATGAAGCCAAGGGTAAGAACCAATCCCACAAAGGTGTGTACTAAGGTTTTGTCTTCATTGTACCTGTAGAAAACAGTGGTTCTAACATAGTGCTCAGGGTCCACAATCCACTATCAGACACACCAGCACACCGATTTGCTCGGAGGTTGATAGTTATCCTCAAGAGAATCTAACCTGAGTGTAGCATCGCGTGACAGCTAAGTTAGATTTGCATCTTCATAGCTTCTGCGCTACGATCCTAAAAAGGCTAGGATGGGTTAAAGGTTACTACGGTTCCCATTGTTATAGGCTTCTATGGAAAAAGTAATACCTTCTCGATCGCTCGATCGACATCAGTAATTCCAAAGAGGCAACCACCGAGCGAATAGATTCTCAAGTTCTTCTTTTTCAGGATTCGACTCCTTCAAAGTTCCCTTGACTATACTATCCTCCTATCTCAAAGTGCACTCTGGTCCGAGTATATGACATATCTCACACACAGAGGAACTCCCAAACAGAACAAACAAGTAACAAGCAAATTAGACAAAAAGCAGTAAATAAATCAAAGTAGGCTGAACCACTCAAGGGAGACATTTCCCCAGCAGAGTCGCCACTTTTCTGTAGCGGGGAAATTTGTGAGTGTAAGCTATTGATTAACTTAACTCAAAAATAAACAAGAGTCGCCACCACACTTTTATTTTTATCCAAAAAGGAAAGGAAAAAAGAGCGAACAAAACCTAAAGAGTTCTAAAAGAACAAAGAGATAAAGGGTAAGGGGGTTGATTATGTAAAGGGAAGGTTTTACGCACCCAATACATCTATAGTACTCTATAGGAGCCCTTTGATGTATTCATGATTTTGATCTGAAAATGGTTTACTTGTAAAGAGATTAAGGAGATGAGAAGAGAAATATTTTTTTAAGATTTTTGTGTCTGGAGAGACTTATCGCCTCATGCCTACGTACCCACGACGTGCAATGTAGGATCAAAACCTCGTAGTTCGTGGTACAAAGAATGAAAATTATTGGTTATGGTTTATTTTATCTTGAAAAAGACAATCCGTCATTCTCAAGAGAGAATACTCAACTAATTACCCAAAGGTATGGGAAAGAGGCATTTGCATCACATTAAGATGGAGGATTTGTTTGGATTAACATCAACAAGACTAATCACTTCAACATCTAAGTAGAAAATGACCATACTTTCAACAAAATACCATGGTTAGGAGTTTTACATCTCATAAAAAAAATGACCCATGTCTAATTCTTTTTGAAAAGTTTTAAAAGAAAAAGGTGCATAAAAGCACACAAAAAATTTGGATGAGTTTTGTATTTTTTATGTCTTTTTGAAATGGTCAAAATATGGTTAAGGTGGATTGATATTTATTACGGAAAACGAAGTTTAAAAATCACTTGACCAAAGTCAAGGTTTTATTATGAAAGCGGTTTTAAGTTTGAAAACAAGAAAGTTTTTGAAAAAGGGAGAGGATTTTGAAAATTGAAGAAGAAGTGGAGAAGAAGAGACTATCCTAGTGCATAAAAATAAAAGCTAAGGATAAGAAAGATCTAACCACAAATGTAGCCATCTTCACCATAAACCAAGCAAAAGCACAAGGGAGAGAATCCTAAGTCTAGGTCCATAAGTCCATAAGTCCATAAGTCCATAATCAAGAGCATAGGTCCTCCAATGCAAAGGATAGTGGCCATAGTCCAACAATTAAGAGCACAAGTCTTTTAGTGGTTTAATCCTTTATTAATGTTTTAAGAGTCCAAATGGACAAAGAGAAAAAGGCATAAGCATAAACATGTGTCCAACGGACAAAGGAAAAATTGTGGAAGCATAAACATGTGTCCAACGGACAAAGGAAAAAAATATGCGGAAGCATAAACATGTGTCCAACGGTCAAAGGAAAAATATGCGGAATCATAAACATGTGTCCAACGGACAAAAGGAAAAATTGCATAAAAGTAAAAGAGAGATAGGGACCGAGAAGGAAATGTAAAGAAGTTAGAAGTTAGTGAATTAGTAGCACAAGGCTCTAGTGCCATAAGCCTTCACCGATTATTCCGTTTCGCGTTTTGAACTATAGTGATTAAACAATGCGCTTAGGCCAAAGTTAATGAACTTGACAGAAGATTGGTAGAACCAAAGCCTCTACAACGCCAAGTTTCAAAGATTATGGACCTAATGCAAAAAATTAATCAACACTGGATTGACGCGACCAATCAAGGTCCGGACCACGAAAGTTCAAATTCCGAATTGGATAAAGAGGGACAAATGTTGCGCTATGGTAAGCAATCGCCGAGTAATTTACGGAGTAATTACCCTACAATGAGGTCGGTCAATAGATCTTTGTCCTAATGCATGCTAGATGAACGATATGTAGATCGTCATCCGAAAGCAATACCGCACGAAAAAAAAATGGTAACGATCTAGTCTTGATCGAAATTCAACAAAGGAATTCCAAGATTAATTAAACTTTCATCGATCAAAAATAGAAAAGAGGTGAAGAAAAGTGGATCTAACATTTATGATCCACACAACCAACAAAAAAGCCAAAAAAAAAATGAAAATACAAGAGAATAAAAATAAAAAATGTTTTTAATGATTTTTTTGAAATGTTTTTAGAAAAAACAAGATTAAAACTCAAAGATTCACTAAAATAGTAAATCAAGGTTTAAAATAATAAAAAAGAAGTTAAGATGAAATTCATTAAAAAAAAATTAAAGAAAATTAAAGAAAAAATTTCTAAAAAAATGAATTAGAGAATGAGGTTTGTCTAGAAAAAATGGAGGTGGTGTTCTCCAAAACAAACACGGGCTAGGCCCAACGTTTTAACATAAAAACATTTAAAAAAAAAACAATAAAAGAAAGAAAAAAAAGGAGGAAGAATCAGAATTAATAATTCATCATCTTCTCTTCTTCAAGACGCATTCGCTGCTGCTACTCCCTCTCTCCTTCCAAAACATCCGCCGCCGGTCACAGAAGAGGAAAGGAAAAAAAACTTTCGCCGCGCCGGAATTCATCACCGGCAGCGACGGATTCCAATTCTACACCACTCTGAGAATCAATTTTTATCACGAAATCAATCGATCATCATGAAGCGAAAAGGTAAAACAAATTACTCTGAATTTCCTTCAATTTGAAATAGCTTCTTCTACCTCTTCTACTTCCTTGTTGCTGTTGTGGATCTGACTCAAGGTTGAGTTATTGCGTGATGTTGGTGCGTTTACGGTATTTTGAATTGAAGAGGTGTTGAGGTTTATGGTTAATTTTCAGGTTTGAATCAAGAATTGAGGTGTGCTTTGAACAGGTTGAAGAAATTTGCAGAGAGTTTGTGAGAGTTTTTTTTTAGTTGGAGGTGCAGATGGAAGAAATTGAAGCTTGAGGAATGTGAAGGTTTGAAGTTAGAATTGAAGCTCGGTTTTGGGATAAGTTTTGACAGGGGTTTAATGGCTATCCAAGCTTGATCAATGAGTGAGGAGGATGCTTTATTTATAGAGGGATTTGAAGGTGAGTTTTGGAATTTTGAATGGAAAAGCTGGTTGTCGTTTTGAATTTTGGAAGCTACGTTTTGTATCAGCGGTGTATTTTGCGTTTCAATTCTTGCAATGCGCTTGGAATGTAAGTCGTTTTGCTGCGTTTTGTTTCATTCTCAGCACGTAGTCGTTTTTCTTTTGAACTCGTGTGCAGGTGTGTGATGTGGGGACAGCTTGGAATTCTTGACAACTTGCAGGCTTGGCTTGTAACTTGTAGTAACATTAATCTTATGGCTTGTACTGTAGCTTACACGGCTTGTGCTTCTCATGTAGCAGCTTTCATTTCCATTTTTTATTATTTTCTTTTGTAGAACTCCCATTATGTGGTGGGCTGTATGATGTGGCTTAGAAACTGGTAGGAAAAAAGAAGAAGATGGGCCGTGAATTTCAAGTAGTAGCATGAGTATTGGCTTGAAAAATGCTTCATGAGATCTCTCTCTTTTTGGCAATGGGCTAATGTAATATAATGGACTCTTAGCATTTTGTTTTAGACTTGTATATAACTTGGCTATTGGGTGAATTGTGATAAGGAAAAGAAGATAATGGAAACAAAAATGTTTTTTTCTCTTTTTTTTTTTAGAAATTTGTTCATGAATGGACAATTGGTTTAAAATTGAATTTGATATGGATAAAAATAGATATCTATAAAATATGGATGTATGAAGAAAAAAAATGGAAACGGATAAAATAAAAGGAAATTAGAAAGAATTGGTTATTAATGGATATTGGAAATATAATGTGGAATTAGAAAATGGGTATTGGAAATGGATTTGTGAAAAGTAATATGGATTATTAGATAGAAATTGGATAAAATGGAGAATGGATTAAAAAGTGGATAATGGAATAGAAAAGAATTGAAATTGGATAAAAATGGATAAGATGAATTTTGGAATATGGATATAAAATGGATAGAAATGGTTTAGAATAGTAATGGATATGGATTATGAATAAAATTGGTTATTATTTGAATAAAAATGGATAATGGTTGAGAAATTGGTTTAAAAAAATTTAGGAAAAGGAAGTTGAACTTAAATGGATAATGAATGGTTTAGCCAAAATGAATATGCACCTCCACCAATATTTCCTCAACTCAACAACAGCCAATTGGATTAATCATCCTCTAAATCTCTGATCAAAATGGAATAAATTCCGAACCACCTGGACCAAACTTCTCATAGAACACTGCTTGAAAGCTCTGATGAATTCCAACACAAAACAACTTATCCTTGAATGCATGTTGCCTGAGAAACAGCCCACTGCCATAACCAATTTGATATTGAAGCAATCTCTTGATAGTTTGACCAAGATTAGGTCAAACTTCCATCTGACCCCAACCACAACTGAATAACCACACTTGCTTCTAAGCCATACCTTTGTCATCAATCTCCCTGCAAAACCCTAATCGCACAGAGAAGAAGAAACAAGCAAAAATTGCAAAATATTTTTGGTATTTTGATTAGAGGTTAGTAAATATAAACAAATATAAACCAAGATAAGAAAACACAGGGATACTGGTGATCTTGTTTTGTGATATGAGATGCAAATGATATGTGGGATCTTAGGGGTAAAAATTAGGGTATTACAATTGTGTCATATGCAATGACCATCAACAAATCTCAAGGTCAATCTCTTGATTGAGTTCGTTTATATTTTCCACGAGATGTTTTTAGTCACGGTCAAATATATGTTGCAATTTCAAGGGTATCTTCAAAGAGATAGATCAAGATTTTGATACATGATAAACATAATAATATAAAAGATGCAACAACAAATGTTGTTTATAAAGAGGTTTTCCACAATCTTTGACATGTACATCAGAATAGTAATTTATTTTGCTCTGCTAAGTTTTAATGAAATTGTCATAATTCAATGCATTACCATTTTAGCAACGAAGTTATTTCCTTTTATTTTAAGTGTTTTTCATCAACGGTTGTCATATATGTTAATTTAAATTATTATTGATTACAAATTTTTCCTTCTAACAGATACCACTTTCAGCACATTGTTATACATGCGGGCAACGAACTCATATAACATGTTAACAATTCTCAGCCCGCTGCTACTTATTATTTTGGTTCTGCTACTTATTACTTTGGTTGTTAATCATACTTTTATGTTTTCCTATGTTATATTTTTGCGATGGTATAACTTTAGCATTTTCTTTGGACAACAAACGATTTACTACTTTACGAGATTGCTGCAGGACAATATATGTTTATCACAAACATAAGCATTACTTTTATTTGTATTAACATATTTTTCATCTTACTACAACCATATTCATGACCATTACATAACTAGAGTACAAAACACAATATAAACTTGCAATATAATTTAAATTACATGTTGTAATTGTCTAATATAACATCACATTTCTGTATTCATATCATTTTAATATTATCTTGCATCCACTGCCAATATGGAAAACATATAAATAACTTTAATTTTTACAATGATTTTTACCTCATACATCCTGAAGTTATTGATCATTGAGACTACTTTTGACTAACTTGCAATATTTATAAAAGTGTTATCTCCAAATACCACCCTTTAGCAATTAAAAATCAACTTTTCTAAGAGTCACTTATACATCACGCTTGGAACATGTCAACAACTTTATAAATTCCTTTTTAACTACTACTTATTGACTACACATGCATGCTATCATTTCCCTACTTAATAATATACAGGAAATTATTTATTACCCTATTCTACCTATGCTACTTTGGCAAATCATCTAACTTTGGACATGTTATGATATTGTGTATATGTTATAATATATGAATATTTAGTAGTTAATATCTAAGTTAAAATATGTTATTCATTAATTAATACCAAAATAATAAATTCAGATTTAGCTCTAGATATACATATTTATGTGTAAACGTTACTAACAATGTACCGTATGATATAATTACAATCCTTCAAATTCACTATTCCAAGTTTTATATTATTCATTTCATCATGACTATACACGACAATGATATGTTTTAGATACATAACTTGCATCTAACTACATCCACATGTTCTTTTACTATACCAAATGTGTACATATAACATGACATCCACTCTACCAAACCATTGGTTGGTTTTATTCTTTTCAGCATATAATTAACTATAACCATTTACTTCATTATTACAACCAATACTACTATCACAACAAATATAACAATGAACCCTTTTAATTAAGATATATCTCAAATGTCATTATTTGGTATCAAACATTTCATACAGTGGTATTTACAAAGTTGTCAATTGTTAGCAATAAACATATAATATTATTCATAAAATAAATATAACATTACAGACTTTCTTATTAACCAGACATTCAAAATAAATTAGTTCCAACTAACCATTACACAACTGAAACAAAGTACCTTCTGCACAAAACCATTAACAAAATACTATTGCAACATTAAATCAACTTCAAATGCACATCAGCAATAAAATAGACCTAGTCACCAGTCATTACTCTACAACTGCACAACTCTTCTTTCAAGGAACCTCTGCGATTTAGCAAGGACACATACAACGTTTCCAGAGAGAAGATGCTTAGGGAAAATCCTAGCTTATCTCCTCTTCTTAGCCTTTTTTAGCATATTCATACCACCCACTACCTATAAACTTCTCATTCTTCACTATCTTTTTGTTTTGTTTTGCATTATGAACCTCTCCATAATAACTCATCCCAGTATCCTCAACAACTATCTCAATCGCTTTCTGATTCCAATAAAGGCATTTCTTTGTCACTTCTATAGGAAAATGTTGTACACAAACACATTACAAAGGCTTAACATCAATGTCTGTCAACATAATCATAATGCCTGTAAGATGATATATATTGTCATACCATAACATTCTTCTGAGCCTTATACCCGAAGTTGATTTCTTTTTCCCAATAATATTCTTCCTCTTGGTCATCTTCGTCTTTGTCATCTGGCTCAGAACTGTTGTTGTGATTGTTCAAGTTCGGGTCCAAGAAAGCCTCCCACAATCATTTTTGTACCATCTTCACTTCCTCCTCATCTGCTTCAGTTAGCTTATCTTCTCAACATTAGATGAACATACATTAAAATATTTCTAGGTAATGGTGAACACAATACACACATAAGATGCAACCCATTATTCCTCATTTTCTCTGTAATTACCAACAGATTCCTATTACATTATCATCTATTTAAAAAATATATACAAAACAAGCAGCCAACAAAATTGTATGCAACTTCATTCATACCATTTAAATAACTTCAATACTACATTACACATGACATATATAGCCATCTTTGTAATTATAATAACTTATAACATTTAGACTTCATTTCAAACACATCAAACATACCTGCAACGTCATCAACCTGTTTTTTGCATATCTTAATCCATTTAGAACTAAAAAAATCTACGGATTTGTCTCATTTGTAAGTAGAAAGTTCAAATTATATTTCAAAATGATTCATATATATGACGCTTGCTAATAAAAATACAACGACTTCGAGCATAAATTTTGTTACCTACGTCTCTTTTTTCGGAACAATCAGCAACTTTTGAACATTCGCTGACTCCTTTGTATTTCCAATGTGCTGCTTCCTTGGATGCCTTTCTTGCTTCACCGACTCCAGCTACCATTAATACATGCTATTTTCCTTTTCCTTTCTTCGGAATTCTTGCAACGGCACTTGAATCTTAATTCGCTTCTACTGCTTCAGCATAAAGATTGTCCAGCTTATTATGAATCCACTTATTGTCATTTTCTGAATTGTATGGTGATCTGCAACAAACACATAATATACATTAAAAATATGCTTCTTTCACATTAAATCAATACATAATACGACAAACTTTTAGCATACCCGCTTAACACAGAGATGGGTTTCAGTGGAGCCATTCTTTCTGCAGTGTAAATCTTTCTGACTTACTTGGAATATGTGGCTTTTTTGTTTCTCAAGATACCCTAATCCTATTTATACTTCCTGCAATGGGCCAAACTTATTTTTCAAAACCCAAACCCATTATGGATTATCATTACAATTAAGCCCCAATTTAAATAAACTTTACCGCAGTCAACTTACAAATTTTTACAGGTTTAATTTTATATAATCTTTCTAAATTTTATATTTTTAACTACTATACATATTATTATTTTTATACATTCCTTTTTCTACAAAACATTTAAAATATTTTTTTATTTCCGTTTTCTTTAACTATTATATTTTATTTACATATTTATTCTTTTTTACATATAATATCATTATTTTTTCAACTTTTGTTCATATTTATAACCTTCTAAATTCTTTATAACAACTTTAACATTGTGTCTAACATACTTACTAAAACTTTTTTTTTCAATTTCAATTAATAATATTTAATTTTTTTCTCATTTGTATATACATATCATAAAAAAATTTACCCAAATACCCCACTTTTTCAAAATAATTCTCAAAATAACCCAATTTTCAAACTATTTCCCAAAGTACCCCACTTTGGGGTACTGATAGAATGCAAGTGCCATACCAATTGGCGACCCTTCACAAGGATTAAGGGTTGTCACCAATTGGATTGGAGATAACAAATGGTGTTGCCAATCCAATTGAAGACACAGTGTAAAAGCTATAAGGGTGTCACCAATTCAACTGGAGACAGGCTTGAAAGTGAAATTTTTTTAACTTAAACAACTAACATTAATAATTAATTAAAAATAATATTACATAAATTAATGTTGGCGACCGGGTTGGTCATATCGGCCACCGGTTCCACATCCCCTAGGCACTCTCACTCGTTGCACTCGTCCCCCTCGTTGTTGATTCACTCCAGGTGTTTGAGGAGTTGAAGTCCCAGATAACACTTGGTTTTTATTATTTTCATTTCTTCGGTAGAATCTTCGTCTAATATTAAACTGTTGTACCATGTTTTGATATAATTTTGTAAAGAATTTATTCGACCATTAGAGCATTAACTAACGTGGACTTTTTATTTTATATTGTTGATGATACGATACTATGATAATATATATGTTGAGTTTCAAATTTCTTACAACATCAAGTTATTAAACTCTAAAATTGTTGTGAGATATTGGATCGAACTCTAGTTTTAGCATGTCGTCGAAGTCCGCTCACATGCTATTGTCGAAAACCTACATGTTGTAGTCGAATTGTGTTCTAGTATGTAGGAGATCGAATTGGGCCTTGTGTTATAGATTCAATTGTTTAAGTTAGCTTGTACCCTAAGTTAGCTTGTAATGGGTAATTATTAAAAAGTCCATTAGTTTAGTATGTTAGGTTTATTATAAATAGCATACTAGTATCTCTTCCTAAGTGTGACAAAACCTTATTAGTTTGAGAGAGGTTAATTGTTGGTATTCACTTGTAATCTTTGAACCCTATTGAGAAAGTGAATACTAAAACAGATTTAACCAATTCTCTATTCTTCTTCCTCTTTTCTCTTCCTTTGTGAACCCTCATAGGGTTTCAGTTGCTTTTCCTTGTTAACCCTAACCCTTGTGTGTTTCTTGCCCATAAAGAAACCGTTAATATTTTGTTTCAAGGTATCGTTTTTCATAACAAATTGGTGCGGTGAGCGTGGAGAAGATGCCTTCAACAAAGTATGAGATTGAAAAGTTCACCGGAGTGAACGATTTCGGTCTGTGGCGCTTGAAGATGAAAGCCCTATTGGTTCAGCAGGGTTGTTTGGAAGCGTTGAAGGGAGAGGCAGCCATAGATGTTGCGTTAACGGTAAAAGAAAAGACGGCCATGATAGAGAAAGCCCACAATGCAATATTGTTGAGCCTTGGTGATTAGGTTCTTCGACAGGTATCAAAGGAGACTACGGCATCGGGGTTATGGTTGAAACTTGAAAGTTTGTACATGACCAAATCTCTGGTGAATCGACTCTACCTGAAGCAAGCTTTGTATTCATTCAAGATGAGTGAAGACAAAGTTTTAGCTGAGCAGTTGGATATGTTCAACAAGTTGATTCTTGATCTTGAAAATATTGATGTGAAGATCGATGACGAGATCAAGCACTATTGTTGTTGTGTGTTTTACCCAGAACACATGCTCACTTCAAAGAAACTCTCTTGTATGGAAGGGAGTCCCTGAGCTTTGAAGAAGTTCAATCATCCTTGTATTCTAAGGACCTGAACGAATGAAAGGAGCATAAACCTTCGACGGTTGGTGAAGGTTTGGCCGTTAAGGGAAAATTCTTGCGAATGGATGGTAAGTTCGACAAAAAAAAGGTAAAAGTCAACAGAAGTCTTATAGTGGCAAAACATCTGGTATTCGATTTTATCATTGTAAAAAGGAGGGTCACACAAGAAAGGTGTGTCCTGAACGCCTAAAAGATCATGGAGGTAAGGATAATGGCAACGCAGCAATTGTTCAAGATGACTTCGACTCATCTGATGTCCTTGTAGTTTCAAGCGGCGACTCAAGAAAATAGTGGATTATGGATTCAGGTTGCACTTGGCACATGACTCCAAACAGAGAATTGTTCGAGGAGCTATATGATTAAGATGGTGGATCGGTGCTGCTGGGAAACAAAAAATCCTGCAAAATTACAGGTATTGGATCTGTGAGATTCAAGCTCCATGATGTGTCAATAAGGTTATTGACTGAAGTCAGGTATGTATCTGATTTGAAGAGAAATTTAATTTCTCTTGGTGAATTCGACAGGAAGGGATATGTTTTCCAAGGAGAGAAAAACATCCTAAGAGTCATGAAGGGGTCGAAGGAAGTCTTGAGAGGCGTGAAGAAACAAGGCTTGTATACCCTTGGGGCTGAGGTTGTAAGTGGTTCGACAAATATTGCATCCACGAAACCTGTGTCGAAGACAGAATTATGGCACATGAGATTGGGCTATGTCAGCGAAAGAGGCCTGGTTGAATTGGGGAAGCAGAACCTGCTAGGTGGTGATAAAGTCGAAAAGTTAGAGTTTTGTGAATCTTGCGTATTTGGTAAATCCTGTAGGACGAAGTTTAACAAAGGCAAGCAAAGAACACATGGATCCCTGGATTACATTCATGCTGATCTTTGGAGGCCTACAAGGAATCCTTCATACTCAGGTGCAAGGTATTTTTTATCCATCGTTGATGACTATTCCAGAAAGTTATGGGTATTCATTCAGAAGACGAAGGATGAAACTTTTGATAAATTCAAAAGTTGGAAGGTTCTGGTCAAAACTCAAACGCAGAAAGGTTAAGAGGTTGAGAACCGATAATGGCCTTGAGTTCTGCAATGAAGCATTCGACGGTTACTGTGTTGAGTCTAGGATTGCAAGGCATAAGACTGTAGCAGGTACTCCTCAACAAAATGGCCTAGGTGAGAGATTCAATCGAACAATCCTTGATAGGGTTAGATGCATGTTGGCTAGTGCTGGATTGAAGAAGGTGTTTTGGGCGGAGGCTATTTCGACAGCAGCTTATCTGATAAATAGATGTCCCTCGACTGCTTTGGAAATGAAGACACCTGAAGAAGTTTGGTCGGGACATCCACCTAGTCTCGACATACTGAGAGTATTTGGTTGTGTGGCCTATGCTCATATTAGGCAAGACAAGGTCGAACCTAGAGCTCTGAAATGCATGTTCATGGGATACCTGAAGAGTCAAAGCTTATAGGCTATAGTGCCTAGAGCCAGGTCACAGGAGGTGTATCACCATTCGAGATGTAGTTTTCAATGAAGCTGAGATGGCTTTCAAGAAAATTGATGATGCTGACGTAGAGATGGAACTAGGAGAGATTCCTGTTGAGGTGGAGCATGTTGATGCTGAATTGCGTATCCCAGATGAAGTCGAAGAAGAAGCAGAAGATGTTGTCGAAGATGAGGAGACTGATAATGACTACCTGCTAGCAAGAGATAGGTTGAGGAGAGTCATCAAGCCACCTCAGAGACTTGGGTATGTAGATCTTATAGCTTATGCCTTAATCTCTGCAAGTGAGGTTCTCGACGAAGAACCTAGAGACTATAAGGAAGTTATGATGAGTCGAAAGAAGACTGAATTCCTGAAGGCCATGGATGATGAGATGAAATCTCTTCATGATAACAGTACCTGGGAACTGATCAAGAAACCTACTGGAGCCAGGTTAGTCAGCTCTAAATGGATTTTCAAATTTAAGGAAGGAATCGAATGAGTGGCGTCGAAGAGATACAAGGCAAGATTGGTCGCTAAGGGGCTCACTCAGAAAGAAGGTGTCGACTTCAATGACGTGTTCTCTCCTGTTGTGAAGCACAGGTCCATTAGAATATTGCTTGCCATGGTGGCACAATTCGACCTTGAACTGGAATAGAAGGATGTGAAGACTGCGTTCTTGTATGGTGATCTAGATGAAACAATCCTGATGAAGCAACCTGAATGGTATGTCGAAAAGGGGAAGGAAGATTATGTGTGCAAACTGAAGAGATCTTTATATAGACTGAAATAATCTCCTCGATAGTGGAATATGAGATTCGACAAGCTCATGGCACGTATAAGTTTCATTAGAAGTCAGTTCGACCACTGTGTTTACTTCAGATTTTGACCTGCTAATTCATTTGTTATTGTGTTGCTTTATATGGATGATATTCTAATAGCAAGCAACAATGTCGAAGATGTAATGAGGGTGAAGGCTGGACTCAATAAGGAGTTCGACATGAAGGATCTAGGAGCTGCGTCTAGGATTCTTGGGATTGACATATGAAGAGATAGAAAGCAGTCGAAATTATGCTTATCTCAAGAGGCATACCTACAGAAGATTCTCGAAACGTATGGTATGTCGAATTCAAAGCCTATTGTGACTCCAACAAACCCTCAATTCAAGCTGAGTATAAATCAGTGTTCCAATACTGATGTCGAAAGAGCTTATATGAATAGCATTCCATATGCTAATATAGTGGGTTCTTTGATGTGTGATATGGTATGTACTAGACCTGACATAGCATATGCAGTAAGTCTTGTAAGCAGGTACATGGCGAATCCTGGAAAGGCTCACTGGCAAGCATTGAAGTGGATTTTAAGGTACATAAATAGGTCTCTAAATAGAGTCCTAATTTATGGTGGAGCCTTGGGTGAAGATAGTAAAGCAACAATCAAAGGATATGTCGACTCTGATTATGCAGGTTGTATGGATTCCAAAAAATCTATTTCTGGATATGTGTTCACTATGTTTGGGACAGCAATCAGTTGGAAAGCAACACTTCAGAAGGTTGTTGCCTTATCAACTACTGAAGAGGAATATATTGCCCTAACTGAAGCTGTAAAAGAAGCATTGTGGCTTGAAGGTTTTGCAAATGAGCTGAAACTTCAAGGTCCAGTTATCACTGTTAAATGTGATAGTCAAAGTGCAATGCACCTGTCGAAGAATTCAGCCTATCATGAGCGAACCAAGCACATTGATGTGAGGCTGCATTTCGTCAGAGGGGTAATCAAGCATGGAGAAGTTCAAGTGCTAAAGGTTTCTACAGATTATAATGTTACTGATATGATCACCAAGACGTTGCCCAGTTGCAAGTTTTTCCACTGTGTGCAGTTAATAAAGTTGCATGAAGAAAGCTAGTTTATTTCTTGAGGATATAGAGTTGGATCCAAGGTGGAGATTTGAGAGATATTAGATCGAACTCTAGTTTTTGCATGTCGTCGAAGTCTGCTCACATGTTGTAGTCGAATTGTGTTCTAGTATGTAGGAGATCGAATTGGGCCTTGTGTTATAGATTCAATTCTTTAAGTTAGCTTGTACCTTAAGTTAGCTTGTAATGGGTAATTGTTAAAAAGCCCATTAGTTTAGTATGTTACGTTTATTATAAATAGCATACTAGTCTCTCTTCCTAAGTGTGACAAAACCTTATTAGGTTGAGAGAGGTTAATTGTTGGTATTCACTTGTAATCTTTGAACCCTATTGAGAAAGTGAATAGTAAAACAGATTTAACCGATTCTTTATTCTTCTTCCTCTTTTCTCTTCCTTTGTGAACCCTAATAGGGTTTCAGTTGTTTTTCCTTGTTAACCCTAACCCTTGGGTGTTTCTTGCCCATAAAGAAACTGTTAATATTTTGTTTCAAGGTATCGTTTTTCATAACAATTGTCTTAAGTGTTGTTCATTATGAATTTTCAAGATTTAAATTATGAAGCAGAGAGTCAATTCATAATCTACAATCAACTTTATCTTTTTGAAAGCCTTAAGAATTACACTTCTGAAATTATTCATTATGTATTTCTTCTCTTTAATGGATCATATATATATATATATATATATATATATATATATATATATATATATATATATATATATATATATATATATATATAAGCTTAAATAATGTTTTGGTCCCTGTAAGTTGGCGAGCTTTTGGTTTTGGTCCCTGAATCTTCTTTTTTTTGTCCAAGTCCCTATATGTTCAATTCCTTTTGGCGTTAGTCCCTGCTGTTACTTTTCCGTTAAAAAAAATGTGACTTGGCAGACGGTGGTGATGTGTAATTTTATTTATTTGTTTAACACACCTAGCTTTTAAACTTCCCCCCATAACATGTCATCTAATTCTCATTACCATATTTTGCTTAAAGTCCCTGTAAATTAGGGCTTGACTTTTCCATTTCCAAGTTTGTCTCTTCCATTCATTGATAGTTCAGGTAAGCTCAACGGTGGTTATCTGGCTGCGTTTGAACTTCCAAGAAAGAATCTGCCAGGTATGTCGTTTACTGTGAACTTACATTATGGGGGAAAGTTTGTTAGGGATGGTGTCGTGCACTACCTAGGTGGGGATAAAGTTGAAGTAGACATTGACCCAGATAAGTGGAGCTTCTTTGAAGCAACCGGTATTGTTAATGATGTTTGAAAACTTGAAATCAATTATTTTTGGCTATGGTGGTATAACATTGTATCGGGTAAGCATGCAAGGGTAGTTAGTGATGTTGATGCTGGTAAGATTTATGAACACTATATTGAAACTGGTGTTAGTGTAGACCTTTTTGTTGAGCACAGAATTACGGGTAAGCATGCAACGACTGTTAATGATATGGAAGCTGACACAGTTAGTGAGGCAAATGTAAGTAATGTTGAAGGTGATGCGTTGGTGAGGAAAATGTAACTAATGCTGAAGCTTAGACAGGTATTGATGATGGTCATGAAAGTGATAGTTCTGATAGTGATTACACTGGTTTGTCATTTGAGGATAGTGAGGATGAAAGGGCCTTGGTTTGGATGATGGGTTTGATGTGGTAGAAAAAACTCCTAGAAGGGTTAAGCAGATAGCAAGGAAACAAAGGAAAACTCCAACAAAGATAAGAATTGTTGATGCATCTAGTGGAAATAGAGTTGGTAATGAAGGGATTGAAACTAATTACTTAAGTGATGATTTTGGGAGTAGTGATCCAGATGCATCAGATGAAGAGAAAGGGCCATCATATCCAAGGTTCAAGATGGAGGAATTAGACAAGGACTACAAGTTCAAAATTGGGTTGGAATTTGTTTCTTTGCATGAATTCAAGGAAGCAATAACTGAATGGTCAGTCTTAAATGGTAGAGAGATAAAGTATGTGAAAAACGACAAGGTTAGAGTGAGAGTGGTGTGCAAGGGCAAATGTGGTTTTTTGGCTCTGGTTAGTAAAGTGGGGAATAAACACACATATAGAATGAAGAAATGGGTTGGTACTCACACGTGTGGAAGGGTTTTGAATAATACAACTGCTAGCTCAAAGTGGATTGCCAAAACTGTGGCGGCTAGGATGGCTTCTTCTGATGGTCCCAAGCTTCGTGAGATTGTGTCTGAGATTAGGACATCATATTCTGTAGGTATTAGTATGAGCAGGGTATGGAAGGCTAAACAAATAGAAAAGACTTTGGTTGAAGGTGATGCCACAAAGCAGTGTACACTTTTATGGAGGTATGGAGGGTGAATACAGGTAATACTTGTAAAATTAATGTCACCAGAATTACACCCACTATTCAACCAAGATTTGGTAGTTTTTACTTCTGCTTTGATGGAATCAAGAAGGGATTCACCACTGCTTGTAGACCATTCATTGGTGTTGATGGTTGTCATCTAAAGACAAAATATGGAGGAACTTTGCTTGTTGCTGTTGGAAGGGATCCTAATGACCAATACTATCCATTGGCCTTTGGTGTATGTGAGACTGAGACTAAGGAGTCATGGAGGTGGTTCTTGACCTTGCTTTTGGAGGACATTGGGCAAGATAAAAGATGGGTATTTATTTCAGACCAACAAAAGGTAATTGTCACATCTATGTTTTTTTTGCTTTACATCCTTATGCAATGTTTGACTTTTTAAATTCATCCTTGTATTATTAGATTCATTTTTTATTTGGTCCCTAATTTTATTGTATATTTTGTTTTCAAGGGGTTGATACCAGTATTTGAAGAGATGTTTGAGAGGGTAGAACATAGGTTATGTTTGAGGCATTTATATGCCAATTTCAAAAAGAAGTTTGGTGGTGGGACTAAAATCAGAGACTTAATGATGTCTGCAGCAAAGTCAACATATATACAAGCATGGGAGGCAAAGATGAAAGAGCTGAAGGGTTTTAATCCTAAGGCTTGGGAATGGTTGGCCAAGATCCAAACAAAGTCATGGTGTAAGCATGCTTTTTCATTCTATCCCAAATGTGATGTTTTGATGAATAATGTATCTGAGGCTTTCAATAACACAATACTTGTGGCTAGGGATAAACCAATATTGAGAATGTGTGAATGGATAAGGAACTATCTGATGAATAGAAATTCTACATTAAGAGAGAAAGCTGATAGGTGGGAACATAGGATTATGCCAAGACCTAGAATTAGGCTAGATAATGAAGTTCAGCATGCTGGCAACTGGATACCTAATTGGTCTGGTGATAGTATTTGGCAGGTATAACATATTCATAGCAAACATATATTCATTGTTGACACATCTAAGAAAACTTGTACTTGTAACTTTTGGGAGTTGGTAGGCATACCATGTAGACATGCGGTTGCTGCCCTAGGATATAGGAATCTTAAACCAGAAGACTATGTAGATGATTCCTATTCTAAGGAGACCTATGTGACATGCTATGACTACAACATTAGCCCAATTAATGGCCAAGACATGTGGCCTGAAGTTGACACTGAGGAAATGTTACCTCCATCTTACAAGAGAGGGCCTGGTAGGCTAAAGAAGTTAAGGAGAAGAGAACCTGATGAGGATCCCAACAAAGGGAGGACACAAACTACTTATTGTTGTACCAAATGTGGAGTGCATGAACATAATTCCAGGAGTTGTTTGGTTCAGGTGCCATGCCCTGAAGCTCAGAAAAGAAAGGTATCATTTAAAATCAGCTATGTTTACAGATTTTGTTATTTTGTCATTGATATTGATTGAGACTTTGTATCTGTAGAAAAAAACCTAAGAAAACTGCTACACAAGCATCACAGTCTGGGAATGAGCAATCAACTGAACAACAACAGGAACCAAGAAATACTGAGAATGATCAATCAACTGAACAACAACAGGAACCAAGTAATACTGAGAATGAGCAACCAACTAAACAACAACAGGGAATACAATGTGATGTGGATCCAGAATTTGAGATGCTTGCAGCTGATCTATGTGCAGCTTTTGAATCAACACAAACCCAACCCAACATCAATGACATCACAACAGAAATTCCAGATATTTCCCACGTTCCTATTAATAAGCAACCAACTGTGGAGGTTTCTAATGAACAGCCTGCACAGGCTTCACAAGGACTTGGTGGCTCTCAGCCAAATTACATTTTGTCTGCACCTCTCAAAGAAGGTGGTGGCTCACAGTCAAGTGTTGAAGTTGGTATGGTCCTACCTCTGTCATCAGCTCCACCAAAACAACTTGTTACTAAGCATCCTAAACCAGTTGAGTGTAAAACTTAGTTGTTGTCTATGTTGTTTGGTATGCTAATATTTCTCTGATTGAGTGTGTTTTTTAATGTGACTTTGTAGGCCAAACAACCCAGACAGAAGGTGTCAAGGAAGTTGGAACTGAGGAGAGGTGACAAAACAAAGTTGGAACTAAGGAGAAGTCACAGAACAAGTGTAAGACAATGCAAAAGGCTTAAGGGATAGGGAAGTAGCAAAGACCAACCATGGAAGTATTAGACAAGCACCTATTTTGAATTATGTTGTACTGCTTTGGCTTACAACTTGATGTTAAAGCCTTTATGTATTATGACTTAAGAATGTATTTTATTATGACTTTAAGTATGTATGGGCTTAAGATGGTATTTTGTTAAGACTTTTAGTATTTTGTAATGACTTAAGACATGTACTTTTGTTATGCCTTTAAATATAAAGTTATGGTTTAAGTAATACTGATAAAGCACTTATCAACTTAATTGAATACTTATACTAAACAATATAATCGCATAAAGTTTTATGAACAAAACAACAACATGTTTTTCATTCAAAATATGGTACAGGGACCAATTCCAAAATACATTAATGTTACAAGAACTTAATTCAAAATTCACCATTTCAGATAACCATAAAAAATCCCCCATGAAACAACCAAAACAATCTTCAACAGAGTCACTTTTCTCTTCTCCTTCTCCAGCTTGATCTTCATCTTCGTTTTTTTACCAGCTTCAATCGCCTTGACCATGACCCCAATATCCTTCAATGCTTCAGAGCAGTTGTAACCACCAATACATCTAACATCACTAGCTGGATTTCTTTCAAGCTCATCGTCCCAAATAAACAACTTGCAACCGGACATTAATCCTGAATTTTGACACTTCCAAAATCGTCTTTTAGGGTTTTCCATTGAATTTGAAATAAACATTTTCATGCTTCTATTGCAACACACCGGTGCTTGGCCATGATGAGAATTCGCAGAAGAAAAGGACGCCATGGATGTTGAAGGAAGTGGGTAGAAGAAGAACAGAACTGATACAAGTGTAGAAGAAGGAAGAAGACAACTTCTAAAAAATTTGGTTTTGGTCCCTCTTTATTTAAAACTGAATTACCATTTCCACGTGTGTTACTAAATTAAATAAAGAAATCATTAAACAATATTCCAACTCAGCACCGTTTGCCAACTAGGCATTTTTTTAACGTCCCATTGACGTGAGGGACTATTACCAAAAGGAATTGAACATATAGGGACTTGTACCGAAAAAAAAAGATTCAGGAACTAAAACCAAAAACTCGCCAACTTACAGGACTAAATCATTATTTAAGCCATATATATATATATATATATATATATATATATATATATATTCAAAATTACACCAGGGATCCTTGAAGTTATTTTATTATAACAGGTTGGTCATTTAAGTTTTTTCTCTACAAGTCTGTCCTTTAGGTTACCTATCGTCTACACTGTTGTCCTTTTTTAATGCTTTCATTCCATAAACAGTTATATGGCATTAACGTTGGTGAGGTGGCACTAACGGTGCTGACATGGAATGAAACAGTCAACACAAAATTGTGTCTCTCTAATGAAACTTTGACACGTTGCTTTTGAAGAGAGAGAGAAAAAGTTTGTTCCATTGTTTTCTTCCTCCACTAAAATCTAATTTTTTCCGCCACTGAAGCTTTAGTTTCCTCAGTCGCCACCACCACCACACCTTCAAAGTAGCACAACTACTGGCTATGGATCTTCTACCACACGTTGTTAAAAAATGTTGTCAATCGGTTGTAACAACATTGAGCATGAAGTATTCCACTTTCAAGACTATGCCTCCGCTTGTGACCATCTTCTCTCGCCTCTCTCTTCGGAAAGTATCTCATTGCTAGGGAAGGTGGAATCTCCACTTCCCAAACCAGTAGCAGGCAAGTATCAACGTAAAGCCTCCAATTAAACCAAAATAAAATGATTGTGCCATTAAAAATTCAATAATGACTCAATAACAATTCAACTCAACATTCACATACAAAGAAAAAAATTCAAAAACCAAATTGACCTTTTGACACCCTAAAATACAAACAAGCTAAAGATCCCAATAATTAGAGTGGGAATTAAAAGAAAACCTAATTGAAACCGATCATTAAAGTTGAGAACCAATTAAGCCATCAATGAAGATGAAAATAACATAGAATCTCACATATTTCTTCAAACTATATTCCTTTCTCGAATCTCACAAACCACATTGTAGATCTACGTTTAAACTAAACAATAGAATCTTCCAATATTTTTGTTTTTGCGTTTCGTTTGTGTTTTCTCCACTTCACAAACTGAATACGAGAGAGAGAGAGAGAGAGAGAGAGAGAGAGAGAGAGAGAGAGAGAGAGAGAGAGAGAGAGAGAGAGAGAGAGAGAGAGAGAGAGAGAGATGGAGAACAGTTAATCTATTAATTCTCTTTAATCTTCACCGCTAAATCAGATTCTCTATTTTGTCATAATTATGAAGGGGGAAGCCTTTTGACTGACGATAACCAAATAAGGAAACAAAGTAACCCTATTTTAATCCCTGGACGAAATCAGCGTCATGGTGGCTCGTCTCCCCCGACGTCGCAATCTCAAAGAAACAACGATGATGAAGATGAGGAGATAGATCCTTAAGGTGGTTTGTTTGATGATGAAGAGAATAAGATTCTAGAGATTAAAGAGTTGCTTGAAAATCATACACAAGTGTTGTTTATTGAATTATTTTGATGGAGAAGAAAGTGATTTCATTTAATTACTTAAAGTTAAATAAAAAACAATTACATGTCATCAATGTTACAGCCACCTCACCAACTTTAATGCCAAATATGCATTTTTGGAACGAAATCTTTAAAAAAAGACAACGGTGTTGACATTAGGTAACTTAAAGGACCGACTTGTAGCAAAATAAAAAACTTAAACGACCAACCAGTTACAATAAAATAACTTAAATGATCCCTGGTGTAATATATATATATATATATATATATATATATATATATATATATATATATATATATATATATATATATATATATATATATATATATATATATATTTTATCTTGATTAAAATAACATTTAAATAAATTTAATTTACCCCAAATTCCCATTCACTCCATAAATACATTTTCTAAAGTTATTTATATCTATAATTTATAATAATATATAATGTTAAAACATTGTTTCTGTGTAACATTTTTTTTACCTATTATACAATTTGCACCATATTTTAATTATTTTGTAATTTCTTTTTGAAATTAAATAAAAACTTCACCATGTTGCCAAAAAGTTAAAAGGACAGAGGTGAAGGTGTAACACCCCAAATTTCTTAATTAATTATTCGCGATTGTTAGGAATTGTTGAATGAATATGTGGTGTATTGTTGAATTTGGTGTGTCGTATGTGTTGAATATTGTGGGAATATGTGCGGTGTTGTGGGATAGCATGGACTAAGATGTTGGGTGCTATTATTTAGAATTGAAATAATTAGTTGGAATTATTTTATAATTAATAATAGTGGAATAATATAGATTATATTATTTAGAGTATTATTAATTAAAATAAAGTGAGTAGAAACAATAAGGACAAGGTGGTCATTTGTAAGAGGTTACGTGAGGACAAAGGTGGAAGACCATATTAGGGGTCCAAGGGGTAAGTTAGACAAAAAGGGAAAATTGGAATATAGTAAGTTCATTTTGTACGATCGTGTTTAGAAAGCGACAGAGAAAGGAGAAAGAGTTAGGGCATTGAGGAAACTAGAGGATTTCAGTAGAAAAAGCAAAGAGAAGGAACCAAAACTAGGAATCTAAGGTAAGGAGGGTGATTCCTTATTATTATGATTGATATGGGGTTTAGATGTATATAGGTTTGATTGGGGTTTTGTGATGAATTGATAACATGATGTTTATGATGAGTGAGATGATTTTGATGTGTAAAGTACCACGAATCGATATCCGAAATGATGTGATAATGTATTGTTGTTAATTATATGCAAACATGTTAATTGTGGTGAATTTGGATTTGTACTGATGTGAAATCGCAAGAAAATTTGGTTGGAACTGTGCAGAAAATGCAACAGCAGGTTGTTGTTCCGTACGATTCGTCGGGCGAGCCTTCCGTGTCGTTGGGCGAAGCAACTTCGCCCAGGAAGCGCCGGCAGAGACGAGGAGCGGAGGATATGGTGAAAAGAGAGTGCCCCTGGAATTTGTATAGGGGAAGGAGATTCGCCCCAGCTTCGTCGGGCGAGTCTCAGACGAGCAGACTGCTTCGTAGGGTGAGCCTCAGGCGAGGGGCAGCAGACAGGATCTTCGAAGTGTCGTAACTTGAGTTTCCAAACTCCGTTTGACGGGTCGTTTGAAGTGTTAGAGATCTAATGTGATGAACTATATTTTGTTAGAATAAAATGAGTTGGATGATGTATCCTTCCAGTACCTTTACTTTGAATAGATTAGACTTTTATGCGATGAATTGTGACGATGTATTAATGTACGATGAATTTGTTGATGATATGATGATATTATGTCGTACTATGATGTAAATGATGATGAATATATTGAATGAAGTGGATTACATGCATGTTTGATGTTTTTGCATGTTATATGAAGAATATAATGGTTATTTACATGAATGATGATGCAATTTGACTAGTCGTGGTCGTGATTGCTATGTTGTTGTGCATCGTGCATTCATGGAATATGTTAGGACTTTGGTCCAGTGATGATGTTAGGACTTCGGTCCAGTGGTGGCCTCAATCCCATTGTGCGGATTGAGTGAGTTTTATGATGTACTCCGGTTCCAGGTGGGGATCGATCCTATGGTGGGGATCTTTAGAGGGAGATGACCATGTGTTCATCAAAGTTTTGGTACCACATGCATGAGTCAGTGTTGTTGCATTTAATGTTATGTGACATTGCATAATTATGAGTTGAATGGTATTTGATGATGTTGTGATATACGTGATGTTTTGGTGAGAATGATTGGTTGATGATATAGTGACGCTATGAATGATTTGATGTAGAGATAGTGTGAGTATGTGTGTGGTGTATGATGAATATATGAATCGTTAATAATTGTTGTTGTGACTACTATATCTATTTCTTACATCTTTTGTAATGATTTGTGATTACTCATTCTGCCTGTTGGAATGTTGCCTCCACGTGGGTAATGTGGAGGTGATCAAGATTAGCTTCTAGATGCGTGGAGACTTATCTTTGGAGTCGTTTTACCTTATTTCAGTTTATTAGAGGATGTCTTGCTCTGATATGTAACACCGGGGTCGGGAACGTTTGAGTGGAACCATATGTTCTTTGTTTTTGTTATGTAGTTAAGAAGTTGTCTTTAATTGTTGAGTGTTTTGAGTCATAACTTTGAATGACAAAGTACGATGAAGTTTTCTTGAAGTATTTTAAATAAAGATGTTTTGTGATTAAGAGTTCTGTTGCGATGGTTGAAAACGTTCATTGAGTATATTGATGATATAGTTGTTATAAATGATTTGAAAACCTGTGTTACGGAGAAGGTCGATCCACATTGATGTTTTTATGAAGCATGTGACACCCTTGTTGGTGTTTTACTCTGATTTATATATTAAATTATTCGTTGGATTTAGAAGGGTGTTACATTAGTGGTATCAGAGCAGGTCGGTCTGTCCGACCAGGTTTGTATATGATGTCAGTTCCCTGTTAGTCAACGAGTGTGTGTACACTATCGATAGTTTGTTTCTTCTAATGTTGATTGATGACGTGCATAATGGCTGGGAGAAACGATCGTGCTATTGCTGATGCATTGGAATCGTTTTCTCAAGTGGTGGCTCAGAATGCACAAAATAATTAGAATGGAGGGGCTCCTGATGAGTTTCGTGCTTTAGGAAAGTTCCAGAGGAACAATTCGCCAACTTTTGTGGGCACTCATGATCCAGAGGGTGCACAGAAGTGGCTCAAAGTGATTGAGAAGATATTCCGAGTGATGGCATGCACTGACGCTCAACATGTACAGTTTGGTACTCATACGCTGTCAGAAGAAGCTAACGATTGGTGGGATAATGCACGCCGTAGATTGGAGGATGTTGGTACTAAGATAACTTGGGTTGTATTCAAGAAAGAATTCTTGGAGAAGTATTTCCCTGAGGATGTTCGTGGTAAGAAGGAGATAGAGTTCCTTGAATCAAAGCAAGGAAACATGATTGTGGCAGAGTATGCTGCAAAATTTGAGGCGCTGGTGAAGTTTTGTCTGCATTACAACCGTGTCGATGCTAAGGTTTATAAATGTCTCAAGTTTGAGAATGGGCTGAGACCGAGATCAAACAGGGTATTGGATACCAACAGATTCGTAGGTATGCTGAGCTGATGGATAAGAGTAGGATCTATGATGAGGATAACAGAGCTCGATCGGCTCACTATAAACATCTTAGTGAGAAGAAAGAGAATGGACAGTTTCGAGGAAAACCTTATGTAACTCCAGCCGACAAAGGGAAGCAGAAGGCTTCAGATGGGATGAAGACAAGTGGGGGAGCAGCTCCCACTTCTGTTAAGTGTTACAGGTGTGGCAAGAAAGGTCACCGTACTGATGGGTGCAACAATAATGTGCTGAGATGTTACAAAAGTGGTAAGAGAGGCCATCGAGTCACTGATTGTAAGAACGAGGGTCCGACTTGTTTCAATTATGGTGAATAGGGTCACATCAGTACCCAATGCCAGAAGCCGAAGAAGACTACTACTGCTGCTCAGACTAATGGCAGAGTGTTTACCTTGAACGGTTCAGAAGGCCCTAAGACGGATAACTTGATTCAAGGGACTTGTTTTTATTAACAATACTGAGTTGGTTGCTATTATTGATAGTGGTGTTACCCATTAGTTTATTTCGCTTGAATGTGCTATTAGTTTGGGCTTGAAATTGTCTAATATGAATGGTAGTATGGTGATAGAAACTCCTGCTAATGGTTCTGTTACTACTACTTTTGTGTGTTCGGGTTGTCCTTTAACCATTTTTGGGAAGAGTTTCGTGATGGATTTGGTGTGTTTACCCTTGCACCAAATTGATGTTATCCTTGGAATGAACTGGTTGGAGTTTAACTATGTTCATATCAACTGTTATAATAAGACTGTGAGATTTCATGAGTTTGATGATAATGGCGAACTGATGTTTTGTATGCCAAGCAAGTGGATGAACTTCTAGAAGACGAAGCCTTGATGTTTGCAATGATTGCATCGTTGCAAGTTGACCATGAAATTACAAGTGTTGAATTACTTGTTGTCTGGGAATTCCCAGATGTATTCCCAGACGACGTAAGTGATTTGCCCCCAGAGCGTGAAGTCGAGTTTGCGGTGGAATTGATATCAGGTACGAGTCTAGTGTCAATGGATCCTTACCGGACGTCAGCTTCTGAGTTAAGTGAATTAAAGAAACAATTAGAAGAATTGCTTGAGAAGAAGTTTGTTCAACCGAGTGTTTCTCCATGGGGTGCTCCTGTGTTGTTAGTTAAGAAGAAAGACGGTAGTATGAGGTTGTGTGTTGATTACAGGCAATTGAATAAAGTGACTATCAAGAATAAGTATCCACTTCTGAGAATCGAAGATTTGATGGATCAACTAGTGGGTGCTTATGTGTTTAGCAAGATTGATTTGAGGTCTGGTTACTATCAGATTCGTGTTAAGCCAGACGATATTTTGAAGACAGCTTTCAGGACGAGGTATGGTCACTATGAATACACTACGATGCCATTTGGTGTATCCAATGCACCAGGTGTGTTCATGGAGTAAATGAATCGGATTTTTCATGAGTATTTGGATAAGTTTGTTGTGGTTTTCATTGATGATATTCTGATATACTCGAAATCTGAAGAAGAGCATGCTGAGCATTTGCCTACGGTGTTGAAAGTGTTGAGAGAGAAGAAGTTATATGCAAAACTGTCGAAATGCGAGTTCTGGTTGAAGGAAGTGAGTTTCCTTGGCCATGTGATATCGAGTGGTGGAATTATTGTGGATCCTTCTAAGATTGATGTTGTGTTACAGTGGGAGACTCCGAAGTCGGCTACAGAAATACGAAGTTTTCTAGGGTTGGCAGGTTATTATCGCAAGTTTATCAAAGTTTTTTCTAAGTTGGCATTACCTTTGACTCAGTTGACTCGGAAGGTTCAAGATTATGTGTGGGATGTTGCATGTGAAGAGAGTTTTGTGGAACTAAAGAAGAAGTTAACGACCGCTCCGGTATTAATCTTGCCTAATCCGAGTGAGTCTTTTGTGGTATATTGTGATGCGTCAAAGATGGGTCTTAGTGGAGTGTTGATGCAGAATAGTCAGGTTGTTGCATATGCTTCCAGGCAATTGAGGGTTCATGAAAGGAATTATCCTATGCGTGATTTAGAATTGGCAGTTGTAGTGTTCGTATTAAAAATTTGGAGACATTACCTTTTTTGCTCTAAGTTTGAGGTGTTCAGTGATCATGAGAGTTTAAAGTACTTATTCGATCAGAAAGAGTTGAATATGAGGCAGAGGAGGTGGCTGGAATTGTTGAAAGACTATGACTTCGAATTGAATTATCACCCTGGTAAATAAAATGTGGTGGCTGATGCGTTGAGCAGGAAGTCATTGCATATGTCGATGTTGATGGTGAGAGAACTAGAATTGATCAAGTAGTTTAGAGACATAAGTTTAGTATGTGAGAGGACTCCTGACAGTGTGAAATTGGGAATGTTGAAACTGACGAGTGGCATTCTCGAAGAAATTAAGGGAGGGCAGAAATCAGATTTGAGATTGGTTGATCAATTGGTCTTGATTAACCAAGGTAACGGGGGTAAGTTCCGGATTGATGAGAATGGTGTGATGAAGTTCAGAGATAGAGTGTGTGTTCCGGATGTTCCGAAAATTAAGAAGAGTATTCTTGAAGAAGGACAGCGAAGTGGGATGAGTATTCATCCCGGTGCTACAAAGATGTATCAGGATTTGCAGAGGTTGTTTTGGTGGCAAGGTATGAAGAGAGATATTGCTGAATTTGTTTATGCTTGTTTGACTTGTCAGAAGTCAAAGATTGAACATCAGAAACTTTTGGGTATGATGCAACCGTTGAATATTCCAGAATGGAAATGGGATAGTATTTCCATGGATTTTGTGTCGGGATTATCGAAGATTGCGAAGGGGAATGATTCGATTTGGGTGGTTGTGGATAGATTAACTAAATCGGCTCATTTCTTTTCGATGAAGATTAATCATTCTATGCAAAAGTTAGCTGAGTTGTACACTGAGGAAATTGTGAAGTTGCATGGATACCTTCGAGTATTGTGTCGGATAGAGACCCGAGATTTACGTCGAGGTTCTGGAAAAGTTTGCAAGACGCTTTGGGTACTAAGTTGAGGATGAGTTTTGCATATCATCCGCAGACGGATGGTCAGACAGAGTGGACTATCTAGTCTTTGGAGGATTTGTTGAGGGCTTGTGTGTTGGACCAAGGAGGATCTTGGGATAGCCACTTGTCGTTGATTGAGTTCACGTACAACAACAGTTTTCATGCTAGTATTAGAATGACACCGTATGAAGCGTTGTATGGTATGAGGTGTAAGACTTCATTATGTTGGTATGAGTCAGGCGAGAATGTTGTACTCGGACCTGAGATTGTGCAGGAGACGACTGAGAAGATTAAGATGATCCAAGAGAGGATGAGAACTTCTCAGAGTCATCAGAAGAGTTATCATGATAGGAGGAGGAAAGCACTTGAATTCCAAGAGGGAGATCACGTGTTTTTTAGGGTTACGCCGGTAACTAACGTGGGTCGAGCTTTGAAGTCTAGAAATCTCACTCCGCATTTTGTTGGTCTGTATCAGATTATGTAAAGGATAGGAGAAGTAGCTTATCGAGTTGCTTTACTGTCGTCGCTTGCAAACCTTCATGATGTGTTTCACGTATCTCAGTTGAGGAAATACATTCTGGATCCGTCTCATGTGATATGAATGGATGACGAATAAGTGAGAGATAACCTGACGGTTGAAGCATCACTCGTGCAGATAGATGGTCAAGAAATAAAATAGCTACGGGGTAAAGAGATTGCCTTAGTGAAGGTATTGTGGGGTGGACCAGCTAGTAAAATTTGGACTTGGGAGCGTGAAGATCAGATGAGAGAGTCGTATCCGACTCTGTTTTCTTCAGGTAATTTTCGGAACGAAAATGATTTAAGTGGGGGAGAGTTGTAACACCCCAAATTTCTTAATTAATTATTCGCGATTGTTAGGAATTATTGAATGAATATGTGATGTATTGTTGATTATGGTGTGTCGTATATGTTGAATGTTGTGGAAATATGTGTGGTGTTGTGGAATAGCGTAGATTAAGGTGTTGGGTGCTATTATTTAGAATTGAAATAATTAGTTGGAATTATTTTAGAATTAATAATAGTGGAATAATATAGATTATATATTTAGAGTATTATTGATTAAAATAAAGTGAGTAGAAACAATAAGGACAAGGTGGCCATTTGTAAGAGGTTAGGTGAGGAAAAAGGTGGAAGACCATATTAGGGGTCCAAGGGGTAAGTTAGACAAAAAGGGAAAATTGGGATATAGTAAGTTCATTCAGTATGATCGTGTCTGGAGAGCGACAGAGAAAGGAGAAAGGGCTAGGGCATTGAGGAACCCAGAGGATTCTGGTAGAAAACGCAAAGAGAAGGAACCAAAGCTAGGAATCTAAGGTAAGGGGGGTGATTCCTTATTATTATGATTGATATGGGGTTTAGGTGTATCTAGGTTTGATTGGGGTTTTGTGATGAATTGATAACATGATGTTTATGATGAGTGTGATGATTTTGATGTGTAAAGCACCGCGAATCGATATCTGTAATGATGTGATAATGTATTGTTATTAATTATATAAGAACATGTTAATTGTGGTGAATTTGGATCTGTACTGATGTGTAATTGCAATAAAATTTTGATGGAACTGCACAGAAAATAAAACAGCAGATTGTTGTTCCGCACGATTTGTCGGGCGAGCCTTCCGTGTCGTCGGGCGAAGCAACTTCGCACAGGCAGCGCCGTGCGAAACGAGGAGCGAAGGATATGGTGAAAAGAGGGTGCTCCTGGAATTTGTATGGGGGAAGGAGATTCGCCCTAGCTTCGTCGGGCGAGTCCTAAGCGAGCAGACTGCTTTGCCGGGCGAACCTCAGGCGAGGGGCAGCAGACAGGATCTTCGAAGTGTCGTAACTTGAGTTTTCGAACTCCATTTGATGCATCGTTTGAAGCGTTAGAGAGATAACGCGATGAACTATATTTTGGTAGAATAAAATGAGTAGGATGATGAATCCTTCCAGTACCTTTACTATGAATAGATTAGACTTTTATGCGATGAATTGTGATGATGTATTGATGTACGATGAAGTTGCTGATGATATAATGATATTATGTTGTACTATGATGTAAATGATGATGAATATGTTGAATGAATTGGATTACGTGCATGTTTGATGTTTTTGCATGTTATGTGAAAAATATGATGGTTATTTACATGAATGATGATACAATTTGACTAGTTGTGGTCATGATTACTATGGTTTTGTGCATCGTGCATTCATGGCATATGTTAGGACTTTGGTCCAGTGATGATGTTAGGACTTCGGTCCAGTGGTGGCCTCAATCCCATTGTGTGGATTGAGTGCATTTTATGATGTGCTCCGGTTCCAAGTGGGAATCGATTCTGTGGTGGGGATCTTTGGAGGGAGATGACCATGTGTTCATCAAAGTTTTGGTACCACTTGCATGAGTCAGTGTTGTTGCATTTCATGTTACGTGACATTGCATAATTATGAGTTGAATGGTATTTGATGATGTTGTGATATACGTGATGTTTTGGTGATAATGATTGGTTGATGATATAGTGACGTTGTAAATGATTTGATGAAGAGACAGTGTGAGTATGTGTGTGGTGTATGATGAATATATGAATCATTAATAATTGTTGTTGTGACTACTATATCTATTTCTTACATCTTTTGTAATGATTTTTTATTACTCACCCTGCCTTTTTGAATGTTGCCTCCATGTGGGTAACGTGTAGGTGATGAATATTAGCTTGTAGATGCATGGAGACTTAGCTTTGGGGTCGTTTTACCTTATTTCAGTCGATTAGAGGATGTCTTGCTCTTATATGTAACATCGGGGTCGGGAACGTTTGAGTGGAACCATATGTTCTTTGTTTTTGTTATGTAGTTAAGAAGTTGTCTTTAATTGTTGAGTGTTTTTAGTCATAACTTTGAATGACAAAGTACGATGAAGTTTTCTTGAAGTATTTTAAATAAAGATGTTTTGTGATTAAGATTTCCGCTGCGATGGTTGAAAACGTTCATTGAGTATATTGATGAAATAGTTGTTATAAATGATTTGAAAACCTGTGTTACAGAGCAGTTCGATCCACATTGATGTTTTTATGAAGCATGTGACACCCTTGTTCGTGTTTTACTCTAATTTATATATAAAATAATCCATTGGGTTTAGAAGGGTGTTACAAAAGGTCTCTCACACAATAAAAATAAAATTATTTATGTTCCATTACGAAACCAGAAATGGTAGGAAAACCAGTAGTTGTGATGGACAGCGGTGAATCTGAGTTTTCAGTACAGAGGAAAACGTGTTGACCTACAAGGTTAACACTCCAAAGCTCAAGTCAGTATGTAAAAGAGAAGAGTGAATAAAATTCAAATTTGAAATAGTATACTTGAATCCCTCGCATGTATTCTTTATATAGTGAAGCAGACATAATAATCCGCTATTTGTTAGGCGTTTGATGCGTGGACCGTTGGATGCATCTTGGATCTAGATCGCTCGTACTCCTTCATAGGGTAATTTCCCTACGCTGCGAGTAATCCAGACGAATTGTAACTCCATCTTCATGGTTGGTAGATGGCCATTCCGGTTTGTCTAGAATAGTTTCCCCCCAAAGGATTATCTTTGTACAACAGTGCAAGGGTTTGTCGTATCTGCCTCGTTTGTCAGACACTCTTTCAGTTTGCCTTGAAATCCAAGAGAAGACGTTAATGTTTTTTGGGAACTCACGTCTTTAATGCGCTTCATGCTTCAAATATATTTTCGAAGGTACCCTCATAATGACCTTCGAGATTCAAAATACTTTAGTGTTTCACACGGGTGATCTGAAGCATTGATAGGGTTTACTTCCTTTTGTGAGTCATCATACGATTCTTGAGGATTCATTTTCATATATCTTTGAGAAAATATTCTTGCTCCATTATTACATGCATTTTCTATAACTCTTTCTTTTCCTGTACTAAAAAAAGTAATGTTTATCATGAGTCAAAAATCAAAAGAAGATACTTGTGCTTCTTGGATCGACCTTGTTTTTTTTCAACTTCTTGTGTCTTTGCTCGAGAAGGTAGTCTTGACGGAGCCTTTTTGGATGTTGGTTCGTCTTCGGATTGGAGTATTTTGATCCCTGGAGAATGGGAGAATCTATAGCGAGTATGATGATTATTTCATCCCTTTCTACGAGTGTATTTTCTAGATCTTAGGTATAATTAATCACTTGTTAGAATAATAATCGAAGTTTTCGAGTTCATTCTCTATTAAATGACCTAGCTCTCACAAAATAGGGGGTAAGCTTTAGAGGACTGCTTGTGCTTGATTCTTTCTTAAATTAAACTTAATTTTATTTGAAGCTCTCTAACTCGAGATGCAATTATAGAATCCATTTATTTCTTGCTGAGATGCTTTCTTCATACATGAAATCATTTCTTCTTTGGAAATCTTTGGATAATATTTTTCTTATTTGACATTTTGCCTTTGATGCTGCAAAGCCTTCCTTCTTCATATTTGTTGATATAAAAATACATATTTATGATTAAGTAAGCCTTTATTTGATTGATAAATATGTAATCTAGTAAATATTGTAGCTCCCCCATCATAGATATTCTGCATCATATAAGAAAACTCCTTGCACAAGGATTTATTAATAGCACTAAATATGATATTATTTACAAAAATAAGCATAGTAAAATGTCATTATTAGTTTTAAGAAGCATTTGTATCCACCTTACTTATTTAAAAAAATTCAAGAGGAAACTTGCTCAAAAGATCATAATGAGCTCTAGGATCTTGTTTCAGAGCGTAAAAATCCTTTTTTTTTTCGTTTTGAAAACATGATTAGAAAATAAAAATTTAGAAAACCGAGAGGTTGATCAATACAAACTTCTTCTTGGATGTAATCCTTCATTAATGTTCTATTTATATCCATTTGGAAGAGTTTTGAAATTTAAAATGCTTGGGAAAGCTAGGCCATTAATCTAGCTATAGTGGCATAGGTCTCATCAAAATTTATGTCTTTGTTGATTCTACCTTTTCGCAACCAGTCTTGCTTTAGTTCTTAAAAAATTTTAGTCAAGATTGTTGCAAAGTATATATTTGGTACCAATCACTACATTATATTAAGGTTTGGGATAAAGTCTCCAAACATTGTTTCTCTCGAATTGATTTAACTCATCTTAGATTGCAAAAGATCAATGTTCGTTGATGAGAGCTTCATAAATTTCATTTGGCTCAATTTAGGAAACAAAAAGCTATAAATTTTCATACCTTTCTATGGAAGTTTTTATTTGTGGCTTCCTTAGAATCATCTCCAAAAAGGTTTTGGATATGATTGTTTTTAGTAGTCAAGATCCTGATGATTTACACTTGATTCCTCATTTGGATGATCTTCTATTTAACCCTGGTCTTTATTTTATCTTTATTTATTTTCACTTTAATTTTTACCCTTGTCTTTATCTTTATATTCTAGAAGAGTTTCCTTCAATAATATTTGCACAAACAAAGAATTCTACCTCTTCTACAAATGGTGTTAGATCAACAAAGATAATGCGTATGAATTCTTTTATAGTCATGGTCTTTTTAAAAAAGTTTTTAATATAGGAAAAAGATAGTTTTTATTTCATAGTTTTTGAGTACCATGCATATAGAAAAATTAGATGATACTTTATTGCATTTGTCACACAAATTACTAAGTATTATGTAAATTGTGTTATTAAACTTCAAAAAATCAGAACAACTAAAATGTTAGATTAAGACTCTTATCAATAGTCACATATCCAATAATTTTATCTTTGTTGTTACTATAGGAAGAAAATTCTCTTCTAGTAGGAGTGAAATAAGAGAACATGTATATTTCTTTAGTTGTATGATTTGAAGAGTTGTTATCAATATGGCATTTTAAGTTCAAGTTGTCTAGCATATCTGCATCATAATTTGACTTTTCGACTTTTGGTACACAATTCTTTTTAGGTACTTTTGTGTTAGTGGGATACATATTATATCTAGAATTATGGGCAAGCATATCTCTCATTTTCATTCAATATATTCTTTGTAGAAATGAGGAGAAAATACATTTTTACTATTATAACTTTTCTTAACCAAGCAAAATCGAGCGATATGGTCATTTTTATTGTAATAATTACACTTGAGAGTATTGCATTTTTAGATCTTATTTTCAAGTCATATATTGATAAAACTTTTAATATTATTTTTAGGTTCATAACCTAGGTCAGCCTTATTATATGATTCTTTTTTATGTCCAAGAAGGAGATTCAAGTTATCTCTTCCTTTAGTGAATCTTTCAAGTGTGTTTTACAAATCTTTGTTTTCATTTTTGAAAATATCATATTGACTCACTTGATAGATTCATTTAATACTTTGTGAGAAGGAGAAAAGACTTGAACTGAAGCACTTTTTCTTTCTCTAAGAATTTTCACTTCATCCATAATGTTTTGATTTTCAATTTTAAGAAAGGAAATTATTTCTCTAGAATTGGAGACATGTTGTTTCAACTTACTTGTTTCTTTATTTAACATATTTCTAACACGAAACAAGTCATAATAAGAAAAATGGGAATTGACCTCATTATCTTTATGATGTGTCATGACACATATATTGGCTTCTTCATATGATGAGTTTATGTCATTGTCATCCCAAGTGTTAGACACGTGAATCCATACACAAGAGGGGGTGAATTGTGGAGGTTTGAAAAATTTTGGTTGAAAACAAAATCATTTGAAAAATTAAAGTTTGAAAACATTTTATAAATCAAGCAAGTAAATATGCATCAAAATAAAAAGATAGATGGAAAACCTGTTGAGAAAATAACAAAAAAACAAATTTCTTCACACGCGAAAGCATACCCACAAAAAAGAAAAAGAAGCAAATAATTCAAACAAAAACTCATAAAATCATAATTCAACTTGTAATTTGTATAAGGACAAAATTACAAACCCTCTCATACAATTACAATTTTTAGGAGAAAATTGCAAACCCTACCAATTACAATTTTTGAACGAAAAAATTGAAAACCCTCGCTCAATTGCAATTTTTGGACGGAAAAATTGCAAACCCTCGCTCAATTGCAATTTTTGGACGGAAAAATTGCAAACTCTTTCTCAATTGCAATTTTTGAACGGAAAAATTGCAAACCCTCTCAACAAACTATTTTTGAATGGAAAAATAAAAAATCCGATGTGGGACTTGGATGAATATACTATTTAACCCAACAAATCCTCCCTTCATCCAAAGTCTCACATATCTTCACTTTGTCTTCAACTTCATCTTCAAAGCGGTCATTATAATTATAATGATTAAACATATTTGTAAAATTATTACTCTTCAATCTTTTTGTCTTCTTCCTCCTTTGATCAGAATAATTGTTATTCTTCCTTCCTCCCATGATTGGAACCAGACTCTGATACCAGTTGTTATGAAAGTAACAAAAAAACAAATTTCTTCGCACGTGGAAGCATACCTACAAAAAAGAAAAGGAAGCAAATAATTCAAATAAAAACTCATAAAATCATAATTCAACTTGTAATTTTTATAAGGACAAAATTACAAACCCTCTCATACAATTGCAATTTTAAGAAAAAATTGCAAACCCTACCAATTATAATTTTTGAATGGAAAAATTGTAAACCCTCGCTCAATTGCAATTTTTTGACGGAAAAATTGCAAACCCTCGCTCAATTGCAATTTTTGGACATAAAAATTGTAAACCCTCTCTCAATTGCAATTTTTGAATGGAAAAATTGCAAACCCTCTCAACAAACTATTTTTGAACGGAAAAATAGAAAACCCAATGTGGGACTTGGATGAATATACTATTTGACCCAACAAAACCAATGAAAAGATAATAAAGTAAGAGATGAGAGAGAGAGAGAGAGAGAGAGAGAGAGACTAGTGATGTATATAAGTTCGACCTAAACTGGCCTACTTTTGTCCCCAAGAATTATTCTTGAGAGATTTTAGAAGGATGTTCCCATGAACGTCTTTATACAAGTAAATGAAGTTTAAAGGGTAACTTCCAACCAAACAATGAACAAAGTTTTGAGTGGCTATCCTCCAAACCAAACAGAGATTTTTCAGGTTAATCTCTAACCAAGATGGAGTTTTAAGTCGGAGTTTTACACGGGCTGACCTCCTAATCGAGATGAGATTTTATACAGACTAATCTTAAACCAACCGATATTTTACACTAGGCTAAACTCAAGAACCAAAATGAGATTTTACACATGCTAATCTCAAATCAATAGAGATTTTAATAGGGATGATCTCAATAACCTTTGTGGAGATTTTAATGGATGATCTTCATGAGCCAAAAGAGATTTTTTCTTCTTGGAGAAACTTACAAACCAAATGGAGACTTCCAAAGACAACCCTCCAAAAACAAACAAGAGCTTTTACTAGTTTAGCTTGCAACAAAACTACTTTCTATGGAATTATTCTTTACTCAAGAGATTATACATTCTTGGTAAATTAAAATTAATCCCTCGCTCAGAACAATGATTCTCACTTACACACAAAATCACTCTCTAAGCATTAAGGCAAACTATATGTAAGAAATCAAGAGATATATAGAAAATGAGAGAGTGTGAGAAAGTTAGATCAAAGCTCATTTTCTGGATGAAATAAAATGATAGATAAGCTATCTTTTTATATGTCAAATTAGGGTTTAAATTTGGAAACAATCCATGGGTGAAATGAATGCCATAATCGATCCGGGTAACCGATTATTGGCCCCCAATAATCGATTGTTCAAGCCACAAATGGAATGTTTTAATATTCAGAAGTTACCATTCTTTAAAATACTATCCCAATCGATTTTAGATAACCAAGAAAAAATAATTGATTAAGTGATTAGGTCTAATCGATTATTTAGTGGACAAAAATCTTCCAATCGATCAAACACTCCCCTAATCAGTTGGCTAAGCCTTAAAAACATTTTCAGGTGATTTAAATAAAATATGAGAGATTTCTCAAAGATTTTTAGAGTGTAATTTTGCCTTAGTATTTCCATAAATACCCTTGTGTCTTTACAAGACACTGGTCACTCGGATGAACACAACCAGGCAATCTTTCACACTTCCTCTCTTTCACAACTCTAAAGCTTCAAGTATGAGCATCATTATCTTTGAGTTTAAAGTCACACAAGAACCTTAAGTATTCTTAATGAGGCTTAATATATCTTCATGTTGATTACAATCATCAGAGATTTGAGAAGATAAACCTTCGATAAACCTTGAAATATGAGTCTTCACTTCAATGTCGTTTGACCATAGTGGTTACTTCGAATAGATGACTTAATCATCAAAATCATCTTTAAAGGGAAGTTGTATTCAAGAGGATAGCTTGGATAAAACATCCTGGGCATCTTTAGCCACTTGATTTATCTTCAACAAATAAGGACTTCATTGGATATCATTTGATATTTGGTGTTATCTTCATCAAAACCAAACAGATAATCCGCTGATTGCGATTTTGCTGTCAATAAAACTTCACAACCTTGGCAATACCTGTAAGCACATAAATCTACACGCGGAAATGTAAGTTATTTTCTTCCTTCTAAGTTTTTTTTTTACTTTTTTGGATTATGATTCTTCTTCTAATTCTGAGGAAAATTTGGTATTATATGTCCATTCTTTCCACATAGAAAGCATATCGGAGTAAATTATATTCTTCTTTCATTCTCTTGCTCCTCTTATTATTTTTCTTGTTTCATAAACCTTCTGAAGTTCTAAAGGAAAGTTTAATTCAAGAGGATAGCTTGGATAAAACATCTTGAGTATCTTTGGCCGCTTGAACTATCTCCAATCGATAAGGACTTCACTGGATATCATTTGATATTAAGTGTAGTCATAATCAAAACCAAAAAGTTAATCAATTTATTAGAGCTTTGCTATCAATAAACTTTTCCACCTTGGTAATGCATGCAAGCACATAAATCCACACCTGACAATGTAAGCTTTCTTTTCTTCTTTTTTAGTTTTCTTTGACTTTTTATGATTTTGATTCTTCTTCTGATTTTGAGAGAAGTTTGGTCTTATACACGCAATCTTTCTACAATAGAAGCATGTTGGAGTAAAGTATGATCTTTCTTTATTCTTTTACTCCTTATTGTTTTTCTCGTTTCATAAACCTTCTAAAGTTCTAAATAATTAGTGTTATGAAGAAGAGCCTCCCCTTGACCTTGGCTAGAATTTTGATGAAGACAAATACATCAACAAAAGAAGAAAAAGATAAAGTCACCAATGATCAATAAAGTTAAAAAAGATGAAGACAATGAATGATACATATGAAGACAACATTTGATCATGACAAAGTAGTAAAACTCAACATTGAACAAAGTTAAGATTGTCTTTATCTTTGATAAACCACCATTAATCTTATATATCACTTAAAAGCTCAGAAAATATCACTCAAACTTACGCTAAAATGTTTTCAAAGTTAACGCCTAAAAACCCTTGGAAGCCTTGCCTTAAAAAGTTATTTTTAGTGTTGAAAGTTATTTTATAGTGTTGTGGGGAAAATGTTATTCGACTACCAGAATGTGGTATTCGAATACCAGTGTGAATTTTTTGAAAAAATAGAATTTTTCAAAATGTTATTCGGCTACCAGAATGTGGTATTCGAATACCAGTTGAACCAGAGTGTTTTTTCTTCAAACAGAATCACTGTTTTGAATGGCAAAGCTTCACGGAACCATTTCAAGCTTATGCAATTATTTATATAGGTTTTTAGAAGTGTATATAAAGAATCGTACACTATAAAACAATCACTGACTTTCAAAATCACATTCATAACAATCAAATATCATTTTAAAAGTGTTCTTCATTTTCTAAATGGTTTAAAACTATGTGAACTTTCATAAACAAGAAAAATTTTCTTAAACCAAAATAAATTCTGAGCAATTAAATTATATACTTTGAATTATGATATTGAGAAAATAAAGTTTATAATCTTGAGATTGGATTTGACATATAGTCTATTACTGCCTTCTTCATTTCTCAACAAAAGTTTGAGTGCTTATGTTTTTCATCATCGTGTGTTGATGAAAAGTGTTTGTAAATAGAAAGTGGCGTACTTTATGATTTTTGTGGGGATCATCATATTGTTTGGTGATTGTTGAAAATGTTATTTATGTCGGGGAGATTTAAAGTACGCCATAGAGTTTGGTGTTTGTATTTCTGTTAGAAAGTTGTAAAGAGATCTTGGTATGAAGACTTGTATAAGGATCTAAACATAGTGGGAAAATCTCTAAGTAAATAGAAGGACTAGATGTACCGTCAACTGATAAGGGGAACTGGTATAATTATCTTGTGTCATTTATCTTTATGTGTTTAAATTTCTGCACTTTGCATTCATTTTAAAGTAGAATTCAATTACATGCTTCTGGTAAAATCAAAAGTTAAGAAACATTGCATAAAATCAAGAATAATCCGACAATAATATCTAACCCCCCCCCCCCCCTGTCCCTCTTTTAGATTGCTTTTCATAGTTACATTTGGCATCAAAGCAAGAGTTAGGTAACTTTCTCTTAGATCCGAGATAAAATGGCTTCTGCAAAATCGTTCTTAGGAGAAGGAAATAGTGTCAATAGACCATCATGTTTCACCGGTGAGTGTTATAATATTGGGATGATTAGAATGATAATGTTGCTTGATTTATAAGGAGTAGAAGTTTGGAAATCAGTCAAAATAGTTATCACATTCCTTGTACAATTTTTTATGGTGTAAGTCAACCAAAAACTAAAGATGCATAGAATGAAGATAATATGAAAATTTTACATGATAAGAAATCCAAAAACATAATAGCATCCTCATTAGGGATGGATGAATTCTTTAAGGTTTCTAATTGCCAAACTGCTAAAGAAATATGAGAAACCTTAGAGATCACACACTAATGTACGAAGTAAAATGATCTAGACTAAACACTCTTTCTCAAGAATATGAGATGTTTATAATACAGCCGTGAGAAAAGATACTAGATTTGCAAAATAGGTTCACTCATTCAAAAATCCATTTAACCGTTATTGGAAAAACCTTCACCAACAATGAATTAAATTTAAAGGTTCTTAGATCTTTTACAAGTGTATGGAAACTAAAAGTGGTGGTAATTTCATGAAAGAAAAGTCTATCCAAGATGACATCAGCGACATTGTTCAAAAAATTGCAAGAACATGAATTGTAACTTGAACGATTGAAGAAGCATGAAGGGCGTGAATATAAAGTTAGATTCCTTGCATTAAAAACTAAAGCAAAATATAATGACTAAAAAAGATTATGATAGTGATCAAGAATGTAATCTCAACATGATAGTGACGAAGATGATCTACTATTCAAGAAGTTTGAAAAAATATTTAAAAGAGAAAAGACAATTAAACTTGATCAAAGAAAGAAGTTTAATTAAGAATAAACTTCATGAAAAAAAGATCACTTTCTTTGAATGTGGAAAACAAGTACATATTAAGAGTGGGTGTCATTTTCTCCAAAATAAGAACAAATTCAATAACAAGAAGGATAAAGAGTTAAGAAGAGCATATATCGCTTGGGAAGACAATGATGTGAGTACAAATTCTAAAAATGAAGAACCTGCATGTATATCTTTCATGATTTCATATCATTCTGATGATGGTGATAAGGTTAGTAATGATAAACCTTCTTATGATGAGTTACATGATGCTTTTAATGTGTTGCATAATGAATGTCTAAAGCTTTCTAGATTATGTGTTAAGAAAAAGAATATGATTTTATCTCTGGAAAGTAATTATAATACCACGCAAATAGAATTTGACAAAGTTAAAACAATTTCATTATGTAATAAATGTATATCCCTTGAAGCAAAGAATGATGAACTAAATCAAGTAATATGCATTTATGAAAAAGGAAAAAATGGATTGGATGATATTCTAAGAAACCAAAGGTATGCTAATGATAAAAGTGGACTAGCATATTATAAATTTTAAAATTCTAGTAAAATAAAAAAAGACTATCTTTGTAAAATCTAGCAATGTTTATAACAATGTTCAATCTAGGAAAGTATGTCAAACCTAGAAAGGCATATAACAAGAATATTTATATGATCATACAAAGAAAATGCCTAACATGACACATACTTGTTTTTATTACAAATATAAATGGCATACAGCTAATTAATATTATATTCGAAAATTTGGTATACCTAGTGATAAATATGTGTGGGTTGAGAAAGAAACTTACGAAAAAGGATCCAAAGAATTTTAAATACCTATAAAAAAAATACATTAATTTATTTTTTGCAGGTGTATTTGGAAACCATATGCTAATATTGTAATATAAAATTTGGTTGTTCAAGACACATGTATACCATTTAAAATGATAAGGTAAAATTTTATTTTGAAGATAAATTGGAAAGTTTGACACTTTCAATAAGTATTGTGAAGAAGAGTAAGTTTGTGCCAGTATATATTTTTATCTAACACTTTAATTATAATGAGTAAGCTTTTCCCTTGAATTAGTTGTTATGGACTGTACTATTTCCCTCTCTATTATATTCCCTTGGTTATTCTACTTTTTCTTCTTTTTGATGATGTCAAAATGAGGAGAAATCGCAGGATGTTATTCTTGTTATGTTCATGATATTTTCAGGAAAGGCAAGAAAGTCTCAACTTTCAAAAGTCAGAGGAGATATACTAGATATAGAGAGTTTCTTGTTGCTGCACAAAAATGCAAGATTCACAAATATTAAAGCAACTCGTTGATAAACAAGAAAATTTCAAAAGACATTTGTCATTATCAAAAAGAGGAAGATTGTGAAGAAAAACCTCTCCTTGATATTGGCTAGGATTTTGATGACTGCAAATACATCAACAAAAGAAGAAAAATATAAAGTCAACAATGATCAATAAAAAAGAAAAAGATGAAGACAATGAACAATAAAGATGAAGACAACATTCGATCATGATAAAGTGACAAAAATCAACATTGAATAAAGTTAAGATTATCTTTACCTTTGATGTATCATCATTCATCTTATATATAGCACTTAAAAGCTCAAAAAATATCACTCAAACATAAGCTAAAATGTTTTCAAAGTTAATGCATAAAAACCCATGAAAGTGGTATTCAACTACCAGAATGTGGTATTCGAATACCAATGTGATTGTTTTTTTTTAAATGGAACGTTGCAAAGTGGTATTCAGCTACCAGAATATGGTATTCTAATACCAATTGACCCAGTGTGTTTTTCATCAAAAAAATCATTGTTTTGAATGACAAAGTTTCATTGAACCATTTCAAACTAATGCAATCATTGATAGAGGTTTTTAGAATTGTATATAAAGCATCATAAAATAGAAAACAATCACCAACTTTCAAAATCCGATTTATAAGAATCAAATATCATTTTTAAAGTGTTCTTCATTTTTTAAATGGTTAAAAACTATGTGAACCTTCATAAACCAAAAATATTTTCTTAAATACAAATAAATTCTGAGCAATTAAATTATAAACTTTGAATTGTGATATTGAGAAAGTAAATTCTATAATCCCAAGATTGGATTTGATATAGAGCCTACTACTGCATTCTTCATTTCTTAACAAAATGAGTGCTTGTGTTTTTCATCATTGTGTGTTATTGAAAAGGTTTTTTGAGTCGGGAAGATTTAAAGTCCATCATAGAGTTTTGTATTTGTGTATGTGTTAGAAACTATAAAGAGTTCTTGGTGTGAAGACTTGTGCAAGGATCAAAACATAGTGGAAAATCCTCTAAGGAGTAGATGGACTATATGTACCCTTTGTTGATAAGGGAAACTAGTGTAATTCTCTTGTGTCATTTATCTTTACCCCTTTAAATGTTTTCACTTTACATTAATATTAAAGTAGCATTTAATCAGTTTCCTTCGGTAAAATTAAAAGTTAAGAAATATTGCATAAAATCAAAAAAAAAAAAATCTAGCAATACTAATAAACCCCCTCCCTCTCTTAGATTGCTTCTCATAGCTACAAGTTTCATATCCTCATCACTAGAGTTAGAGTCTTTTTCATCAATCTTGACCTCCAAGGTCTTCTTCTTCTTGTGACTTTCTTCATCTTGTGCAAGTCTCTTTAGTTTCATCTCATATTCCTGCAATTTATCGAAGAGAATAGCCAAGTCCGTGGATGAAAAATCCCAAGATTTAGATATCACAATGACTTTAAGTTGTCAACTGCAATTTAGGAATCTAAGGACTTTTGAAACCAATTCTCATTTTGAAAAAAAATCCAAGGATTCTCATGTGATTAAGAATGTGGATAAAGCGTTTTCACGTGTCATAAATATTTTCTTCATACTTAATATGAAAGAGTTCATATTCATGAGTCAATGTGTTCATAATTGCCATTTTTACCTTGTTATTACCTTCATGAGTAACTTATATTGTGTGCCACATTTTTTTACCAATCTCGTAGTGTGAAACACACAGAAATTGAGTCAAGAACAAGAGCGGTAGTAATGATAGTTTTAGCTTTATTACAACACTCCACTTTTTTCTTTCCTGTGACGTCCAATCTTCTTGTTTTTTGTTTACCACAACATCATTGAATTTGTATGTGGGAATAAATGGACCATCTTTTAGATTCTTCCACATTTCAAACTCCATCTCCTCTATGAAGATTTTCATCTTCTCTTTTCACAAAGAATACCCTTATCGATTAGAGTACGGGGGTTTATAAGTGAATCGTTTGAATTTATTTCCTTCCTCTTTGGATGTTTAGTCTTGAACAGGAGTTAGACTCCGATGTCACTTGTTGAAAAAGTGACTCCAAACACAAAAGGGGATGAATTGTGAAGTGTAGAAATTGTGACTAACTTAAAATCATTTTACTTTGAAAACGATTTATCTTAGTATATAGATGAAATAGGCGTAAAATAAGAGAGAAACAAATAGAGAGGAAAGAAAATGAATCAATAGAAGTAAAAGAGATATGGATAGAGAGATTGCACTAGGATTTATACATGTTCAACTCGACCATTTGGCCTATGTCGTCTCCCCAATAATTTTTTCTTCAGAGTTCCACTATAAAATATCTTGAGCTTTTATGGATATGCCCACAAACATTATTATAAAGACTGGAGGCTTTACACAGGATGATCTCCCAAACCAAACTGAGATTTTGACGGTTGAGCTCACTAACTAAACATAGGCTTTATCGTCTAATCTCAAGAACCAAACATAGATTTTACACAAATAATCTCAAGAACTAAATATATCAAACAAGAGTATCTCACTCTTGATGAGAAAATAATTTAGCACGAACACTAGTACAACTAAACACCTCTCTAAAGTATTTTTCACTCACAAGGCACTAAGGCAACTTTTATGAAAGAATATAAAAGAATAGAAGAGAGAAAGAAAGAAAATTATAGTAGAAATCTGAATTCTGGGTTGATTTTAAAAGAGGATAAGCTTCCTTTAAATATCATAATTGATTATACCATATGGCTAATCGATTATGAGCTCTAACAAGTGAAAACCCTAATTCCCAAAAGGACGCCTTTTAACAACTAGTGTCTTAATTGATTATTTGTGTTTCTAATTGATGTGGAAGTCATATTTATTTCTCTAACCGATTAGAACAAGTCCCAAATCAATTAGGTAGTGTAAATACCTCCTCAATTTATAGAAAAATGCTTCTTTATCAATCAACCACAAACCTTGATATGTTTTCAAGAAATTTTAAGGTCTTTTAGCAAATGAAAAAGGTTTCAAAATATTTTCAAGTGCATGTGTGTGTGTGTACGCGTGTATGCATTCATGTGTGTGTGTGTGTGTGTGTGTTGTGTGTGTGTGTGTGTGTGAGAGAGAGAGATAGAGATGTGTGTGTGTGTGTGTGTGTATGAGAGATAGAGAGATAGATAGAGAGAGAGAGAGTGAGTGAGTGTGTGTGTGTGTGTGTGAGTGTGTGTGTGTGTGTGTGTGTGTGTGTGTGTATGTGTCTGTTTGTGAGTGGGTGAGAGAAAGAGGGATTTTTCTTAGTATCTTATGAATTACTACTCCGTCTCATATTATAAGCAAAAATTACTTTTTAGATACATTGAATAATTAATGTATCTGGTCTATATATAGGTCAGATACATTAATTATTCAATGTATCTAAAAAGTAATTTTTGCTTATAATATGGGACGGAGGGTGTACTTTTATAACTTTACAATACATCCGCCACTCAGACACGGGACAAGGCGAGTTTTCACACTTCCTCTCTTTTAAAACCTTAAAGCTTCAAGATCTCTTGATAGATTCGCCATGGATTCGGCACTTCATTTGGGGACTTGGCTTCTTCTATCTGATGAAGCTTGATATGACTCTGTGATAGACACCATCACCCGAGGTTTCTTGATCGATGATCTTCAATGACTCTATCGAACGCCACTTGACATTAGATGCTGTTAGCATTAAAACCACCAAGAATAGTCTATTACTAAGATCATTTGTAGATGAATTTATCTGCAAGTACATAGCTTAAAAGTAAGCACACAAGTTGATCACATTTTTCCAGAGATAAAGTAGGTACATGGTCTGTAGAGTTGTGTGTGTTAGAAACTCTATTTGACTTATGAGTGTCGATGTTTGTTGTAGTGTGTGCAAACATCTAAAAAAATCCTTACCATGACCCCCATAATTTGCACCTCTACCTCGACTATAAGACCTTCTTGCATCATAAGCATTAGATAAATTAGATTGAATCATTAGAAATGTTTGGCATGGACAATATTAATTTCCTCTTGAGCAACTAAGAAGTATACCTTGTTAATGGATGGTAAAGATTTAATTAACAGAACTTGTGTCTTAACTACAAATAATTGATCATTCAAACGAGTTAAAAATTGGATAACTTTATCTTCTACTATGAAATTCCTTATTGAACGTGTGGCCACACATCTACAAGGACGAGGGAAAGTCCAAAAAGGAATAGGCCTATGAGCAGTTAATTTATCCCAAGGAGTTTTCATTTCTATGAAATATTTCAAAATAAATTTTGATTCTTCTTTGAGTGAGTTGAGTTGGGATCTAAGAGATAACACACAGAGTCTATCATCTTTGGATAATCTCTCCTTTAAATTTTCCCAAACATCTACAAAGTTTTTATGAAAAATTATGAGAATTTCTTATTGCACCCTAGATATAATGCACCATGTGAATTTTTACAAATTCCCCCTGTTTCCGGAGATATAACTCCGGACGCACCCCAACACACATTCTACAAAGGCCATTTTGAGTTACGCCCTTTTTTATTTAATTTATTTTGGATATGTATCTCCGAAATAATTCCGTAATTACATCTCCGGAGACACACTAGTATAGTTTCAACAGAAAAGTAATTTTCCAAAATGAAATTGACATTCATAAAATAAAATAAGCATTACAATGATGATTTCAACATAAAAAGCAATATTACATTTCAATATCCTGGTGACGCTTGCACATCTTCAGAATATATTCGACCGATCTTGAAAATGTCGATTCTAACTCGAGCTGAATTTTTCTTCAAAATGGAAATATGTATTCCGCATTACATCTTCTTGCGTATTGAGCTCAAATTTGTTGAACTCAATGTGCCATTTATCGTCAATCGACGGTGAACAGTACTCGAGCTTCACAATCATTCAATTATCTCTTCAAGATAGGAGATAGTGGATTTCGTCTTTGATATCTTTGAGGGAGGTGAATTCGGTGAGCTTGAATGTTCGTCCGGGTGTAGAGCCAGAGAAGGGGACATTTGAAACATACCAATAAATGTTTATTTGTGACATTTGAGACATTTTCAGTTTGTGTGAAATATAACATAAGAACACCTAAATTTATAGAAGCCATGGATCAATTTGGACCACTCATTAATTGGCATATTGATTCCGGAGATATATCTCCGAAACCGCACCCTATTATCTTGTTCCGGAGACGCATCTCTGAAACTTATCCTGAACCATTTTCAAAATAGAACACAAACAGAACCTATTTTTTCATTGATAAAAACACAAATGTTGTTATGGGGAAGATAAAAAATTCATAAAGATAAAATATGAACAAAAGGTGAATATATAACACTTCATTTATATTAAGACACAATTACGTACAATTATTTGTCCAGTTAAACAAAAAATTAAAATGAATCGAAAGATATGTTGTCAGCTAAATCTATAGGTGGTATCCCCTTGTACTTTTGTGCATTTGATTCTTTTTCAATGTTGTTCAATCTCCCAAATTCTTGCATCATTTCCATTAAATGATTCAGCCACGTCTCGGATTTTGTGGTTGAATGAGTCGTCCACTCCGGTAATGTAAGTAGTGTAGGGCATTCCAGTTTCAAGAAAACTTGAAAAAAATGACTTGATTTTGAAATTCATCTAATACACATGATAAGGTCATTTGGATTTTGGGGTGGGGCGGTGCGCAGTGGGAAAAAGGTTTTCGAAAAACTGTAGCATTTCAGGTCAACACACACTTTATCATACGCACATGCTATTAGGTGACTTATTTCAGGGAAGCGCATCCATTTTACCTCCAGTGCCGAACCGCTCAAGAAAGGAATAAGAGACTCAAAAACTGCATCAAATTTTTATTTCTTTCCGTACAACCATGTGTATAATTCTTTATGTGTCTTTAACTCTTGGATAAGTTGATGTCGGAGAAGTGTATGATTATCTTCTCCTTTACCGAGTAAAGCCAAAACGGATCGGTAACCAATATTACCGTCTCCCAAAACATTGACGATCCGCTCGATATATTTGTACATAAAAACTGACATCTCGTCGATGAATGGAATCTTTGGTGGAAGCGGTGTCAGAGGTGGTTTTCTAATGTGAGCGCTTTCACAACACTTTTTTGAGACTTTGGAGTCGGTGAGTCGGGAAAAACTTTGTCAACATGTTCATAATATGAAGGAGACCGTGTAGTCAAGTTGTCATTCGGTGTATGCTTCATTTTCTTTGGAGCACCTTCTGTTTTCATGGGTTGAGAAGGCGGTTTCATGTCGGTGGTTTCCGGATAGGAAATCTTTCTCAATTTCTCTTTGATGTGGAGTTTCATGTTTTCATTGGCTTTCAAAAATCTCTCTTGTATTACTTCACATTCGGTAAAAATAGAGATATTTGATTTACCGTTATCCATGCATCCATCATCATCAAACCTAAGTCTCTTCCAATGAGTGCAAACCTCATCCATTCTTACTGGTTCACCAAGTTTTACCTTTTTAGAAATAACACAAACACATGGGAGACCATATGTTTTCACAATAGTGCATCCACACTTTGTGCTATCGGAGCCTACATTATCATCTCATTAGCCTCGTGAAAAATATAGTTCAAACCCGCCCGAGAAATGTTATCAACCAACCGAGAATATAAAGTGTTGTCTTTAAATCTTTGTTCCAAAACTGTGATGCTCCAACCAAATATTGTTTGTATCTCATTATGATGGTTTTGAATCATGGGGTTCACGGAGTCTCAGTCTCTACACATATCCCCCTTACTATTTCTCAATCAATTTTTCAAAGTACCATAGGCAGACTCAACTCTGTTAGTTGTTGTATTTTCAAGGTGTCTGACATTATCAGTCCACGCACAAACTATCTTCTCCTTCACCTGGTCAAGAATTGTGCTTTCAACATATTTCAACAAATCTGGATACTTTTCACACACTTTCTTGAAATGAATAACAGAATCGGCATATAGTTCTTTTTTGAAAGAATTTATTTTACGATTCCATGCATTCATTATTTTTTCCACAACCACGCCTACCTTCACCATTTTTCCATCTTTGGACTCTATTTGTTTCGTCTCTACCACAGTTTTAACCCGACTTCTCACATTATTTATTATGTGATACTTACAAAGTAATGCATAAGAAGAAGGAAATACATTTGCAACCGAAATCATTAATAGGGTATCGCAGTCGGTAACAATCGCTTTAAGCATCTCACCTTGGACCTTCAACAGTGACCGACACACCTCTAATGTCCAAGTAAAATTGTCCTCTTTTTACACTCAAGAAATACAAAACCAACAAAATATGTCTTCTCAGTTGAGGTAACACCAACCATCTCAAATAATGGAAGTCTATACTTGTTGGACTTATAGGTTGAATCAAGTATAAGCACCGTAGGAAACGTGTTGAACAACTTTATGAAATCAGGATGAGTCCAAAAAATATCTCTAACAGTAACTTCATCATCGCACGTTTGGTACCTAGACACGTAATTATTATCATCCAACAATTTCAAGAGTTGTTGCATCTCAGTTCTATCCCCCCTAAGCGCCTTATTAGTGAGGTACCGAATATTATAAACTTGTTTGATATTTGATATATTGTCGGGTCGTTTCCATTTCAATATTGCAAGTATATTTTTGGTTGAACAAGATTCAAAGTCATGTCAGCAACACATTCCTTCTCTTCCGGCTTGAGCTGACAGACAGTAGGATGGCCGGCTAATTTTAAACACAAATCATGGTTATGCAAATTTTTGTTTGTTTTTAAAATCGTTCCCCACATCTACTGATAACCACACTGAATCCAAGTTTAGAGGCCTCCATACGAATCCATTAAAGCATTTGATCATGAGATTCAAACTCTTGCTTGTTTTTAAAGTCGTTGCCAACATCTACCGCCTTCACAACAACACCTTGAACATTCAGAGAAACAACCACACCTTTGACATTCGGAGAAACAACCTGTTTTGGAAAAAAATCGGAGTGCACCATATCTAATAAAAACAATAAAAACAATAACAAAACATAAGCGCTACTACTACTGCATAATGACTTCAAAAATGAACACAGACAACTTCCTGAAATGCATCTCCTGACAAGTTCATACACATTCCGGAGATACATTTCCGGACACAGCGTAACTTTTTTCAAGAAAAAAAGATGATTAATGTGAGCAATGCAAAGGAAAAAGAATATTTACCTAAAACTTTATCTTCTTTTACTCCCTATGATATGATGAACCAAAAGGATGGAGATTTGGAGTGAAAAAAATGGATTGAGAATAAATGATTTTTAGGGTGAAAGGGTTTGGTTGAAAATCAAGTATGTCAACAATGGCTGAGTGATTATGCAGTTAACTTCTATATCAGATATTTCCAGAGATGCATCTCTGAAACATTTTAAGAAAGACTTTAATTATTTATCAGTTTAGGGATTTCCAACATATGAGGTGCCACTCATAATGGTCTTACTTGAATGTGTAAGAGGTGAGTCCAGAAATACATTTCCGAAAACGATGGACATTTGTAGAAATTCACGTGCAATAGAAGGATCTAGAGTGCATTAAAAAATTCTCAAAATTATGATTTGTGCTATAGAATCACAAACATAGTTAATAAGCCAAGAGTCTACCAAATTATTGCACATTTCCCATAATGAACAATTGAGATCATCAGTCTGTAGCTGGTATTGACCCATCAATGATTAAAAGTTTATTTTTAGCTCCAAATGCTCGACACGATGATTTGTTCCATCCAGTATAATTGAATCCATTAAGCTTTTGCGTGACTGATACGAAATTAAATCCATCACTAAGATAAACTTAGAAAACCAAATCTAATTGTGGTTGAATAAATTGTAATGTGGTTATTAGAGGTGCCACTGATGAGGATCACAGAAGAAGATGATGAAGTAAAAATTTGAATTGTATTAATGAAAGATTGCAGCTAGGAAGAACAACGCGAGTTCTTCAAAAAAATTGAAAAGTGCATAAAAATAAAATGTAGAATTCACTTTAAAAAGAAGAAATTGGATCGAAATGAAACTCTCTAAGAGAGCTCTTGATACCATAATATGAATGAAGCAAACTCACACCATTGATCTTTGGAATGCTTAGACAACATGCTTAAATAGTTAAGCAAATATGCATAGGAATATATCATAGGTAGGCAAGCATAGAATAAAAGCTTCATACTAAGTCAGCCACCTAACTACTATAATTAACTTTGAGAAAAATTAGTTATGAGTTTAACAACCATAACTGACTTTAGCTAACTAACTTGAGTTATATCAATGTGTAATAAATAGAAAAATGTATAATTGTAACCAAGATTAGAGCAAAGATTATGAATACCTGCTCAATATCTAAGTCTTTCGATCATCTTGTAATATTTAAGAACTTGTCGTTAACAAGTCTAGAAAAAATTGATAGGATGGAAGGTAAAAGGCTTATGAAGAGGAGCCAAGAAAGTGATGATAAAAGATGTCGTGCATACTATTCCAAACCACATAAAGAGTTGTTACAAATTACCATAAAGATGTTAACAACTCCTAACTTGGAGATGAAATTTTGGTGGAGTGGAGGGTTTGAAAAACAAAAGCCCTTAGAAGGAAGGTGAGATGGATTTAATTAGAAGATTCGGTGACTTCAATAAAACACTCTTCAAAAAGCATTGTTAATGACTCCTAATTGTGAAATGGAAATTTAAAAAACAAAAACCTTAAAAAAGAAAGGGAAGATAGATTTAATTAGAGGCTTTAGTGATTTCAACCACTCTTCAAAATGCATTATTAACGATTCCTTATTGTCGATGAGAACTCAGTGGGATTGGAATGGGGGTTTGAAAAACGAAGACCTAGGTGAGATGGATTTAATAAGAGGTTTTAGTGACTTCAAAAATCATTATTGACAAATTCTAACCGATTATGAGAGTGAATGCACTCTTCGGTGGGATGGAGGTTTGAAAAACGAAGAATGTTAACAGGCCCATACGAGCCAAGCTTAAGCCCAAGTGGCTGAATGACTATATTTTAAAATGAGTAGTTTATTTATATATTCTTGCTAATATTATTTTCTGTTTTGGGCTTGACCCATTAGCTTAACCCAATAGGGTCCTTGTATTTAAAGCCAATTCTGGCTGTTGCTGAATTAAGGAATATTTCAGAAACTTTATTTTTTTTTCTCTTCTTAGTTTTTTGTGTGTTCTATGTTGGTAACCCTAGATCTAGAAATATAGTGGTGGAAAACTCCTTATCAAATTGGTGCTTTCATCCTTTGGATTCATGGCTCCCCCTCCCAAACCTCCCAACCCTAGAGATATCATAGATGAAGTTGTCCAAACAGCTCATGTCCATCTTGACAATGCCATGACTCAAACACAGCAGCAAATGGACGAACGATTTGACAAGACAACTGCAGATCTGGAGCTGATTCAGACCCGTATGGACAATGAAAAGCAGATTTCAGATTCAAGATATGAAAACATTATGGCAATGCTTAACAAATTAGCTTCACAAAGAGAACAGCAGAATGTGACCGTTGTTCCAACAACAGCAGCTTCCAGCTCAGGTATTACTCAAGTTCCCATCTCTCTTTCACTCCCCATAACCCATACCAGCCCCATCCCTACTGCTGCAAACTCTTTGCAGAATTCCCAAATCATGCAACCACCCTATAGCCCTATGTTGCATTCTGGTTCGCTTTCGAACACCCTTCAGCAGCCAACTATAACCACCGCCCCTTTTCGACCAACACCTACCCATATTCCCCGATTTTTCTCTTCCCCTTTCGTTACTCAAACCAATACCTTACCCCTCTCACCAAACTATAATATTCCCATGTTCCAGCAAATCCCATACACTCAATTCCATCAAACCCCACCCTTAACAACATTCCGCACCCCCAAATTAGAGCTTCCTATGTTTGACGGCTCCAATCCATTAGAATGGTTATTTCAAGCAGATCAATATTTTGATTTTCATCATGTTCCAGCCGAACATAGACTGTCTATGATGTCATTTTATATGAAAGATGAAGCTTTGTGTTGGTTTAAATGGATGTATCAAAGTGAGTTGTTAACCGACTGGCCAACATTTATTAAAGCATTAAAGTTGCGCTTTGGACCCTCCACGTATGCTAATCACCAAGCTGAATTATTCAAGTTAAAACAAGTGGGTTCAGTTGTTGAGTACCAAGCAGAATTTGAAAAATTAGGAACTCAGGTTGTTGGGTTATCTCAAGAAGCCATTCTAAATTGTTTCATATCTGGATTAGCCCCTGCTATTCAAAATGAAATTGCTATCCATAAACCAGTTTCTATCTCTCAAGCCATTGGACTAGCTAAATTAATTGAGTCCAATATCAAAGATGCAAAACCAAAATTTCAAAAACCTGTCCCTAACACCTATCAGCGCCCCACAACTTTATCCAACACACCAACTACAAATCAACCCCCACCCAAAGACCCACAATCAGTTCCAGCACCTTCAAACCCACCCCCAAAACTACCTATTCGTCGCCTGTCCAACGGCCAGCTACAAGAGCGGCGTGCCCAAGGGCTGTGTTTCAATTGTGATGCCAAGTTCATTCCTGGCCATCGATGCTCATCGGGAAAAATTTTATTGTTAATGGAGGACGATGAGGAAACCATAACACAACAAAAAATCAAAACGGTGGAATTGACTGCACCCACAACTGAATCTGATGATACTTATTTCCAGCTATCCCCACAAGCTGTTAGTAGCCATTTTTCCCCCAAGACACTCAAGTTTAAAGGTTTAGTGAACGGTTTAGCAGTGACAGTTCTGATTGATACCGGTAGTACCCACAATATTTTACAACCAAGAATCGCCCTACATCTCAAACTTCCAACAAACCCAATCCCTAATTTTTCTGTGATGGTTGGTAACGGCTCTAAGTTATCCTGCACAGGTCACTGTCCTCAAGTCCCTATCACCTTACAAAACACCTTATTTCTTATTCCATTTCATTTGCTTCCTATTGAAGGTGCAGATGTTGTTCTTGGTATGGAATGGTTAAGAACACTAGGTCCTATCTTGGCTGATTTCTCAATCCCAAAGATCTCTTTCACCTATCAAGAAAAGGAAATTACTATCTCATGTGATCCTAAATCACTACCCACCCACTCATCTTACAACCAAATCTGCCACCTTCTTCATACAGATTCAATTGCTTCCATGCATCTTCTCATCTACCAGCCAGCAATTGAGGATCCATCCAATAACCCAAAAACAACCACAGACCTTCTCAATTCTTTACCCCAATCACTTCCATCCCAAATCAAGTCCATTCTCAAATCCCATACTGTTGTTTTCAAACAACCCCAAGGACTACCACCTTCTCGCCCACATGATCATCATATTCCCATTGTCCCCAACACTGCCCCAGTTAATGTAAAACCCTATCGCTACCCGCATTCACAAAAAGAGGAAATGACCACTATCATTCGTGATATGCTTCATGAGGGGATCATCAAACCTAGTAACAGCCCATATTCCTCACCAGTACTCTTAGTGCGAAAAAAAGATGGTTCTTGGCGCTTTTGCGTGGACTATCGCGCACTTAATGCAGTAACAGTCCGTGACCGTTTTCCTATCCCTACCATTGATGAACTTTTTGATGAGTTGGGTTCTGCCACTATATTTTCTAAGATTGACCTACGATCTGGCTATCACCAAATCAGGGTTGCAACAGAGGACACACACAAAACTGCATTCAGAACGTTTGACGGGCACTATGAGTTTTTGGTTATGCCTTTTGGTCTAACTAATGCTCCTAGTTCTTTTCAATCCGCAATGAATGATTTATTACGACCTTACCTACGTCGGTTTGTTCTTGTTTTCTTTGATGACATTTTAATTTACAGTTCATGCATTTCTGATCATGCTCAGCATTTAAAGTTGATTTTAGATTTATTATTATCTAATCAATTTTATGCCAAACTTTCAAAATGTGTTTTTGCCGTTCCTAGTGTTGATTACTTAGGTCATATTATCTCAAGCAAAGGTGTAACCCCTGATCCAGACAAAATTCAAGCAATCATCAATTGGCCGAGACCACGCACACTCACGACTCTCAGGGGTTTTTTAGGCCTCACCGGGTTTTATAGACGATTTGTTCGTCATTACGCCTCTCTCGCCGCTCCTCTCACCGATTTACTACGTTCCACTAAATTGGTTTGGAGTACATCAGCTGAATTAGCTTTTACAACATTGAAAAAAATAATGACAGAAACTCCAGTCTTGACTCTTCCAGATTTCTCCCAGACTTTTGTGCTCGAGACCGATGCTTCAGCAGTAGCCATTGGAGCTGTTTTGTCTCAACAAGGACATCCCTTGGCTTTCTTCAGCAAAAAGTTGTGCAATCGTCTCCAAGCCTCTTCAGTATATGTTCGTGAGATGTACGCCATAACAGAAGCTGTCAAAAAATGGCGTCAGTATTTGATTGGCAGACATTTTCATATATATACAGATCAAAAGAGTTTAAAAAACCTCCTAGTTCAAACTATCCAAACTCCAGAACAACAAAAATGGGCTGCAAAACTCCAGGGATTTCACTTTGATATTTTCTACAAACCTGGAAAGTCTAACCAAGTTGCCGATGCGTTAAGTCGTATCAACACTGAAGAAGCAGTTCTGTTCATGTCTATCTCCTCACCAATCCCCCTCCTCATTACACAACTCAAGAATTACTACAAAACAGAGCAACAAGGAAAAAATCTTATGAGCAAGGTTCTGACGGATCCAACTTCACATACACTTTTTCAGATTAGGGATGAACTTCTACATTATAAAGATAAGCTTTACATACCTCCTGTACCAGAGTTGCGACAGAATCTCATCAGGGAATATCACTCCACACCAGCTGCAGGTCACTCTGGCCTTCAACCCACCTTGGCTCGTCTGTCCTCTTCCTTCTTATGGCCTGGCATTTACAGAGACACAAAAGATTTTGTTAAAGCTTGTTCAGTGTGTCAGCAAAACAAGTATCTCACAACAAAAAAACAAGGTCTTCTCCAACCATTACCAGTTCCTACACAAGTATGGGAAGACATAACAATGGATTTCATAACACATCTACCTGTCTCATTAGGCCACACCGTGATCTGGGTGATTTGCGACAGACTCACGAAGTTTTGCCATTTCATTGGACTCCCTTCCAAGTTTTCAGCAAAAGATCTTGCCTTGCGGTTTTCTGTTGAGGTTTGTCGGCTGCATGGTGTTCCAAAGTCCATTATATCCGACCGAGACCCACTCTTTCTCAGCACCTTCTGGAAAGAATTGTTTCATGCACAGGGAACATCCTTAAAGTACAGCACTGCGTACCACCCTGAAACCGACGGTCAAACGGAAGTCGTGAATCGATGTCTAGAAACATATTTAAGATGCTTTACAAGTGAACAACCAAAACTTTGGTTTAGGTACTTACACTTAGCGGAGTTTTGGCATAACACGGCTTTCCACAGTTCTCTGGGTATGTCACCCTTTGAAGCTCTCTACGGTCGTCCACCTCCAACTTTTCCTCATTATAGCGCTGGGTCTTCTCTCGTACCAGACGTAGATGCCATGCTGCAACAACGTGAAGAACTCATTACCATCATAAAACAGAACTTGGAGCGTAGTAAAAAGAAAATGGAAAAACAAGCAAACTTAAGTCGTCAAGAGTGTACCTTTGCCATTGGAGATCTGGTCTTGCTGCGCCTCCAACCTCACCGTCAAGTTTCCGTTCAGCGTCGTCTTTCTCAAAAGCTGGCGAAGAAATACTTTGGGCCCTTTAAAATTCTTCAGCGGGTCGGAAACGTTGCCTACCGCCTGGATTTGCCGTCGTCATCAAAGATTCATCCAGTTGTCCATGTGTCTCAGCTTCGTCGTTTCCATGGTTCAGAACCTTCGTCGCAAGACATCCCACCAGAGTTTCAACCATCAGACGACATACTACCGGATCCACAACAAGAAAGCGAAAATGGAAGAAACGACGTCTCAGAGGATGAAAGAACTCGCAAGGTTTGTGAAGTTGCTAGTGAGAAATTGGAAGAAAAGAATTCTCAGATGAGAACTGTTCGTGTTTCTAATGAGAAAAGAGAAGAGGAGTTATCGCAGAGAGAGTTGGAGTCACAAAAGAAAAACTTGGTTTTTTCTAAGAGTGTTGCATGTGAAAAAAATGACCAAGAAGAAAAGAAGTATCAGGACTTTAACACTCAACCACTTTCACAAGTGGGTCTTAATGATGTTGGAAGTCACAAACCACTCTCTGACTTTACCACTTCCAACGGATCTCCCATTACACACCCTCAACCGCACGATAACCTTGTTCTTTACCCCACTAAATCTCAGCCATCCACCAATTCCCCATGCAATCCCCCCATATCTACTTTACCGCCACCTATCCTACCTAACCCACCTGCACATGCTGACTTATCCACTTCCCCACGCAAATGCTTGCCAGCTAACTCCCACCCAATTTCAATTCAAAATTCTTCCACCCACACCAATTACATACCGGACCGTCCCTCTACTTCTTCCAACGGGCCACTTAATTGGGCTTCTTCATTCCAAAGGCCCAAAGCTGTTTCTAAATCCCACCTTGAGGTCAAGGAGTCTTTTGGACCGGATAGTAATGTTAACAGGCCCATACGAGCCAAGCTTAAGCCCAAGTGGCTGAATGACTATATTTTAAAATGAGTAGTTTATTTATATATTCTTGCTAATATTATTTTCTGTTTTGGGCTTGACCCATTAGCTTAACCCAATAGGGTCCTTGTATTTAAAGCCAATTCTGGCTGTTGCTGATTTAAGGAATATTTCAGAAACTTTATTTTTTTTCTCTTCTTAGTTTTTTGTGTGTTCTATGTTGGTAACCCTAGATCTAGAAATATAGTGGTGGAAAACTCCTTATCAAAGAACCTAAGGGATATGGATTTAATTGGAGGTTTTAGTGACTTCAGCAAAACACTCCTCCAAAAGCATTATTGACAAATCCTAACCGGTGATGAGAATTCAGTGGGGTGGAAGTTTGAAAAACAAAAGGCCTAAGAAAGAAGAGAGAATGAATTTTAATTAGAGGCTTTAATGATTTCAACATCAAAGCGCACTTCAAAAAACATTGTTGACAACCCCTAATTGACTATGAGACTTATGTGGGGTGGGAGTTTTGAAAAACAAAAATTCTTCAAATAAAAACCCTATTGGTGATGAAATTGAGTTGGCAGGAGGGTTTGAAAAACAAAAGCTCTACAAATATAGGAATGATGATTTTTATAAGAGACTTCAACAAAAAAACTCTTTTACAAGCATTGTTGACGATTCCAAACCCGTTGGGAGAATTCGATGGGATGGGGGGTTGAAAAACAAAGGCTAATCCCTTTACTACTTTCTCAGAGCTAAGTGAGGTGCCAACCTAGTTTGTATGTAGAAGTTTATGAGAATCGGATATTTGGCAACCATCAAATATTCACTATTAAAAAGTACCCCCAAAATTGAACAACTAATTCTTATAGAACCGTTCTTACTCATGGTATCCAATTCTGTTCAATGATGGTAAAGTGGATTAGAGCATTCAATTAACTAGATGGTCTAACAACACACATAATAACCAACATGAAGGATGATCCAACTAATCTGCCATCCCAGATTCTGTAAAAACACGGAAATGGGTTAGGTTGCAAACACCCTGTTTTCGACTACCAAATTTTTAGGCAGCGCTATATTAATACTATCATATGAATATGTACCCAAGAATTGCAAAATATTCCGAAAATCTATCATTCATTGCACTAGAATGTTTTTATTCACCAAAAATAATGTTGATTAAAATTTGTCCAGGATAACCAAAGAAATAAAAGCAAACAATTGAGAAGAGGAATCCTCAACCCTCTGAGGGGAGATTTTCCATAAACGAAGAGAACAATGTCTAAAAAATCAGCCCGGATATTTTTTATGAATTCTGGTCTAACACCTATAAGGGCTTCCATGAAATAAATCATATAGTTGGCGACAAAAATTTTGATACATGATGTTACAGAGCTTTCAAACCACTTTACAATGACTCTCCCTTTGTATCCTGCAGAAGATGCTGCAATAATTATATACAGATCTAGCATATCATGACCATTCCTGTGCAGATCCAGCAAACTGTCCAAAGATTTTTTCTTTCCTGTACAGAAAGATGGAACATAAACTACCTCTCGTGAAGAAGAGAGGGCCCACGTCAAAAAGTGAGTCATATCTAACATTCAACGAGTGAAAGCAACAATACTAATTGTTGAAGAATAACAGAAAGAGGGCTGCAGACAGACAGACGTATGGCAGCTTCATTGTCGGTTAACTTCAGTTCTCCTAGGCCGCCAATAGCTTGGGCCTGAAACATTATTATCTTCAACTTTAATATTTTCAACTAATATCAAATAAATCAGAGGAAAGAAGCAAATAAAAAGAAATCCCATGTTTATCAACATTTGTTATGCAGATGGTACATACCTCGGTTAACTCCTGGAATTGCATCATGGAAGGCTGATCTAAAAGGCAGGGAGCCTCTGTAACTCATTGGCGGGTGAGGTAATCTCCAACCATGATCTGGTGATCTAGTCGATGCACTTGGATGCCAATCATAAGGGGAAGGCACACCTTTGTTATGATAGTGAGGAACATGAAAGAAATTCAAAGAAAGATAACCATTATACATTCACCAACAACCAAAGCAAAACCATAGCATTGCCACCACCCCTTCCCCCCAAATATCATATATGGATCATCAAATATCATAATTTTTCCAGAATAATTTTTAAAAAAATTACCAGAATATGTCGACCGAGTATTCCATCTATCTTCATATGGTGTCCGAAAACTCCATCTCTCTTCATGTGGTACCCGAGTATTCCACCTCTCTTCACGCGGTGCCCGAGTATTCCACCTCTCTTCACGTGCTGTCCGAGTATTCCATCTCTGTTCATGTAGTGCACGAGTATTGCCTCTCATTCCATCTCTCTCATGAGTGTTATAGAAGCTCTCCCTCCTTGTGTTCTGCACAGAGTGTTGTCTATTGGAGTATGAAGGGGGTGGTGGAACCTCCCTCTGAGACTTTGGACGGTTTTCTGCATGAATGAAAGAAAACTGATCCGATGGCACACGATGTGGTGGTCGTAGTATGTAACCTTTATTATGCATAGTAAAACCGTCAGCACTCCTGGAATTTTCTGGTGGTTGTACAGGGTGAGTGTTGAAAGAGCAGGGAGACTCTGGTATCTGCATTTGCACGTCTCTACATTCTGGGATTTGAAACTGCGCTGCATCCATAGGTCGACTACTTCTTGGTGCATCTAAGGGATGAGCCACAGAATGAAATGTTTTGCCATGCACTGCCTGTATATATGGGCCCGACCCCAAGTTAAAAAAAAGTTTTGAGTTGTTTGTTGCTACCACTAACTCACTTGAGTGAAAGATCCAAGAAAAGTTGTGAAACATACCTGTGAATCTGTAAAAGGTTTTGAATCAACTGCAGTGCCGTATTGATCAGATGTAGCCGACATGAGATGCATTGTTGGTGGGGGAGGTGGAGGTGGAGGTGGAGGAGATGGTGGTAGTGGTGGTGGAGCTGGGGAAGATAATGGCACATCTTGGGTTAAACGAGGAGCAAAGGACAGAGGAGGTTTCTGATCAAGCTGTGATGCAGTTCTTCCATCAACATTACAAATCGAATTCAATTCCACACCAAAAGAGGGTGCCACATCTTCCATTTCAAGCTCGCCATCAACATCTTCCAACACATGCCTATGTTTTTCAAATGCATGAGAGACTTCTTGTACTTCATATGTTTCAGAATCATGCCCAGGCGCAGTAGCCTCCAAGTTCCCTCCATCAGAATCACTCCCTCCTTCTTCAAGCATACAGGGCATGCGAAATCCAGATAACTGAAAACTCGAGTTGCTGCAGAACCAAAGGCGATTTAAGTACATACACTGGCAGAGTATAAGAGAATAATTAAGACAAACTTTTAATGCCATCAAGTTCGAACCTTCCATATTCATCAACATGCATACCCTCCATATCTCTAATAGGATCATCTAAAGACCTTTCTGTTCTCAATGAACGGCGTGAGTAAACACCTGCATAAGCTGACCTGCTATATGAGTTTAATTCCCGGATGTGATGGCGAATAATGGACTCTGGTAGGATTCTTCTCTCCAACCACAGCCTTAACACCTACAAAAATTTTAGAGCAAAGGTTAACAAGAATAATGACCCAAAAAAGAGATGTATGACTAAAGAGCGTATGTGTTTAACTTTAACTAAACAGGAAATTTCACCAACTTGCCTTAAGACACTGCCTACGATTTTCAGGTGCAGTGTTTCCAAGAGGGGCAACAGCAGACAATAGGCGTGGTAAGACTGCTTGCATAGCAGCTGGATATACTCCACCAACTTCGTCTGGGAAATCAAATTTTCAAACATCAGCATATACTAAATTCGTATATTCTGATGTTTTTTTCAACAGCAACAGATACCCATGCATATGTTCTTTTGTTTTGTTAGAAATATTCAAGAATAACTAAAAGATAAACAATTACCTTTCAAACCACGAGAATATTGCGCAATAGAGTCAACAAGGAAAAATAGATCCACTCTCCGACGAAGGCTTGGCTCGTTTTCCAGACTGTGGACAAGACTTTCCACCACCTAGATACATCCCCACAGCCAAACCCCCCAAAAATGCATATATAGTCAAGAAAATACATGATAAGCTTTTAAATAAGGAACAAAAAAATTTAGGAGATCAGACCACAATGTAAATTAGATGGTTTAACTCCCATCAAAATCATGAAGATTTAAATCAAAACACATCTATGCAATCTTCTTAGTACAAAGTGTATAATTGAATTGTGTGTAAGAGATAGGGTACAAAGTGCTGGAGAGATGCTCTCCCTATTAGAAGATGAACATTCTCGGGCCAAACAGCTTAATAGAAAATGAACAAAACCCTCACGCATATTTTATCCACAAATAACCGCCCATAAACTTAATTGCTCCCTCTTAAAAACTGACAGCCTGGGTAGAAGACTTCCGGAATTTTGCCTTCTAGAAGAAGTACTAATATGCAGTGAATATCACTCCTTTATTTGCACTTCTACGAGAATGCCTAAAGCTACATTATTGATCTTAGTGCATTTCTCTACACCTGAAAAGGCACCAGTGATTTTAAATCCAGCGCAAGTAATATATGAGTGGGTTTATTACTTGGACAGAAAGTTTCTGGATGGTTCTAAGTTAAATGTTTTGCAGTGCTGATTTGAATCCCTATTTTCCACTAAAACTAAATTTAACTCTAATATATGAAATAACAATAATACTTTGCACATGAGCTCCATACAAGTATAAGTGATTTATAGGTAGTGACAATATTTTCTTCTTCGTTTAGTTATAGTAAAAGAAAATGTTTATAATATAGAGAAAGCTACAAAAAAAACATAGGGGCTTTCTTCATTTAATATCAGTATGGGAAATTTGTTTTAATTCTCAAGCAAGGCAAAAAAGTGATAAAACCAGTTTTCACAATGTAACTAAAATATCCCATTGTATCCCAGTCCATATAAGATATAACTTTGATCATTCACAATATAATACAGTAATTAACATTTATAGAGATGGAGGGGAAAGAAAATAAGGATTAAAAGAGGGCCATCATATTACCTTTGTTGCAATGCCAAACTTTGCACAATCAATAGCAATGCGTGTTGCTCGACCAATACTTTCCTTTGTCCTTTTCAATGTCACAAGCACTGCTTCAAAATATGACAAAGCAGCTCCTGTTTCAGTTGACTTGTCTATAGATCTTGATCGTTGATTTGCCACAACCCCAACTTTATATCCATCAATAGAACCAGATAAAATACTCTTCTGGAGTCCATCAGGGCTACAGCTTCCATTTTGATGAATATTACTACTGTCAGATGTAGAAACATTGCGAACTGAGGTATTTGGAGGTGAACCTTGTGGAAGGCAAACTCCCCCATCAGTCAAGGATGAGCTTGCTCGAATGCCCAAAACACTGTTTTCCCTTGAACAATCGGATACTGATAGAGAAATCATACCCTCCTCCTGTTTTTTAAATTTTACTTCTTTCCCAACCTCATGCCTGAACCAAAAGAAGAAATGTGAACTTTTTTGAATTGAAAGAAATAAAACACTGATTACTTTTATTAAATGATTATACTATTGTCATTTTCATTATCTTTAAAAGATTGTCCAGTATAATTTTATGCTATAAAATTCCACCAGACCAATGTTGTCAATCGCAGAGAATATTGATTACTCCGAATTCCGCTATGCTATAGTGCCTCTATTTTACAACACGGGTGACAGTTATAGTACCGCTATTGCCACTGTTCCACAATATTGTAGCAAACTGACCCCTAATAATTAAATTTGACATAGGACAGGTGGCAACAGGCAAATGGAGCGAGGGATGTGGACGATTCTGGGAACAGGTGAAAAATGATCCAGGAAGGAGAACATAATAAGGGACATGAAACTCATTTAGTTTATGGGATGCCATTTAGCTTTCTATTTTTCTTGTGAAAGAAGGCATCCTCCATTTCTGTTCATAGTTTCAGTTTAGTCAGGAGGTGTTATTTCTGTTTTTCTTAATCAAAACTTGTTCCTATCAGAGTCTAAGCTGGAAAAAACAAATATTTACCGAAGTATGATTTCAATTAGGAAAGCTGTAAGCATAAGTTCACCCTGTCAAATTTATGCACATTTGAAGAACAATTTTTTAAACCCAAAAATCTAAGCCTTTGGATTAGACTGAAAATGGCTTATTTAGAACTTCACTCATGAGCTAAAAGTTTTAGCTTCTCTAGAAAAGTTTCCTCCTTTATGAAAATTAGTAATAAGAAAATAAAAGTAAATTTTCACACACAAAAAGAGTAAACAAATAGATAAGCAGGCAGTAAAAATTGTTTATTCTCATTATCCTTTCTATTTCAATTCTAGGTTATAGATGGACGGAAACTAGTATTTGTAACAGGCAAAAAAGTAAGCTTACTTGTCATTGATTTTACTGCTGTCACCAGATGTTTGCTTCATATCCTCACAAACCATCACCATATTCTGAGGCATGGCGATACTATTTTGAGGTAACGATTCTCCACTTTCATTGGAATCCGCCACAGAATCAAGATTTATTCCACCGTGATCAAATGTATCAGATGCATTTGAATGGATCACATGTCTGATACTTTCATTGGCACTTGGTGGTAATGATGGACCTGGTGAATCTTGATTGCTTCCAACTTGACAATATTTCACATCAACATTAGGAGAGATTTCTTCATGCATTACAGCTTGTGAATCTATTTTAGCAGGTGCACAGAACACGGAATCACTAAGATCTTCACCAATTTGGAGCCTAGCACCAGGGGCTGGGATGATATCCTTGCCAGACTCATGTTTTTGTGACTTGGTCGACTGTTTATCCTCTTCAATAGATGACTTGTCCTCTATTAAACTCATTGGATTTGAACAGGTTGAAAAAGTACACACTCGGCTATTGGAACAATCAATGCCACAAGAGTCCAAGCCTTTCAGTTCTAAATCATCACCTCCTTGGTTATCAATAACCATACAAGAACATCTCTTGATTGCAGCAGATATACAGCATCTACCACTTGATGGCATTTTAGAGGGTGGTGATTCAATACAAGCTCCTTCCGCCGCAGCAGCAGCAGCATTGGCAGACATTGCTTTTAATGCACGATTGATGCGTTTAGATGGAGGTAAAGCAGATTCATCATCCATAGACAAGCTAAATAATTGGTCTTTCTTAACTTCGGAAGTCTGTGACCCATTTTCGGAACAGTAAGTTAATAACTTAGGAGAATCACTAGCCAAATCCCTATTCAATGCCGATGAGTCTCCATCAGCAAGGCAACCATTTTCACTATTTGATGATGTGATTATCCGCAATGGTGAAGCATTAACAATAATAGTTTTCTCTTGTACTGGTACAACTCTATTGTGTTCTTCCCCCGTGGATGATGAGTTAATCATTCTAACTCTGGCTCGCTTCGACAGGGGTAAGTGTTCATCTCCATATTGGTAAGAGCATCCCTCTTTTGGATTTTCAGATATATTCTGCAAACTTTGATTGGCATTCTGAACACAAGCATTATTGGTTTTCCTTGTCCTGTTTGGTTTTCTTTTCTTCTTGCCAATTACAGCCTTCATTTCACAATCAAGGACTTTGTTTAACTCAGCTTCATATTTAGAGCCCTCAATAATCTCAGATTGTTCAGAAGCATTTTCCACCAAGCTAACATTTGAGGCAAATGCAGATGAATTAGTATCATTGGAGCCAAAAAGGTCAGGTGAATTCTTGATATGCCTAATCCTTCTTCTAATAAATTTGTTCTGAATTGTTTCAGATGATATGTTGCCATCATTATTGCCACCATTATTTTTACCATCACTACGATGTAGAACAATGTTTTGTATCTGTGATGAGCTTCTGGACCTTTGAACTGGCTCTTTTTCTTGCTTCACTGGCAAAAAAGATTTTAGAGTTCTAGTTGCAACAGGTACACCAAATGAGTCGTCCTCAACTGCATAAACTTGCTCATGTCTGCCAGTCATAGAATTTGATAATTTCATTTGTGAATTACCTGTCCAAGGAGTATTCAACTGATCTTTGAACCCTGAGTTGGAAGATGGGTCAAGTGGACTTCCCACATCTGCATTAGCAACTTCGCCACCAGAGCTAGTTTCATCAACTTGAGTCCCTCTCTCTAACTTATCATAACATTCAATAATCTCATTTAATGCACGAACAAAATCAGCACCCCTTCCTTGACGTTTGGCAAGAGACTGTTTCTTCTCTTCAGTAAATGCCTCAATATCAGCATGATTGCAGAAAGCACTGCAGGAAATGTCATTTCAAACTAAGAAAACTTGCAAGCAGAATAAGTTTAGGCGTGTACATGGGTAAACAACTAAATGCTAACAGAAAGATTCAACATTGTAAAACAATTATAAAAGCTCTTAAATATAAACGCAATTAGTCTTAAAATAAAATTAAAAAATTCAACCATGAACATTCATCCAATGAATGGAATTCAAATTTCAAAACCTCTTTCACAATCCTTCCTTACCCCTTCACTTTGAAGTAAATCATTTCTTCCCCTTCCTCCTCACAAACATAGGATTCAATCAACATTCGTCACATTATAACTTACTCAATCACATCCAATCTTATAACAATATCTTTATTGAGATATTTCAAATATTATGTTGTAAGTAATTGGATAGATATCGATCAAACTCAAATCCGCTCTATGTCTATCCTGTTATAACAGAATATTCAAAATATCTCAACAATCTTATCTGATTGGAAAAATATACTGTCTACATTTATTTTTCTATTTGTTTCCTCAATAGTTGTTGAGCATTCTTTCCTTTTATATATTTGTTATCTGTCATCGATTAGGTAGGAATCAGTCACCTAAATTGTAGCTATCAATCTGCCTCTAACCAAATATATAGCAAAGTTATTACAGAGCCTTTATTCCTCAAGGTGTCATAAACCTTCACCCCCCATAGCCCATTCTCTTTGATTCCCTTAAAATCAATACTCCCATTTCTGGGGTGCAGAATTTGGTAGTTCTACAGCAGGATGGAAAAAATTATTTACGATGGATGAGTAGGTAGAGGTGGCCTTAATGGAAACACAAAGATCAGATCTCTTTGACAATCCAGCTTTGGGCAACAATAAGAAATACAAAATGTGTGATGTTAAAGATATATTACCACCATTTGGTTCTGAAATTTGAACATAGTCCAGATTGAGGTATCTCAGAATTTGATGTTACTTGAGACATCATTGGGAAGCATTTTGAAATATTTTTTGAAACCTCAAAGCTATAATCTAAAAGGTATGGCATTGAATGTTCATAACAAACAAATCAACTAGAACTATGGCAGGAGATGAACTCGTACCATAATCTGAAACAGAAATCAAAAGAAACCGGTCAAAATCTTTTTCACTAGAGGAGAAAAGATCAAGTTTTGAAATTCTTAGAATCTAATGTGGTGTTAGATAAAGTTTGTGCTCAGATCCTTGGAAGCGGTTTACAGCCAAACCTAAATGGAACCCTTTCACTTGTCTGAAGAGGAGAAAGACGACACACAATGGTCCTGGAGAATGTCTAGTCCTGGTCTCTAAAATTCAATACTCAGTTTTCTATACTGAAAGAAAAAGAACAAGCAATGGTCCAAAGAAAAACCCAAAACTATTGACAGTTTTTGGACCTGTTGCTACAAACCTAGGCAAACCAGTGGAAATGGAAGTAGAACCTTCAACTTCATGCAAAATTGATAATCAATCCATCCACAACCAAGAGATTGGAGGGGGGGACTTTGAAGGACTGCGTCTATATTTTTTAATTTTTTTAAAATTTCAAATATATATCAAAATATAGATGTAGCACTCCAAAACCTTTCCCTTCAAAAACCAACTCGCAATCAGACCCTAAGAGTCTCATTTTCAGAATCTAATTAAGACTGAACTACAGACCTGGAGGACAGATCATAGATTCAGTTGGAACTGATTACATGATCCATTTGTCACATATTTTTTACACCTAGATAGAAGGATAGCTCTAATATTAAATTCATCTTTGCTGCTGATGGAAATTCCATTATGGCTAACATCTCTCGCCAACTCTATCATTAAAAATGTTCCTCACATTCCAATTTTCAAAGATCTCCAACAATCTTCTCTCTTTTTACAAACTACAAGCATTGATTGCATGGTTACTTTTAATTCTTCTTGTCGTGTCTTTCAGCAAAAGAGGTCTAGGGCGAGGATAGGATATGCTAAGGAGTGCAGTGGACTACATTTTCATTAGAGTGCCAAAACTCTTTCTACAAAAAATTATGTGTGGCGATCTTAGTTGTCACATCCATTCTACCCATAATGTCTTAAAGGATGGATTTGGTTAGGTAGTTAAAGCATGGTTAAGGTCGTGTCATTTCTCTTTGATGAAAATTGAAACCTATGTATCCTGCTCTATTGGACGATAATGAAATCAACACTTCACACTGAATCATAGTGTTAGATTCCTAATGGTGCTACATTGTAATAATACTTCGTAAAGTATTTGCACAAATATCTTCAAGGTGATATATAATTGGATGTATAAGTCAAATATTATTACCTTGTCAGTGCATACTTATTAAATTTTTAAAATAAACTTGCAGTTATTTTAGTTGACTTTGTGTATGTTAGCAACCATGCTTCCGACATCAACCATACTTGTGTTTTTTTTTTGTTATAATACATCTGTGCCATAATGGGCAAGCTAAATAAAAAATCGCATGAATAAACAAACATTAACATCACAGGAAGACTACAATTATTGAAACCATCACTTTGTTTTGGTAAAAAAAAAAGTATTTAAATAGGCAACATGCTCTTAAATTTCAAACATCTATGCAAAAAGAAAGCCACCTTAATATGTGAATATTATTTATTTGATTCCTCTAAAGTGAGGTACTCAATCTATGGGGAGTAGTGGAAGAGTTAAAACTATTGAAATGGAAAACAAATAGTTAAGTTTGTGATAAAACAGCATGAATATATAACAAACTATATAGTCAGTTAATTCACATGCTTGATTTTCTCAACAAAAATTATAATGTCTCGCATTTCCCTCTTCAACTATATGTTTAGTACACCTACCTGCTTGATTAAGGAGTCTTAGAAAGAATAACTATTTAGATGGAAAATCATTTACCAACACCCCACACGTCCACACCACAATCAACCCTTTCTACTTACCGTGATAGTCCTAAGCCAAAAACATAAGATTAACAACAATATCATACAACTTGTGTAATTATGTGCGGCCTTAGTTTTGACATCAAACAGTGTACATTGGATTCTAAAAGTTATATACAAACATATCAGTGTAAAGGCATAGCAGTAGCAAATTCAATCAAATGAGATAAGGATTTGAATACATACATTTGATCGGTTCCGAAGAAGAGAACAAATACTTTCTTCCGATCCGCTGAGTAACCCCATCTATCCGGGTCACTTACCTGCCATCAGCAAAATAATTTAATCAGCCAAATTAAATCTCTGTAAAAACAAAGAAATGAAATAAAATGCATCCACAGCAAACATAATATACTCCTATATAACCCTAGAAAAAAAAATTCAAGCAACTGCCCCATGCTTGTAGAAGCCTCTGGTTCCAAAATTTCAAACCAAAATTCAGTTAAATAAAATGCATCCACAGCAAATATATCATATATATACTCCTATATAATCATAGAAAAAAAAAATTGCAAGCAACTGCCCCATGCTTGTTAAACCCTCTGGTCTCCATCATTTCAAATCGAAATTCTGGAAACCTTTCGGCCCTACTCAAGTCAAGCATGACGCTTAACCTTTACAGTAAACATCTCCATAAGATTAACATCAAATTAAGCCAAATCCATGTGACACTAAATTACGATTCTACATTTCTACTACTAGTACAAGTTTAACATAACAGAAACCAGAAAATGAGATAATCAAAGTCATGCAGGCACAATAACCTTCAATTATGAAATAGATAAAAACAACACTGAAATCAACTGGTTTATCGATAAACCCTATACACCATAACAAAAAACGGCAGAAAGGAAGAAAAAAATCGAAAAGTAAAAACAAGGCAGTGTGCTATTCTAAACAGCAAAATTATCGAAGAAACTCGAAGTTTAAGCAAAGATTAAGAACCAGCACTCACCGTTGCAGGCCAAGCGGGGAAGCCTTTCACTTTAGCCAGTACGAGATCGCCGGTTTTCCATTCCCGGCAAGCGTCAGCTGCGGCAACTGATTTCTTGGCGCCCTTTTTTCGAGTAGGTGCCATGGGAGAACCACGAAAGCGCTAGAGCGAAACGATGAACAACAATATCTGCAAAATCAAAGAGTTAGAAGAGAAAATTGGATGAATGATGAAAAGGTTTAAGCACACAGTGGGGAATTGAGTGAGGCATTGAGAACTAACCGAAAGTTGTTGAGAAAAAACCCTAATTGAGAGGGTTGAAGAGGTAGAGATGAAGTGAAAGTGGTTTGGGGAAGAAAGAAGACATGAAGTAGTTAGGGTGCCGCAGTGAAGGTAGTGTTGTTTTCAATCCATACTCGTGAACTGCGCTCTTTTGCGTATACAAAAAACGGCCCCTTTTATTCACTTCTTACCTCAGGCTGGTGACGTGGCTTGGAAAAAAAAAACCTAAATTTCAGTGTTTATCAAAAAAAAAAAATTGTGTAGAAGTAGTAATATAATAATGTATTTTCTTTTTGTTAAAAAGGAAAAAAAATTTAAAAAATGGAGAGGGGGAGGGGAATTGTATCAAATACAATGTATTTACTTTTGTTGACCAACATATATAAATATTAAAATACACAAATAAAGAAGAAAATAAAATTTTTAATAAATTTTGTTATTATTTACTAAAATATTCATTTTAACATAAATATAAAGTAAAAAAATCATATTAAAACAATTTCAAATGGTAATAGTTAGAAGGCACTACTAAAAAATTCACATTGTATTAAAAATTATATTATATTTCAGTTTTTATAAAAAAAAAATGTCTAGAAATAGTATAATCATTATCAAATACAATGTATTTGCTTTTGTTGACTGATTTAAAAATATATAAATAAAAAGGAAAAAACTATTTTTTGATAAATTTTTTTATTACTCCTATATGCTTAAAATATCCATTTATATCATAAATATAAAATTTAAAATATAATAAATCAAAAATATTTAAAATAGTAATGTTTAAAAGGTAAATATAAAATAAATAGTATTATCTTGACCACAACAATAAAAGAAATTAATATAATAACGGGAAATTGGAATATATTATTTTAAAAAATTATAAATAAATATTTATTTTAATATGGAAATATAAATAAAAAATAAAATATTACTTTTAATAATATAGTATTGTATAAATGTATTTAATTGTTTTGCCTATTTTAAAAATATTAAAACTATATCAATAAAAAATGATATTTTTATTAATTTATTTTAATATATTCTAAATTATTCATAATTATCATAAATATAAAATAAAATAAAGTAGTTAAAATAAAAAACATATTTATAATATTCTAAATAAGTTATTTTATTATGTATATTCATCCTTATCATAAATATAAAATAAATAAAAAGAATTAAGTTAAAATTATTTTAAATGGCAGTAGTTAAAAATAAAATATTATTTTCAATAAAGTATTTTATTATGTATTAAATTATTCATCCTTATCATAAATATAAAATTAAAAAAAATAAAGGTATTTTAAATGGTAGTAGTAGTTAAAAAGTATTATTAAGAAACTAATATTATATTGAGTAAAATGGAATATATTTGTCCTTTTAAAAAATTTTATATAAATAAATTATTTATTTTAAGATGGAAATTATATTATTTTGATAGAATGACACTAAAATTTGACTATGATTTTACTTATTCATTCTTATCATAAATATTAAAATAATTAAAAGTATTTTAAATTGTAGTAGTTAAAAAGTAATGTTCATAAACTAATACTATATTGAGTAAAATGGAAAATATCTGTCAATTTAAAACTTTTTTTATAAAAAAATGTTTATTTTAAGATGGAAAGTGTATTATTTTGACAGAAAAAACTAAAATTTGACTATGAGATTTTAATGGTGGAATAATGTCTAAATATATTAATTTTTATTCATATAGTGATTAATATATTTATTTATTTTTTATTATAAAAAATACATTAAATTAAAAGTATTTTAGTGATCGAGCATAATAGATGTCTCTTGGTGTAAAATTACTTTACAATATTAATGCATTTTGTATTGCTATTTTACATTTGAGGGGTTAATTCACCTACAAAAACTTAGTATTTTAACTTTGAGATACATCATTAAAAAAATGATAATCTTTGTAAAATGAATAATAGTGTGACTTTATTTAATAAAAAAATACTTTTCTTAATTTTTGTTTAAAAAAGTCACTATTCAAACTTTTGTTTAACAAAAAATTTTAGTATTCTTTTGAAAAAAGTATTTTTTTAATATATATATCATTTTATTTTTCCTAATATATTATTAATATTTATTCTTTTTCAGGGCAGATTCATGCATGTCATTAAAGGGTTCAAACCCATGCCAAGAAATAAAATTTACTTTAAAAGTCTTGTTTATTTTTTATTTGTTCCCATAAAAAATAACTATTGTTTATATAAATTAAAATTAAGAAAAAATAATTGTAAAGAGTTAGTATGTAATAGATAAAATACAATAGAAAAAATAGAATAAATTAATAGTACTAATTTTATCATTGCCATTCAAAAAAATACTAACCTATTTAACTTTTTGGGCCTAAGCCCATTTATTTACAATACCACTTGAACATACCATGGAAAATTTTACCCCATACCCCTACATTTATCCCCATACCCTTACAAATTTTTAAAAATTCCAATTTTGTCCTTTTATTTTTTATTTATATTTTTTTACTTTTTACCGTACAGTCATACAAGTTCAAAAGTAATTTTTGTCATTATTCGACGAGAACCGGAGAACATAAGGTAAGGATTTCCGAAATTGTTTTTTTTAAACCGGATAACTTTACTACAAGAAATCCGGTTACTGTATATAGTGAACCGGATAACACTACCATAAGTTATCCGGTTGGTATTTTAGAGGCAATGTTTGTAAACCGGATAACTTGTCTCCAAGATTTCCGGTTTATATATTTTTCTTCACCGGATGTCTTGTTGTCAAGTTATCCGGTTTTGGTTACTACTCAACCGGATAACTTGGTCCATAGTTATCCGGTTCGTTTTTTTTTTTTTATATATTTTTTTTTTAATTTAAGTTTGTTTAGGAGACATGGACATTCCTTTGATGATATGTGACAAAGACCAGACAGCTGTAGATACAACAGAAATAGTCTTGACTACAGAAAAATTTTCTACAAGAGAAGAGGCGACTAGGTGGATTAAGGAGGTTGGACTGAGGAATAGAGTCACTGTAATTATAACCCGTTCAGACACCAATACTGGCAAGAGAGGAAGAAGTGACAAGGTTATATTTGGCTGTGATAGAGGTGGAAAATACAAAGAAGGGGATAGCGAAACACAAAGTGCTACCAAAAAATGTAATTGTCCTTTCAAAGTAAGATCAACACCTTCAAAAGATGGTTCCGGTTGGAAAATTGATGTAAAATGTGGAGTTCACAACCATGGTTTACCTGATAGATTTGAAGGTCATGCGTTTGTAAGTCGACTCAATGATGATGACCAATAACATATAGCTGATTTGTCAAAACGTCATGTTCCTCCAAGACACATATTGTTGTCATTGAAAGAATGAGATCCGGATAGTGTGACTCGAATCACCCAAATATATAAACATAAGAGTAAGATTCAAAAAAAAACATCAGGGGCCCTAGAACAGAAATGCAACAGTTGTTTAAATTGATAGAGGAATTTGATTATGTTTATTGGAGTAGGAAAAAAGATGAGTCAGAAGTTGTGAGAGATATCTTCTGGGCCCATCCAGACTCTGTGAAGTTGTTGAATCTGTTTCCTATTGTGTTGATTATGGATAGTACTTACAAAATCAATAAGTATAGGCAACCTTTGTTTAAAATAGTTGGTGTGACATCAACTGAATTAACATTTTATGTTGCATTTGCCTATATGGAATCTGAGCAAACAAAGACTTTATGCTGGGTACTAGATAAATTGAAACAGTTATTTACTAAACAAGGATTATGGCCACAAGTAATTTTAACTGATAGAGATCTTGCTTTGATGAAAGCAATTGAAACAGTATTTCCTACGACAGTTAATTTGTTGTGCCGATTTCACATAAACAAGAATGTGAAAGCGAAGTGCAAGGAGTATGTTGTGAATTACATGCGAAAATCAATAGAGGAGCTTTGGTATGAACTTGTAAAAGCTAGTGATGAGGTGGAATACCATCAAAAGTTGAAATTGCTTGAGCATGCATGTTTAGAATATGGACATTTTCTGGATTATGTGAAAGACACATGGTTGACACCTCATAGGCATAGATTTGTTGAAGCTTGGATCAATAAAGTGTTGCATTTAGGCAATATCACTACTAACAGGTAATATGTTTGTTTTATAGCCATAGTTTGTTTATGGTAATGTTACTGATACTTCTTTTATTTTTGTTAGAGTCGAATCTGCGCATTGGAAGCTGAAGCAAATGTTGGAGAACAGTTTAGGTGATATGTGCAAGTGCTGGGAGGCTATGAATGGCAACATCAAGGTTTAAGTGGGCAATATTAGAGCTTCATTTCAGAAGAGTTTTTATGAGGTTGAGCATGCACACACTAGTCCATATTATTCGAATTTGCGTGGATCAGTATCTAGAGCTGCTTTGCGGCACATTGTTGAAGAGTGGCATAGGGTTGACATGGTGAGTACAAACACCCAGATGTGCAGGTGTTTTCGTAGAACAGTATACGGGTTACCATGTGCCTGTGAGTTAGGGAGATACACATTGAGTGGTGAACCAATACCAATTGATGCTATTCATATCCATTGGAGGAAACTGAGTATGGAAGGTGAACAAGAGGTAGATACAGAGGATGGAGCAGAGGTGGATATGACAAATGCGATTGAAGCACTGTGGAAGAGGTTTCATTCATTAGATCTTGCAGGAAAGAGAACACTAAAAAGAAGGGTATGCGAAATTACTTACCCCACTACAACAAAGATGGTACCACCACCTGAAAAAATAAAGACCGAGGGAGGAGTGAAGAGAAAAGGGAAGAAACCTGTTGGGTATGATGTTTATCGTGATCCTTCGTATCATGAGTATGTTGATCAAGAACACAACAATTCCCAAAAATCTTCAAAGAAGCCTTGTTCGCAATTATCCCAGACCTCAAAGAACAAACCATCTCACAGGTACATTGTACAATTTCCAGAACATATATGACCATTTATTGATGACATTGTTGATGTAAAGGATGATGGAAATTGTGGGTTTAGAGCTATTGCATCTTTGCATGGATATGGTGAGGAAGGGTGGTCAATGGTTCGTCGTGATTTGGATAATGAAATTAGAGGTCCCAGAAAAAGTCTATATGAGAAGTTATTTGAAACTAATTATTCAAAAGTGAGAGAATCTTTGTTGATATCATCTTTAGGTTCTCAGCCATTTGATAAATGGATGACACTACCAGAAATGGGTTATGTGATAGCAAATCGGTATAACATCATTCTTGTCTCACTAAGTTGTCTACAACTATAAAAAGAAGCATCTCCAAGATATCTATACAGTGTGACAAGAGCAGCAGCACCCCAAGAGTATCTACCACATGTTTCCAAGTCCTGAAACAGTGGTAAATACTTTGCCTCTACAAGAGTAAAGGTCTTATCTGTACAAATAGTGCAGCCTAGTAGCAACAACATATACGCCCTAGCTGCACAATCAAATCTGCTATCAGCTCGCAGACAGACAAATAACTTCTTCAACCAATCAAGCCTATAGTAAGGACCCCTGGTTGCACGAATCTCCTCAGCTGCTTCCTTCAGTGTAGCACCCATTAGACTAATAGCCAGGGTAATAGTATCTGAGTCAGTAATCCCTTGTGCAGGGTCACATAACTCCCCTCTAATAGGTATATGAAGGAGGCACAAAACATCGTCCAATGTAATCGTCATCTCGCCAAAGGGCATATGGAATGACGATGTCTCGGGATGCCACCTCTCCACAGATGCAGATAACAGGTTCTGATCTATCCTCGATAAACTGGTATTCTGCAGAGAGGATAAACCAGAATTAGTAACCCATTGCTCAATCGCACGTGGGAGATGTGATGGAGTCCATCCAATCAGTTTGCTGCCATGTGCAGCAACCTTCAGCTCCTTCTTCGGAACTCTCTCCTGAAAAATAAATCGTAGAATATGTCATAATACATAATTAATTAAAATTACATTTTATTCAACATAGAAAGGTCATAGATTTACTTACTTGGCCATCCCACAAATAACGAGCCACATGGTTCTGATACCTCACCAAAAGTGATGTATCAGTCGGTCCTCCCGGAAATGGTGGAAGCGGTGGAATGTGAGTTGCTGCTGGTATAGGTGGAGGATCAGCTATCCGATCTTCAGCTGGAATATCAAGTGTGCGAACTACCGATCCATCCGCGTACCGTCGATAGATAAATCCGTCGCGTCCTCTAAAACGGCGAGCCACTGAAAAAAAAAATTAAAAATTAAAATTCGAAACAGAACCGAAAAACTCAGCATCTAGTTTTCCGGTGAAGAAATTAGCAAACCGGATAACTGAGCATCAAGTTATCCGGTGAAGGCAATACACAAACCAGATAACTGAGCATCAAGTTATCCGGTGAAGGAACTACACAAACCGGATAACACGGAGGCAAGTTATCCGGTATGTGTCAACGAAAAATATAGAACCGGAACTAACTTACTTGAGTTATCCGGTTGTTAACTTTTTGTTCTCCGGATGTAGCACACGGGTGTTCTCCGGAAGTGTATTTTTTGTGATCTGGATGTAGTCTCTGTGTGTTCTCCGGAAGCCAAATTTTGAGCGATTTTTACAGTTTGTAACAAGACAAGATGAGAATGAAAAATGAAAATTTTGAAAAAAATACTATTTATATGAGGGCATTTTCGTCAAAAAAATTGATGAGTAGGGGTATGGGGATAAATGTAGGGGTATGGGGTAAAATTTTCCATACCATGTATATATGAGATATATAAAGACTTGTATTATTAGTTAAAAATTCGATGTAGGATAAAAACATAAAAGGATATTAATTGATGTTCATCTTTTGTTGTTATGTCTCCTTCCATTCAATTTTATTTCTCCAATTCAATTACATTCCTCCAATCTAATTCAACTAAATTCATGATAGAAAAACCATCAATACAACAATTACAAAATTGAAGCACAACCTGCACCATTTCAAAATAATTTGAATATGAACAACAACAACACAGAGGGGTACGTAGCTCACAAAATATGAAAACAAATGTCCAGCACCTTATAATTCATGGTACTAAATCCATGGAAGTTCTGGAACAATATCAAATGGATTGTATTATCCAATATCCAACACCTTGCAATTCATGTTCAACACCTTACGATGAACTTGAACTTGGATTATATTATCTATATAGATTCGTACTTGATATTTATGTTCATAACCTTGCATTCATGTCACCTTGTTGTTTCAGCTGTGACTGCATTAAAATTTTACAAACAGCATGACATGAGTAGATATCTATAATGCTATCTCAAAAACTAAAAATAAAATTATATATCATATTCATATTTGATGTTTTTTTTTAACAAAGTTGGATGGACATGTACTGCACTTGAAGTAGGAAACCAGTTTTGAGTGAATCACTAGTATTAGAGCTGACAATGAACAGAACCAACTCGAAAATAGTTTGACTCGTTAAGTTCATGAGTCAACTCGATTATATATGAGAAGGATTATATTGTCTTTAAGAGTAGGTTTAAAGATTTAATCCAAATCTTAACCCTACATTGTCTCTTTCGTACTAGTTATGGTAGTAAAGCTGACAAGTACATTTAGAGTCATCCTTGTTGGAGGCCTTTTGGAATTTGAAAATAACATGTGCAATGAAGGTTTCAAGTGATGTACATATTCTGTGATGGAAATGTATCAATTTCTAGTCATTTTTGATCTACTATTTCATTAAATTTGTAAGGTTCCTAAATATTTAGATGAATTTGTGGATTTTTTAGACAAATTTAAACTCCAATTGAGTAGCTTTTGAATTATACATTTAAACGTATCTCTTGAAAGTTGTGTAGTTTTTGAATTAGTATATTTTTGAGACAAAGTTAAATTTCAATCTGATAACTTTTATTTTATTTCAACATTTTCTTTTTTTTAATATTATTTTAAAATGTCAAATATATAAAAAAAATAGATTTAAAAAATGGCTTTAAAGTCCATGAAGCAAGTGAGCTGAACCTAACGAGTTGAACTGAACTGTTCGTGAACTTATAACGAGTCGAGTTTGAGTTTAAAAAAAAATTGTGTCGAACTCGAACTGATATGTGAGCTGAATCAATTCTTAACGAATTGAACCGAGTTAAGGCGAGTTCGACTCTACTTGACTTATTTCCAGCCCTAAATAGTATGTAAGCCATGGAACATAATGAGTAAATGCTTCATGAATTGGGTCTGTTATGCCTAGTTCCATAGTGGACTGGTGAGAAAGAAGGAAACAATTTCTTTGAGGCATGCATGAATAATTGGATGGGTTGCAAATAAACCAACCTACACAAGTGAAAATGATGATGGATTGATACTATGCATGAAGATAAACCAACCTACACCTGTGAGAGCTCCACATCGATTGTTTTACTAAATATGCAATTGTTTATATTGCCCATATATACATCACATGTTGTCAAATGTGTGTTGGACTGATACTCTAAGTAAATGGGCTTAGGCCCAGAAAATAATTTCAATATTTTAATTAATTAATTAAATAAACTTACTTAAGATTATTAAATATTAATTTCGTTAAAAAATTATTAAATATAAACTAGCTTAAAACATATTAATTAATAAAATATCCTAGTCATCTTTGCCAACTAATTAAAAATAATTATTTTATCCTAATCATCACTGCCACATATGCAAAAGTGGAGGGGAACCACAAAAATTCAAATGCCATCAAAATTAAGGGATCGAAATCGCTGGTTTTGCAATAGGGGGTCAATTGTTTAAAACACCCAAATTTTGTTTTTTTGAGAAATAAGAATATATTAAATTCCCAAAAACAGTTAATACACGCGACCCGTAGGGTCCAGCCAAAAAACAAAACAAACGAGAACTATGATCTACAGCTCTCTCATAATTATTTGAGCTATTCGATCACGGAGCTTAGGCTTCCTCCAGATTCTATTAACAACGATGTCTATAATATTTCTATCTATACCCGTGTGATTATCTAATGTATTACTATCATTTCCTCCATAAACTCTTTTATTCCTGTACAGCCAGCAGTTGTAGACGGTTTCCGCATAAGCCGTCTTCAAAATTATTGCTCTCCAATCCTTCTTCTTGCTCATTCGAGTCATCCATCTTGTTTCTTGGGTCCGGTCATCAGGATTATGCTTAATATTAAGCCATTTCAAAACTCTCATCCAAATATTCCTAATAGTTGCACATTCAAAAAACAAGTGTTGCATACTCTCTCTGTTATAGCAGAATACACAGTCGTCACTCGTAATCATTCCAAAATTCATCAGTCTTTCTTTTGTTGGCAGTCGGTTATGGCACGCCATCCATAGAGTAAAAAGCGCTCTTGGTCTCGCTTCGTTTCCATACATGATTTTCCTCCAAGGAACCGGATGATCTTGTTCCATCATCTCATAATACAATCTTTTAGTTCTATATTTACCATTTACTATAGACTGCTGCCACTGTTCCTTGCTTTGCATCATTTCCCTCATATTGAGTATATTTTTCAAAATCCAAGAGCAAGTATTTCCTATGGGCATCGTCATGACATTCGCTTCTTTTATGTAATATGTATGCACCCAGCGAACCCAGAGGCTATCCGATTTTCTGGACAGGTTCCATAACAGTTTTGCCGCACACGCATTGTTCCAAATCTCCAAATCTGCAAATTTATAACATTCATACCACCGTATTTCCGGAGTTCACAAACTTTACTCCAAGCTATGGGAGATTTCTTGGCCATTTCCTCTTTTCCCGTCCACAAAAACGTTCTGCACAAAGTCTCCAGCCTTTTGATCACTCCTTTAGGGAGAGAAATGCACTGCTGATCAGTGCATTTTGATGCACATTCCTCTATGTTTAGACTTAGGCATTTCTATGGTTTGGTTTGTTTATTTTTCTATTTTATGATGTTTTTATAATTTAATTTATTTTCAGCATTATTTAATTTTCGTTGTTATTTTCAGCATTAGCAGCTTTCAATAAAATATTCATAACTGGAGCTACAGGAATCAGATTTAGGCGTTCTACCATTCGTCGGAAAGCTAAGAAAAAGATCTACAACTTTTATGTTGGACGAAGAAGATGATTCAGAATATAGATGCCTCAGAAAATTCGTTGAAGTTTCAGTCATATGAAACAATTAGTTTTGGACCATTTTTTGGGGCCGGTTCTTTTCTTGTTTTTGACCCAGTTGGGTTATGACCCGATTTCATTTTTTCAAGTAAAATTAGGAAGCGTGTTACTGTAGAGAACACCTTCTATTCACGAAAAAATAATCTTTTTGGCTTTTGACGAATTTTCATGGAGAACTAATCACTAAGATTCATCTACTGTAATCGGTTTTCACCGCAACCTTGAGGTTCTATAATTTTCAATCAAATGCTTTTCCCTTTCAATATTATGCTATATATCTTGTTTGCTTTATTCAATTATATAGAACAAATATTGATTAATTTCTATTGCACCTAATATTCCTTTACTTTATCGCGTTTGCTTAATCCGCGAAAGTTTTCGTGTTTGCTTAATTCACGAAAGATTTAATCTGTTTGCTTAATTCGGAATTTAGGAATATAAGTCTTATAGGGTCAATTGCGCTTGTTAATTGATACTATTATCGAAAAGGGATTAGAATCCACTTAGGCATGAAAATTATGTGAATCAATGATAAGTTGGGAAACCGAAACAATAGATAAATCGTTTAGCTTATTTGCATAATCACTTATTTTTAATCACTTTTTCTCATAACTTTTCGAAACGAAAATCATAACCCCCCCAATTCGATTGCTTTTGGTTAATTTGAATAAGAATCCTTGCGATACGACTCGAGCCACGGTCGCTTTACTATAGTTTTAAAAATACTCGTTTTTGATCCGTGCGCGACAGCGGATCAAATTGGCGCCGTTGCCGGGGATTCTTGTTGATTTTAGCCAATTTTGGATTTTTGTTAGAGTTTTTTTGTTTTTTTGTTTTTTTGTTTTTGTTTTTGCTTGTTGATTTCAGGGTTGCAGTGCAGTGATAAAAGTTTCAGCCTGTCAGGTAAGTTTGCAAGCTATTGTTTTGATTTGCCTCGAATTTTTTCCAGAAAATCAGAAAAAAAATCGCTGAACAATACTCATTTAGAATAAAATTCTAAAAGATTTTGACCCTGAAAATCGCAAATTCCTTATTTTTCTATTTTATTTGATTTATTTTTTATTTTCATATTTTCAAAAAAATCTGAAATTTTTTGTAAAGATTTATTCTGATTTGATTTGATTTTTAGTAATAGTTTTATAATTGTTAGATTTTATTTTATTCGCTTTTCTATTTTTCCTTTCTTTTTCTTAATAGGGGCATTGTCGGTATTTTTCTAATTGTTGCTGCATTGCTGAATTAGTTCTTTGTTTTCTTTTTGTTTGTTGATTTTTTTATTATTAAATTTAATATGACTAACCAAAGAATTCTTAGAGAACTTGCTGCTCATGATATGAATTATAATGATTTATATATTGAATATTCTGCTGTTACTGTACCTTTCGAATAAAATTCTGGTTTAATACACTCGTTGTCAAGGTTTAATGGTCTTGCAGGTGAGAATCCGAATAAGAATATGAAGGAATTCCAAATTGTGTGCTCTACACCTTCCGAACCTTCACTAGAGGACCTTGTCAAGCAAATGGCTATAAATGATCTCCAGTTTCAGCAACGAACAAATTCTACTATTCAGGCTTTGCAGACACATATTGGAGAGCTTGCCACTTTAGTGAATGCCATGAAGCAAGCTCAAGAATCAAACCAAAGACCTGCCCAAACAGTAGTGAATCTAAAAGAGTTATTTTCTGATTTAGTTGATGATACTTATTCTGAATTGTGTTCTGATTTTCCATCATTAGCAGATTTTGATGACACTTACTCTTGTGATTCACGTACTGACACTAACATTTGCTCTGTTTGTGCTGAGATTAATGCTTCCTTTCAGGGTGATGTTTTTCATGCAGATGAAGTTATAGATGAAGTTGTTTATGCAACTAAAGCTCTTGACATCACGGCTGCCCCAACCTCACCATCCATTAAACAATCTCCTCCCTTAGAGCTTAAATCACTTCATAATAATATGAAAGATGCTTATTTAGATATGGATGAAAATATTCCAATTATAATTTCTTCTAACCTTGATTTTGATCAAGAAAATAAGCTTTTGCAGGTTTTGAAGAAACATAAGAAGGGAATTGGATGGACCTCGATTGAAGATGGAAGAAAAGTAGTGAGATTCTTCTTTGATCCTGGAATAAAAGGAGAAGGCACTAATAAATATTTCAAGGTCAATGGATGCTACCCAAAGTTACTCTATGAGATCCCCACTTTGGAAGAAGAGACTTTTGAAGAGCTCTCTTTGGGAAAGGCTGCTTATGTGATCACTTATCCGCCTTGACTCCTCGGGTGTGTTCTTTCCTTTCTCTCACTCTTATTTTATATTTATATTCTTTCATTGAGGACAATGTATGTTTTAAGTGTGGGGGAGGGAACCATTTATTTATTTTGTTTTATTTGTTTTGTTTTCAATTTTCTCTGTTTTGGTTTTGTTCTTAAATAAAAAAAATATTAAAATTGCATGCTTTTTCGTTGGTTATTTTGTTACAACTGTGAGTTCTCAATGTTCTTTGACGAAAGACTTGTGGTGTGATGTGATTGATTCTTTTTGTGCATTCTTAGTATGTATGTATGTATGACTAAACTCTAAATTGTACATCACTAGTGGTAGATCACTAACCTTGTGAGATTTTGAGCCTAATAATGGATAACATCAAAAATCCATCTCTTTCTTTCTTGTGTGATTTCACACATGTTTGTTAGTCTCTAGAACTTGAATTGACTCTCGTTGAAGCTTTTTATTTACTTGTGCACACGGAAATGATAAAGGCATGTTGTTTTGTTTTATTTTTAGCTAGTTAGCCAAAAAGTCAACCTTGATAATATTACCCTTGTTTTCAAGCCCCTTTGAGCCTATTATCCTTTATTGTTTAAAACTCATTACAAGCCGAAAAGTGAAAAACAGTTAAATAACCATATTCAAAGGGTTAAGAGAGTCTTGTATGGAGTTGTGTGGGGTTGAGCACTAGTCTTGAATTATTGTTGTAATGTTGTTATGATGTTGGCAGAAAAGAAAAAAAATGAAAAAAATGAAAAAAATAAAGAAGGATGTCAATACATAATCATTCCGGAAAAAAAAAAAGAAGAATAAAAGGAAAAAGAGAAGAGAAATAAGTTGTGAGGTTGTTGTTTGAAAGCAATTGATGTATCATGTAGTTCAACTCTCGCAATTCTTTCAATTCTCTTTTAACTCTTTGATTTTAGCCTAGTACCCCTTAGGATTTATCCTACCCTTACCTTGGCCACGTTACAACCTTAATAAAAGTCCTTTTGATCTTTGTGTGCATGTAAGTCAATTGTGAATGTTAGAGTTTTTTTTTTCAAGCTTATGGTAGTACTAACTCTCATGTTGTGCTTTGAGTGCAAACATGTAACCTAAACACTTGAGAGTTGAGTGGAAACAATTTATCTTGTGAGGATCTTGATGCTTATGATGTACTTTTTGGTAATCTGTTTTTCATATATTTTTTGAATGTCACAAAAGAGTTAATCACTAATGTCATATTCTTGAAGCTTAGAATTAGAAGTTTGCTTGCACTTCGTATCCAGAGAACCTTTGAGATTGCATGCTCTGTTTGGTTTTTGCTTTGAAGTTTCTGTTTTTAAATTCTTGATTTTGTTCGGAGTGCAAAAGTTCAAGTGTGGGGGAATTTGATCAGTGCATTTTGATGCACATTCCTATATGTTTAGACTTAGGCATTTCTATGGTTTGGTTTGTTTATTTTTCTATTTTATGATGTTTTTATAATTTAATTTATTTTTAGCCTTATTTAATTTTCGTTGTTATTTTCAGCATTAGCAGCTTTCAATAAAAAATTCATAACTGGAGCTACAGGAATCGGATTGAGGCGTTCTACCATTCATCGGAAAGCTAAGAAAAAGATCTACAACTTTTATGTTGGACGAAGAAGATGATTCAGAATATAGATGCCTCAGAAAATTCGTTGAAGTTTCAGTCATAAGAAACAATTAGTTTTGGACCATTTTTTTGGGCCGGTTCTTTTCTTGTTTTTGACCCAGTTGGGTTATGACCCGATTTCATTTTTCAAGTAAAATTAGGAAGCGTGTTACTGTAGAGAACACCTTATATTCACGAAAAAATAATCTTTTTGGCTTTTGACGAATTTTCATGGAGAACTAATCACTAAGATTCATCTACTGTAATCGGTTTCCACCGCAACCTTGAGGTTCTATAATTTTCAATCAAATGCCTTTCCCTTTCAATATTATGCTATATATCTTGTTTGCTTTATTCAATTATATAGAACAAATATTGATTAATTTCGATTGCACCTAATATTCCTTTACTTTATCGCATTTGCTTAATCCGCGAAAGTTTTAGTGTTTGCTTAATTCACGAAAGATTTAATCCGTTTGCTTAATTCGGAATTTAGGAATATAAGTCTTATAGGGTCAATTGCGCTTGTTAATTGATACTATTATCGAAAAGGGATTAGAATCCACTTAGGCATGAAAATTATGTGAATCAATGATAAGTTGGGAAACCGAAACAGTAGATAAACCGATTAGCTTATTTGCATAATCACTTATTTTTAATCACTTTTTCTCATAACTTTTCGAAACGAAAATCATAACCCCCCCAATTCGATTGCTTTTGGTTAATTTGAATAAGAATCCTTGCGATACGACTCGAGCCATGGTCGCTTTACTACAGTTTTAAAAATACTCGTTTTTGATCCGTGCGCGACAGCGGATCAACTGCAACCAATAGTTTGTAGTACTAAAGATCACACTGTTTATTAACTGGATCCACCCTGCATAGCTCAGCATTTTCACACTCCAATGTTTGATGCGACTTCCAATCTTTTCCACAAGACCAGCACATTGGCTACTCGTTAATTTTTTGCATGTTAGGGGTATCCCTAAGTACCTGAAAGGGAGAGTACCAACAGCAAAACCAGTTACGTTTGTTATTTCCATCTCAGTTTCGGTGTCCATTCCGCCACAAAACAATTTGCATTTGTTAGGATTAACATACAACCCCGTAGACCGAGAGAAAGCATTAAATCTTTCCATGATAAGCTGAACCGACATCGCATCCCCTCTAGTGAAAAGTAAAAGATCATCTGCAAAACTGATATCAACAATATTTAGTTTTCCACACTTACTATGGAAGTTGTAATTAGGAATCTTGTGGAGGTCATCAAACTTCCTGTGCAAATATTCCATGATGACGACAAATAATAAGGGGGAAATCAGGTCCCCTTGCCTGAACCCCCTATTAGCCTTCATAACCTTTGTATATACACCATTAATATTGGATTGGTAGCTAACCGTAGTGACTGCATTCATGATCCATCCAGTGAATTTTCTTGGAAATCCAACGTCCACCAAAATAGTACTCAGAGCTTGCCAATCTACAGAATCGTAGGCCTTTTGAATGTCCATTTGAATCATACATCGAGGCATTCCACCCTTTCTGTTATAACCTTTTATCAGTTCGTAAGCAAGCAGCACGTGGTCATGAATTTTCTGCCCCGGTACAAACGCAGCTTGGTTTATGCTAATGATGCATGGAAGGACCTTACTCATTTGATTGGCCATTACCTTGGATATAATCTTATAAACAGAAGTACAACAGGAGATTGGTCTATACTCTTTAATAGATTTTGCGTGGTCGTGTTTTGGAATCAAGGTCACCAAGGTTCTGTTAAATTTTCTGTCCAGAACACCTTTGTTAAAAAACTCCATAACCACCCTGATCACATCCTCCCTAACAATACTCCATGAGGCTTTGAAAAACTTCGAACCAAATCCATCTACACCAGGCGCCTTTAAGTCACCTATACTCTTCAAAGCTTGTTCAATTTCAGCAACAGTTACCGGTTTCACCAACATAGCCCTATGCTCTCTAGAGATTTGCTTACCGTTTCGCAGTGCATTAATATCCACTCCTTCAAGGTTTTCCTGCTTTGTTCCCATGAGCTTATCATAAAAATTCAGGACCTCTTCTGCAATATCTTCATTGCTAGCGGCTACAGACCCATCTTCTCTCCAAAGTTGGCTAATTCTCAGCTTCTTTTGCTTGCTTTTCAAATAGGAGTGGAAATAGGCATTGTTTCCATCTCCTAATTTAATCCAATATACTTTTGCTCGCTGACTCGCAATTTTTTCATCAATATCAAGCAAATTGATGAGGCGGTCGGTACACATTTTTTCCTGCATTATGATTTGATCATTCAATCTATTCGCAGACAGTGCATTTAAACCTAATTTAAAATATATCATATTTTTAGGAGGATCAAAAGTGCATTTAAGCCTAATTTAAAATATATCATATTTTTAAGAAACAAATTGTCTTATGTATGATAAATTATTTTAGCCGAGTTTGTCTACAAAATTGTATATTATTCTCGGTCACGTTTGCACATAAATAAAAATCACTCTTTATTTATTTTTTTCAATATGATTTGAATTGTTTTTATAGTTGTATGGTCTTATTAATAGTATGTATATTATTCTGAAATTATTTTGTTTTATTTATTTTATATTTAAGATAATAAAAAATATGTTTTTTCAATATGGTTTGAATTGGGTTGATTTTAACAAGATTCACCAAAAAAAAAAATTTTCTTTTTGAAAAAAGAAGCAAATAATAATATTTTTAATCATAAAACAAATACAACATAAGTTATAGGATCAACAAAACCTAGTCACCATGAGTTTTCAAGACATAATTCTAAGAATTTATTGTTTTACAAATTAATCAATAAATGATCCATAGTACAAAAGCATTGACTTTGAAACTAATAAGGATTGTATATCAAGCCATCAAAATGGACAAGTCCATATAAGCCGACTCGTTAGACCTAAAAAAATTAGAGCATTTATCCAAGTTTTTTAGGCACCACGTGAAAATTCTTTTTTGCCCCTAGTTTCCGGATGTGCACATCCGGACGCACCAATTTTTTAAAAAACGTTGATATGTTCCGGATATGCATATCCGGAAATATTTCTGATGTGCACTTCCGGAAGGATTTCTTATTAATTCGTGCTAGACCTTCTTCCTCCCCCTCATTCTTCACTTTTTCATTTTCCAAACTCTCTCAAACTCTCAAATTTTCAATCCCACAAATCTCGATTTTTTCCACTCATGTTCGGCGCAGAGCAACTTCTACAACGATCAAGACACTCCAAATCCTCCGTATCTCATTTTAATCAGTAAGTTTTCAAATTTTAGAGTTTCAGAGTTATTTTCGAGTAATCGATTTAGAGTAGATATTTAGGTATAGAAATTGTTAGGTTGTATGAATAACATAGGTTAGAGACAATGTAGGTCTTGTTTTCTGCTTCAAACGGGCGATCAGGGCATTAAAATGCCCTTTTGAATGGTACAGTAGCCATGGCTGCCATTTTGAACTTCAAAATACGTACCGGATGTGCAGATCTGGAAAGATTGTAACGTTAAATATTCTGAGTGCTTTCGGATGTGCACATTCAGAAATACCCAACGTTAAAAATTTTGTGTCCTTCCGGATGTGCACATCCGGAAGACACTTGGTTTTTTTTTTATAGTTTTTTTGTTTGATTTTTTTAATTATTTTTAAGAAATTCTAATTTATTTATTATGCTTTGCATATTAGATACTGGCAGAGACGATCGTATCATACATGGACGGACAGCTCAGCACGCATCTGTCCGACGTAAGCGGATGCAGCCTACAGCCGAGGCTTCCGGCGCAGAGGGAGTTGGGGTAGCCCCTACAGCTGAGGGACATCCTACACCACATCCTACACCACAGCCATCCACATCACAGGTTCAGGCCACTTCCACATCACAGGTACAGGCCACTCCCCTTTTAGCCGTCGATTTTACATCTCAGAGGCGTCGCGTTTCTACTGGCAGTTCATCAGGGTTCCAGCCTGAACGCAGGCGTCGTTGGAAGATGGCACCCTGAGACATCCTCATTCCATTTACCGTACGGCGAGATCACGATTACACTCGACGACATCTCGTGCCTTTTACATCTACCGATCACAGGTACCCTTCTCCGTCACGGTAGGATGTTGAAGATGGACGCGATGGAGATGCTGATTGCAGAGCTTGGGGCTAGCCCGGATGAGGCACTTACGGAGGTGACCCAGTAGAGAGGCGCACACGTCCAGTTCTCCTTTCTGATACACAGATTTGGTGAGGAGGTTGACGAGGCACGATAGGCAAAAGGGGATGCAGCTGAGGTGGAGATCCACAGGCAGCATGCCCTGAGATGTTACTACTTGTTTTTTCTCGGCACACAAGTGTTTGTGGACACCAACGCCTATTATGTTGATGTCGTCTACCTCAGGTACCTTTTGGATCAGACAGAGATCCATACGTATAACTGGGGGGCGGCTGCGCTGGCATACACCTATGCTAGGCTCTCTGATGGTTGCCTCTGGGCATCCAAGACTGTGGCAGGCAGTTGTACGCTATACGTGGTAACAATCTAATATTCTAAGTGATTTTTTCATTTCTTTTCTTTCTATATTCATTATAATGTTTGACACCCATGTTATGTTTTCCATTTCAGGCGTGGATTTTACAGCACTTTCCCAACATTACTGGTTGGGGGAGTGTCGACGGGTACACTGAGGATATGCCACGTCCTGCTGCATTTCTCCTGCTCAGAGGGAACCAGGTGCCCAACCCCTACAGAGTGTATCTTGATCGGATGGCTGCTGAGTATGTTTTGTATCACCCCTATGCCGATCACCGTGTGACGCGCCCGTTCGATGAGGTTTCGCTGTTCTCAGGATGGTTGGCATGCAGTTCGACCATTACTGCTCGATACCTGCCAGAGCGCGTCTTGCGTCAGTTTAGTTACACGCAGACGATCCCCAGAATGCCTCATGAGTCTGCTCCTCTAGGCTTGACCCGCGGGCAGATAGATGAGATATATGCTGACTTCCAGCCCCACTTGGTACCAGAAGAGGCTCGGCCGACCAGAGCGGAGAGAGACTAGAGCGTTGTTGCCGGGTACATCGTGTGGTTCTACACCGTCTCACACCCATGCATGGTGCCCACTGCTGAGGGATCGCCACCCAGACCTGCTCATCAGGAGATATTAGAAGAGCGGCAGTCTCAGCTGGACCATACTCATGATGTCCTACCTCGCTGTCGCCAGATAGAGCAGATAGCGCGACAGGCCATTGCGGACGGTCACCTCCCTGAGAGCTCTGGTGCCAGACTTGCCATGGATAGGATTATTGAGATTGCTCGGGGGACACTTCAGTACCGCAGACATCGAGTCAGGATTGCGGGTAGGGGCAGAGGATCAGGGGAGCCAGGAGAGATCCTTCGCCATACGCAGTAGTTTTTTGTTTGATGTATTCTATTTATATTACATGTATGTACTGTATTTTGACAGAGGTTTATATGTATGTACATCATTTTATTTTATATATGGATGTTGTCGAATGTATATTAAGTTGCGACAATATATTAACATATGCGATCAACCAACAAAACCGATTTAAAAAAAAATAAAGTTATGCTGTTTTTCAGATCTGCAGATCAGGAATGTTTTCGCATGTGCACTTCTGGAATGCATCAGCGTTTTTTAAAAAATTGGTGCGTCTGGATGTGCACATCCGGAATCAGTGGGCAAAATCGAAAATTCAGGTGGTGCCTAAGAAACATGGGTGGTGTAATAAGAAATTCCCAAAAATTATAGGTTTAGGTTTTAAATTTAAAGTTAATATTTTTTAGGGTTTTTTTAACTCAATCCTAAAAAGTTTGCTATCCATTAGGACTATCTCGTATGGGCTGTGGATAGTCCGTTAGCCCCACATAGCTATAAAATGATACATAGAAGTATCGTGTGGGATAATTAGTAAGCATAGGGCATGTGTGGTAAAGAAGTGACCATAAACTTGTGGTAAGGAAATGGTTAGATTAGTAGTAACAAATATATTAAGTGGTACAATACTTAATATTTGTTCTACTGGAGTAATTGACTCATTATTAATGTTATCAAAATGTCTTTATTGTACCAATTAATAAAAGATCAGGTTTGAATAATATTAATTAAGTCAATATGAGCTCACTAGTTACTCTAATTATCCCAACTGGTAACTTTCAGAGTATATAGAAACTCAGTTGATCTCAACTGATATAATTTAGAGTATTTAAGAAAACATAGGGTATTACATCGTTGTTATGAAAGAGACATATTCTCTAGTTTGGAAGTTAGGACTAGTGACTTGTCCCAAGCTCATAAGTTGGGGTTTGGAGCTCAGATGTTGGGGCTCGACGTCAGATATTAGGACTTGGTTCCTATGAAGAACGTTTTGTTGAGCTGGTACCACATGCATGAGCTGAGTCGTTGTTGCATTGCATTACATAAATGTTTTGCATATGAGTTGTTTGGGTGTTGTTGAGTACTTGTTATATGAATTTGTGTAATTGAAATGTATGGAAGATGATGTTTTGTCATTAGGCTACCCTTAAATTATTTTGCACCATTATATACTTTGAGCGTATTCTCACCCCTTTGTTTTTTTTTTTGGTGTTTTGTGCTCCTTTTTTGGTATAGACAAGCAGGTAGATTACTAGTTGCTTTAGAGGTGAAGGATGACGTTGATGTTATTCTTCCTTTTCAATTTTTATGCGTCTTTAGATTATAGTTGCCCTAGTATGTAATGTTGGGCGGGTGAATGCTATGTTTGGTCTTATTATGAGTTATAATTGTGGGTTTAAATGTTAAACTCCTATTTTTAGTTGTTTTGATGTTGAAGGCATATTGCCATGATTTGAGTTTAATTTTAAATAAAAGTTATTTTGAACTTATTTAAATAAGTAGTTGTTTTGATGAATGATTCTGCTGCAATGAGCCTAGATAAAGCGAACATGTGATGAAAGCTACTTTAAATTAAACTTTTTATGTTAATAAGTGTTATAGAGCAGGTGGTTGTGGAGTTTGTGTGACATCCTAAGTAAAATAGTTGTTTATAATTGTTTTATTCCTTATTATTTCAAGCGGGGATTTTAGTGTTACTTAGTGGTATCAAAGCAGGTCGATCCATTCGACCATGTTTTTGTAATGTTGTTTGTGCCCTAGTATGTGACATGTGGGTGAAACATTGTCGATGCTCATTTGTTTTTCTAACTGCTTCTCGACAAGAGCGTGAAATAAGTGGGGGAGAAGCTTATGCTTCTCTGAGATGTTTCAGGTGTATAGGGGTTGTTCAGCGTGTTGCTGATTGCAATAGTGCATGTTTTTTGATGAGATTGTGTTGTTTCCTTAACCTGAAGAGAACGTGGTTCAATGACTTCTTTGTTGGTGCACGTGAATTGTCCTTTGACAATTTACGGTAGAGATTTTGGGATTAACTTAGTATGTTTTCCTCTAAGTTAACTCAATGTTATTCTGGGGATGAATTGGTTGGAGTTAACCATGTGCATATCAATTACTTGGATAAATCACTGAAGTTTCATGAATCTGGGGAGAGTACGGAGTCGATTTTCATGACCGCGAGGCGAGTAAGTATGTATTTGAGAGAGAGTAATCAAGTGTTCATGGTGTTCACGTCCTTGGGAGAGAGAAGCGAGAGAATAATTATGGATATACCTGTTGTGTGTGAGTTTCCTAAAGTCTTCCCAAATGGTATTAGCAATTTACCGCTATAGCGTAAGGTGTCGTTTGCTATAGACTTAGTACTTGGTACTAGTCTTATGTTGATGGCTCCTTATATGATGTTTGCTTCGGAGCTGAATGAGCTGAAGAAACGGTTAGAGGATCTACTTAAGAAAAATTGTGTTAGACCGAGTGTTTCACCGTGGAGAGTGTCAGTGCTGCTAGTTAAGAAGAAAGATGGTAGCATAAGGTTATGTGTTGACTATCGACAGCTGAACATGGTTACTATCTAGAACAGGTATCCTCTTCCGAGGATTGATGATCTGATGAACCAGTTGGTTGGTGCTTGCATGTTTAGCAAGATTGATTTGTGTTCGGGATATCATCATATTCGTGTGAAGTCGGGCGATATTCCAAAAATTACTTTCAGAATGAGATATGGTCACTATGAGTATTTAGTGATGTCGTTTGGTGTGTCCAATACGCCGAGAGTGTTCATGGAATACACAAATAGAATATTCCAACCATACTTGGACCTGTTTGTGGTTGTGTTCATCAATGATATCTTGATATATTGTAAGTCTGATGAAGAGCATGCGGAGCATCTAAAGGTTGTATTGTATATCTTGAAACAGAAGAAGTTGTATGTGAAGTTATCTAAGTGTGAGTTCTGGTTGAAAGAAGTGATTTTCCTTGGTCATGTAATATCTATTTGTGGTATCGTAGTGGATCCATCAAAGATAGATGCAGTGTTGCAATGGGAAACACTGAAGTCCGTTATTGAGATCAGAAGGTTTTTTGGTATGTCTGGTTATTACAGGAAGCTTATTGAAAGATTTTTGAAGTTATTGTTGCTTTTGACTCAATTGACTCGAAAAGGTCAAGATTATGTGTGAAGTGTTTAGTGTGAAGAGAGTTTTCAAGAACTCAGGAAAAAGCTGATTTTCAAGAACTCAGGAAAAAGCTGATATTAGCTCCAGTTTTGATTTTTCCAAGTCTAAGTGAATCCTTTGTTGTGTATTGTGATGCTTCGAAGATGGGTCTAGGTGGCGTGTTGATGCAAAATGGTCAAGTTGTATCTTATGCTTCTAAGAGAGTTGAAAGTTCATGAGAGGAGTTATCCTACGTGTTAGTTATTGGATTGGCTAGAATTTTTGTAAAACAAAGTATGTTTAATGTTGATGTCAAGGTAGTGATGTTGCAACATTGAGTCTTAACACTGAGCTGTGTTAAGTAGTGAAGTTGTTCAATGTTTGATGTCATATGGGTGATGTCACAACATTGAGTCTTAACACTAGGCTGTGTTAAGAGTTAAGTTGGATGTCTGGTGTTACATGCGATGTTGTGACATCAGGTCTGCCGAATTAATAACATCAGGTTTGTGATGTTGTTAGGGTATGCGTTTTAGCTGGAATTGTGGAGAGCAGGTAGTCTCATTGGATGCGAATATCTTGGGATAGATATTTTCTGTTACATAGAGATTTGATGCAGATTTGTAGGGAGGTTTAAAGACTGGGATTTAAGAAGATTTTAAGAGAGAGAATCTGTTTTGAAGATTTAGTTTTAAACAATAAATCAGATCAGATATTGTAGCAGGTCCAAGCCCAATTCAGATAGCTATATAATGCGCATCTTTCCTGGAGGAAAAGTAACGAAGAAAGAGAGCTAAAGACTGAGTGTCGTTTGTATCTTCGTGTATGTTTTGTAAACCATTCGAGTGTGAATTGGTATTGTTGTTTTGAGTTGTTCTTGATCAAAGCTGTGAAGCAAAATCAAGTAGTGTTATTCAAAGTGTGTGATCTTTGAATTATATCACTGAAGTGTTTTAGGGATTGAGTAGTGTTCTCATATCTAAGTGGTTTCTTAGGTAGAAAGTCACTAGTAGGAATTAAGATTAGGAGATTGTCAACTGGGTTGTTGAGTCTGTAATTTAATTCTACAAGTAGTGAATTTCATCCCTGGCTTGGTAGCCCCCAGACGTAGGTAGTTAGACCGAACTGGGTGAACAATTCTTTATGTTGATTTATTGATTTTTATTGCACTGTCCATTGCAGAGTGTGTTATTGTGACATCACACGTAACATCACACATCTGGTACCAGAATTTCAATTGGTATCAGAGCAGGCATCCTGTCTGTCTCTGGGTGAGATCTAGGGAAGTTACTTTCTGGTGTAAAGATGGACAAAGAGGTCGGAGGATTTGTCAATAGACCCCCTATTTTGGATGGATCCAATTATGACTATTGGAAGCCAAGGATGACTACCTTCTTAAAATCCTTGGACAACAGGGCATGGAAGGCCATTATTAAAGAGTGGAAAGCACCTGTTATGTGTGAGAAAGATGATGCTGGGAAAGATAAAGAAGGTACCTCCAAGCTGAAGCCTGAAGAAGAATGGACCAAGGAAGAAGATGAGTTTGCCCTTGGTAACTCTAAAGCCCTAAATGCTATTTTTAATGGAGTGGATAAGAACATATTCAGGTTGATCAATACCTGTGAAGTTGCTAAGGAAGCTTGGGATATTTTGAAGGCTACACATGAAGGAACATCTAGAGTTAAGATGTCAAGACTTCAGATTCTAACAACAAAGTTCGAAAGTCTGAAGATGAAGGAAGATGAGACTATCCATGACTTCCACATAAGTATCCTTGAGTTGTCCAATGCATCCAGTGCTCTGGGAGAAAAGATGTCAGAAGAAAAGCTCGTAAGGAAAATCCTTAGGTCCCTTCCTAAGAGGTACAAGATGAAGGTGACTGCAATTGAAGAAGCTCAAGACATCAGCAAGATGAGGGTTGATGAGCTCATTGGATCTCTTCAAACTTTTGAGCTTGGGTTGAATGAGGAAGAACCAGAAAAGAAGCCAAAGAGTATAGCCTTGGTTTCAAATGCCCAAGAAGAGAAAGGGAATAGTGCTGAATCCCAGGAGGATCTATCTCAGACCATTATTATGTTGGGAAGGCAGTTCAACAAGGTGTTCAAAAGAATGAACAAGAACTTCAAGCCTAATGTCAAGAACATCGCTTCTGACACCAGCAAATCTAAGGAGAAGGATGGAGAGAAGACTGCTCAAGACAAGGGTGTTCAGTGCTTTGAGTGTGAAGGGTATGGACATGTCAAGAAGGAATGTCCCACTTTTCTAAAGAAGCAGAAAGGGTTATCAGCTTCTTGGTCTGACAGTGAGAGTGAATCTGAAGAAAATTCAGCTAAACTTGTTAGAGCTATGGTTGGGGTTTATGAGTCAGATGATGAGTCTTGGAATGATGAAGTTACTTATGATGAACTTGTCGTCACTTATAAAGATCTTTTCATGAGAAGTGAACAAGTGTGTCTTGAAGGAGATGAGCTGAAGAAAACCATAGTACAGTTAAAAGCTGAAAAGACTGACCTTGAAGCTGAAGTCAGTATGCTTAACTATAAGCTAGACTCTATGACCAAGACTATCAGAATGTTGAACAATGGTACTAATGCATTAGACAACATTCTTAGTATTGGGAAGATGGCTGGAGACAAATGTGGTTTGGGATTCACCAGTGATGCAGGTTCTATCACCCCAAAACCAGTGATGTTAAAATAGATGTTAAAACATCATGACAGAACTCCATCTAAGAAGAAATATAGACGCTGAAGGTGTCACCATTGTGGATGTTTTAGACACATTAAGGCTTATTGTTATAAGTTACATGGGTATCCACAGAAGGCTCATCAGATTGTTCCCAAACATAACTGTTATAAAGGAAAACAGGTTCCCAAGCCTAAGAAGCAATGGGTTCCTAAAGTTAAGGTTACCAGCTTGATAGCTCACACTTCTTTAAGGGTTTCTACCAAAGAACACTGGTACTTTGACAGTGGATGTTCAATGCACATGACTGGAGTAAAGAATTTGTTGATAGATGTGAAGCTTCATTCTTCAGGTTATGTTACATTTGGCGATGGGGTCAAGGGAGAGATCAAGGGGAGTGGTAAACTGACCTGTGCTGGTGCTCCCAAACTGGAGGATGTTCTTCTTGTTAAAGGACTGACAGCTAATTTGATTAGCATTAGTCAACTTTGCGATCAAGGATTCAAAGTAGACTTTACAAAGTCTGAATGCATTGTTAAAGATGATAAAGGAGAAGTCATTATGAAAGGAGCCAGATCTAAGGACAACTGTTATCTTTGGGTGCCACAAGACTCAAGTTCTTCCACTTGTGTTTTTGCTAAAGAAGATGATGTAAAAATCTGGCAATAGAAATTAGGACATCTTCACCTAAAGAGAATGAAGAGAATCATCTCCTCAGAAGCAGTCAGAGGAATTCCCAAACTTAATATTAAGGAAGGAAAAGTGTGTGGAGACTGTAAAAAAGGGAAGCAGACAAAGATGTCTCATCCGAAGCTTCAACATGACACCACCTCCAATGTATTGGAACTACTTCATATGGACTTGATGGGACCTATGCAGGTGGAAAGTCTGGGTGGAAAGAAATATGCATATGTAGTTGTGGATGACTATTCTAGGTACACTTGGGTGAACTTCATCAAAGACAAATCAGAGGTGTTTGATGTTTTTAAAGATCTTTGTCAAAGACTCTAAAGAGAAAAGGAGAGTAAGGTTATCAGAATAAGAAGTGACCATGGAAGAGAGTTTGAGAATAGCAAGTTTGAAGAATTTTGCTCTACTGAAGGTATAAGTCATGAGTTTTCTTCTCCTATTACTCCTCAGCAAAATGGAGTAGTTGAGAGGAAGAACAAAACTATCCAAGAATCTGCTAGAGCTATGATTCATGCCAAGAAACTTCCCTATCATTTCTGGGCTGAAGCCATGAATACTGCCTGTTACATTCACAACAGGGTTACCCTGAGAAGAGGCACTTTATCCACTCTGTATGAACTATGGAAGGGAAGAAAACCTAATGTTAAATACTTTCATGTTTTTGGAAGTAGATGTTATATTCTGGCTGATAGAGAACAGAGAAGAAAATTGGATTCCAAAAGTGATGAAGGAATATTTTTGGGATATTCTACTAACAGCAGAGCATACAGGGTCTTTAACTCTAGAACCAAGGTGATGATGAAGTCAATCAATGTGGTGATTGATGACAAGGACAAACAGGAAGATGATGATGTCCTAGATGATGTTGGAACATCAGTTGGTGAAGTTACTCCAGAAGCTGAAGACAGAAGTCCAACTCCTAGTGTTGCTGCTGCTGAGCCTAAAACTGAGCAACCTCATAAGGATCCCTCCATCAGAGTGCAGAAGGACCACCCAAAGGAGCTCATTATAGGTGATCCAAACTCTGGAGTGAGGACTAGGTCAAGAGATGTTATAGCAAGTTCATGCTTTGTCTCCAAAATTGAGCCAAAGAATGTCAAGGAAGCATTGACTGATGAGTTTTGGATAAATGCAATGCATGAAGAGCTGGAGCAATTCAAGAGGAATGAAGTATGTGAGCTTGTACCTAGGCGTGATGGAGTAAATGTGATTGACACCAAGTGGGTCTACAAAAATAAATCTGATGAACAAGGAGTGGTTACCAGAAACAAGGCCAGATTAGTTGCTCAGGGATACACTCAGGTTGAAGGAATTGATTATGATGAAACCTTTGCTCTTGTGGCAAGACTGGAATCTATCAGATTGCTCTTAGGTGTGGCTTGTAATTTCAAATTCAAGCTTTTTCAGATGGATGTTAAAAGTGCCTTCCTGAATGGTTACTTGAATGAAGAGGTGTATGTTGATTAACCAAAAGGATTTATTGATCCAACATTTCCTGACCATGTGTACAAACTAAGGAAAGCTCTATATGGTTTGAAGCAAGCACCAAGAGCTTGGTATGAAAGACTTACTGAATTCCTAGTTGTGAATGGCTACAGAAAATGAGGGATTGACAAGACCTTGTTTGTTAAAGAGGAAGGAGGAAAACTGTTGATAGCTCAAATCTATGTCGATGACATAGTATTTGGAGGGATGTCAGATGCAACGGTAAAACACTTTGTGGAACAGATGCAGTCTGAATTTGAAATGAGTCTGGTTGGTGAGCTGAACTATTTTCTTGGTCTACAAGTTAGACAAATGGAGGACTCCATATTCATCTCACAGAGCAAGTATGCAAAGAACATAGTGAAGAAGTTTGGTCTTGAGAATGCTAATCACAAGAGGTCCCCTGCTCCTACTCATCTAAAATTGTCCAAGGATGAACATGGTGTCAGTGTGGATCAAAGTTTATATAGAAGCATGATTAGGAGTCTATTGTATCTCACAGCTAGCAGACCTGGCATTGCTTTTGCTGTTGGAGTTTGTGCCAGATATCAATCTGAACCTAAGGCTAGTCACTTGAATCAAGTGAAGAAGATCCTAAAATATGTTAATGGCACTAGTGACTATGGGATGTTGTATAGTCATGGATCTGGGACTGAGTTAAGGGGATATTGTGATGCTGACTGGGCTGGGAGTGCAGATGATAGGAAAAGCACTTCAGGAGGTTGTTTCTTCTTGGGGAATAATTTGATATCATGGTTTAGTAAGAAGCAGAACTGTGTGTCTCTCTCTACTGCTGAGGCTGAATACATAGCAGCAGGGAGTAGTTGTTCTCAACTTGTTTGGATGAAGCAAATGCTGACTGAATACAATGTCAAACAAGATGTCATGACATTGTACTGTGATAATTTGAGTGCAATCAATATTTCTAAGAATCCTATTCAGCATAGCAGGACTAAGCATATTGATATAAGGCATCATTTTATAAGAGAGTTGGTTGAAGACAAAGTTGTTGTCTTAGAACATGTAGCTACAGATAAGCAATTAGCTGATATTTTCACTAAAGCCTTAGATGCAAACCAATTTGAAAGTTTAAGAAGTAAATTGGGAATTTGCATTTATGAAGATTAAATGTGATGGAGAGTGTATTGTGCAGTTGTGTACTTTATTGAAAATTGATTTAACTACTGAAGGCTACAAGATTGGAGTTCATAAAAAGTTACAAACAAAGAGTCTACGGTTTGTCAAATTGTGGCTAAAAAGGGGAAGAAATAGCCAAGAGAGCCAAGAGTATCAAAGTGTACATATGTCAAATGCTACTAAAGTGATTAAAGTGTTGTGATGCAGAAGTGCATAAATCGAGGGGGAGTAAGTGCTGGTTTGCTGAACAGCTGTTATGCTGGTTCTTGTGTTGAGGGGGAGCACCATTATTGATTGTTGAAAATTGTAGCTGTTGAAGATGGTGTTGCAGCAGAGTTTTGTGTGAAGTGAAATCTTTATGTATTAAAGATGCTGCTGCTTGAAGTTTCAAAAATTATTCAAGTTTATTCCGCTACTAAAGTCTCTGAAGGTGCAGAGATTGTTTTAGCCAAAATTAGCCAAAGGGGGAAATTGTTAGTTCTTGGATTGGCTAGAATTTTGGTAAAACAAAGTATGTTCAATGTTGATGTCAAGGTAGTGATGTTGCAACATTGAGTCTTAACACTGGGCTGTGTTAAGTAGTGAAGTTGTTCAATGTTTGATGTCATATGGGTGATGTCACAACATTGAGTCTTAACAGTGGGCTGTGTTAAGAGTTAAGTTGGATGTCTGGTGTTACATGCGATGTTGTGACATCAGGTCTGCAGAATTAATAACATCAGGTTTGTGATGTTGTTAGGGTATGCGTTTTAGCTGGAATTGTGGAGAGCAGGTAGTCTCATTGGATGCGAATATCTTGGGATAGATATTTTCTGTTACATAGAGATTTGATGCAGATTTGTAGGGAGGTTTAAAGACTGAGATTTAAGAAGATTTTGAGAGAGAAAATCTATTTTGAAGATTCAGTTTTTAAACAACAAATCAAATCAGATATTGTAGCAGGTCCAAGCCCAATTCAGATAGCTATATAATGCGCATCTTTCCTGGAGGAAAAGTAACAAAGAAAGAGAGCTAAAGACTGAGTGTCGTTTGTGTCTTCGTGTATGTTTTATAAACCATTCAAGTGTGAATTGGTATTGTTGTTTTGAGTTGTTCTTGATCAAAGCTGTGAAGCAGAATCAAGTAGTGTTATTCAAAGTGTGTGATCTTTGAATTATATCACTGAAGTGTTTTAGGGATTGAGTAGTGTTCTCATATCTAAGTGGTTTCTTAGGTAGAAAGTCACTAGTAGGAATTAAGATTAGGAGATTGTCAACTGGGTTGTTGAGTCTGTAATTTAATTCTACAAGTAGTGAATTTCATCCCTGGCTTGGTAGCCCCCAGACGTAGGTAGTTAGACCGAACTGGGTGAACAATTCTTTGTGTTGATTTATTGATTGTTATTGCACTGTCCATTGCAGAGTGTGTTGTTGTGACATCACACGTAACATCACACATCTGGTACCAGAATTTCACTACGCATTACCTAGAGCTGGCAATCGTGGTATTTGTGTTAAAAATTTGGAGGCATTATCTGTTTGGTTCAAAATTTGAAGTTTTCAGTGACCACAAGAGTTTGAAATACTTGTTCGATTAGAAAGGGTTTAATATGAGGCAGAGGAGTTAGCTTGAATTTATGAAGGATTATGATTTTGGCTTGAGTTACCATCTTGGTAAAGCCAATGTTGTAGGTAATGCTTTGAGCAAAAAGTCGTTGCATATGTCGGCGCTGATGGTTCGAGAATCATAGATTTAGCAGTTCAAAGATCTCGGTTTGGTATGTGAAATGACTCCTATCAGTGTGAAGTTGGGTATGTTAAAGTTGAGTAGTGATATCTTTAAAGAAATCAGAGAAGGTCATAAAGTTGATTTGGGATTGATTGACTGGATATTGTTAATCAATCAATGAAAATGAGGTGAATTCATAATAAATGAGAATGGTGTGATGCGTTTCAGAGACAAAGTTTATGTACCATATGTACCAGAATTTAAGAAAAGTATTCTAGAGGAAGGTCACATAAGTAGTACGAGTATTCATCCTGGTGCCACTAAGATATATCAATACTTGAAGAAAGTGTTTTGGTGGCCAGGAATGAAGAAGGATATAGTCGAGTTTGTTTATGCTTGTTTGACTTGCTAGAAGTCGAATATTGAATATCATAAGTTATCGGGACTGATGCAACCGTTGAGTATTCCTGAGTGGAAGTGGGACAACATTTCCATGGATTTTGTGACGAGTTTGCCTAAGACTTTTAAAGGGAATGATTCAGTTTAGCTGATAATGGATATATTTACTAAAATCAACTCATTTCATCCTGATTAAGATCAGTTATTCATTGTAGAAGTTGGCTGAAGTGTATATTGATAAGGTTGTAAGCTTGCATGGTATTCCTTCGAGTATTATGTCTGATAGAGATCCGAGATTCACATCTAGGTTCTTGGGGAGTTTGCACGAAGCCATGGGTACTAAGCTGAAGTTGAGTTCTACTTACCATAAGCAGACGGTCAGACAAAGAGGATTATCTAGTCTTTGGAGGATTTGCTGAGAGCTTGTGTTTTGGAGCAGGGAGGTAACTAGGACAGTTACTTATCATTAGTTAAGTTCACTTACAACAACAATTTTCATTATAGTATTGGAATGGCATTTTTTGAGGCGTTTTATGGTAGAAGGTATATGACACTTTTGTGTTAGTATGATTCTGGTGAAAGTGTTGTGCTTGGACCTGAGATTATTCACCAGACTACCGAGAAGATCAAAATGATCCAATACAAAATGAAAGTTTCGCATAGTCACCATAAGAGTTATCACGATAAGAGAAGGAAAGCACTTGAGTTCCAAGAGGGAGATCATGTGTTTTTTAGAGTTACTCTGGTAACGTGTGTTGGTCAAGCTTTGAAGTCTCAAAAGCTCACGCCGCATTTTATTGGTCCTTAACATATTATGAAGCGAGTGGAAGAAGTGGCCTACATAATTGCTTTACCATAATTTCTTTCGAATTTTCATGATGTCTTTCATGTGTCTCAGTTGAAGAAGTATATTCCTGATTCGTCTCATGTGATTCAAGTGGACAATGTGCAGTTAGAGAGAACTTAGTCGTTGAGCCATCTCCCTTAAGAGTAGAGGGTCGCGAAGTGAAGCACTTGATAAGCAAGGAGATTGCAGTGGTGAAGGTGGTGTGGGAAGGACCTGCTGGAGGAAGCATGACGTAGGAGCTGGAGAGTCGGATGAGGGAATCTTATTCGGAGCTGTTTAGTTCAGGTGATTTTCAAGGGCAAAAATTCTATAAGTCGGAGAGAGTTGTAACACCCCATTTTCTTCAAATTATTTATTTTATTTTATTTGTGCTTTATTTAATTAATTAAATGAATCTTGTATGCATTGGATTGATAATTTGATGTTTTGGCATGTTTGTGCTATATTGGGGTTGGCAGAAAATTGTTAGTTATTTAATTAAATAATTAAATAATTAAATAATATTAAAATTAGATATAAAATAGGGGTTTTGGTGGATAATATAATTATGAGAAAAATAGGGTAAGTGGTGAGAAATTCTAATAAGTTGGGCCAAGGTGTAATTAGTAAAAAGGTTAAATTAGGTTTTAATAAAATGGGATTAGAAAAATCTAAGAGTGTTAGTACGTATGTTTTTGGGAGAAGAGGCGAGAGAGACAACCTAGAGCTTGAAGAAGAGGAAGAGACCACCATTGTTGTAGAGCTGAGAGTTGCTGCTGAAAATTCAAGGTAAGGGGAAATTACTCTAAATATGGTGTTAATTGCACGAGGGGTAGGGAGAAATCCTTAATCTCCATTAGGTTTTTATCCTTTTGATCATGGTTGACGTGTGTGATGTTCTTAATAATGAAATTGTGATGAATCTATTTTGATTGATACTTTTTACATGAAATTCGTGTATTGTGTTATGCTGAATTTGTACGAGATGAATGAATATGTACATTGTTATTGTCATTGAGGTGTTGTTGATTTCATGAGAATAATTTTGAATCATGATTAATTGGTGAAAATAGATGTTAGTATGTGAGAAATTATCATGTTTTACGTGATATAATTGATGTATGAATTATTCGGAGCGTTTGACTTTTTACAGAATTAAAATTGGAGGTCCGGAAGGCCCCCAATGGTGAAAATTTTAACAGAAAAATGTTGCAGACTGATTTGATTCAAATCATAGCCTTCTGGGTATCCCTTGCCTGGTTTGATTCGAATAAGAATTTACACTTGATTCGAATCATAAAAGGCAAATTGAGCCAAAATACTATTTTTATCATAACTTTAGTTTCGCAAATTCAAATGAGGTGTGATTCGAAGCGTTGGAAAGATAACGCGTATGGCTACCCCATAGTGACGTATTAACAGGATATACGGGTACTGGAATTTATGAAAATTAATCGTTTACTTGTTACATAATAGGTGACGGTAGCGAGTGAATAATTAATTGTGTAAATTAATGAATTAATGATGAAGTGATGTTAAGATGATTTAACATGATTGAGTATTGTATAAAAGTTTATTTGATATATTATGATGTAAAATGAAAGTATAGTTATGTGAATTGTTGTAAATACTTGTTGATGTAAAGCGACGTTGTGCATATGAGTTGTTTGGGTGTTGTTGAGTACTTGTTGTATGAATTTGTGTAATTGAAATGTATGGAAGTTGATGTTTCGTCTTTAGGCTACCCTTGCATTCTTTTGCACCATTATATATTTTGAGCACATTCTCGCCCTTTTGTTTTGTTGTGGTGTTCTGTGATCCTTCTTGGGGTACAAAAAAACAGGTAGATGAGTAGCTATTTTAGATCTAAAGGATGATGTTAAGGATATTCTTGTTTTCCAGTTTTTATGCATCTTTAGATTATCGTTGCTCTGATTTATAACACCGGGCGGGCTAATGCTATATTTGGATATTATTGCGAGATTAAATGTTATAACTCTTGTTTTAAGTTGCTTTGATGTTGAAGGCCTATTGTCCTTATTTTAGTTTAATTTTGAATAAAAGTTATTTTGTTGTTTTGATGAATGATTCCGTTGCGATGAGTCTAAGTGAACGCGAGCATGTGACGACAGTGATTTTAAATTAAATGTTTTATGTTAGTAAGTGTTAGAAAATGGTTGTGGAGTTTGCATGACATCCTAAGTAAAATAATCGTTTATAATTGTTTTATTTATTATTATTTCAAGAGGGAGTTTTAGGTTGTTACACTATAGGCCACCCAGGGGAGGTGACGACAACGCGTCTCCCCATGGGGGTATCACCTCGCCCCAAGTTTTCCTATCGCCTAATCGTTGGAAACATGAAATAAGACGTTCCTTGAGCAGAGAGAAGTCAGTGTAATTAACTAACTCACGCCCTCTTGAAAATAAGGATTAAATGGTCCATCACTGACTAGGTGGGCGACGACCATTTCCAAGAAAATCTTAGGCCCACGAGGCCTCTATATATACCTTTCCTCAAGGGGAGGAAATGGATATATCTTAAGTCATGTAGATCACCCCCTCATATAATCTACGCACATTATTATGTGGCAATGTATATCGTCTCACGTGAGTAGGTCCTTAAGACCACCACAAATCATTATCGTACAAAGCTTCTCATCATCGTGGGCAAACCCTAATTATCGTTATTTGTCATAGACCTACAAAGACCTCTGAATTCCCCTGCCCTTGCAAAAGGAACACACATCTATATTTTTTTAATGATAGTTGCATATCTCTTAAAGTGACATGTAATCATGTATCTAACATGTATTTTGTGATACATACTTCGTAAACGTGATACTTATTTTAAGTTTTCATATTAAATAAAATCTTATAATATCAGGTTCCTTTTCATTTGTGAATCAATATAAGGTTCATGCTTAAATGCACTTTTGGCCCCCCCATAGTTTGGACGTTTTAAGCAATTGGTCCCTATTACAAAACATACGATTTTGGCCCCTTAATTTTTATGGCCTTTGGATTTTTGTGGCCCTCCTCCACTTTTGCAGACGTGACATTGATGATTGGGATACACAAATATTTTTTAATTAGGTGACAATGATGACTAGGATATTTTAATATTTTTAAAACTAATTTAATATTTTTAATATTTTTTAAAGAATTAATTATTTAATAATTATTTATTTTAATTATATTTATTTATCATTTAGAAATATTTTTTATATTAATTAATTTAAATTTTAAAAGACTTTAAAATTGAGATTTTGGCCCAAACCTTTCAATCCACAACAAAACAACACAAGTAGTTTATGTGAAATATATAAGACTAATAGTATTCAAGCATAAAACAATGTGGGACTCTTCAATGAGTTACAACAACACTACATACATTTACTCTTACACATGCACAAACTCCACATTCTTCAACAAATAATAACTTGCAATTCATGGTATAGTCTCACACTTTTTGTGTTTTTTTTTTTTTTTTACTTCAAACAAGACAAGTACTCATTCATTTCCACTTACTTCAAACAAGACAAGTACTCATTCATTTCCACAAATTTAATCACAGCTGATACTGTAACCAGATTACACCATCCATCTTGATTATCGTTTATTATAGTTAATTTTCTCAATCATTTCCATTACTATCCACAATTCTTCAATCTGAAACTAAATTAACAGTGCACAATCACACTATTAATTTAGTTAAAAAATATTATTAATATTAATTTAGTTAAAAAACATTATTAAATATTAGTTTAGTTAAAAACATATTAATTAAAAAATTATCCTAGTCATCTTTATTAGCTAATTAAAAATATTTTTTTATCCTATTTATTACTGTCATGTATACAAAAATGGAGGGCGATCACAAAAATCTAAAGGTCATTAAAATTAAGAGATTAAAATGGTTGATTTTGTAATAGAGAATCAATTATTTAAAACGTTCGTACATTTAAACCTAGGGTTTATAATATCAAATTTCTTTTCATTTGTAAATCAATATAAGGTTTAAAAAACGTGAGATTATTTTTATACCTATTATATACTTTTTCTTTTTTATAGTAATCATATATGTGACATGTGGTAGTGCATTTTTCTTGTATTCACTCATCAAAACCTATTTTAAGTTTTCATATTAAATAAAATATTGTGATTTTAATATCAGATTTATGTTAATTTCTTAATCAGTTATAAGGTAAAAAAGTTGAGATTGTTTTTATAACTCTATTATGTTTTTTATGTATAACGTACCTTTTTTGTTTTGTGACAATGTATATATTCTATTTGTGACATATGATCGTGTATCTAGCTTATATTGTGACACCCACCCTGTACATGTGATATTTAGTTTAAGTTTTCATATTAAATAAAATCTTATAATATCTGATTTCCTTAAATTTCTTAATCAATAATAAGGTAAAAGTGTGATAATTTTATATAAATGCATAGGGAATTTCTCAATACACCACCCAAGTTTCTTAGGCATCATGTGAAATTTCATTTTTGTCCCTAGATTCTGGATTTGCACATCCGGACGCACCAAATTTTTAAAAAACGCTGATATGTTCCGGATGTGCACATCCGGAAGAATTTCTGATTTGCAAATCCGGAAAAAATCAAAAAAAAATTTCATAAAATCATTTACTTCTAAATATAATTAAATCCAATATAATTAAAATCCAACATAATTAAACTTAATATGATTTTTTCAATATAATTAAATCCAATATAATTAAAATCTATATTAATTAAAATTAATATGATATTTAATATGATTAATTTTTTTCAATATAATTAATAGGATTAATATGGTATTTAATTCTAAATTATTTTTTTATATTGAAAAAATTAATTTAATTATATTGGATTTAAAATTATATGGTATTTACTTCTAAAATTGGATTTAATTATATTGGTATTTAAAATTATATGGTATTTACTTCTAAATTATATGGTATTTACTTCTAAATTATAATTAAAATTATATGGTATTTACTTCTAAAATTAATTTAATTATAATGGATTTAATTATATTGAAAAAATCATATTAATTTTAATCATATTAATTTTAATTATATTGGATTTAATTATATTGAAAAAATCATATTAAGTTTAATTATGTTGGATTTTAATTATATTGGATTTAATTATATTTAGAAGAAAATGATTTTATGGATTTTTTTTGATTTTTTTCGGATTTGCAAATCAGGAATTCTTCCGGATGTGCACATCCGGAACATATCAGTGTTTTTTAAAAATTTGGTGCGTCCGGATGTGCAAATCCGAAATCTGGGGGCAAAAATGAAATTTCACATGGTGCCTAAGAAACTTGGATGGTGTATTGAGAAATTCCCAATGCATATTATACTTTTTTGGGTTAATACCTATTTTCCCCCCTGCCATATGGGCGTGTTTTGAAAAACCCCTCTGCGAAAAAAAAAGTTGTAAGACTGACCTTAACAAATTTTAAAAGTTTTGATTTAAACCTTTATCAGGCCACATCATCAAAAATGCTTATGTGGCAATCATTTATTTAATTTTTTAATGAAAAGAAATTCCACATCATTAATAGGCTTTGTGAAATGACTCTTATACCCCCACTTTTTAATTTTTTTTATTTAGTTTTTCTTTTATTTAATTTTTTTAGATTTTATTTAATTTATAATTTTTTTTATTTAATTTTTTCTTTAATTATTTTTCGTATTAATTTTATTTATTTAAATTGTTATTTTAAATTATCAAAATATTAGTCTTGGGCCTAAGCCCATTTTAATTTCAACACAAACACACATACAACAAGTCCATTTCCAATTCATAAATGTATGTGAATGATTGGTATATAAACACTTGTTTAGCTTATATACCAACCGATGTGGGACTTTGTTTTCCCACCGTCCTCCATTACCTTCAACACACAACATCATCCTGGCTCATCCTTTTTCTCTCCATACAGCCAACATAACCCTCATGACATCTACACACGTACACACTCGCAGAACCTCATGAACAAAAGGACTCAACCAATGTTCATCTTCCCACCCGCTCACCATATTTTCTCCATCACCAACTGTTCATCTTGTTCCTCTCATCCGTTTTTTCCCTCTTTCATAGATAACAACCGCCTGCACTTTATCTGGTCTCATCACCACACCAAAACAAACCGAAAACCACTCTTCATCATCCTTTCATACCACCATCTTCAAACTTAACCATAACTAAACATCTTACTCCATCCGCGAGTCAACCTACAACCACCTTCGAAACACCTTCCAATCACCATGTACCACAAACACGGCAAAACAGAGAAGGAGAATCGGAGGTAGAGAGATTTTGGAATTTGAAAACAGAAAAGCAAGGATTCAAATGATGGAATGGAGTAAGCTTTGCTTGCTGAACTGAATGCTTTGGAGAATGCATATCTACTTGTGGCAGCTTGCTTGCAGGTATTTCTCAGAGAGCTTCCCAGTTTGATGCACAGTTTGAGTGTTATGAAATTGTTTTGTAGTGTAGAGGGTAGGGATAGGTTGGCCTCGATAGGGCATGTGTCCTTTTCGTTGTATTGTTTTTTGAGTCAGGTTGCGATGGAAGAAGATGTTAAATCTACTACGCCTGTGATGCTTTTAGAGAGGTTAGGAGAATGTGCGGTGAGTGGTTGGCAGAAGCAACTTGCTTATCACCAATTAGGTGTTGTGATGCTTGAGAGAAAAGAATACAAAGATGCACAACATTGGTTTGAGGCTGCTCTTAAGGAAGGACATATTTATTCTTCAGTGGGCGTTGCAAGAGCCCAATATAAACGTGGGCACACATATGCCGCATACAAAATGATAAACTCCCTTATTTCTGATCATAAACCTGTTGGTTGGATGTATCAGGAAAGGTCTTTGTATTGTATTGGGAAGGAAAAGAGTATGGACTTGGTCTCTGCAACTGAATTAGATCCAACTCTTTCTTTTCCATACAAACACCGGGCTGTTTTTATGGTGGAGGAGAATAACATTGGAGGTGCCATTTCTGAAATCAATAAAATAATTGGTTTCAAAATTTCTCCTGACTACCTTGAATTGAGAGCTTGGTTCTTGATTGTCGTGAAGGATTATGAAGGAGCTCTCAGGGATTATGAAGGAGCTTGTTTCAACATTAACACTATGCTTTGTGAGTTATGGTGTCCCACATCGGTTGGTATATAAGCTAAACAAGTGTTTATATACCAATCATTCACATACATTTATGAATTGGAAATGGACTTGTTGTATGTGTGTTTGTGTTGAAATTAAAATGGGCTTAGGCCCAAGACTAATATTTTGATAATTTAAAATAATAATTTAAATAAATAAAATTAATACGAAAAATAATTAAAGAAAAAATTAAATAAAAAAAATTATAAATTAAATAAAATCTAAAAAAATTAAATAAAAGAAAAACTAAATAAAAAAAATTAAAAAGTGGGGGTATAAGAGTCATTTCACAAAGCCTATTAATGATGTGGAATTTCTTTTCATTAAAAAATTAAATAAATTATTGCCACATAAGCATCTTTGATGATGTGGCCTGATAAATGTTTAAATCAAAACTTTTAAAATTTGTTAAGGTCAGTCTTGCAACTTTTTTTTTCGCAGGGGGGTTTTTCAAAACACGCTCATATGGCAGGGGAGAAAATAGGTATTAACCCTATTTTTTTTATTCGGATTTCCTTTTCCTAAATTTCTCAACTTTTTGTTATTGTGTCATACTCATATGCATGCTTTCTAATTTCTATCATAATCTGCAATACTGTAAGCTTTTCTATTAAAAACAAATCTATTCAACTTTATATATTTTTCTTTGTTTTTACTTTATCATTTGTAAGGCTTTTTTCCGACTCTTGATTTCAAATAATTGAGGCAAACTTTCTTTACCACTCGTAAAATCTAATTGAAATACTTTTATTACTTATTTCTTAACAATGATAACACATTTAATAATACTTTTTTAAATATTAAAATATTTAAAAAATTGTATTTTATTCGTGTTTTCCGTTTAAATTTGTCATCAAAATATCTATTATCGTCATATAGCGTTGTTTTAAATCTTATTTCTTAAAGAACATGGTTTTTTTTTCTTGATAGAATAAAACAATATTTGTTTTACCCTTCAGAATAGCTCTTCTTCATGATCCGGGACAACGGTGGAGATGGATGGACAAGAGTTAGAACTAAAACCGATCATGATCGAAAAAGACGTGCCTTAGGAGACACGGCAGGTCATGGTAATATGGAGGAAAGGGGGTCCACTTCAACCTTCTTTATCACCGAGTTTGCTGAGAGGTGGAAGGCAAGAGATCTCTATTCTGAGCTGGCGAAGATGGGAGATATTGACGAGGTCGTCATTCCTCCAAGAAGAGATCGCAGGGGTAGACGTTATGCTTTTGCCAGGTTCTTCAATGTTAGAGATGTCAGAAACTTTGCTACCAAGCTTGATAATATTTTCCTCGACGGTAGAAAACTTTTTGCTAATGTGCCCAGATTCTCAAGGGGTGAGAAACCTGTGTTCAGAAAGCCAGTCCAGGACGTAAGGGATGTGGGGACGAATGTAACTAGGAGAAGACCTTTAGCAGGCAACTCTTTTAGCATCCTTGGAGATCGCTCGTATGCTGAGGTTACCTTAACCAAGAAGGGTGCCCCTGCTAGCAGCCATGTTTTGTCCTTCAAAGTCGAGGAAGAAGATCTTGCTCGATTCTCAAAGGCCTTCGTGGGGGAAGTTCTGCATCCGGGAGCAGCATATAGTATGAAGGACTTATTTCACTCTGAAGGTTTTTTCACTATTAGGGTTACCCCCTTGGGTGCAAATCTCTGTCTTTTAGAAGATTTGATTGAAGGTGAGGTTGAATCATTGTTAAGAGATAACAAGGAATGGACAGATAAGAGCTTCAAAGAAGTCAGGAAATGGAAGTCTGAGGTTGTAGATAAGGAGAGGTTGACATGGATATGTTGTTCAGGTATCCCATGCCATTCGTGGGGCGAATCTTTTTTCAAGTTTTTGGCTGATAAGTTTGGCCACTATATCAGATGCGAAGAACAAGCAAGACTTAATACAAGGATGGATATCGCTAGAATCTTGATTCGAACTTCGTGCAGCTTGTCTATCAATGAGGTTTTTTGTGTGTCCATCAATGGACATCCCTTTAGGATCGTTGTGAAGGGAGACATGCAAGGTTCCTCAGACTCTTTTCATCTCAATGGCGGCCGGAGGAACTCCGTTCCGGCTAGTAGTGAAGATGACTACTCACCGGAGCTTTCATCGGGTGTGGGAGACCAAGGGTTTCCGTTGACCATTGACTCTGATGACGAGGAGTTTGAAGTTGTCGAGGAGACAGACGGGGGGACCCAGTAAAGGATATTTTTGACAAGGTTGAAGGGTCTTTTTGTTCTTGTCAGAAGGATAAGGCAAAGTGTCTTACATGTTTTAAGAAACCTAGGTTTTCCTCAGATCCAAGACGTCTACAGCTAGAGGACAAGGTTCTGATCCCTACGCATGATAACGCTGCAGCTCCTATGTCTATAGATGCCACGTCCCAGATGGATAATTTACGCACAAAGGTTGGTGGGACCAGTAAGCGAAATTGTGGATCCTATGGTGCTAGTTCTGGCCCATTATCCTTTGATGGGGCCTGCAAGAGAGTTTATGAGAAGAGGATCAACCATTCTAAATCAAAGCCAAAAAGTCATTGTTTAGTGGATAAGGGGCTGGACTTTGGTCCCTCTTATTTCGCGTGTCTCATCAAGAGATGAGCTTCCTCTGATTCGATCTCATCGTCATCTTTTCCTAAAGAAACTAACAAAGTAGTTGTCCTAAAGGTTAACGTCATGCAAGCCCTTTCTCTCACCGATTCTGAAATTCAATGTGGCAATAGGAGATTTCTCAACAATGAAGTTTCGAAGCATGTTGGGATGTGGAACACGATTAGTGATTTGGGTTTGGTCAGTAATAAAAAGAAGGAAGTTATGGTCAAAGAACTGGAGGCTTTGGAGACAAGAGATAAGTGCGGCTCAGTTGCTAAGAAGACGGGTTTCCGTTTGTTCCTATGAATATTCTTTCTTTCAATATTCGTGGAGGAGGGTTTAGAACCAAAAGGAAAAGAATTAGCTTTATTATTCAGTCTGGTAAAGTTGATCTCTGTTTTCTTCAAGAAACCAAGTTACCCTGTTTCGATGATCGCCTTGCAAAGGAGTTCTGGGGAGATGATGGTGCTGAGTGGACAGCTTGTCACTCTCATGGTGCGTCAGGGGGTTTGGTAATTTTATGGAAGAAGAACTTCCTGGGTCTGAATTTCAGCTTCAGAGGGAAGGGTTTCGTTGGAATTAATGCAGATTGGAAGGGTAAAACATACAATTTCATCAACATTTACGCGCCTTGTAACACTAACCTCATGAGAGCTTTGTGGAATAATCTTCTTGATCAGAGAATGATTAGAAGCGACGAGCTTTGGTGTATAGGTGGTGACTTCAACGCGGTTTGTTGTGGGGAGGAAAGAATTGGAGTCTCGAGGTATGTCTCTCCTACTGATATGAATGACTTTGGCAAGTTCTTAGATGAGGTGGACTTGGTGGATTTACCTTGCTCTGGGGGGAAATTCACTTGGTTCAGTGGTAGCGGCACGGCTATGAGTCGTCTCGACAGATTTATCCTCTCTGACGTCCTGATCGATGAGTGGAAATTAATGGATCAACGAATTGGGCAACGGGACGTCTCGGATCATTGTCCCCTTTGGTTGCGGCCGAATCTCTCTAATTGGGGGCCCAAACCCTTCAGGTTTTTAAATGTTTGGTTTAGTCACTCCGATTGCATCAATTTCATTAGAAGAGAATGGGGTTATATCACTGTTCAGGGAAGAGGCGATTTCATCCTGTGTGAAAAAATGAAGATTTTGAAATAGTTATTGAAGAGATGGAACAGGGAAGTGTTTAGCTGGATTGATCTTCAGGTTCAGAGTAAGGTGAATCAACTTAATAATATGGATAAATTTCTGGTGGATAATATAGGTGCTGCCAATGACGATATGGTGCAGGATAGAGCCAGAGTTTATAGTGATCTTTGGCACAATCTTGAGAATAAGGAGGCTTTACTTAGATAGAAATCGAGACAAATGTGGCTCAATGAAGGGGATCAAAATACTCGTTTCTTTCATCATGCGGTCAAAACCAGGCAGCACAACAACTCCCTCTCTTGCCTGTTTCACGACAACGTCTTGGTTGAAGACGTGGATGGTATAAAGTCTATGATACTTGAACACTTCACTTCTCTTTACTCTGAACCTGATTTTGACAGGCATGTCCCTGCCGGAATCAATTTCAATTCTCTGAGCACGGCGGACAGTGCTAGCCTGAAGGCTCTTTTCTCTGCTGAAGAAGTTAAGGACGCGGTCTGGTCCTGTGATGGCAACAAGAGTGCTGGCCTGGACCGTTACACCCTCGATTTCTTCAAGAAGGGCTAGGAGTTTTTAAGTTACGATGTCACCCGTTTTGTTAACGATTTCCACAAGAAAGCTAAGTTGACCAAGGCTTGCACAGCCTCCTTTCTGGTGCTGATTCCGAAGATAGCGAACCCTCAAAATCTGGCGGATTTTAGACCGATATGTTTGGTGAATAGCTTGTATAAAATCATTGCAAATTACTGGCCAATCGTCTTAAGCAGGTGATTGATAAGCTTATCTCTCCCAACCAATCGGCTTTCATTGAAGGGCGTAATATCTCTGATGGAATTCTTATGGCTAACAAAGTTTTAGACCTGGCTAAGTGCGATAGAAGGAGTTGTCTTTTGCTGAAGGTGGACTATGAGAAAGCGTACGACACTCTCATCTGGAAATACCTTCGTCATATGTTGCAGTCTATGGGCTTTGGCACAAGATGGCTGAGTTGGATGGATTGCTATATTTTTAACAGTTCAATGTCAGTCTTGGTCAATGGTGGAACTACGAGTGATTTCCCTGTTCGCAGAGGGCAGAGACAGGGGGATCCGTTGTCCCCGTTTCTGTTTCTTCTTGCCATGGAAGGTTTAACGGCTCTGGTGTATAAGGCTGTCCAGCTGAACATCTTTAAAGGTTTCCAATTTTTTGCAGACGGTTCAGTGGAAGTTCTTCAATTCGCTGATGATACAATCTTAATTGGGGAAGGAACTGTGGATAACCTCCGGTTTATGAAAGCCATTATGAGAGGTTTCGAGTTAATGTCGGGTCTCAAAGTGAATTTCAACAAGAGGAAGCTGTATGGGGTGAACATTGCAGACGGTTTCCTTGAGGCAGCGTCTTCCTTCCTTGCCTGCAAAGTAGATCGATTATCGTTTAAATTTCTGGGCGTGCTTATTGGCCACAGTCCTAGGAAGAGAGTCTTGTGGAATAATATCCTGGACACTATGCGCAAGAAGTTGGCTGGTTGGAGGGGGCGTCATCTCTCTTTCGCGGGGAGAGTTGTAATGATAAATTCTGTCCTCAACGCCCTGCCTATTTACACCCTGTCTTTCTACAAAGCTCCGGCTGCAGTTATAAGGGAGATTCGTAGCATCCAATGCAGATTTCTATGGAATGGTTGTGACGAAAAAAGGCCCATTTATTGGGTCAGCTGGAATGATATTTGCAAACCGCAAAACAAGGGGGGCCTCGGAGTTAAAGATGTTGAAGCTTTTAATAGATGTTTACTTCTCAAATGGAAGTGGAGAATCCTCAATGATAGGCACACGATTTGGAAAAATCTGCTTAGATTCCGCTACAGTAATGTTGAAGCCAAGGTCACAATTGGAGGGGCTGAGATGATTAGTAATAAGGACTCTATTTGGTGGAAAAACATCATCCTTAACGAGATTTCGACGCAACAGGATTTGGTTTTCTCTAACCTCTTTTCTTGCAGGATTGGCACGGGATCCACTGCTTCTTTTTGGTTCACGAATTGGTTGGCTGACCAAGCGTTAAAGGGCGCTTTTCCTCATCTGTTTGAAGTTGCCAGTTCACATAATCTGCTTGTGAAGGATGCTGGTACTAGAACTAACGATATCTGGTCTTGGAACTACATGGCCATCATTAATGGTTGGGAGAATTTGGATGAAGATATTAAACGAGATTTCATGGAGATGCTCTCAGGTTTTGAATTTCAGCAGGGGGGTTGACGACGACTTTCGTTGGAAGCTCAATGCGGATGGCATTTTTTCGGTCAAGTCTTGCTATTTGGCGCTGATGGAAGACATCATCCCTTCCTGGACCGATTCTGACAGGAAAGCGCAGAAATTATTATGGAAGTTAGCAGCGCCCTCTAAAGCTTTGTTTTTCGGTTGGAGATTGATCATTAATAGGCTGCCGACCAAAGACCTTTTAATCAGAAGGGGGATTTTGAATGCGAATATTGACGCTGCCTGCGGCCTTTGCTTTCACCTTGAGGAAAACATGCCTCATCTGTTTTTTGAGTGCAGTAGAACTGTTAACGTGTGGAGGAAGGTCTTGGATTGGTTAGGTGCTGATATAAATCTTTTGGTGCAGGAATTATCTCTCTTTCCTTGGAATGCTCACCAGCTCAATAATTTGGCAGATACGAATGCGGTGGGAACTATTTGGTTAGCCACGGTGTGGAGCATCTGGTCTATGCGCAACGACATCCTTTTCAATGATGCGGTTTTTAGTTTCGTTAACATTATGTCGGTGATTGTGTTTAGATCTTGGGTGTGGTCGGGTTTAAAGCGTAAGCAACCTGGTTGTATCAATTTTGTAGATTGGCATACTAATCCTACCCTTTGCGGTAGGCATTAGCTGTTTCTTTTTCCTTGTATTTTGGAGTATTTCTCCTACTCTTTAATGCAATTCACTTATTAAAAAAAAATTGTATGAATTTAATTCAACTACACCTTTTTACACCTAAAAATAAATAATATTGTTCTGGACTGGGCCAACGCCTGCCCTACTGTCGGGCAGGCCCAAACCCAATTACCAGCAAAGGCCCAACGAGGTCCAACATCGCCTCCGCGTCGGGAACGTACCAATCCCCTTGGACGTCGGGCACGCGAGGCAGCAACTATCGAGCAGAGGCATATAGCCCGCAGGCGCACCTCTCCCCGACGCCCACGTGCTCCTTCCCGCGAGGACGCGTTCTCTTGTAACTTCCCACTGTCGAAGGAATCGGTCTGCCATACTTTCGGAGATTTAGGGACCGTTACACCAGAGCAAAGACCACGTGTTGGTCTTCACTACACCACGTAAGCCCTGACAGTTACTTGGATTGGGCCTTGCAATCCAGCCTAGTGTGAGTAACCGTTGGCCCCGCGCTGGGGGCTCTCTATAAATACCCTCTCACTTTAGAGGGTCAAGTTACAAAACATTCTAACTCTCACATATATTCTTTGTATTTGCTTTTCTCTGACCTTACCTGACTTGAGCGTCGGAGTACCTTGCAGGTACACCCCCCGCCGTATCATCATCACCGGAGCTGAAGACCATACGACGTTGCTGGCCATTGTCTAACCGTCTGATCCAGGTACGATCAAATATATTTATTGAAATCCGTAAATAATGGATTTTTTTTGCTTTGCGCACTCTGGTTCCCGGGGAAAAGGGCCCTAATAATCCAGAGCTCATGCCTATCAAGAATAGAACTCGGTATTCCCCGAACCTTTGTCCCTTAGCAGGAGCCCGTTTACCACTTGAGCTCAAATACTTAGTTGGTAAATAATGGATTTTACTTAAAGCGATATTGGACCTGTTTGGTTTGACTTTTTTTAAAAATGACTTTTTTTTATAGTGTAATCAAATTTTGTATAAAAAAAATTACAATTTGTTCTTATAAAAACTTCAAATAAAAATTTAGTTTGGATAGTTATTTTTAAAATGTTATTTTAGATATTTTTATTTTATTAAAAAAAATTGGATATCAAAATTTCAAAAAATTATTTAATTTTGAAGCTATTTCAATTAGTTTTTCATAAAAAATATTTTTGAGATACAATTTTTTTAAAAAATTGCGATTTAGACTATATTTTGATCTTCAATAATGTATATTTATGTTGTAAGATATCAAAATTAGTCTTTCAATTAAAAAAACACTAATATAAAAAAGTTAAATACACAACACTCCTATAATATTAGCGAATTTCACTTTAATCCCGTAAAAAAAAAAAATTTTAAATCCTCATAATACTCTCAGATTTTGAACTTTTTTTATTTTTTTATTTAATTTTAAATTACACATGGATTAGTTTTTTATTATTTTTTATAAGAATATATGTTAATTAATAATTTTTCATTTTGTTTTTAAATTAAGAATTTAAATAAACAAGTTTTTATAATAAATACATTGGACTTCAATCTCAACTTGGTTTCTATTTTATAGTACAAATAGGTGTTTGCTTTATAAACACTAATCTTGTGTTTATATAGAATGATGTGAGACTCTATGCATATACTAGAATGTGGTTGCTTACAATAATTTGATTGACGGGTTATGTAAGAATGGGAGGTTATAAGAAGCTTTTAGGTTAAAAGATAAGATGGTTGAAAACATTTGGAGGCAATTGAGTTTTGGTTTAGACAAGTTGATAAAGGGATTGCAGCAAATACAACAACCACAAATGGGTTTCTCCATGGACTTTGTGTAAGGGGGAACATGGATTAAGTCTTTGCAGTACTCAAAGAAATGATAGGGGAAAGGTTTGGTACTGTATGGGATTTCATACAACACACTTATATTTGGCTGTTGTAAATTAGGTAAAATTGAGAAAGCTTTCAAGCTGAAGGAAGAGATGGTGAAGCAAGGATTCAAACCAGATAATTATACCTACAATTTCCTAATGAAAGGGTTAGCTGATAAGGGTAAAATAGATGATGTTGATAGGGTTTTACATGAAGCTGTAGAAAATGGCGTGGTTCCAAATATCTATACATATGCACTAATGTTGGAAGGATATTGTAATGCTGATAGAATTGATAATGTTGTGAGCTTTTTCAACAAGTTAGTTTATAAGGAAGTAGAACTTAGTTCTGTTGTTTATAACATACATATTGCAGCTCATTGTAAAGCTGGGAATTTTATGGAAGCCTTCAAACTCTGCGATATTATGAAAAGTACATTTTTCCTACGATTATCACATATTCTTCTATAATACATGGAATGTGTCGTAGTGGTCGTGTTGAGGAAGCAAAGGAAATTTTTGAAAAGACAAGAAAAGAAGGATTGGTGCAAAATGTCTTTTGTTACACTGCTTTAATTGGTGGTTACTGTAAGTTAGGTCAGATGGATGAAGTGCAGAACGTCTTACTGGAAATGACTTCAAAATGTATACATATTTATAAAATTACCTACACTATTATGATTGGTGGTTATTGTAAATTAGGAAATACGACAGAAGCCATTAAGATTTCAAATGAGATGATAACAAATGGAATATCATCGAATACTGTTACTTATAATGTATTGCAAAAAGGATGTTATAAGAAAAAGGAGAAGCTCATATTCTTTGAAAGATGAAGATTTCATATGCTTGATTTGAAGCTCATATTCTTTGAAAGATGAAGATTTCATATCCTTTAAGGGTACGCCTTTCAAAGAAAACATCATAATCCTCACCGTGAACTGCATGTGATTACACTGGAGGGACTTGGAAGCTGCAGGCATGAACGTGAATCATAAAAAAAATTGATACAGAAAAGATCGGGTGTTATTGTTACAACATCAAATCCTTCTAATATGTAATATATATTTCACAATCGAAATAATGAGCATGACCCATTTGTAAATCAACATTCTACTGAGGGAGAGAACCCGGATTCGATCCCTTTGCTAAACAATTTTTGTTTTACAAATTTTCTAAAAAAATAATATATAGTAATATATATTTAATAATATATATTTAATAAATTTTAATATATAATTAATAATATATAATTAAAAAAAGTAAAAGAGAAGATTAAAAAAATAAATGAAAAAATATAAAAAATAAAAAAGTAACCCACGTGGAATTTAAAATTAAATAAAAAATAAAAAATGTCATGTGGACTGTCACGCTGGCAAAATGAGAGAATCTTTGCTACGATCTGACAATCGGGAACCTATCTGGCGGAATCTGGATATTATGATGGAGTTTTAAAAAAAAAAACTTTTACAGGGATTAAAGCGAAACTCGCTAATATTACGGGAAGTTGTGTATTTAACTCTAAAAAAAACTTATAATATTTTGAAAAACGATTTTACAAAATTCATTTTTGAAAATACAAAGAAAAAATCAATATTTTAAAAGCTGTAACAATGAGACTCATTCTCTTAGTCTGGAAGAGGTTAGAAGAAGGCTACTAAAACAATGTAAAATCGTTTTTATGTATACTAAAACTCATAAATGGCTTGAGATTGTTAAAATCAATCAAGATTTAGGAAAATTTGATAAATATTTGACAGCGCACCATATTTATGAGTTTGAATACCATTTTTCTTCCGCTATGTTGTATTTATAGTTTATTTTGGTCTCATAATTGTAAAGGTATAATTTGTGTCATCAATTTTTTAAAACGTATTTTTTTTTTTAGAATGGAGTGGGGGAAGGCCCAAAGAAGGGGTTTAGACATATTCAAAGTGCTAGATGGGATTCATTTCCGAGACAAGATAAAGAGAGTTTGGCTAAAGGTATGGCTAAGGAAGATAATTTGCAATAGTTATATTTCTCAGAGATTCCAGACAATACTAGGGCGGAGGATATTTTCAACCTTTTTGTGAAGTATGGCAAGGTCATCGAGGTCGTTATTCCTCCTAAAAGAAACAAATATGGGAAACGTTTTGGTTTTGCCAGATTTAGAGATGTTGGGAATGCGGTGGAGACCAAGGTGCTGGGAGTGAAGTTGGATAACATCTTTATCAACAACCGGAAAATCTATGCCAATGTGCCAAGGTTTAACAGGGGCCGGGATTCTAATCAGGTTGTTAACGGAGACACCAACAATCGGAGGGTTGCTGCCAATAAAAGTGTGTCTTTCCGAAGTAGAGAAGTCAGAAATTTGGGTATTCATAGAGAGGGGAATATAAAGGGATTGCAGAGAGACAAGTCTTTTCCGGATGTTGTGGCTAACAGAATTCAGCAGAAAGGAGGAGCTAAGAAGAAAGCTTTTCTGAATTTTCAACTTGAAGATGATTTATTGAGCCGTTTTAACAAAGCATTTGTGAGAGTTGTTTGGAATCCTGACATGACTTATAACATTCAAAACAGTTTCGAAATTGAAGGATATTTTTCGATTAAAGTTACCCCCTTGGGGGCTAACTTATGCTTACTTGAAGAAGTTGAAGAGGGCGAAATTCTAGATATTATTTCAGGTGCTGAAAACTGGTGGAGACAATGGTTCCCAGAAATTAGGAGATGGAAGGAAGAAGACTTAGACAAAGATCGTATGACTTGGTTGCGCTGTTACGGAATTCCTGGTCATGCGTGGTGTTCCTTATTTTTTGAACTTCTTGCTAAAACGGTGGGTTGTTATGTTTGTGTAGATGAAAACACCCTTAAAGGTGATTGCTTGGACGTGGCTAGGATCATTGTCAGAACTAATTGCGCTCTGGTTCTTAACGAGATTATTCCTGTGGAAATCGCTGGGACTGTGTTTAATATCAAGGTTTTAGAGGATGCGCACGGGCCTTTACGTATCACCTTGAGCAGCAAGGAGAAGAAGGAGACGTTTGAGAAATCTTCATCGGATTCTGAGAGTTTGTGGAGCAAGTTCAACGATATAGCTGAAGAAGAAGAAGAATGGAACTTCGATGGATGCAACGAGGTCGAGTTAGAAGACGATGGAATTGGTCAGGAACCCCTGAATCTTGTTACTGATCAGGTTAATCTGGTTTCTTTGGAAAGGAATAGAGAGAACCAATTGGATGAAGCCTGTCAAGATGTGGGAATTCCCAAGTCTGGCCTAAGACAGTTGGATTTTGACAAAGCAGTGTTGGAAGCGCAAAAAGGGCTCATTTTTCCTGATAAGACAGAGGCAGTAGGCGTGGGGTCAGAAGAGGAGAGTAGGTCGACTGTAAAGGTGAAAGGTGTTTTATATAGCCCTGCAATAGACATAGTCCTTAATGAAACTATTAAGACAGGAAGGGTTGAAAAGAAGAAGAAATCAAAAATTAAAATGATAGTGGACTTTAATGGGTCGGGAAGGAAAATAAAGCCCAAAGGGAAAAAGAAAAAAGTGGGCCGGTTCCTTTTGAGGCTCCCTTATGTTCGGAAGAATCTATTGAAGATCTATCTCAATTGTTTTCTAGCAGGAGACATACATCAAAGATAACTAGTGATACTTTGTCTTCTTTACCTATATCTAGAAATAAATCAGACTTAGTGGATGAGGATATTGGAGGGGAATCTAATTCAGAATCGGATGAGGGAGGGGAAACTATTTCAGAATCTGATATTCAGAGATGCAATCAGAAATTCAAGGATAATTTAGAATCTAATGTTGGAACTAAAGTTTGGAAAGTAATTACCAAACTGGGAGTCAACTCTAAAGAGGGTTTTAGAGACTATTCATCTCAAATAGCTGAAATGAAGGCTCAAGATAGAGAATTCAAGGAGGGAAAGAAGGCGAAATCAAGAAGTTTCCAATGATTTTAGGATCTTTGAATATAAGGGGGGAGGCAATTTGTCCAAAAGAAGGAGAATCAAAGGTCTGATTATGTCAAGTAAAGTTGATATCTTCCTTATTCAAGAGTCTAAATTAGCTTTTGTGGATATAAAGGTTGTCAAGGATCGTTGGCGGTCTAATAAAGTTGGATGGTCGTTTTGTCATTCAAATGGGAGATCTGGGGGGATAATCACCCTTTGGAACTCTAAAGTAGTCACTCTTATCTGCTCTTTCAAGGGCAATGGGTTCTTAGGTGACAAACTGGTTTGGAACGATAAAGTATTCTATATTATCAACGTTTACTCTGGTTGTTTGCTCGCTGATAAAAAGGCTATGTGGAATAATTTGGAAAGTTTAAAGAAAAAGTGGTCTGATGACATTTGGATTTTGGGAGGGGACTTTAATGCCATCACCAATATAGAGGAGAGGAATGGAAAGACGTGTTATGATAGAGCTAGTGAAATAAATGCTTTTGTTAATTTCATCAATTCGATGAAGTTATTGGATTTACTAGTGACTGGCAACAAATTTCCGTGGTATAGTGGTGATGGCAAGACAATGAGTCGGTTAGATAGGTTCTTGGTGGATTCGAATTTTATCAACAGTTGGGGCATTATTAATCAATCCATCGGAAAGAGAGACATTAGTGATCATTGTTCTATTTGGTTGAAGATTGTCGAAAGGAACTAGGGTCTGAAACATTTCAAGTCCAACAATAATTGGTTTGAAGATTCTAGTTTCATTAAGTCTGCGGAAGAAAAATGGAGGAGCTATAAAGTTGATGGTAGAGTGATTATGTGTTAAAGGAGAAACTAAAACAGTTTAGGGCAGATTTGAAGATTTGGAATAAAGTCAAGTTTGGTTGGTATGATCTGAAAGTGGAAGAAGAAGTGGATAATTTGAACGAGGCTGATAGGGAGCTATTCAATGATGTTGATTCTGAAGTGGAGGATTTGGTGAGCAGGAGATCTGAAGCTAGCAAGAAAATGTGGAATTTCCTTCACATTAAAGATAATTTGTTGGTTAAAAAGTTCCGAGTGAAATGGAGTAAAGAGGGCGACGTCAATTCTAAGTTCTTTCACAATGCGGTCATAGGGAGAGCTAGATCTAACTACATTGGAGCTATTAACACAAGAAAGGGTTTGGTTGAATCAGTCGAAGACGTTAAGGATGCAGCAAAGGATTTTTTTTCAAGTTAAATATGTTGAACTTTTGGAGAACAGACCTGAGCTTCATGGTGTGGAATGTAGCTGCCTGACAGAATTAGAGGTTGTCTCGCTCGAAGAACCGTTCTCATAGGAGGAAGTTCGAAGGGCTGTTTGGAGCTACGATGGGGCCAAAAGCCCTGGCCCTTACAAATTTACCTTATACTTTTTGAAGAATTGTTGGTTTTTTATGAAGCTTGACTTTATGGCCTTTTTTGGTGATTTCTTCTATCATGGCTTCCTACCTAAAGCCTTGAGGTCAGCTTTCTTGGTTCTTATCCCAAAGGTTTCTAATCCCCTTGATCTTAGAGACTATAGGTCCATTTGTCTTGTTGGTTGTGTGAAGAAATTATTAGTAAAGGTTCTAGCGGCTAGAATTAAGTTAGTGATTGGAAGGTTAGTGTCCAGTAATCAAACAACGTTTGTTCCGGGTAGATTTCTTTTAGATGAAGTGTTGGTTGCGAATGAGGTTATCGATTTAGCAAAGAAGACTAACAAGGAGTGTGTTTTGTTTAAAGTTGATTTTGAAAAGGCATACGATAGTGTGAATTGGGATTTTCTCAAGTTCATGTTGGTCAAAATGGGTTTTGGTTTAAGATGGATGAAATGGATGGAAGCTTGCGTGTTTAATGGATATCTTTCGATTCTCGTCAATGGCAGTCCAACGGGCGATTTTGAGATTCATAGAGGATTGATGCAAGGAGATCCCTTATCTCCTTTTCTTTTTGATTTGGTTACGGAAGGGCTTACTAGATTACTTTATAAAGCGATGGAAATAGGGGAGTTCAAAGTTTTTTTGATTAATAACGAAGTGAAAGTGGAGGCCATTCAATTTGCGGACGATACGCTTTTGATTGGGGAAGGAGGATGGAATAATATTTGGTGTCTTAAACAGTTTTAAGGGGTTTTGAATTGGTTTCGGGCCTCCGAGTCAATTATCATAAAAGTAGGCTTATTGGTTTAAATGTCTCTCCTCACTTTATCTTGTTTGCTACGAACTTTCTCTCTTGCAAGATAGATATGGCTGAATTTACCTTCCTTGGCATCCCTCTTGGCATAAATCCTAGAAGAATAATGCCTTGGAATAAGATTGTAGGGAAGCTCAAAGCGAAGTTGGAATCGTGGAGGTGTCGTAATCTTTCGATGGCTGGTAGATTAGTGCTTGTCAAATCTATCCTTTCTAGTCTGCCAAATTTTATATTCTCTTTTTACAAGGCTCCAGTTGCAGTTTAGAAAGTTTTGGATAAGATTAGGAGGAGCTTTTTATGGGGGAGCAAAGATGGAAAGAACAAAATTAGTTGGCTGAATTGGAAGGTGGTCTGTAGAAATAAAGAAGAAGGTGGCCTAGGTATTAGAAGTTTAAAAGAATTTAATTTGGCGTTGTTAACGAAATGGAAATGGTGTATTCTTTCCGATTTTGGTTCGTTATGGAAGAGAGTTCTTATAGCGAAATACGACAACTTAGATCTTTTGTTGATGAATTCTAATATGCGGTCGGGAAACAAGTCGTCTTATTGGTGGAAGGATATTTTGAGCCTAAGTAGAACCAAAACGGAGGGAGATTTCAACTTTAAGAAGATGGTCAAGTTTGAGATTGGTAAGGGCGTTAGGACCTTGTTCTGGCATTCTCCGTGGTGTGGGAATGCCCCTCTTGCTGATATGTTTACAGCCTGTTACCAGGAGAGTTCCCTAAAGAATGCTTTTGTTGCTGACATGGAACTATGCCAAGGAAGGGAAAAGACAACGCTTTTTTTGGATTTTAACAGCGCTTAAAAGCGCTGCTATAGGTAAAGACATTACTTTTGTTTTATGCAAAAGCGTTGCCTTATGTAGGCCTTTAGCAGCGTTTTTTCTGGAAAAGTGCTTTCTAAAGTAGGCCTTTAGCAGCGCTTTTTCTGGAAAAGCGTTGTCTAAAGTGGGCCTTTAGCAGCGCTTTTTCTGGCCTTTTATGCTTTCTATTGGCATCTTTAGGCAGCGCTTTTTTAGGAAGAAGCGCTTTCTATTGTCCCTCTTTAGACAGCGCTTTAAGCGCTTTTTAAAGCGCTGTCTAATGTATTTTTTATTTCACTTTAAGGAAACGCTTTTAATGGAAAGCGCTTTCTATTGTGAACTATAGGCAGCGTTTTTTTTTAAAAGGGCTGTCTTTTCTTCACGTAAATTTGCTTTTTAAAAGCACTTTTTTAAAAATCAGAATTTAGGAAGCGTTTTTTATTTAAATGTGCTGCCTATTCTTTCTTTTTTAGAAAGCATATTTTTGGAAATAATACCATAAACCTATATAATTCAAACCTTTATTTCAAACACATAGGCATTATATGACATTCAACAAGCCTTTATTTCAACACATAGGCCTTATATTTCAACCATTGAGCCTTTATTTCAACAAACAAGCTTTTATTCAAACATAGGCATTATATACCATTATAATCCAAAATATATACACCATTATACTTCAACTCATAAACCATTTGATATAAATTAACAGAACAACTTTCATACCTTATATGATTCTTTTCTCAATAAAGTATTCACACAATTCCTCCTTGATTTCTTCCAATTTATCTTTCGAGTAGTGAGCACAATTGTATTCATCAAAGTACTACATAATAAAACATAATATGCATGATTTTGTTAAAAGTAATAAATTATATGATATATTCGATAAATATTAAAATAAATCCTAAGTTATAAATCCATACCATGATTGGAATCTCTATTTGATCCAAATGAAGGTTTTCTCTCATAAACCTCAAAACGTAATAACCGCAATCTATACTTGTATTGCTCTAACAAAATAAAAACAAATAAGAATATATAGTTGTCTTGTTTTATCAAATATCATCACTATTATAAGCAAAATTGTGAAAATTAATATACCTCCACTCTGATCCATGTAATGTTGTTTGCTTTAGACTGTGATAATCGAGCTTCTCTTTGTGATCGGATTAATAGCAACCAACAAACCAGTGACCATTGTAAAAAAAACAAAAGTTTAGATGGAAATTTTCTACGCAAAAGATACAAAGATTAGAATGAAATTAGAATTAAAATCTAACTCGTTGCCAGTATTATACGGGCGGAAGACACGAAATAGAATCTGTTTGATAATTGATTCCCGCGCATCAATTTGTCATACAAGAACCTTAAATAAAAACATAATAAACATTAGACTATTTTCATTGAAATGTGTAAATAAATTGTTCAACTTATTAAATAATAGACACGAAATAGTACCTTTTGTACTAACGTCTCTTTCTTTTCTTGGTTGGAATATGTTCTACTCGTCTCTTAACAACACGGACGGTTGGAGCATAGGTCGTATTATCCCCCGATTCAACATTTTTGTTACTTTTCTCACCATACAAATTCCAACATGTATAACTTCGATCAATTCCATGCCTCATTAAATGCAAAGTCAACTGAACCGCGTTGACCCGACTCCCATAACAGCAATCCAAGCAAGGACATGTCATTCGACTGGGGTCTTTGGCATGCACAACAACAAACTTAACGAATTCTGATACCCCATTCTCATACTCTTTCGATGATCGTCTTGAAGACATCCATTTCTTATCCATGGTTTTACTAATTAAGCTAAACAAAAACAAAATAAAAACTATTTACCTGTAGGGAAGTCAATAGCTTCTAGACCAACTCAGTGTAAGATTCTTGGAAACAATCAGACTTTCACTCTTCACAAGTAACCCCTATAGCAAATTCACTAAGTTAGAATTGATGGTGTATGCCAAATATAACAGGACAAATTTAGTATATAATAGGACAAACAAGATATATCGGAGAAACAAGTCAAAGTTTCAAGAATCAATTAATTTCAACAATCTCATTTTCATTTTCATCACTAACATACCAAATATAACAATTAATTTCATTATCATTTTCAATCAACAATTAGATTAAAATAAAGTAATCACTAAAAAGTATCCATCAACAATGTCATTATCATCAATTAATTTCAACAAATCATCACTAACATTCAACATCAACTTACAAAATTAACACCAATTCCCAACATAAATCCACCACAAATATCACTATTTATCATCTTCAACTTTACTACAAAAACAATTTCAAAATCAAATTCAAACAACAACCACATCAACACTAATTCACCAAATCGAAAACAACCACATCAACACTTTGATACTCTAACAACACTCATTTTTCTATAACACTCATTTTTCTAACAACCCTCATTTTTGTAATGGATATAACAACACTCAAACAAACTACATTCAAACTAACACTCATTCAAACTACTTTCAAACTAAAAACAAAACAAAAACATAGCAACACTCAAACTAAAAACAAAACAAAAACAAAACAAGATGCTCAAGAACAAACCCTCAAGAACAAACAAAAGAAACAGTGACACTCACGGAAGAATGCCGGTCGGAGAAGATGGAGATACGAACAGAGGAACAGTGTCGGTCGGAGAAGACGGACAGAGGAACAGTGGCGGTCGGAGAAGACGAACAGAGGAACACTGACGGAGAAGACGAACAGAGGAACACGGACGAAGAAGTCGTGAGAGAGAGGGAGAAGTCGCGAGAAAGAGGGAGAAAGAAAACAAATGTTAGGGCATTCTGAAATAATGAAAAGTTTTTTAATATTTATAAAATAATAACATAAGACAACACTTTTGGAAAGCGCTTTGTTTTGTATTAGCTTTAGCAACGCTTTTTCTCTAAAAGCGCTTTTGTTTTAATAGCCTATAGCAGCGCTTTCAGAAAGCGCTTTCTAATGTGTGACCTACGTAAGGCCTTTAGCAGCGCTTTTTAAAAGATCTTTCTAAAGTGTGCCTTTAGCAGCGCTTTCTAAGGTGTCACATTTGTATGGCTTTTAGCAGCGCTTTAAGGAAGCACTTTCTAAAGTAGGGTTTAGGCAACACTTTTTTTCAGCGTGTTTTTTTTAAACATATAGCAGCGCTTTTGATTAAAAGCGTTGTCTATGTTGTGCTGCCAAAAAGCAATTTTGGTGTAGTGTGGGAAGTTGGAACGATGGAGTGTGGGTTTGGAATGACTTGGGCATTTCAAGTCCTTCTTCTTCTATCGTTATCAGCAGCAGTGTGGACTTGCAGATATTTATGCAGAACTTTTCCATTTTACCGTTGCAGCAGACAAGGTTATGTGGAACCATGATACTGAAGTCGTGAGTTTGGTGCGATGTGTTTATGATTTGATGATACCGCCCTTAGACCATGCTTCTGTTCAGCCGAATCAACAGGAGTTAATTAATAAAATTTGGCTTTTAAAGGCTCCCGCGAGAATAAAACTGTTTGGCTGGAAAGTAGCTTGGAATAGGTTGCCAACTAGAGTTGAATTGAGGAAAAGAGAGATGGAGGTTCCAAGTCAATGTGTCTTGTGCAATCATGAAAGAGAGCATTTGGTCCATCTTCTCTTTGAATGTTCGATAGCCAAATTTGTGTGGCATAATATCAGCGGGTGGTGTCGAGTCGAGACTATTTTTTTAGGCAATTTCATTTCTTTTAGTAGAGATAGGATTGGTGGTGGTAAGTTATGGCCTATTAGAGGAGCCATTTGGTTGGCGGTTATTTGGTATTTATGGAAGGAAAGAAACGACATTATTTTCAATTCAGTTTCCTGTAATGTTGATAATTTATGTTGGAATATCAAACTTTTAGTTTGGAAATGAGGTTGTGTGGGAGAGATTATGTACTCCAACCCTTCCTTTCTAGATTGTTGTTTAAATCCTTTTAGAATCTAGAGGGGTGTTGGTGGGCAATGTTTTCTTGTTGTAAGGATTGGAATACTCCTAGTATTCTCATTTCTTCTTTTAATCCCATTTGCTTTAAAAAAAAATTAAAACGTGTCACATTAATATTTTCATTTAAACTTTTATAACATCATCAATTTTTGGCGACATAGCAAAAGACGTGTATAGGCATGACAAACAAACATGGACCCGCCCCGAAATTAACGAGGAAAACCCAGTTTAATTGGGTGCGGGTGTGGGGAAAATCATGTTCTTAAATACGGGTGCGGGGGCGAGCACGTGAAGACATAAGACCTGCTCGCACCCGCCCCGCCCCGCCCTTGGATATTGCAATTTACTTTAATTCCCTTATTTTACTTATTTTAATATTCATTTATTAATTATATTTTTAATTAAATTGTTAATTCTCTCATTGCAATTAAAATAATTAAATTAATCAAGTTAATATTCATTTATTAATTAAGTTTTTAATTAAATAATTAATTAAGTTATTAAAATAATCAAGCATGAGGTCTTCGATTGAGGATGAATTGTTTTTAGACCGCGGTATGTGGGAGTATCTGAAGGCCCTGAGTTTCTCGATGATATGTGTTACACGTTATACCTATCGGACTTGGTTTTTTTAGAGGAATTACATCGTCTGATCTTGCTCGAGGAAGATCTAAGTCTTTTAGGTAAGGCATTAAACCTCTCGGTCGGGACTTTTATCAAGCCACCAGACCAGACTTGTGATTAATCTCTTAGGCCAGACTTCGATTACACCTAAGCATGATTTTTGCATCTAATATTGCCTGAGGAAACACTAAGTCTCTCGTGCGAGAGTTTAATTAGTCTGGGAGTTCTAAGTCCCTCAGTTGAAGTTATACGTAGCCTAGATGATAAGACAATAAGTACCTTAGGAAAAATATTTGACCTCTCGGACGGAACTTCTACCAAACCCTCAAACAAGACTTCTGATTAAGTCTCTTAGATTAAACTTTGGTCACGCCTCCTAGGCATGATTTTTGTGTTTGATCTCGCCCAAGGAAACACTAAGTCCCTCATTCAAGAGTTTAATTAGACTTGGAGTTCTGAGTCCCTCAGGTGGAGTTATACATACCTGGATGATAAGACTATAAGTCCCTCAAGCGAGGTGTTAAACCTCTCAGGCAGTACTTCTATCAAGCCCTTAGACAAGACTCGTTATTAAGTCTCTTATGCTAGACTTCGGTCGCACCTCTTAGGCGTGATTTATATGTCTGATCCCTTCCAAGGAAACACTAAGTCCCAAAGGCGAGAGTTTAATAAGTCTGGGAGTTCTAAGTCCCTTAGACAAAGTTAAATGTAGCATGGAAAATGAGACTATAAGTTTCTTAGGTGAGGCGTTGGACCTCTTGAGCGAGACTTCTATTAAGCCCTCAGACAATACTTCTGATTAAGTCTCTTAGGTCAAACTTAAGTCATGCCTCCTAGGCATGATTTATGTGTTTAATCTTGCAAGAGGAAATAATAAGTCCCTCATGTGAGACTTTAATTAGCCTGAGAGTTTTAAGCCCCTCAGGCAAAGTTATACGTAGCATGGATGATGAGACTATAAGTCCCTCAGGCTAGGCATTGAACCTCTCGGGCGGGACTTCTATCAAACCCTCAGACAAGATTTGTGATTAAGTCTCTTAGGTCATATAGACATGGCAAAAAAATATGCCCCACCTTGAATTTAATAGAGAAAACTCAATTTAACTATGGACAGGGGCAGGGAAAACCCGAGTTTTAATTATGAGGGCGAGGCGAGGGATGATAGTCGTGCCCCACACCCACCCCTGCCCTCGCCCCGACCTATTAAATTTATTTTTAATAATTTGACTAACCATTTACTTTTGTTAATCCTAAGATGGCAAATTCATTAGAATTATTATTCACTTTTTAAAATATAAATTAAATAAAAATGACCAAATATTATCATTATTGTTAAAATGACTAAATATCTAATTAAATTATTGTTTTTTTGTTATTATGGAAAAAATATACATTTTAAAAATATATATAATTTTGCTGGTGAGGGCGGGGCGGGGAAACAAGTTCCCCGTTGGGGGTGAGGGTTGGTGGTAATTTGTTACCTCCGATCGGGGGCGTGGTGGGGCTGATTTAGGGATGCGGAGGCGGGGTTAGTAATGCTTAAACCCGCCCCAGTCCCACCTTGTTGCCATGCCTAAGGCCAAACTTCAGTCGTGCATTCTATCCATGATTTCTGTGTCTGATCCCACCTGAGGAAACACTAAATTCTTCAGGCAAAAGTTTAATTAGTCGAGTAATTCTAAGTCCCCTGTGTGAAGTTATATGTAGCCTAGCTAATGAAACTATAAGTTCCTGAGGCGAGGTATTGGGTAGCTCATTTGTATTGCCTTGAGGGGTGGCAAGGACATTCATTATGAGGTCAAACAAACATTGCCTCAAGGGGGAGCAAGGATATTCGCTAAGAAGTCTAACAAATATGACATCAAAAGGGAATAAATAATCTTTATTTATGAAGTCCATCAAGTATTGCCTCAAATGGCAAAAAAGATCTTCATTATGAAGTCCATCATACAAACATTGCCTCAAAGAGTGACAAGGGTCTTCGCTATGAAGTCCAACATACAAACATTGCCTCAAAGGGCGACATGGATCTTCGCTATAAAGTCCAACATATACAATATTTAGAAAAATATCCTAGTTGGTCATAAATGCTTAGGAAATTATTTGAAGGTACATGGTGATGGTGTGTGTTAGGAGATTACAGGCAATCAATTTAACTATAATAATATTTCAGATGGAGAGCATTCCAAGTTCTAGGAAAGAGCGGCCCTTCTAACTCATTCAGCTTGCAAGCCCCGTAGGGAGTTTCTGAAATATGCGATATGACCCCTCCCAATTAGGCTATATCTTTCCCTGTTGTGTGGGTATACCCATTTCTTTTAACACTAGGTCGCTGTAACGCCCCGGTTTTTATTAGATTTATTTAATCGAGTCGATTTAATTATTTTTTGTCTTTATATTATTTTATTCTTGGTTATTACGTTTTATCGCGTTTTGGAAACGTTTGCGAGAAAATTGAGTGTATGGGTATTTTGGTCTTTTTGGCTTGGGGGGTTATTGTTTTTCATTTAAAATAGAAATAGAGAGAAAAATAGAGAGAATAGAAAGAAAAGAAGGAAAAGAGAAAGGAAAGAAGAAAAAGAGGAAAAACTTGGAGTGTAAGAAATCGAATCAATCGACACTTCGAAGCACGATTAATCGGGTAAGGGTGTGAAACTCGATTATCTTATCATTGTGTATGAATATGTATGTGTATGTTTGAAGTCTATTTGTCTTTCCATAGTTTTCAATTTTAGGTTGGAAATGAGAAAAATGATTGGGAATCGACGTTTTCGCGGTTGGAATGTGATATAAATGTTGTAGGATACTTGTTGCTATGATTGTGGTATGTTTTAATGGTTATGTTATGGTTTGGAAGAGATTTTGGTTGAAGAAATATGGTTTTTGGACCCATAACAGCGCTGCAAAATTTCTGAGTTTTCCTTGGTTCGCCTAGCGAACCTGGGACGAAGCGAAAGCGAATGATTTTCAAGGGTTCGCATAGCGAGCCCGTCAGCGAAGGTCAGCGAATGTTCGTTAACGTTGTTCGCCTAGCGAACTTTGTATCTTTTCAGTTATGTTTGTTGCTGCCTTGGTTCGCCCAGGGATTCGCGAAGCGAACGGCAAGGCGAAGGTTCGCCAAGGAGTTCGCCTAGCGAACTTTGTGTCTGTTTTGGTCTGATTATTGTTTCGCCTGGACATTCGCCTAGAGAAGGTGGTAGCGAATGCTCGCTAGAAGGTTTGCCTAGCGAACATGATAGTTTGTGCAGTTTTGTTTCCTTCCTAACTTTTGATCCGTAGCTCGGATCGAGGCGCGGTCGGATGCGTTGGTAAGCTAATGAAATGTCCTTTCTTATAAAATATGGTTTTAATATTAGTGGCCGATTTAATTGTGTCGAGACTTTGGAAATGTGGCGTTTTGTCGACTTTTACCGTCGTAATTGTGTGCGATTGGTGTTTTATCATGCAATATGTTTTGATATATATATCGTATGACTTGTATGATGTTATATGATGTGAATGCATGTGATGAAATGTTGTGATGGTGGTTTGTGGCCTAAGGGTAAGAAAATGCATTGTGTTGTGTTTGATTGTATATGCATGATTATGGATGTGTATATGTGTGCATTTGAATGTCATGAGTCATTGTATGCCAAGCATCATGATATGCATTCTTGTGATGTCGTATGCCCTAGTGAGTGTGAGCGACGAAACGGTTCCAGAGGGAATCCGCTATAACATCGTGTGCCTTATACAAAGAGGACCTAAAGCGATGATTATAGACGATCGTGTGCCTTATACAAAGAGGACCTAAAGCGATCAGATCGTGTGCCTTATACCAAGAGGACCTAAAGAGATCCATAAACGTTGTGTGCCTTATACAAAGAGGACCTAAAGCTACGAGGAACATCGTTTGCCCGACGGGGAGTTACACTAAGTAACAAGCGATGATTCCAATAGTTCCTGAGTGAACTAATGATGAGATGATGGATGGATGGTACCGCATTGCATTGCATAGAGTCGTTGTGTCGGTCTCTGTGCATTTTCATAAATCATGAATGGGTTGATTTTGTGTGGAATTGTGAATGGAAGTGATGAGTTGAGATATATATGTATGTTGGTGATAAATGTATTGTGCATGATTAATATGCCTTGTGATGGATATATGAGATATGATTTGTGTTGTTTTGTATTTGAATTATGGTGTAAGTTGTGGTGAGAATGTTTTATATGTGTATTTTGGTGTTATTATATAATTGCATGCAATTATATTATAATTGTGTTTCTCACGTTTCTGCTATTTTGAATACTTTATGAGGCATTGCAGATTAGATGCTGAAGGTCTTTTTGTGAAGCTTAGGTCTTCAATCTTTTGTCGGTCGGCTCTGATATGTAGCACCGGGTAGTCGGGGAGATCGTTTGTGATTATGTGTATATGTATATGTTTTTTTTGGATTGTACATGTATGACTCTATGTATGACAGACAAACCTTTATGTTATATATATATATATATATATATATATATATATATATATATATATATATATGAGATTTTAGTTGCAGATTTTCCGCTTTTATTCTGTATCTGAATTGTGGGTGTTAGGAACTGAGTTCCTCTGTTATGTGCTACCTGATTGTTGCATATCTATATGAGCAGATTGTTGTATTTTGTTTCAGTTGATGTGACGCCTCCGTCTATGCCATGAATGTTTTAATTATACTCTGATTATTTGTTATCGCTTTATTTGCTCGGGGGATAGATTGGGGGTGTTACAGTCGCCCTCTTTTAACACCTAAAGCTATCGTTTTTTACAGTGTAACCTAGTTCGCCAATTTGCTTTCGAATTATTCTTACTCCCCCCTCACCTAGTGGGAGTTCGTTCGACTGTAGTTAATGCAGTATGGGCAACATCCAGCTAGACTTAGAGACAACTTCTAGAGAGTATATCTCACTTGTTTTAATGTTGGAGGAGGCAAAAGTCTCCTGGATCACTATTCTATTAAACCTTATTGTCTCTGATGTGGAAAGCTTGAAAAAAAGGGTTTCTTTGAAATTTTGTTCACGGGGGACGTGTTCTATTTCAAAAGAAGTAAAACGAGAGGATAAACTATGTAACTTTTACATGTAATTTATCAATTGTGTTTCTTTCTACTGGTACTGCCCGGTGACTTGGTTGACAACTAATTGGGAGTCGTTTTGGCCTTCAGTTTGGAGGCTCCCATCTCTAAGGCGAGAACCATGTCGACAATAAGAGCCTTGTATTCCTCCCGAATGTTGTTGGCGGTGAACTAGAATTTTAATGCCTGTTGGATTAGTATGTCACCTGGTCCCTACAAGACTATCTTTATACCAAATCCTTTCATGTTGGAGGTGTCATCTAAAGATATTGCCCATTTAGGGAACATTTATTCATCTACATGCAAGCTAAATTCCACCACAAAATTTTCTAGAGCTTCTTACTTGATGCTTCCTCTCGGGACATATTGGACGTCGTATTTCGAGAGTTCTATTGCCCAATATACCATCCTTCATATCAGATCTATCTTCTTCAAGATTTGGCGAATATTATAGTTTAGATTTTACAAAGATATTGTGACTCTGAAAGTAAGGTCTCAACTTCCTTGCAGCAACAATCACAACTACTGTTGGATTTTGAATCTTCTAATAGCGTGCTTCAATGCCTCTGAACACCTTGATTACAAAATACACACACCTTTCTATCTTGTTTGTCTCCTTGACAAGGGTCGGGCTCATCGCATGATCTGTGACTAAGAGATAAAAGAGTAGTGGTGACTCCTCCCTAGAGTGAGTGAGAATAAGGTGCGATACAAAGAATGCCTTTACCTTGGTGAAATCCTTTTTGCACTGGGAGGTCCTTTCAAATCTCTCTTTCTTCTTGAAGGCGGAAGAGGAAAGGAAAGCCTTGTCACCTGCACACGAGGGGAAGCGAGTTTGGGAGATAAGGTGACATGTAAGTTTCTATACTTCCTTAACATTGGTGGGGCTTCTCATGGTGACGACCACATGGATTTATCTGGATTTTCCTCAATGCCTCTTCTCATAAACATGAACCCTAAAAATTTCCCCGCCTGAACCACGAAAGAACACTTCGTGGGATTCAAATGCATATCACATTTCTTGACAGACTGCATGACATCATTTAAATCCTCTTCATGGTTATGTCTTTCAATATTTTTCACTATGATGTCCTTGACGTAGACCTCTATGCTTTTCCCTATTTGGTGGGTGAACACAACGTCCATGAATCACTAGTAGGTGGCACCAACGTTCTTGAGGCCGAAGGGTATGACATTGTAGTAGTAGTTTCCATGATTCAACTGAAGGCTATTTTTGGAGCATTCAGGGGTCCATCCGAATCTGGTTATACCTTGAGTATGCGTCCATGAAGCTGAACGCATGGTAGCATGAAGATCCATCGATAAGGCAACCAATGTCTGATAGTTGATATGGGTCTTTAAGACAGTCAACGTTCAAATTAGTGAAGTCTACACACATGCGGCATCTGTTGTTAGTCCTCCATACTAGAACTATGTTCGCTAGTCAGGTGGGGTGTTTTGTCTTTAAGATGAACCCTATGTCAGATAGTTTTCTCGCCTCTTCGTCAACGGAGACCCTCTTCTCCTTTTTAACTTTCTGCTTCCTCTGCACCATTGTTCATGTATAAGGGTGGATGGCAAAGAGACGTCTCACCACTTTAGTGTCTATCCTAGGCATATTGGAAGGAGCCCAAGCGAAAAAAGTCGACATTCTTAATGAGTTAGTTAACTACATCCCGTTCTTCCTCCTCAAAAAGATAATTGTATACCTTCGTGACCTGATGGACAAAAGGACATATTTGAACCTCATTCAAGTCCTCTAAGTCCATTCTAGGGTCCCAACACTCGGGATAAGTATTTGGAACTTCAGAAGGGGGTATTAACAAGGTAGCACTTTTTCCTCTATGTCGCCATGCTATTTTGGTAGCACTCCTGAATGATCTATTGGTCTCCTCGGATCGTACCGATTTTCCCTCCAGGAAGTGGATATTTTAGGACAAGGTACATGGTGGAAATAACTTCCTCTAGCACATTGATGGAAAATATCCCAAGAATGGTGTTGTACAATGATAAGGCGTCCACAATAAGGTAGTTGATTTCAATCACCCTGGCGTCTGTGCCCTCGCCGTATGTGATCTATAGGGTTACAAGACCCATTACTTGTACATGTTCTTCTGAAAATTCTGTTAACAAGTCACTAAACACTTCAACGTCGTTAAGGACGAGTTAAAGCTTTTGGAAAGCGTCACAAAATAAGACTTCAGCAGAGCTACCATGATATATAAAGACTAGCTTGACATCTTAGTTTCCATGTTGCACAATGATGACCAGAAGGTCATTATGGTAAGGGCTGACTCCGAGGGCGTCCTCCTCGGAAAAGGTGATGTTAACCCCTGTTTTCCCTTGCGCACTTTTGGGAAAACCAAGAGATATTATAGTTTCTGCAAGCACATGCCTTACGTATTTCTTTTGGGAGGAGCTGGAGCTACCTCCACTAGTGAAACCTCCAAAAATGGTGCTTGTGTGATAATGTAAAGTCTTTTCGGCCATCTTCATAAGAAAAATGAAAGGAGTAAGAGTAAAGGTGTATCCCATGTAGTTTTCCCGGATCCCCACAGTGGGCGCCACTGTACTGGTAAAAAAGTACGAGTGTGCATGTCACCCCTACAAATCACAAGGATGCTTAGAGGCCTTAGTAGGTATATTATAGAAAATAGTGGTTAGGGCTTGTCCATGGCGGCGAGAAACCCTTTATGGTGGTGTCTTGTGATGGTTTATAGGTCTTGCTCATCTGAGGTGAAAAACTCTATTATTGAATGACGTGCTAAGGTATAAGAGTTTGTGGGTTGTGATTCGTATGTCTTAAAATCTCTCTTTATCCTCTTGGAGCAGAGGTATTTATAGAGGCACTTTTGGAGCCTAGGTTTCCCTTGGGAAAGGTTACCTCCCACATAGTCAATGGTGGACCATTGAATCCCTATTTCCAAGGGGTGTTGGTCAATTATTGACCATGACTTCTCTCTGCCCAAGAAACTTCTTATCTCATATTTCCAATGCTGGGCAATAGGGAAACCTTGGAGGGCGAGGCAATACCTCCCTGAGGGTGACATGATTATCGCCTCTCTTAGGGGTGGCTTATGTAACACCCTTCTAACCCCAAAGAATATTTCACGAATTAATAAGGATATAATTCAATGTAATTCATCACTCAATGGTGTCACACTTCATATCTAACATCCATAATAGTCATCCTGCTCTGTAACACAGGTTACAACATCTATAACATCATTTTCTTTTATAACTTCAACACATAAATTGAACTTCGCAGCGGAAACATAATCATAAAATAAACTTCATTCGTCTTCATAATACCAAAATATCTTAGTCTCGTCAAAAATTGGAATTTAAATCAATTTAACATCTCAAACTCATGAAATGTGTTAACAAAAACAATATATCATCTGAATTGGAATTACAATAGTTCGACATCTTCAAAATCCTCATAAAAATGTTAGTCAAGGAAACACAACATTTGCATAACTAGCCTTCCCAACCCGATGTTACATATCAGAGCAAGACACCTTCTAATTAACGAAACTAATAAAGTACTCCAAAGCTATCTTCAACGCTTCTACAAGCTACTATAGGGCATCTGCGCGTTACCCACGTGGTGGCAACATTCAAACAGGCAGGGTGAGTAATCATAATTCATTATGAAAGATATAAGGGAAAGACTTAGTAGTAACATCACCATCATATTAACACATATCATTTATAAACGAATCATACTCACATTTACACACCATAATAGCACTTATACATCTTTCTTCATAAAACATCATATAATCACATAGTCTCAAATATCATCATATCACATCTCATCAACAAAACTCATGCAAATGCCACATATCAACAACATAGCAACATAGTTAATATATAATGCAATAGGACTCACAACCTGACTCAATGCTTATGCATGTGATACCAATTCGATCCCTTTTTCATGATCATAATTCCAGTCAGAATTTTCGTATAAGTTGCTCACACCCCACATGGGCACATGACATCCGTGATCGCTCACACCCCACATGGACACACAAACACTCGTAATCGCTCACACCCCACATAGGCACACGACTTATCATACAACTTATGCAACGTGATATGCATTCAACGACGACCAATGCATATAACTATCATACAACCAATACATCACACCACAATGCAATGTGCAAAGAACAACAACATCAAGCATAATTACCAACACCTCCATGGTCAAGGTACTCTGGCAATACTGTTCATCATACACCAGCATACATATGGTAACAATTCAACAACAACAGTTTACATCATAGCAACCAACAACGATACGTCTCAGATTTTATCGCATCACAACATACCCACTACAATTGAAATTAAGCCATCACACAGAAAATAATCAACTTCTGAAACAGAAACCATTTTTATAAGGTAGTTCGCCGCGTTAGCTTTCCAACACTTCGAACGACGCTTCAAACGGACTTACGGTTCAAAAGTTATGGCCAAAACGATTTCACTGTACAAAATCAGGGAGCTGCTACGGTCGCTGGTAATAGCGGCTACGGCCCGTAGCACTCCCAGACCAAAATCTCATTTTGTTCTTCGTTTCTGGCACCCCAATCCAGAGGGCTACTACGGCCACCCGTAGCAGCCACTACAGGCCGTAGTAGAGCCCATAATTCCACTTTTTCTGCGCGATTCTGTGCGATCTCTCTTGTTTTTCAGCCTTCCAACAGACCCCAAACCCCAAGTTTTGACCTATAACAAACCCAAAACATATCACATCACATGGTGCATGAATCAAGGAAATTAAATAAATCACAACATTAAATCATCATCTATAAATCACCATTAACACACTTAAGATCATAATTATACCAATGGCATATCAAACATCATAATCAACAATTTCGCCATACTTTTCATCATGCTTTTATTAAATCATCATACAAGACAAAACCTACATCTATCTTAACCATCTATCAATCATAATAAAACAGGATTACACCCCTTACCTCAATTCCTAGCAATCGATTTCTCTTCCTTCGCATTTTCTACGGAAATCCCCTTTTTGGTTCTCTGTGCCCTAGCCCTTTCTCCACAGCTTTTTCTCCAATTTCACGATCGTATAGAATGAACCACCACTCTCTAATTTTCTCCTTTTTCTTTGTTGCCCCTAGGACCCTTTTTATGGTATGACTCTTATGCCCTCACTTATTCCCTACAACATTACCATCATGCCCGCATTCTCCTTTTTCACCTTAATATCTATTTTATTATTATTATTATTATTATTATTCCAATATTATTGTTATTATTATTAATTTTACAACTTAAATAATAATAACAATATATCCTATTAATTTAAATTAATTATATTAATCAAATATTATTAATATTACTTTATTAATCATTCTCACCACACCACCAAATTCTACAAAATTAGTCACACACCCCTCACCCTTAAGGTCATTAACACAAAGGTCAATACCCCTTACCGCAGGGTACCCCAACATAACGAAACACACATAAACACATACGTACACCCAACCCAAATAATTTCAATTAATTAAAATAAAATGGGGCGTTACAATTCTCCCCCATTTAGAATATTTTCGTCCTCAAAAATTACCTGACGCAAATAACTCAGGATACGACTCTCGCATCCTGCTCTCAAATTCCCAAGTTATAATTCCTCCAACAGCGTCTCACCATACAACCTTCACATGAGCAATCTCCTTGCCTCGAAACTGTTTCACCTCATGACCATCAATTCTCACATGTAAAGCCTCCACAATAAGGTTATCCCTTACTTGCACCTCGTCCATCAGAATCACAAGCGATGGATCTGGAATGTACCTCCTCAACCGAGACACATGAACCACATTATGAAGATTTACAAGCGACAGCGACAAAGTAATATGATAGGCTACCTCTCTTGTCCTCTTCAAAATCAGATATGGACCAACAAAACACTGAGTGAACTTTCTAGACTTCAAAGCTCGACCAACACTAGTTATTGGCGTAACTCACAAAAACACCTAATCTCCTTCTTGGAACTCAAGTGCTTTCCTCCTCTTATCATGATAACTCTTCTGACGACTCTGCGAAGCTGTCCTCCTATCTTGGATCATCTTGATATTCTCAGTCGTCTCCTGCATAATCTCATGTCTGAGTATAACACTCTCTCCTGAATCATACCAACAAAATGGAGTTCTACACCTCCTACCATACAACGATTCATATGGTGCCATTCCAATACTGACATGAAAATTTTTGTTGTACGTAAACTCAATCAACAGCAATTGGTTATCCTAAGATTCCTCCTTGGTTCAACACACAAGCCCTTAGCAAATCCTCCAAAGACTGGATAATCCTCTCTGTCTGACCTTCCGTCTGCAGATGATATGTAGAACTCAACCTCAATTTAGTACCCAAGGCATTCTGCAAACTCCCCCAAAACCACGACGTTAATCTCAGATCTCTATCTGACATAATGCTTGAAGGTATCCCCATGTAACTTCACAATTTCCTTAATGTACGTCTCAACTAACTTCTGAATATAATGATTAATCTTCATCAGCAATAAATAAGGCGACTTAGTCAATCTATCCACCATCACCCAAATCGAATCATTCCCCTTCGTAGTCTTCGGCAAACCCGACACAAAATCCATGGAAATGTTATCCCACTTCCATTATGGAATATTCAACAGTTGCATCAGACCCAAAGGCTTCTGATATTCAATCTTTGAGTTCTGACAAGTCAAACACGTACAAACAAATTCAGCAATTTCCTTTTTCATAACGGGCCACCAAAACAATTTCTTCAAAACTTGATACATCTTTGTATCACTGGGATGAATACTCAACCTACTTCGATGTCCTTCTTCAAGAATTTCACTATTCAGTTTCAACATCCCCAGCTTCATATGTTAGGAGTCATTTTCACACACCAAACTCATGTCTCTTAATTGCTCGATCAATTCCAACTCTCTCACCATAAGCATCGACATATGCAAGGACTTCCTACTCAAAGCATCAGCTACCACATTTGCTTTACCAAGATGGTAACTCGAATCAAAATCTTAATCCTTCAGAAGTTCAAGCCACATTCTCTGCCTCATATTCAACTCTTTCTGATCGAACAAATACTTTAGACTCTCATGATCATTAAACACCTCAAATTTAGAGCAAAAAAGATAATGTCTCCAAAATTTCAACACGAACACTACAGCTGCCAATTCTAAGTCACGTGTTGGATAATTCATTTCATGAACTTTCAGTTGTCTAGAAACATAAGCAACAGCTTAACTATTCTGCATCAGCACACCACCAAGTCCCATCTTCGATGCATTATAATATACCACATAAGACTCACTCGGATTGGGAAAAATCAATACCAGAGCAGTCGTCAACTTATTCTTTAATTTCGCAAAACTTTCTTCACACGCAACATACCACACCTAAGCTTGACCCTTTCGAGTCAATTGAGTCAAAGGTAATTCCAACTTGGATAAGCCTTCAATAAACTTGCGATAATTACCTGCTAGCCCAAGAAAACTTCGTACTTTAGTAGCAAACTTTGGTGTCTCCCACTGTAACACAACATCAATCTTAGAAGGATCAACAACAATCCCACCACTCGAAATCACATGGCCAAGGAAACTCACTTCCTTCAACCAGAACTCACATTTTGATAGTTTTGCATATGACTTCTTCTCTTTCAACACTTGCAACCCAGTTTACAAATGCTCGACATGCTCTTCTTCTGATTTAGAATAGATCGGAATATAATCAATGAAGACCACGATAAACTTATCCAAATACTCATGAAAAATCCAATTCATATACTCCATGAACACACCTGGTGCATTGAACACGCCAAACGACATCACAATGTATTCATAGTGACCATACCTCGTTCTGAAAGCTGTCTTCGAAATATCATCTGATTTAACACAAACCTGATGATAACCAGACCTCAAATCAATCTTGCTGAACCCACGAGAACCTACTAACTGATCCATCAAGTCGTCATTTCTCGGAAATGGACATTTATTCTTGATAGTCACTTTATTCAACTGTCTGAAATCAACACACAACCTCATATTGCCGTATTTCTTCTTAACTAACAACACCGGAGCTCCCCAAGGAGACACACTTGGTATCATAAATTTCTTTTCCAGTAACTATTCTAATTGCTTCTTCAATTCCCCTAACTCAGAAGCTGACATCCTATAAGGAGCCATTGACACCGGACTCGTACCTGGTATCAATTCCACCGCGAACTCTACTTCACGCTCTGGGGGAAAATCACATATGTCATCTGGAAATACGTCTATAAATTCACAAATAATAGGTAATTCAACACTTGTAACTTCACGATCAACTTGCAACAATGTAAACATTTCAAACATCAAAGCTTCATCTTCTAGAAGTTCATCCACTTGCTTGGCAGACAACAACATCAGCTCTCTACTGTCACCAAACTCAGATCCACACTTTGGAGGCAAGTCACAAATATCCTCAAGAAAAACATCAGGAATTACACATCACTGGCATACCTCTAGCGGTCACATTTATCTCTACTCCCTAAGAAGAAACCATCAATAATACCTGATCGTTCTCCCTCCGAGACATCCCAACTTAACCGATGGACAAGAAAATCGAATCCGCCTCATCTTCGGCTATAAGAATTTGCATTGACTCATAAAAAAAAAATTGTAAGCACTTGGCTTAACTCCAAACAATTCAGTGAACACACCATCTAAGCTGTCAAGACGCGTCCATTCCATCCAACATGATCCTGTCTACAATCAACAAGAGATTAATGGTGATTAGTTCCTTAATTTGTCAATAGACAGCCGACAATCATGGTGGGGCATAAACCATCTTTACCGAACTATAATAGTGTCCAACAACACACTGAGCCATCATTCCACACTTGAAGCATCTTGGAGAAGCACAAGCTTCTCCCCAACTTGTTTCATTCCCAGCCTGCAAATGGAAAACAAAATAAGCATCGACAGTGTTTTCACACACATGTCGCATACTAGGGAACAAACATAATTAAACAACCTGGCCGGACGGACCGACCTGCTCTGATACCACTAATGTAACACCCTTCTAACCCCAAAGAATATTTCACGAATTAATAAGGATAATTCAACGTAATTCACCACTCAAGGGTGTCACACTTCATATCTAACATCCATAATAATCATCCTGCTCTGTAACATAGGTTACAACATCTATAACATCATTTTCTTTTATAACTTCAACACATAAGTTGACCTTTGCAGCGGAAACATAATCATAAAATAAACTTCATTCATCTTCATAATACCAAAATATCTTAGTCTCGTCAAAAATTGGAATTTAAATCAATTTAACATCTCAAACTCATGAAATGTGTTAACAAAAATAATATATCATTTGAATTGGAATTACAATAGTTCAACATCTTCAAAATCCTCATAAAAATGTTAGTCAAGGAAACACAACATTTGCATAACTAGCCTTCCCAACCCGATGTTATATATTAGAGCAAGACACCTTCTAATTAACGAAACTAATAAAGTACTCCAAAGTTATGTTCAACGCTTCTACAAGCTACTATAGGGCATCTGCGCGTTACCCACGTGGTGGCAACATTCAAACAGGCAGGGTGAGTAATCACAATTCATTATGAAAGATATAGGGGAAAGACTTAGTAGTAACATCATCATCATATTAACACATATCATTTATAAACGAATCATACTCACATTTACACACCATAATAGCACTTATACATCTTTCTTCATAAAACATCATATAATCACATAGTCTCAAATATCATCATATCACATCTCATCAACAAAACTCATGCAAATGCCACATATCAACAACATAGCGACATAGTTAATATATAACGCAACGAGACTCACAACCTGACTCAATGCTTATGCATGTGGTACCAATTCGATCCCTTTTTCATGATCATAATTCCCGTCGAAATTTCCGTATAAGTCGCTCACATCCCACATGGGCACACGACATCCGTGATTGCTCACACCCCACATGGGCACACGAACACCCGTAATCGCCCACACCCCACATAGGCACACGATTACCTCAACAACAACAACATGATTCTATTTCAAGGAATCTGGATAAGGTACTCACACCCCACATGGGCACACGACTTATTATACAACTTATGCAACATGATATGCATTCAACGACGACCAATACATATAACTATTATACAACCAATACATCACACCACAATGCAATGTGCAATGAACAACAACATCAAGCATAATTACCAACACCTCCATGGTCAAGGTACTCCGCCAATACTGTTCATCATACACCAGCATACATATGGTAACAATTCAACAACAATAGTTTACATCATAGCAACCAACAACGATATGTCTCAGATTTTATCGCATCACAACATAACCACTACAATTGAAATTAAGCCACCACACAGAAAATAATCAACTTCTGGAACATAAACCATTTTCATAAGGTAGTTTGTCGTGTTATCTTTCCAACACTTCGAACGGCGCCTCAAACAGACTTACGGGTCAAAAGTTATGGCCAAAACGATTTCACTGTACAAAACTAAAGAGCTGGTACGGCCGCCCGTAACAGCGGCTACGGCCCGTAGCACTCCCAGACCAAAATCTCATTTTGTTCTTCATTTCTGGCACCCCAATCCAGAAGGCTACTAAGGTCACCCGTAGCAGCCACTACGGGCCGTAGTAGAGCCCAGAATTCCACTTTTTCTGCGGAATTCTGCGCGATCTCTCTTGTTTTTCAGCCTTCCAACAGACCCCAAACCCCAAGTTTTGACCTCTAACAAACCCAAAACATATCATATCACATGGTACATGAATCAAGGAAATTAAATAAATCACAACATTAATTCATCATTGTAATACGGTGGAGAACTGACTTTTTAATTTTGTTTTCGCAAAACATGTTGCGGTTAGCAAGAGTCGCCACCGACTTTTCTTTTATCCAATTTATTTAGGAAAGGTGAAAAGAACAGGAAAGACCTTTTTGGAAAGATTTTGAGTTCGGGGGGTAAGTTATGAAAAGGGAAGGTATTAGCACCCCTTTTCATCTGTAGTTATCTACGGGCTCTTAATTGCTTGCTCACTTTAACTTGCTTTTTTTGGTGTGTGTTTAGAAAATATTTCGTAAAAGTTGACTTTGTGATAATTCGTGTAAGAATGTATACAAAGTGTTTGTTTTTGAAAATATTTTTGTAAAGGTTTGACTTTGTAATAATTCGCGTAAGAATGTATACAATTTGTTTGTTTTTTTTTATTTTTTTTTTGTTTTTTTTTTTGAAAATATTTTTGAAAGTGTGAGGTGTGAAAAGTATTTGTTTTTGAGTTGTGAGCAAGCATTTAAAAGTTACTTACCCTTAATTTATAAAGTCTTTCTTGTACTTATCATTTTCCTTGAGAGATAGTACTATCCATACCATTAGTGGGTAGGTAGTCCTATCTATTGGATGTGAAGGGACAACGAAGGGTCATCGAATGGTCATAGAAGGCAACATGTAAGGAGACCTTAGCAATTCGAAGGGACTATCGTCATTTTTCCGTAGGGTCATCGAGGGACAAGATCATTTTTCGTAGGCAACTCGAAGGGTCATCGAGGGACAAGATCATCTTTTCGTAGGCAACTCGAAGGGTCATCGAGGGACTATGATCTTTATATCGAAGGGACTAAGATGATATTATTCGTAAGCGTCTTTTGCTAAAGTACCCTTACTTTCGAGGGACATGACCATTATTTCGTAAGGAAAATGAAGAGAGGTTACCCTAGAGGTGCATGTGTGCAAAGTGTGTTGGTTTCAATCATTTATTTTGAATTAGGGTTATCTATCATTTGTTTTTAAGTCTTGCCATACAATCCTATTAGCATACATCTAAACAGATTATATATATACAAGCGTAAAATATAAGTGCGGAAAATTAAATCCTACGCTATTACAAGGCTTTGGGAGAGATACATAAGTATGAAAACCCTTGCGGAAAATAAAAATACAGCTATTACAAAAAAAACCGTGCGACCTATACAATTTTCCTAGAGATTTAAATAGGCAAATAAATAAATAAGTGAAGAAAAATGTTAGGAAAATTATTTTAAAGACCTAAAATCTAAATTAATGCTTTTCTGTATTCTTTAGGAATTGCTTTTAATGTTAGTGATAAAAAATAAATCTAATTCTAATTATGTACAAATTAATTAAAAAACTAAAGTCTGATTAATTAAAACCCTAATTTCTAATTTTATGGTTTTATTGTATTAATTAGTTTTAAACAAAAAAGTAAATAACTAAATGGAATGAAAAAAATAAAGGTTAGTAAAATATGGAAAAAACAAAAATGCATGGGATGGAAATTGAATCCACGCCTAAAACCAAAATTATAATCAAAATAATTTGGCTTATGCTTCACTGCAAAAATTCAAAACAATTAGTAACCCAAAATCAAGATCCACAACAAATTTCAAACAAATCAACCGATTCCGGATTTGGACATTATCACCATGTGAATTCAAAAATTATCTAAACCAAACAATATCAATTTACATAAAAAAAATTCATCTAAGCATTTTATCAAAAATTTATACCATAAGAAATATCACAATTCTAACCTCAACCTCAATTTAATATCGATTCACTAAACCAAACAATCAAATCACAAGAAAATCGAGGAATGTGCGAGGAATTACCTAGATTGAAGGTTGGCAAAGAGAACGCAAGCGAAGAATGCAACAAAACGGAGGGAGGAGGCGGACCGTACGGTCGTACGGACGGCGGAGGGCGGAGGGCGGCGGCCGGAAGGAGAGAGTGATCTTGAGGGGTTTTGATCTTTGAGAGAGTGAGAATGATTGTCCTTTTTTCTCCTTTTTAGGTCCCCTCCTCATGTGTAAAACAACATGTATTTATAGATCTAGAAAATTAGGTTAAAAAGTTTAAAAAGAAAAAAATAATCAGTCTTAATTCATATTGATCAAATAACATCTGAATAAAATCACATAGTATTTGATTTTTACTTGGTCACCAAGTAGACCAATTAGAAATTAAGTATGACACAAAAATGACATAAACTGACCAATAGGAAATGAGTACACAAGAAAGGAAATATTTTTGGTATCTATTATGATTTTTGCACTCCTTTTTGGTAAAAAGTGCATAAAATCAAATAAATAATTATTTTTCAAAAATGCCTTAAAATAAAAAACGAAAATTAAAAACAAAAAATAAAAAAATACAATTTTTGTGATTTTTTTTTAAATAATTTAAAATGGAAAGAAAGTTAGTAACAAATAACAAAAAAAAAAATCCAAAATGTAACATGTGAGATTTGAACCCACGACCTCATACTTGCAAGCCTTATCTCCTTTCCAATTGTGCCAATTCATTTATTCAAAACAAAAATGCACTTGAAAGCATATGAAAGTCAAACAACTATTTGTTATTTAAACAATTTAAAGTAAACTGTTACCTATTTTTGAATAAAAATTACTGTTAAAATGTTAGTAAAATTGAACAAAAAAAAAACTTATAAAATCAAAGTTAAAAATAATTTAAATGTTAGAAATAGGGCGGGCAAATTTTGGGGTACAACAATCATATATGAATCACCATTAACACACTTAAGATAATAATTATACCAATGGCATATCAAACATCATAATCAACAATTTCGCCATACTTTTCATCATGCTTTTATTAAATCATCATACAAGACAAAACCTACATCTATCTTAACCATCTATCAATCTGTATATGCGTATTTTCGACGCCATGAGTTCAACACATAAAAAGTTGTTTTCGACAAATGGAGGTACATGCCAAAAGAAGCACAACTGAAAGAGTATATCTACTTGGGAGATATTCTTCAACATTCTTCGACATTTCGACGGGGCAACGTTTCGACATTTCATCAAGTAAAGATTTCTGCAAATGGAAAAGGTTTTGACAAGTATGAAGAACGTTGTGATAGTTCGACAATTCGACAAGTCTGAAAGGACGCGTTTGTTCGACATAACTTGAAGATTCAAATTCAAGAGAATTATAACGTTTGGCAGAAGACGCGTGGAAGCACCTGGCGAAAGGGAGACATGCAGAAGGCCAGATGTCGAAGTTTTAGGATTTAGTCGTTAATAGCAGTTATTTTGTTTATCTATAAATAGGATAGTTGTTATTAGAATTCAGGGTGAAAAACTTGTACAAAACTTCCTGCAATTACTCAAAGTACCCGTGTGAGAGAAAAGAGTTATTTGGAAAAATGTACGTGTAAACACCATCTTTCAATTTCTTTATCAATCAAAGTCTTTTTACCAATTTCTTTACATTACCAGTATCTTTATGTTTTCTTCTCCATTTTGCTTTAAAGTTCTTTCTTCGCCATTTTACTTTAAAAGTTATTTTCAAAGTTATTTTCTTTTATCTCAGACTTTTATCTAGAGTTAGTTGAAATCTTTTATTCTAAAAGACTTAAATACATAAAACCAAGAACCAAGATATCACCCTTGACTAAAAATTATCACGTTGATCTAAGTTTTCGCCCGACATCTTAGGATTTGTTTGGTTAATCCTGCAAGTAACCCAGATTTCATCATTCTGGTAAACCAGAGATTGTTCGCCAAGATCAACAGCGAACAAATTGGCACACCTGGTGGGACTAGTGCAATATAAAACTTAAATAATTTTTAAATTAAGGTTTTTTCTTCGTTGTATGATACTAAGAAGCGGTAAATTAGCCGTATCTGACGTAGAGAGACCAAAAAGAACTAGAGTAAGGAAAATGGCGAATCAGTCAAATAATCCTAATCCCAATCCAAATTCAAATGAAAATATTCCAGTTTCCAACCCTATACCTTCGACAGGGGAAAATGTGGATTCAAACCCTGTTCTGGAGGAGGTTATGCCTTCGTCAACATGATCTATACCAGCGGTTTCGCTCTCCCAAAGTATGCCTAGTTCTTCCACAATGGGACATTCAAGGCCTATGGGGACGCCTCCTCCGGGAGGACAAAATTTTAGGCCATTCCAGACAAATTTTTCCATGCCTATGTTCGGAAGAGAACAACCATATGGAATGCCAACGTCAGTAATGGCAAACTTGCTTAGTGCACCACCCTTGTATTCTGACGCCATGGTCCACATGTCTTCGCCACTGCAAGGGTCAGGATATGGTGGAAATATGAGTAGATTGAACCAATCCCTACCAAATTTCCAAATACCAGCAATTACCAATAATTCTGCGCAAGTAATTCGACAACAAATGGACGAAAGTAATCATGATATGGTCCAAATGTTGACTCAACAAATGGGAGCAGTGTTTAACCCTTTAATACAAAACACTACCCAAACCAACCAATTGTTGGCTGCGCAAATGACGCGCATTGCTGATTTTTTTTGTGTTCCTCAAACACGACAAAGAGAACAAGTGATTCAAAACCAAGTAGTAAATGTCGAAGAGGAACCCACAATAAATCAAAGGCCTTTAGAGAATCCTCAGACAAACCCTAGAAACCAAGAGGCAGTGGTCGAACAGCCTCGTGTCGAAATCCCCGTTCAACAAGAGCCTAGGAGGGTAATAGTCCAGAGAGGCCAAGATGCTGATGATGTATTGCAACAACGAATACGATATAATAACTTGCCTGTCGAAAATAACATAACAGCCATGGTCGAAAGGATAATGGCCCAAAACGGTGTAAATGTAGGGTTGCAAAGGCCTGCTTATACGTCCCCATTGTCAGAATACATTCTGCAAGAGGAACTACCCCCAAGATGGAAAGTTCCTAAGTTTACTAAGTTTTCAGGAGATACTAGTGAATCTACTATAGAGCACGTAATGCGTTATCTAATAGAAGCAGGAGAAATAGCCAATAATGAAAATTTGAAAATGAAGTACTTCCCAAGCTCTTTGACAAAAAATGCATTCACCTGGTTTACATCCTTGCCTGCGAACTCTATATTCACATGGACCCAATTAGAAAGATTGTTCCATGAACAATTCTATATGGGTCAGACTAAGATAAGTTTGAAGGAATTAGCCAGTGTTAAGAGGAAATTTTCAGAGCCTATAGATGATTACCTAAATAGGTTCAGGTTGCTTAAGGCAAGATGTTTCACACAAGTGCCGGAACGAGAGTTAGTCAAAATGGCTGCAGGAGGTCTAGATTATTCTATAAGGAAGAAATTAGACACGCAATATTTAAGAGATATGGCATAATTAGCAGATAGGGTAAGACAGATTGAAAGGCTAAAAGCTGAGAAATTTAGATCAAATAAAAATAAAAAGGAAAGAGTGGCCTATGTAGGAGTATGCCAGGATGATGATGGTGGCGAAAATGAACTAATTTTGTTCGATGAACAAGAAATTGATCTGGCAGAACTAAAGTCAGGCCCACCATACGCCTGTAAAGTACTAGCGCCGTCGAATGGAAAAAATCCAGTCGAACCTGAAAAGAATGATAAGTTTCCTAAACGAACTTATACGTTCGACGTCACCAAGTGTGACGAAATTTTTGATTTATTGGTCAAAGATGGTCAGTTAATAAAACCACCAGGCGCTAAAGAACCGCCTGTCGAACAACAGAAAAAGAGGGGTTTTTGTAAGTACCATAACTTTTTGGGTCATAAAACATCTCAATGTTTTCTTTTCAGGGATCTAGTTCAAAATGCTATCCGTGATGGAAGGCTGAAGTTTGGCGAGAAGCCAAAACAACAAATGGGGATTGATTCGAATCCTATGCAGGTTGTCGAAGCACACTATGCTGAACCATCCACTGTGAATATGGTGGAGATTGAAGTTGCTTCTGATGGCAGTTTCGAGATGGTGGAGGCTATGGAAGGTTTCGACACCAGTGTCAACATGGTCGAGATTACTGAAGATCTTGCAGGCCAGAATGAAGTCGAAGGCACTGAAGCGTTCGACAACGATAATGAAGTCAAAGTCACTGAAGATCTTGACGACAAAAACACAGTTGAAGTCACTGAGGACTTCGACGATGAAGGTAAGGTCGAAGTTACTGAAAGCTTTGACAATCAGAAATTGAAGAAAACTACAGAGGGTTTCGACGAAAAGAATGATGACAGTGTTGCTGAAGATGTGGTGGTTCGACCAGGAGAAATCTGGGATTGCTTGGGACAGCCAAGTGGAAAATTCGACTACCTAGTGAAGTACACTATTCCTGCAACTTATCACACCGACATCAGCGAAATCCAACCAACTGGTTGGGGAAGTGATTTTGATGACGATGGTGATTCCCCTATCGCCAAGGAGGAAGTTACTGAGGACTTCGTTGCTGAAAACAAGGCTACTGAAGGCCTTGATCTTGACAACACGAAGGAAGCTGATGTTGCAAATTACTGCATCAACATCATGGGACCTTTCGATAAGGAGGTCACAGGGATGAAAGAAAAAGTTGTGCATGGCCGTGGGAAATCTGGGACTTATGGGATCCTACGAAGAATAAAGGAGGATCCTAAAGAAGAGTCAAACAAGTGTTGCTGCAAGCATGCTCCTAGGAACATATCCTGGTGTTGCTGCCCAGAAGGGAAGTTCGACCTGACGAAAAAGAAGGACAGAGTCGAAGAGGAAAAGCTCATTGAAAAGATGAACAAACTAACCATTGCTGACAAACAAAATGCGGGAATAAATATGGTAGAAGTGTCTCAGAAAACTCAGGCAGCAGTAGATGAAGATCAACGTCGAGAGGAGTACCAAAAGCTGGCGTACCCCAAAGAAGATGAGAGTTTGGTCGAATTCATCAAAAGGTGCCAGAGAAGGAAGAGCGACGTGATGCTATGCCCTCGTTGCAGTTCCATTTTCGACAGAAAGGCTGCCACCAACTTGGAGGCAATAGATCAAGCAAGAAGGAAGGCAAATGGGGGAGCAACAAGATATGATCCAAGAAGGAGTGAGCACCACCAATGGAGGCACGGAGACAGACACTATGGCACTTACAAGCCATCAAACAAAGTGATAAATGACAAATGGGTTCAACCCATCAGAGATGCCCAAGGCCAGAAGAAGTGGAAGAATTTCGAAGTGCAGAGAGGCGCTTCAATGGAAAACAAGAAGGAGTTGGAGAAATATAAACCTAGGCCATATCCTTCAGAGAATTATAAAGGGAAGAACCCCATGTCGAGATCCCAGTGGAGGAGGTTCCAAAGGCAAAAGAGGGTTGAGAAAGAAGTTGCTGAAAAAGGTATGATGAGAAAAGTGGCTGGAAACAAGGACGAAGCAGAATGTAGCAGCAACGCTCAAATGGCAAATAAGAAGAAGCCTCTCCAGCAAATCAAACCAAATAGTGTAGCAGCGCAAAGTGTGCCCAAAGAGAAGAAGTTGGAGGATGACGAGATGACAGATGATTTCAAGTCAGATTCAGAGGCATCCTTCGACGTTGTCTATAACGTGGTCTCGGTCCTTCCCAGAGACTATGATAGGATCATGGAAGTCGAAGACAAAGAGGATGGGATGGAAGAGGAAACGATGGTGCACAAGCCCGTGTGTTACTACGTAATGAATAATGGTTGTGTCGAAGAGCAAAATGCTTTCTTCGAAAGACCAGACGATTCCATGAAGGCGCACTTGAAGCCTTTGTTTATCAAAGGAAAAATTGAGAGTGTTAGTGTGAACAAGATCCTAGTTGATGGTGGTGCTGCTGTGAATTTAATGCCCCACTTCATGCTGAAAAAGATTGGCAAAGATGACTCGGATGCAAAGCCCCACAACATGGTTCTGTCGAATTACGAAGGAAAAGTAGGAACAACCATGGGAGTTATTCAAGTGGATCTGACAGTTGGCGCTATAACAAGGCCAACAATGTTTATAGTTATTGCTTCTAGGGCAAACTACAACTTGCTGTTGGGAAGAGAATGGATCCATGGTATAGGTGTTGTTCCTTCGTCGATGCATCAGAGAATAGTTATTTGGAGGCCAGATGGAATCGTCGAGAACATAGAAGCAGACCAAAGTTACTTCATGTCCGAAGTAAACAATGTAAGTGATCGAAGTTTCGACAAGAACTTAACCCACATACCTCCTTGCAGTCCGGCGAAATTCGACTTGAAGGCAACGGACAACGCGTATTGTTCCATGTATCTCCATCCTACACATGGTTTTCAGTGGGATAAGGAAGTCATTGGTGACTCCAACTACATGTGGGGGACTACCAACATAGCACCAACAGGATGGGGGAGTGAGTTCGACAATAATGATGAATGAACAAGCAGTGCTTGACAAAATTACGGCTTACATAGCCGAAAACAAATTCAAAGCGGCTCTGGAGGCCGAAGTAAAATACATGGTTGTCGAAGCCAATCATGAAGATTCAAATGAACAAGGTCTTCAAAAAGACGTTGAGGAAAATGATGATAACAACCAAATTGATGAATGGCAACACCAGAAACTTGACGCCATTTATGACGACGAACCTTTGGGGTTCGAAAAAGATCCAGTGTCGAACAATTTGAAGATGGTGGCGCAGGATCCTTTAGAAGAAATCAACTTGGGACTGGGGGCAGAAAAAAGACCAACTTACATAAGTGCAAGGATGGATCCTCAGTTCAGAGTCGAAATAATCCAGTTGTTGAAGGAGTTCAAAGATTGCTTTGCATGGGATTATGAGGAAATGCCTGGTTTGGACAGAAGTTTGGTCGAATTGAAGCTGCCAATCATAGAAGGGAAGAAGCCAGTCAAGCAAACTCCAAGGCGCTTTGCACCAGATGTTCTGTGGAAGATAAAAGAAGAGGTCGAAAGACTTCTAAAATGCAACTTCATCCGCACTACCAGGTATGTTGATTAGATTGCAAATATAGTTCCAGTTATTAAGAAAAATGGAAAACTTAGGGTATGCATTGATTTTAGAGATTTAAATTCTGCTACCCCAAAGGACGAATATCCTATGCCAGTAGCAGAAATGCTTATAGATTCTGTAGCAGGTCATGAGTATCTAAGTATGTTAGATGGATACTCTGGCTATAACCAAATTTTTATTGCTGAAGAAGATGTTTCTAAGACAGCTTTTCGTTGTCCTGGAGCAATTGGAACTTATGAATGGGTAGTGATGCCTTTTGGTTTAAAGAATGCTGGAGCCACTTACCAAAGGGCTATGAATTCAATTTTCCATGATTTCATTGAGACGTTTATGCAGATTTACATTGATGATATTGTAATCAAGTCTGTTTCAGGAAAAGATCATATAGACCATCTTCGACAATCCTTTGAGAGGATGAGAAAGTTTGGTCTAAAGATGAATCCCCTTAAATGTGCTTTTGGTGTGCAGGCGGGTGATTTTTTAGGTTTTGTGGTCCACAAGAAAGGGATCGAAATAAATGAAAACAAAGCCAAAGCTATAATGGAAGCGAAAACGCCATCAACGAAAAAGGGATTGCAGTCTCTACTAGGGAAGATCAATTTTCTAAGAAGATTCATCTCCAACCTCAGTGGAAAAACACAAGCATTTTCTCCTCTACTTCGACTAAAGAAAGAAGAATTCACATGGGGGCAAGAGCAGCAAGTGGCTTTCGACAAGATCAAAGAGTACTTGGCTAGTCCTCCAATCTTGATGTCCCCTTGTAGGAAAAGAAGCATGAGATTGTATATCTCTGCATCAGACAAGACATTAGGAAGTATGTTGTGTCAGGAGGATGAGAATGGCGTCGAAAGGGCCATCTATTATCTCAGCAGAGTCTTAAATGATGCTGAAACTAGATATAGTGCCATAGAAAAACTATGTTTATGTGTATATTTCTCTTGTATGAAATTGAAGCATTATATAAAGCCTGTTGATGTATATGTATCTTCTCATTTCGACGTAATAAAACATATGTTGTCTAAGTCTATTTTGCATAGTCGAATTGGAAAGTGGGCTTTGGCTCTAACAGAATACTCCTTAAAATATTTGCCTTTAAAGGCTATGAAAGGACAAGTGGTGGCTGATTTTATAGCCGACCACTCTATAGTCGAAAATATAGAGTACGTCGAATTAGCACCATGGAAACTGTATTTCGACGGTTCCATGCATAAGAATGGAATTGGTATTGGGATGGTGATTATTTCTCCTGACAAAATTCCAACAAAGTTCAAGTACAAAGTCGAAGGGATATGTTCGAACAATGAAGTCGAATATGAAGATTTGATTGCTGGACTTGAAATCTTGTTGGAATTGGGGGCAACAAAAGTCGAAATAATGGGTGACTCTGAGTTGGTAATAAAGCAGTTGACTAAGGAGTACAAATGTGTGAAAGAGAATCTAATAATGTACTTCGTGATAGCAAATAGACTTCTCAAGAAGTTCGACAACGTGGCTTTTAGGCACATTCCCAAGATGGAGAATCAAGAGGCGAATGATCTTGCTCAACTGGCATCAGGATACAAAGTGTCGGAGGAGAGGTTAGAAAAAGCCATTGAAGTCAGAGGAAGAATCATATCTGTAGGTTTGTCCCCATCAGATTTAGAGACAATAAAATTGGGATATGGTGACGAAGAGAATTATGAGATTTGCAACGTAGATGATGCAGGAGTCGAAGACTGGAGAAAACCCATCAAAGAATATTTGCAAGATCCAAATCAAAAAGTCGAACGAAAGGTAAGGTATAGAGCTTTGAGTTATGTACTTTTTGGCAATGAATTGTTCAAGAAGACTGCAGAAGGAGTCTTGTTGAAATGCTTAGGCGAAAATGAAGCATACATAGCGTTGTCAAATGTGCATAGTGGAGCATGTGGCGCACACCAAGCAGGCCACAAAATGAAGTGGTTATTGTTTCGACAAGGAATGTATTGGCCAACAATGCTGAAGGATTGTGTCGAATTTGCAAAAGGGTGTCAAAAGTGCCAAGTACATGCAGGCATACCACATGTTCCTGCAAGTGAGTTACATTCGATTGTAAAACCTTGGCCGTTCAGAGGTTGGGCTTTAGATTTAATTGGTGAAATTCGACCAGCTTCTTCAAAAGGGCAAAGGTACATTTTAGTTGGAGTAGATTATTTTACTAAGTGGATTGAAGCCATACCATTGGTGAATGTAGATCAAGAAGCAGTTATGGATTTTATCCAAAAGCACATAATCTACAGATTTGGGATACCGGAAACAATAACAACAGATCAAGGATCTGTGTTTACTGGTCGAAAGATGCAGAAGTTTGCACAAGAAACAGGTTTTAAGCTCCTTACTTCGACACCTTATTATGCTCAGGCTAATGGACAAGTCGAAGCAGCTAACAAGGTAGTGATAAATTTGATCAAAAAGCATGTAGGTGGAAAGCCAAAAAATTGGCATAATACCTTAGATCAAATTTTATGGGCTTGCCGAACATCTCCTAAAGAAGCAACCAATTCGACTCCATTTAAATTAACTTATGGGCATGATGCAGTTTTGCCAGTCAAATTGTATTTGCAATCAGTTAGGGTTCAAAGGCATCATGAGATCCCATCAGAGACATACTGGAGTATGATGACGGATGAATTGGTTGATTTAGACGAAGAAAGGCTATGTGCCTTAGATCTCATAAAGAGACAAAAAGAGAGAGTCGAAAAGTTTTACAATAAAAAAGTAAAATTTAAGACTTTTTCAATTGGTGATTTTGTGTGGAAGGTAATTCTTCCTATGGATCGAAAAGACAGAGTTATGGGAAAATGGTCTCCCAAATGGGAAGGACCTTTCAAAATTTTGAAAATATTTTCTAATGGCGCATACGAGGTCGAAGAGATAGGGAAAGACGAAAGGATATTAAAAATAAATGGCAAATATTTGAAAAGGTATAAACCAATATTGCAGGAAATAAAGATAGCAGTCGAATAAAATTGAAATTGAAAGGAAATATTGTGCTGCCAAACAGATGGCGTTAAATCATTACAAATAAAGCCTCAAAGGGCTGAAAATTGACAGGCAAATTCAACTAAAGCTGAAGGTTTGCGAATTGTGCCTTCAAAGCTGTAAATTTGTCTTTCTGAAATTGAAGTCGACGATCACAGAGGTTCCTGTGAATATGGGCAACTTCAATCTCTTGGTTGATCTTTTGAGCTGTCTCTGCGTGTTGAATGCCAACCTTCAACTCTTCATCAATCTCGCTTTGCCTAGGCTGCTGGATAGAAGCTATGAGTTCCTCCTCTTTGGAAATTTTCTCTTGGAGAACTGCTATTTGTTTCTTCCATGTTTGAATGTGGTTATGGCAAGTAGCAATCTTCTTGACAGAGGCTTCAGAAAGCTCTTGTAGTTTCGAAACCTTATTTGTCGAAACAGAAACAGAGTTCTATTCAGCAGCTTGTTGGTCCATTTTTTTAGAGATTTGTTGACATAAGTCCCTTCGACGGTGAAGATCTGCGCTGGATAAGTCAATCACAGTTGTCAGCTCTATCACAAAATTACAGACTTCGACAGAAGCATCCAAGACGTTAACTTGCTTCAACAGTTTCTTCAACTCCATTGGAGCAGTGGCATTTTCCTCTAGAACTTGGAACAAGTCAACATCAAGGATCTTCGCCTTGATCTAAGTCATGATATTGGGTAGAGACTGCACTTCAGAAGTGGCTCCAGAAGTAGTCGAACTGCTGTAGGAAGAGTCTTTAAAGTTGAATCTGGTGCTAAGTATGGCTTTCAGGTAGTCCAGGGGTTTCTGCACCTTGAGATTTTCAAGCTCTTCATGAGAAAGACTAGTCGAACCAGTTGTTTGGGAGCTCCATTGAGTTTGGTCAGGAGTAGGCTGGTTGCTATGCTCTGAAGTTCGCCTAACTTCCTGTTGCTTCGACAGATCTTCTTCTTCAGCAGTCTTCTCTTCAGGATCTCCTTTGACAGCAGTGTCTGCTTCAACATCATCGTCTCTTTGTTGCTCAGTGTGTAATCCAGGATGAGAAGGAGAGTTGTTATCAGAATCAGCTCCCACAGTAGTGTCGAATGCTTCGACCGTTTGTCTCTCAAGTTCTTTGATGGGAGTGTCCTCCTCTCGAGCTACCTCCTCCTGGATTGTCTCAGGCTGTTTTTCGACGACCTTTTGCTTCTATCAAAAGAAAAATTTCTAAGTTAAAAATGAAATAAAATAAACGAGAGGGGTCGAAATTGAAATTTACCTTAGAGGTCTCAGTTTTTGAGCTAGACTTTCCACTCCCCGTATCCTTCGGCTGATGTTTTGTAGCAGGACTGCTAGAAGATTCCCTTTTAGAGGATTTGACAATGGATTTTTGTGAGGCAATTTTCTGCAGTCTTTTCTTCTTTTGAGGAGGGGGATTTGGAGATGGAGACTCATCACTGGACTCTTCGACAGGGATTATCTCTGGTATTTTCTTTCTTTTTTGGAATGTAGAGGTTTTTTGACTTACCTGATCATATAAATAAAAAATAGTGAGTGTCTTAAAGAAACAAAAGAATAGATCAAAAGAGGAAGAGATTTATACCTTAGTCGAAGGTGTCTGGGCGACACTTTGTGGAGTTTCGACGGAAGCTTTCTTTGCAGGCGCTTTCACAGCTAAAAAAAAAAAAAAGGGGGAGAGTTAGACAGTGAGAAATACGTGATAATAAAATGACAAAATTCGTGTTGTTGTTAACACCTTCAAGAATGGGATCTTCCACGCGAACGTGTTCTATTCCAATATGAAGGTGCCCTGGGTAGTTATCCAGATGATACTTAGTCGCAACCACGCGTTTAGCAGGTTTTTTATAACTTTCACGAAGAATTTTCATATGGTTCCCACATGTGAACCAATCTGGAAATGGAGGACTTAAAGCCACACCAAATTCAGCAGATGGTAAAGGTGGAAACTTAGGAGGATAATAGCTGAAAGCCAAGTCATAACGCACTTCTGGTCGAATGTGTGAAGGCAGTTTCAACTTCTCCAACTTCTCCGTGAATTTTTCTTTTAAAGTAACCGCTAATTCGCGTATGGTCCGACTAAGATCATCAGGTCTGTAAACGGTTTCAAAATATTTTTGAAATTTTTGTATTTCTTGGATGTGTCTTTGCGTACCTTTTTTAGTCCGTTCCTGCACAAGAGCAAAAGCATTCGTCAGATGAGTGTTGAAAGCTTTTACGTCAAAAAATTTGGTAGCATAGTATTCCCTCCACCATGTGTCGAACTCAGGAGTGCAAAGGAATGATGGTTGAAAAACCACCGGTCGAATATCCAAAGATTCGTCAGTCAGCCTGTTCGACAATTCCCTGCTGGTGGCTTCGTCGTGGAAGGAGTTGTAGAAAATGATGGCCCATTTTTTAGGGAAAAGAGGTCGAGGCATGATTTGAATTAGGCCAAACTGCCTGGCAACCAAGTTAGGTTGATAAACTATTAAGGCAATATGGGGTTTCATAGTATTGCGGTGGGAGAACAGGAGCCTAGGGGTCAAAAAGGATTCCCAGACATTTAGGAAGATGTTTTCATCTTTTTTGGTTTGCAAGGGGAATTGTCGTGTAAACCATTCAGGTCCAATTGTTCTGTCAGTAAATGGAGCCATAGTCGAAGTAAAATGATGTCTCTCAGCAAACATCATTACATAGCTAATGAAGGCCCGTCGAAGGCTAATTGCTTCATCAGTTGGTGTCAGTTGCACCAATCTAGTCCATTCGACACTCCTGTTTTTGAATTCCTCTTCATTTATGTCATGCTTCGCAGGAATAAAGGCTTCGAAAGTGGCATTCAGCCATAGTTGTAAGAGCCAAAAGGGGTCTGCCAAATTAAGCTTCCCTTTGTCCTTCAAAGTCTTCAAAGAACGCACGCTTTCACTCAAGGACTCATGCAAGTTCGCTAGGATTACCTCACTTAAGCATAATTTGATCCCAGCATGGAGTTGGTTCGCCATAGTGATGAACCTCTTAGCCACTTGAAGTGAGCGGGAGCAAAAGACAAATTTGGTCAGCCACAAGGTTAGAAAAGCTATGTGCTCTTTGTCAGAAACTTCTTGGTCATCTTCGCCATGGTAGTGAGACATAAAAAGGGAGTATGGGGCGAAACTAGTGTCGAAATCTATGGAGTCCTCGTTCAGGTGAGTGGGGTCGAAGTCAATGCCAACTGGACTAAGGCCAACTATGGCAGCTATGTCGAACAGCGTAGGGGTAACCATCCCGCAAGGGAGGTGGAGGGTGTTATACGTACTATCCCAAAAATAAAGGGAGGCTAGCAGCATGTTAGGGCAAACATTGGGTCCTACTCTTGATAATTGTATCAAGTCAAAAATTCCTATTTCTTTCCAAAAATTTTCTTTAACATTTTCAACTCTGTTCAACCAAGACAAGTAATCTGAAAGGTCTTTCGACCAAGGGCAAGTTCTAAAAATCCTAGTATGATTTAGATAGGTTAAATTTATTACTTCCTCATCTTTTTCATTTGAACCTTGAGGTTCAGTTTGTTCTACTAGTTTCTCAAGAGTTGGGGGTTTCACCCCAGCACCTATGGGTTTTGTGTGAGAATAAGTGGGAAAAAACTCTTGTAAACACTCAGGTTTAATTTCTGGGTTAGGGAGTGGTCCTAACATGGCATAATGATTACCAGAAATAATAACAGGGATGAGTACCTGGGATTTAAAAATGTAGTCTTTTACCCTCGCGTTTGGAGGCTCAGGAATGTATTGTTGATCCCCAATCAGTGTTGGTTCATCCAACCTATGCGCAGGAGGGATGATGGAAGGTTGCTCACTCTTGGAAAGTTTGCTGCTTGATGGTTTTTGAAAAGCCATTGTTGAATCAGAAAGTTTTTTAGAAAGAAGATGAAGATTTGGAGCGGTTGTGAAGAAGAAAAGTTCAAAAGCGTAAAAGGGAAAGAGAAATAAGGGTTTATGTATTTATAAGAGGAGATGATTTTTGGGTTTAGTGGTGATCATGGAGGGCACGTGGCATCATCTTGACGGTGATGAAGAAAAGTGGAAGTTAAAAAGAGATAGCCATGATGTTAGGTTAAGTAATAATGGGCTAGAAGCTAGAACGTGGGCTAGAGTTGACGTTTTGAGAAAAGTAAAATGATGAAATATGTTGGGACTTGAAATTGTGTAATTTAAAATTAGGATGACATGGCGTCAAAATATTGGTTGAACACAAAAGGATTATTTCTCCAGGATAGTCGAAATACCTTTGCTGGGGGGCAATTTGTATATGCGTATTTTCGACGCCATGAGTTCAACACATAAAAAGTTGTTTTCGACAAATGGAGGTACATGCCAAAAGAAGCACAACTGAAAGAGTATATCTACTTGGGAGATATTCTTCAACATTCTTCGACATTTCGACGGGGCAACGTTTCGACATTTCGTCAAGTAAAGATTTCTGCAAATGGAAAAGGTTTTGACAAGTATGAAGAACGTTGTGATAGTTTGACAATTTGACAAGTCTGAAAGGACGCGTTTGTTCGACATAACTTGAAGATTCAAATTCAAGAGAATTATAACGTTTGGCAGAAGACGCGTGGAAGCACCTGGCGAAAGGGAGACATGCAGAAGGCCAGATGTCGAAGTTTTAGGATTTAGTCGTTAATAGCAGTTATTTTATTTATCTATAAATATGATAGTTGTTATTAGAATTCAGGGTGAAAAACTTGTACAAAACTTCCTGCAATTACTCAAAGTACCCGTGTGAGAGAAAAGAGTTATTTGGAAAAATGTACGTGTAAACACCATCTTTCAATTTCTTTATCAATCAAAGTCTTTTTACCAATTTCTTTACATTACCAGTATCTTTATGTTTTCTTCGCCATTTTGCTTTAAAGTTCTTTCTTCGCCATTTTACTTTAAAAGTTCTTTTCAAAGTTATTTTCTTTTATCTCAGACTTTTATCTAGAGTTAGTTGAAATCTTTTATTCTAAAAGACTTAAATACATAAAACCAAGAACCAAGATATCACCCTTGACTTAAAATTATCACGTTGATCTAAGTTTTCGCCCGACGTCCTAGGATTTGTTTGGTTAATCCTGCAAGTAACCCAGATTTCATCATTCTGGTAAACCAGAGATTGTTCGCCAAGATCAACAGCGAACACAATCATAATAAAACAGGATTACACTCCTTACCTCAATTCCTAGCAATCGATTTCTCTTCCTTCGCATTTTCTATGGAAATCCCCTTTTTGGTTCTCTGTGCCCTAGCCCTTTCTCCACAGCTTTTTCTCCAATTTCACGATCGTATAGAATGAACCACCACTCTCTAATTTTCTCTTTTTTCTTTGTTACCCCTAGGACCCTTTTTATGGTATGACTCTTATGCCCTCACTTATTCCCTACAACATTACCATCATGCCCTCATTCTCCTTTTTCACCTTAATATCTATTTTTTTTTATTATTATTATAATTATTCCAATATTATTATTATTATTATTATTATTATTATTAATTTTACAACTTAAATAATAATAACAATATCCATAGTTTTAAAAACCGGACTAGACCGGCCGGTCGGACCGGTTGGACCGGGAACCGGCCGGGTTCGTTTGCTGGATCGGGCATGTCGTCGAACCGGTGAGAACCGGTGCGAACCGGGAAAACCGGCGGTTCAACTGCTTATTTAAAAAAAAAAAAAATTTTTTTAAATTTTTTTTAAAATTTTTTTAAATTTTTTTTAAAATTTTTTAAAATTTTTTTTTTAAAATTTATTTTACTCAAATACATAGGAACTTTTCTTCAAGAATAATAGTAATCACTCATTTAATTCAAGTGATACACAAATTAAGTTTTGTAATATCCACAAAACTATTTTTACTATTTTGTATTTATATTGATTGAAAAACCATCATACAAATATTTGTATAGAAATTTAAGAACACAAATTAAGAAACTAAATATAATATAATTTTAGACTTAACTGATTTCCATTATATATATATATATATATATATAGACTTGGAAAATTTATTATTTAAAATAATGTTAATATTTGTATTGTTTTAATTATTAACATTAAAACTTATTTTTTATTAACATTAAAACTATGAATTTAAATTAGACTCTGTTTAATTTAGACTCTGTTTAAAATTTATAATTAGACTCTTTTAAAATTTGAATTTAAATTATGAACCTGTGAATTTATGATATGATCTTTTCAAAAAATTTAAGTGCTAGTTATAGTTTTTAGAGACTAAATCATCCGGTTCGACCGGTTTTACCGGTTTTATACCTATTATAATGACAGGTTTATTCAACCGAGTTATCCGGTTTAATCCGGTTTGGTCATGCGGTTCGACCGATAAACCAGTGAACCAGTACCCTCACCGGTTTGATGACCGGTCCGGTTTTTAAAACACTGACAATATCTCCTAATAATTTAAATTAATAATATTAATCAAATATTACTAATATTACTTTATTAATCATTCTCACCACACCACCAAATTCTACAAAATTAGTCACACACCCCTCACCCATAAGGTCATTAACACTAAGGTCACTACCCCCTACCGCAGGTAGGGATGACAAACAAACCCGGACCCGCCCCAAAATTAACGGGGAAAACCCGATTTAATTGAGTGCGGGTGCGGGTGAAACCCGGTTCTTAACTACGGGTGCGGGTGCGGGGGCGGGTAGACACTAAGACCCGCCCGCACCCGCCCCCGGATAATGCATTTTATTTTAATTCTCTTATTTTACTTATTTTAATATTCATTTATTAATTATATTTTTAATTAAATTATTAATACCCCTATTGCAATTAAAATAATCAAATTTATCAAGTTAATATTTATTTACTAATTAAAATTTTAATTAAATTATTAATTAATTTATTAAAATAATCAATTTTTAATTAAAATTATTAATTTTTATTGCAATTAAAAAGAAATTATTTTTTTGCAGGTGGAGGCGGGGCGGGTGCGGGTGCACCCGTTCACTACTGGGAGTGGGTCTGGGTGGTAAATTTTTACCCCCGGTTGGGTTTGGGGGTGGGGGCGGGTGTGTTACATGGAGGCAGGTGTGGGTTCGGGTATAGTTAAACCCGCCCCCGCCCTGCCCCGTTGCCATCCCTAACCGCAGGGTACCCCAACATAACGAAACACACATAAACACATACGTACACCCAGCCCAAATAATTTCAATTAATTAAAATAAAATGGGGTGTTACAGGTTACACTCTTCGCCCTAGCTAGGCCCATTACAAATATAAAACTACAATTACGATAATCGTTCCATACTTATTTAGGTTTGCTTTTATGCCTTTCTCTTTTAGAAAAAAAACCCAATAATTTGCAACTTTTATCTCCTTAAGTACAATTTTTTGGATTAAGCGTCATATTATACTATCAAACTCTTTGAAACACATTGGAGAGATACTTGTCATGTAACACCTCTCTTTTGGATTTAATGATCGTGTTGTCTATGCATACCTCTAGTGTTTCACCTATTTCTTCCATATAAACTTTATTCATCATCCTATTGTATGTTGCGCTTGCATTCGTTAGACCAAAAGACATCACTTATACTAGTAATTGGGTTATTCAATCATGAAGATTTTTTTTATCTCCGTCAGACTCATACATGGGTATCTGGTTGTAACCACAATACACGTCCATGAAAGTCAAAAACTTATATATAACTGAATTGGCCACCAACTTGTCTATATTTGTAAGGGGGTAAGGATTTTTGGGGCATGTTTGGTTGAGGTTTGTATAATCAACACACATCCTCCACTTCTCTAGAGCCTTATTTACCAACACGAAATTGGAGATCCATTCAATATATTTAACTTTGGAGATGAAATTGGTGTTAAGTAAGCCATGGACCGTCTTAAAGTTTTCCCCGCCTTTCTCGGGAGATTATCGCCTTCTTTATTGGGACACATACTATGCCCAATATCTCACAGGGGAGAAATTGTGAAGAGATCGATATTAGCCCTTAGGAACTCAACAAGTTCTTTCTTTACTTTGGCCGGTAAATCCGCACCCACACAAACTGACCATATCAAATTATCGTCAAGCTATATGACCTCAAATCCTCAGTCTAAAATTAGACTCAAGGTTTTTATCTTGCCCTCGATTAATGTGCTTAGTTTGTCATCTGAGAAGGCTTTGTCCTTGCGAACATCTAGATTCAATAAGATGGTTATTTCATCAACTTTATTCCTGACTTCTTTATGAACGACAGAGTATGTCATGGAGTTCTTTAGCATTGCCTCGTATATAAGATATGTTCCATGTAAATCGACTACAATAAGGATTGGCTAACCCACATCATTGTGGCATTTTATCTTTAAATAAACTAAAAAGGTTATGACGTATAATGTTGCTAAGAATGATTTCCCAAGGACGTTGTCGTATAATCATTGAACGCCATAAAGCCCGTACCTTCACATAACCCAAATTCTTGCCGACGTAACCTTAACTTCATGAAAATTCTAAAATATATTAGGTCACACGAACTTCCATCGCCAATAAGATACCCGATACCAAATGATTTGTGCCATGACAGAGGTTACGACTAGTGGAAGGGTCGCATTAAGAATTCCATCCACCTTCCCGTGGTCTTTAAGCCTTAAAATTGGTGTAATGCCCCGACTTATTTTACTTATTTTCCGTAATTTAATTATCTGATGATTGTGATTGTGTTGTACTATTGGTGTGTTTAAGCTACCTTGGTGTGGGGGTGGTGGCCTTAAGAGAGACTTTAAGGTGTTGGGGGTGAGTGAGCAATTGAGTAGAGATTGGTGGTGTGGTGAGTAAAACTAATTAGATTATATTAGTTAGTAATTATTTATTTAAATAATATTAGATAGATATTATTTAGATTAAATAATAATAATAATAATAATAATAATTATTATTATCATTGTTATTATTTAATTATATGGGAATTAGTAATAATAATAATAATATAATATAGTAATAAGAAAAGGAGAATTGAGGAGAAGTTGTCAGATACGTAAAACAAGAGAAAAGTTTGAGAAGAGAGCTAAGGCAAGGAAGGGAGATTTAGGAATAACAGATCACCATTGTTGAGGTAGAAGAAACTTTTGCAAGAACTCTAAGGTAAGGGTGGGGTTCTAATCATCTAAGGGATTATATGATGATGGTGGGTAGATTATGTATATGTGTGGTTTGTGCTTTTCTTCTCTCTGTGATATGAACATTGTTGCAATTGTATGTTGTTGGATTGAATCTTTGATTTCTGAATTATGAGTGGTGTGATGATGTTGTAATTGGTGTTGTGATTGATGAATTATTGTGTTATTGTTGTTGGAATTGTTGTAATTATATGATGTAGATGTTGCGTTGTTATTTGTGGTTACGAGTCAGAGTCAGAACTAATTTATGAGTAATTTTTATGAAAAGAATTGGAGTTTTGATGTTTTTGAAAACTGAGTTTTTGATCAAATTATGTGTTTTTCTAGAAGTAGAAAAAAAGGGGTTTTGGGATGAAAAGAAAAGTGGTTTTTGTTTGGAAAAGCAGCAGAAAAGTGCTTCTGCTGCAGGTGTAATCGATTACCTGGATTGTGGTAACCGGTTACACTGTGTTAAAAATTTGTTTTTGGGCATTTTGGTAAGGGTGTAATCGGTTACCTAAAATGCGGTAACCGGTTACACTGAGTGCGTTTTATGTTGGGTGACTGGTTACAAGGGGTGTAACCGGTTACCTCATTTGGAGATGTTCAGATTTTTTTTTGAAAATTCATAACTTTATTTTTGGGTGTCCGATTCGAGTGTCGTTCGAAGCGTTAGGAAGCTAACGCCATGAACCTTATTCTAAAATTGGTTTCAGTATCAGAAGATGAATAAATTACTGTGTGATAAGGTTAAATGCATTGTATTGTTTATGTGGTAGTGTGACATAATGTTAAATGCATTATTGTTGCTCGCTATGTTATGTGTTGATATTGGTGAGTTGTTATAGCATGTGTTGGTGCATGGTGGCCAGTATTGGCAGAGTACATTGATTATGGAGGTGTTGGTCGTTGTACTTGATGTTGTTGTTGCATGTATAATATGTTGCACGCATTTATGATGTTGAGTTGTGAGATAAGCTGTGTGTCCGGTGGGGTGTGAGCGTCTTATCCAGATTCTAGTTGTAGAATTGTGTGTTTGTTGAATGGATTATGTGCCCGGTGGGGTGTGAGCGATCGTGGAGGTCGTGTGCCCGATGGGGTGTGAGCGATGTAATCGAAATTCCGACGGGAATGGTGATTCATAAATAGGAATCAATTTCTTAAGTGAACCGAATGATACCACATGCATTGAGTCGAGTTGAGAGTCTCATTGCATTGTATTTTGGTTGCATTAGTTGTTGTGTTCGGATATGGGTTGTGTTGATTGTGTGGATGTGTGTTGAGGAATGGGTGATTATGCATGTAATAATATGATTGCTTGCTTATTATCATGTTTTCCTTTATATAATTATGATATATCACCCCCATTCTATTTGAATGTTTCCTTTACATGGCATCATGCAGATAACTCGCAGTAGAGGAGTTGATGCGAATGGAAGATGAAGTCTTCCGTTTATTTTTATAGAGTCGGTGTCTGCTCTGATGCGTAACACTGAGGATTGGCGTTTGTGTGTTTAATTTTTTGAGGAGACTTATATTATCTCCTATGTTGGATTTTGTTATAATTACACTATTTCATATTTATGTTATGAATAATTCTTTGATGTTGATGTTTCCGCTGCTTAATAATGAAAGTTGAAATTTTGACATGTTTTATTGTTACTATTTTTATTAATAATTTTTAACAATATGTGTTACATATCATGATGTATGAGTAGGTTTATGGTGAAAGTAACATCTTAAATAGTTTATGTTTTGAAATACTCTGATATTTTATTTAAACTACGCAGGGGATATTTAGGGTGTTACAGATCTATAACCCGAGCAAATAAAGCGATAACAAATAATCAGAGTATAATTAAAACATTCATGACATAGACGAAGACGTCACATCAATTGAAACCAAATACAACAACCTGCTCATATAGATATGCAATAATCAGGTAGCAAATAACAGAGGAACTCAGTTCCTAACACCCACAAATCAGATACAGAATATAAGCGGAAAATCTGCAACTGAATCTCATATATATATAACATAAAAGTTGTCTGTCATATACAGAGTCATACATGTACAATCCAAAAAGAACATATACATATACACATAATCACAAACGATCTTCCCGGCTACCCGGTGCTACATATCAGAGCCGACCGACAAAAGAATGAAGACCTAAGCTTCACAAAAAGACCTCCAGCATCTAATCTGCAATGCCTCATAGAGCATTCAAAACAGCAGAAGGGTGAGAAACACAATCATAATATAATTGCATACAATCATATAATAACACAAAAATACGCATATAAAACATTCTCACCACAACTTACACCATAATTCAAATGCAAGACAACACAATCCATATCTCATACATCCATCACAAGGCATATCAATCATGGACAATACATTTATCACCAACATATATATATATATATATATCTCAACTCATCAATTCCATTCACAATTCCACACAAAATCAATCCATTCATGATTTATGCAAATGCACAGAGATCGACACAACGACTCTATGCAATGCAATACGGTACCGTTCCATCCATCATTCTCATCACTAGTTCACTCAGGAACTATTGGAATCATCGCTTGTTACGTAGTGTAACTTCCCGTCGGGCAAACGATGTTCCCCGTCGCTCACACCTCTTTGTATAAGGCACACGACGTTTATGGATCGCTCACACCTCTTTGTATAAGGCACACGACCCAATCGTTCACACCTCTTTGTATAAGGCACACGATCGTCTATAATCATCGCTGACACCTCTTTCTATAAGGCACATGATGTTATAGCGGATTCCCTCTGGAATCGTTTCGTCGCTCACACCCACTAGGGCACACGACATCACAAGAATGCATATCATGATGCTTGGCATACAATGACTCATGACATTCAAATGCACACATATACACATCCATAATCATGCATATACAATCAAACACAACACAATGCATTTTCTTGCCCTTAGGCCACAAACCATCATCACAACATTTCATCATATGCACTTATCTCATACAACAACACACAAGTCATACGGTATATATCAAAAGCACATTGCATGATAACACATCAAATACACATCATTAAAACGGTAAAAGTCGACAAAAAGACACATTTCCAAATTCCCGACATAATTAAATCGGCCAACAATCTCAAAACCATTCTAATAAGAAAGAACATCTTAATAGCTTTCTAACGCACCCAACCGCGCCTCAATCCGACTTACGGATCAAAAGTTATGAAGAAAACAAAATGGAACAATCTGTCATGTTCGCTATGCGAATCTCCTAGCGAGCATTCGCTTTCCTCATTCGCCGTGCGAAGCTCCAGCGAACCGTGGCAGAGAAAAAATAGCATAAAGTTCGCTTTGCGAACTGGTGGCGAATATTCGCCCACCCATTCGCACTGCGAAGTCCTGGCGAGCCTTCGCTTTCCTCTTCGCTGCTTGTTCGCACTGCGAGCCTGCGAATTCTGGGATTCGCAGCAGCGCTGTTACTCATCCTAACTCACCATTTTCTCATCAAAACCCAACCAAACCATATCATAACAACCAGAACATATTATAATCATAACCACAAGTATTATACCACATTTATACCGATTTTCAACCGCTAAAACCTCGATTTCTCTCGTTTTCTCTCAATCGACCTAGAATCGAAACTAGAAAAACAACCCAACCAACACAGACATGATCATACACAACCCTAGCATAACCGAGTTTCGCACCCTTACCCGATTAATCGCGCTTCGAAGTGTCGGTCGAATCGATTACTTAAACTCCAAGTTTTTCCTCTTTTTCTTCTTCTCACTCTCCTTTTCTCTTCTCTTCTTTTTCTTTCTATTTTCTCTCTTTTCTTTCTATGTTTCTATTTTAAAGAAAAAACAATATTTACCCAAGCCAAAAGGACCAAAATACCCCTACGCTCAATTTTCTCGCAAACGTTCCCAAAACGCGATAAAACATAATAACTAAGAATAAAATAATATAAAGACAAAAAATAATTAAATCGACTTGATTAAATAAAACTAACAAAAACTGGGGCGTTACAACTCTCCCCCACTTAGAGATTTTCATCATCAAAAATATTACCTGAGACGAACAACTCCGGATACGACTCCCGCATCCGACTCTCCAACTCCCAAGTCAAATTGCCCTCGGCAGCGCCTCCCCGCGCTACTTTCACAAGCGCAATATCCTTGCCTCTTAACCGCTTCAACTCGCGATCCAAAATTCTCACTGGTAATGCCTCAACCGTAAGGTTCTCCCTTACCTCAACTTCATCCATCGGAATCACATGCGACGGATCCGTAACATACTTCTGAAGCTGTGAAACATGGAACACATCATGCAAATTCGAAAGATTCGGCAGCAACGCCACCCGATAAGCCACAACACCCACTCTTGCGGATATCTGGTAAGGACCAATAAACCGAGAAGTAAGCTTCTTCGACTTTAATGCACGACCAACACCCGTTACCGGTGTAACTCTAAAAAATACATGATCGCCTTCTTGAAACTCAAGATCTTTCCGCCTTCGATCATGATAACTCTTCTGCCTACTCTGAGAAGCCTTCATTTTCTCACGAATAAGTTTCACCTTGTTCGTAGTCTGTTGCACTAACTTCGGTCCAACCACCAAACTCTCACCAGATTCATGCCAACACAACGACGTTTGACATCTTCTTCCATACAACACTTCAAAAGGTGCCATTCCAATACTCGAATGGAAATTGTTGTTATACGTGAATTCCACCAACGCAAGATAACTATCCCAAGCACCACCTTGCTCAAGAACACAAGCTCTCAGCAAATCTTCCAATGACTGAATAGTTCTCTCGGTCTGACCATCCGTCTGCGGATGATAAGCCGAACTCAATCTCAACTTGGAACCTAACGCCTTTTGCAAACTTTCCCAAAATATGGAAGTAAACCTCGGATCTCGATCTGAAACAATACACAATGGAACACCATGTAATTTCACAATCACACGGATATAAATCTCATCTAACCTCTCCAAAGAAAAACTGATGTCAATCGGAATGAAATGCGCCAATTTAGTCAGCCTATCCACAACTACCCAAATGGCATTATGTCCCCTCTGTGTATTCGGCAACCCTGTCACAAAATCCATAGAAATGCTGTCCCATTTCCACTCGGGAATATCCAACGGTTGCAACAATTCACTAGGCTTCTGATGTTCTACCTTTGACTTCTGACACGTTAAACACGCATAAACAAACTGAGCCACATCCCTCTTCAATCCGGACCACTAAAAGATCTTCTTCAAATCTTGATACATTTTATTAGCTTCCGGATGTATACTCAAATTACTCCAGCGCCCTTCCTCAAAAATCATCTTTTTCAAGTCCGAATCATCAGGAATACAAATTCTACCACGAAATCTTAAAACACCCTTATCATCCACTTTAAAGTCATCATTCACACTTTGATCTCCAACCGTCATCAAATCAACAAATTTCACATCCAACTTCTGTTTCTCGCTAACGGTCAACAGAAAATCATTAGTAACCTTTAACATACCAAGCCTCACGCTATCAGATGTCAATTCACACGCCAAACTCAAATCTCTAAATGCTTCCAAAAGTTCCCACTCTTTAACCATCAAAACAGACATATGCAAAGACTTCCGGCTTAATGCATCGGCTACCACATTAGCTTTACCAGGATGGTAATTCAAGCCAAAATCGTAGTCCTTCAAAAATTCCAACCATCTCCGTTGCCTCATATTCAACTCTTTCTAATCAAACAAGTATTTTAAACTTTTATGATCACTAAAGACTTCGAATCTTGCACCATAGAGATAATGCCTCCAAATTTTCAATACAAACACCACAGCCGCTAATTCCAAATCATGAGTAGGGTAATTCTTCTCATGAATCCTTAATTGCCTCGAAGCATAAGCCACAACCTTACCTTCTTGCATCAACACTCCACCTAAACCAATCAAAGACGCATCACAATACACCACAAACGGTTCAGTAGGATTCAGTAAGATCAAAATCGGAGCTGTAGTCAATCTTCTCTTCAGCTCACTAAAACTTTCCTCACACTGAATATCCCAAATGAACGCTTTACCTTTACAAGTCAGTTGGGTCAATGGAAGTGTTAACTTAGAAAAACCTTCAATGAACCTTCGGTAGTATCCAGCTAAACCCAAAAAGCTTCTAATTTTAGTAACAGATCGAGGAGCCTCCCATTGTAGAACTGCATCTACTTTAGATGGATCCACCGCAATACCATTACCTGAAATTACATGCCCAAGAAAACTCACTTCTGACAACCAGAACTCACACTTGGACAACTTGGCAAAAAGTCTCTTTTCCTTCAAAATTTGCAACACAACACGCAAATGTTCTGCATGTTCCTCCCGAGACTTAGAATAAATCAAGATATCATCAATAAACACAACAACAAATCGATCCAAATGCTCATGGAAAATATGATTCATATACTCCATAAACACACCCGGCGCATTAGAAACCCCGAACGGCATTACAAAATATTCGTAATGTCCGTAGCGTGTCCTAAAGGCCGTCTTCTGAATATCTTCCTCTTTCACTCTAATCTGATGATAACCTGACCTCAAATCAATTTTACTAAACACACACGCACCTACCAACTGGTCCATCAGATCATCAATTCTCGGAAAAAGGATACTTATTCTTAATTGTCACCTTATTCAGCTGGCGATAATCAATACACAATCGCATACTTCCATCTTTCTTTTTCACCAATAAAACTGGAGCACCCCAAGGCGATACACTCGGCCTCACAAACCTCTTCTCTAACAATTCATTCAACTGCTTCTTCAACTCAACCAACTCAGATGCCGACATACGATATGGTGCCATAGACACAGGTCTAGTACCAGGAACTAGATCTATAGAAAACTCCACCTCTCTCTCTGGTGGCACATCTGAAATATCCTCTGGAAACACCTCTGGAAATTCACACACAACTGGAAACACATCAATTGCAACTTGACTATCCACTATCAACGATGCAAACAACCCAAAAAACTGAGCTTCATCCGCCAAAAGTTTCTTAAACTCTTTGGTAGATAAGAAACTCAATTCCTCGTCTTCCTCAAGAGAAGGAAATCTTACCAGCTTATGATAACAATCAATATGAACCCGATTGAACTGCAACCAATTCATACCCAGAACCACATCTAAACCCTCCAACGGCAAACACACCAAATCCATCTCAAAATATCTACCATAAATGATCAAATGACAACTTAAACAAACCAAAGAAGTAGTTACCGACCCCATTGCTGGAGTATCAATAACCATCTCTCCACCCATCGATGACAACAAAAGATTCAAACGCTTTGCGCACTCAGACGAAATAAACGAATGAGTCGCTCTGGTATCAATAATAGCAACTAAAGGCATACTATTAATAAAACAAGTACCTCTGATCAGACGGTCTGCACTAGTAGTCTGAGTTCCTGCCAATGCAAACACTTTCCCTCCAGCCTGAGCTTGCTTTGGTTTTGGGCACTTTGTACTAACATGACCAGGTTCACCATAATTGAAACACTTCACCATATTCTTCTTACAATCAGCTGCGACATGTCCTATACCTCCACAATTGGAACACTTCCTTATATCCTTTCTACATTCAAACTGACGATGTCCTAAGTCACCACACCTAAAACATCTCAGAGGATTAGACATACCTCCCCCACTTGGCCTTTTCTCAAAATTACCCCTTTACTTACCCTTATCAGCCAGTGACACATAAGGACCACCACGAAACGGTTGCTTCCCTTTCCTTTCGTTCACACTTTTATAGTGAGTAGAACGAGCTTTGCTATCCTCCTCATAAATTCTACAACAATCCACCAAATCTGAAAACCTCCTAATCCTTTGATAATCAATTGCCTGCTTGATCTCAGGACGCAATCCGTTCTCAAACTTCATACACTTGGAAAACTCTGAAGTTGCTTCAGCATAATGTGGATAAAAGTGAACAAGCTCCACAAACTTAGCAGTGTAATCCAAGACAGATATGTTACCTTGTTTCAACTCCAAGAACTATATCTCTTTCTTTCCTCTAACATCTTCAGGAAAGTACTTCCTCAAAAACTCCCTGCTAAACAAAGCCCAAGTGACCTCTTCACCTGCAGCTTCCCAAACATGACGCTTACTAACCCACCAATCATCAGCCTCCTCCTGCAACATGTGAGTACCCAATCTCACCTTATGTTCCTTAGCACAATCCATCACTCGAAAGATTATTTCAATCTCCTTAATCCAAATCTGAGCACCATCAGGATCATGTCTCCCTTTGAAGACAGGCGGGTTGTTCTTCCTGAACTCATCATTCCCACCAGCATTAGGTGCACCCCGCACAGCCTGAGCCATAGCTTGCATAGCAGCAGCCAAAGCAGCATCATTCCTACCAGCCATATTCTGTTCATATCCAATAACAGCAACTATGGTTAAACAAACAGCTCACCCCAAACACAAAGACCGACACGGACTGGCACGAACTGACACGGACTGACAAAACTGGCTCTGATACCACTTAATGTAACACCCCCAATCTATAACCCGAGCAAATAAAGCGATAACAAATAGTCAGAGTATAATTAAAACATTCATGGTATAGACGGAGGCGTCACATCAATTGAAACTAAATACAACAACCTGCTCATATAGATATGCAACAATCAGGTAGCAAATAACAGAGGAACTCAGTTCCTAACACCCACAAATCAGATACAGAATATAAGCGGAAAATATGCAACTGAATCTCATATATATATAACATAAAAGTTGTCTGTCATATACAGAGTCATACATGTACAATCCAAAAAGAACATATACATATACACATAATCACAAACGATCTCCCCGACTACCTGATGCTACATATCAGAGCCGACCGACAAAAGAATGAAGACCTAACCTTCACAAAAGACCTCCAGCATCTAATCTGCAATGCCTCATAGAGCATTCAAAATAGCAGAAGGGTGAGAAACACAATCATAATATAATTTCATACAATCATATAATAACACAAAAGTACGCATATAAAACATTCTCACCACAACTTACACCATAATTCAAATGCAAGACAACACAATCCATATCTCATACATCCATCACAAGGCATATCAATCATGCACAATACATTTATCACCAACATATATATATATATATATATATATATATATATATATATATATATATATATATATATATATATATATATATATATCTCAACTCATCAATTCCATTCACAATTCCACACAAAATCAATCCATTCATGATTTATGCAAATGCACAGAGACCGACACAACGACTCTATGCAATGCAATGCGGTACCGTTCCATCCATCATTCTCATCACTAGTTCACTCAGGAACTATTGGAATCATCGCTTGTTACTTAGTGTAACTCCCCGTCAGGCAAACGATGTTCCCCGTCGCTCACACCTCTATGTATAAGGCACACAACGTTTATGGATTGCTCACACCTCTTTGTTTAAGGCACACGACCCGATCGCTCACACCTCTTTGTATAAGGCACATGATCGTCTATAATCATCGCTCACACCTCTTTGTATAAGACACACGATGTTATAGCGGATTCCCTCTGGAACCGTTTCGTCGCTCACACCCACTAGGGCACACGACATCACAAGAATGCATATCATGATGCTTGGCATATAATGACTCATGACATTCAAATGCACATATATACACATCCATAATCATGCATATACAATCAAACACAACACAATGTATTTTCTTGCCCTTAGGCCATAAACCATCATCACAACATTTCATCACATGCACTTATCTCATACAACAACACACAAGTCATACGGTATATATCAAAAGCACATTGCACGATAACACATCAAATACACACCATTAAAACGGTAAAAGTCGACAAAATGACACATTTCCAAATTCCTGACATAATTAAATCGGCCAATAATCTCAAAACCATTCTAATAAGAAAGAACATCTTAATAGATTTTTAACGCACCCAACCGCGCCTCAATCCGACTTACGGATCAAAAGTTATGAAGAAAACAAAATAGAACAATTTGTCATGTTCGCTATGCGAATCTCCTAGCGAGCATTCGCTTTCCTCATTCGCCGTGCGAAGCTCCAGCGAACTGTGGCAGAGAAAAAATAGCATAAAGTTCGCTTTGCGAACTGCTGGTGAACATTCGCCCACCCATTCGCACTGCGAAGCCCTGGCGAGCCTTCGCTTTCCTCTTCGCTGCTTGTTCGCATTGCGAGCCTGCGAATTCTGGGATTCGCAGCAGCGCTGTTACTCATCCTAACTCACCATTTTCTCATCAAAATCCAACCAAACCATATCATAACAACCAGAACATATTACAATCATAACCACAAGTATTCTACCGCATTTATACCGGTTTTCAACCGCTAAAACCTCGATTTCTCTCGTTTTCTCTCATTCGACCTAAAATCAAAACTAGAAAAACAACCCAACCAACACATACATGATCATACACAACCCTAGCATAACCGAGTTTCGCACCCTTACCCGATTAATCGTGCTTCGAAGTGTCGGTTGAATCGATTACTTAAACTCCAAGTTTTTCCTCTTTTTCTTCTTCTCACTCTCCTTTTCTCTTCTCTTCTTTTTCTTTCTATTTTCTCTCTTTTCTTTCTATGTTTCTATTTTAAAGGAAAAACAATATTGACCCAAGCCAAAAAGACCAAAATACCCCTACACTCAATTTTCTCGCAAACGTTCCCAAAACGCGATAAAACATAATAACCAAGAATAAAATAATATAAAGATAAAAAATAATTAAATCGACTCGATTAAATAAAACTAACAAAAACTGGGGCGTTACACAATCGACATATCCTTTAGTCTATTCTTGACCTATATCGTTGATTTCAGGGGATTCTTTCCACTGATCGAATCGACCACGAAGATCAGGGATGATTCGGAGTTGGAAGGATCTAGAGCGTCTTAAAAAACTAGACCGAGAGCTGCTTTCTTCATCTTAGTATGACTGTTACAACGATCGTGACTTGAATCAAACCTATATGATTTGAGGAGATTCACATAAGTCATAAGTCGATCCCCACAGACAGTGCTACTATCTATTTTTGGATTAAGAATGATCGGTAAAATGATGAAGTAATGCCTTGTTGTGGTGGAATGCACTTTCGATGCAGTGGCGAGAGAGTTGACCGACAAAGTTAGCACTCTAACGCATGAAACAGTGAAAATCCACCTAAATTTAGATCAGATGTAGGCTTTTTTCTCACTGGGCATATGGTCAGCACAAAATAATTGACAAATAACAATTATGTTTTTGAAGAAAATCTTATATGATTACAAGGCTTTCCTCTTTCATTACATATGTAATACCCCATTTTTCCTTAAATGCTCATTTGGATGTCTGTTGGGATCAACTGAGTTCCTATGTACTCTATCTTTTGTTAATTGGAATAATTGAAGCTCCTAAGTGCTCTAAATGTTATCAGTTAGGATAAATAGAGTAACTAGTAAACTCTGAAGAGATCAATTATTGATGAAAGAGACAGACTAATATTAATAAGTTTAAGAGAGGTTATTTTTGTAACTCTAATATTTGGTCAATTGGTGTTAGGTGACAAAATATCAAATGAAGATATTATATATATATATATATATATATATATATATATATATATATATATATATATATATATATATATATATATATATATATGGTAATGAGAAAGAGAATAGGAAAAAGTTGGTAAGAGAAATGAAGAAAAGAGAAAGAAGAACGGAGAAAGAAAAGAAGAGAAAAGGGGAAGAACAAGAGGAAGTTTTCATTCATCATCAATGACATGGTTTCATCATTAATTCATCCCATTTTCTTCATCAAAGGTGAGTTATGTTAGTTAGTATAGCATTGGGGGAAGAAAATGAAAACCTAGGTGGGTTAGGTTTTGTGTTGAAGTTAAGTTAAATGTCGTGCTCATGATGTTTGATGAAATGTATGCTTAATCATGTTGTACAATGTCTATGTGAGTGTTTGGATGCTATGACAACATGTGGGTTCTAGGTAAAACTTATAATTGTAGAACTAGGGTTTGAATAACTCATAGAAAAATTAGTAAAAATCACGGTAATAGATTGGTTGTTCTTATGCCTATGAGTTCTGTGAATGATGTGTTGATTGTATGCTTTATAATCTATTATGCTTTATATGATGGATTTTGTGGTTGTTGTTAAGAAATTGTGAAATTCATGTTGAATAGTAAGAGGGTAAATCCATGAGATTGTGAGTATTAACATGTTAAATGTTGTTCTAATGTTCCATAATTGTTGGAGAAAGATGCAAGACATTACAGGTGGTAATAAGGGAGTTTAGAAGTGAGTTTTCATGAAAATAGCAGGTACAAATCAATTGGCCCCTGAACATTTTTGATGCAAATCGATTGTTGTCCATTAAAGAAGCGAAATCCTGAATTTTTGACTATGCAAATTAATCGCACTGGGATGCAAATCGATTGCTGTTGATTCCAGTAGTGAAATTGTGAAATCCTGTAACTGTGCAATTGATTGTTGTTTAATGCAAATCGATTGCTGTCTGCTATTTTTGCAAAAATGTGATTTTTCATGCTTCTAATCATATTGTAATACCTTTTTAATTACTTGCCATGATATATGCATTGATAAAAGTGAAAATATGGATATAGATGTTTGGTTAATAGTATAACATTGGATTAAAATTGGTTGTGGAAATAACCTTGAGGATAGTAGTGGCTTGTGTGCCTTATTATGTATGTGAACTATTATATTGGTTATGTTTGACTTGTTGTATTATCATATGTGTGTTCATGTATGATAATGTGTTATGTCATATATGGATGTTGATTGAATGTTTAATTGTGTGATAACATGCTTAAAAGACTATAAGAATGGTGAGGAAACCCTTGATATTAATTAATGGAATGGACTAGTAAAGTGATTAGGACATGATGAATAACATAGATGGCAATGCTTGTGCAATGATGCCTAGATGTGTATCATTGGCAAGTAGTTGCCTAGTTGTGATAAGAGCTTTGTATAGAACATGTATGGTTGTGTTGTTTATGGTTAAGGCAAATGTGATGCCTTGTGATTGTCGAATACAATCACGCTATCCTTAGTGATTACATAACGTATGGAGCCTACAGGTATAGAGACTTGTGATTGGGTACGACCCACGGGAAGTGATGATTCGTAAGGTCGATTATCTGTCCCTTAGAATCTGAATCCATTCGATGTTATGTTATGCTTTATCACGTAGTCGGAACCGAATTCCCTTGAGTTGTGTCGTTCCGAGAGTGAAGGCTTATATAGAGAGCTCCTCCGGGATGCACGCACTATTACCTTGATATGTTTGATTCCAGTGTATAGTACGAATGAAGCTTACGGGTAAAGAGACTTGTGATGGGGTACGACCCATGAGAAGTGACGATTCATGTGGATTATATGTTCCGTGGATCCGAATCTATTTCGTATGTCAAGGTACATTACAAGGATCCTTGACTCGTGCCGATCTCCTAGACGTAGGAGAGGATGGAAAAAGGGGATGCCTTGGTAAGGTTTCCGAACTAGTGATTGTTTGAGTTGGTGGACTCAAGAGACATGTTTCCATACATTGCAAATTGTGTGAACTCAAGTCTTATCCTTTTCTCTTTGAATTGGGATAAGAATTGGTTAGAATCTTGTAGAGCCGAGCGAACCCATAAGATAAGGGAACTCACTGAGATTATCATCTCTCTCCATTATTGTTGTTGTTTTTCAGGTACTATTTGTAGGTTTAGTTTGCATGTGGAGCTTTGCTCGGATGTTTCAAGAGAAACTTAGATTATGTTTTTTTCGCTGTGCATTATGTATTGTGTATCTCGTACAATGAAGGATATTGTACTTAGATCTTAGTTTTTGTTTTGCCACTTTCCATATTTTGTACCATAAGTTATTTTTATGTGTTTTAAATGGTCAAGTATGTAAATTATGTCAATAAACACTTATGATTAGTGTCAGTACTAGGTAATAACTTTTGTATAGTATTATTCTAGATATATATTATACTGGGCGTTACAACACAATAAAAGGTTTTTAACATTCCCTTAAACATAAATAAATTAAATAAAGAATCCAATTACACATGTTTTAAAGATAATTAGGTAATATGTATTTTATAAATTCTTGGAGGTTTAATATATATATATATATATATATATATATATATATATATATATATATAATTGTGAAACGATGTCGTCAAGAACAGAACAAAGTCATGAGATAAAGATTGAGTTTCTTGAACAAACACAAGAAATTCTATTAGGTTTTACAAAAGGGAGAGAAGAAGGAAGAAGAAGAATAGAGAATTGGTCAAATCTGTTTTTCTATTCACTTTCTTAATAAGGGCTCAAACGTTACAAGTGAATACCAACAATTAACCTCTCTCACCCTAATTAGGATTTTCACCACATTCAAAGATGAGAGACTAGCATGCTATTAATAAGAAAACTAACATACTTACCTAATGGGCTTTTACACACAGACTCATTACACAAGCTAACTTAAAGAACAAGCTAACTTAAACAATTGGACTTACAAGAAAGACCCAATTCGACATACTAACTTAAATTACAAGTTAATATATTTCAACAACATGCTTTAACAGACTTCGACTACATCATGCACAACTCTTGTCGAAATATAAAGCTACCCTTATTGATACTAGAGTTCGATTCAAAATACCACACACACACACACACACACATATATATATATATATATATATATATATATATATATATATATATATATATATATATATATATATATATATATATATATTAATTTGAGCTTATAAAAACTCAAATTAAAATGAAATAATAAATTAATACAATATCTCATATTAATAATAAAATAAATTATATTAAAATTAGACTGGGATAATTTTATCGTACTCATAAAGAGATATAATCCATGGGAAAACTTGCCAGAGAATTTGTTGGATTGTCGGGCAGGTGCACTTCTAGGTTGCCTGATTAGGCCTGGTCGCCCAATTCGAACCTATGTTTGTGCTTCATCGGTTCTGTCATACGTGACCTCAGAGGTGTATAGAAAAAACAAGGTTAGACCATACTAGTCAAGGAGGAAACCCTCCTCCCAAAATTCGAGGAAGAACTAGTATTCCCCATTCCCACGTACTCGATGGGAAGTTAGGAAAAATTATTTCTCTCCCCATTGCCCGCCTCTGGCATATCCAACAAATACACATGAGTCGTTACACCTCGGTTGTAAAGACAAGGCGACTTTCAAGCATAGTAGGAGGCCTACCGACAATTTCACGCCTCTCTATACTCGCCAGGAGCAAAAATGACGTGAAATGCTTAACACTTATGATATTGTGCATCTTCCAACCCCATGACCGATAAAATGGGGTCCAAACTCAGTAAATGGTGTAATTACTATAAGGTGAGAGATCATCACACTAATGACTACTATCAGCTTAAGAAAGAGATCCAACAACTTATCCAAGAGGGGCATATGAAGAAATACATTAGAGGTAACTCTTCGCTGATTGGGAGCAGTTCCAAGACTCAGAGGCGAAATCATCCTAAAAGCCCTAAGTCCAAGAAATACATGAAATCCAAGAGAAGATGGGAGGACAAACCAATCTGACACACTATAAACACTATAGCTCGAGGGTTTGTGAAGGAGGAGAGTATAGATCCTTTCGCAGATGATATGCCCACCGTCACGATGATATAAGACCCGTCTACTAAATATAAGACAGATTGAGAGGATGACCCAGATCCTGAAATATTTTTTCTCCTTAAAAGACATTGCATGAATCCTCATCCATAATAGCGATCCTGTGGTCATAAAAGTGCAATGTGATGTCTAGAAGATCAAACGAGTGCTAATCGGTCTGAAAAATTCAATTGATGTCCTTAACGACATCACAATCTATAAGAACTTGCATTATGGACTCAGGAGCTTGTTTATAACTTAGACAAAAGTCCGAATATATTATGCCACACAAAACTTAATTAGTAGGATTTTTTTACGAGACAACTTAAAAAAAAATTAAATTCTAGGAGAATATTTACCCTTTTAGATATATATAAAATTTAAATAAAATTTTAAATTTGAATTATAACCAACAAAGCTCATTTAAATTTAAAATTTAAATAAAATTTTAAATTGGATATGATGATTTTATAAAATAAATCCATCATATAAACATTCATAAATAAATAAATAAATAAAAATCCAAAAATATCAAATACAAATATAAGCCATGTCCGGTTTATTTATTTATTTATTTTACAATCCCTTATTTGAATCTGTTTTTACCAGTGTAGACCACATTAGGCCATTACCGACTACATATTTTTTCTCCTTATCGTCAAACCAGTCAAAAAATTACAAAGCCTTTTCTCTATTTTTCAAACTGAAAACTTAACCAAGGTTTTAAAAAAGAGTGGTAAGAATACGATACAATTCCGAAGCTTTTGGCGCTCCTTCTCTCTGCACCGTACACTCAAACAACGAACGCTAACAATCCCATTGCCGCCTTCTTTCTCCGCTCTCAAAAAACCTGCATTTCATTGCATTGCATTCTCTCCGTGTTCTTAATTCCATTCGCAAACCTTTCCTATTAACGTTGACGAGAATCATCAATCACCGAAATCAACCACCGCATACTCTCCGATATAATTTTAGTTTTCCCGCCAAATCAAACATGGCTTCACTTTTCCGTCGGAGAACACCAGCACCGTGAATTTCTCCTACACTAAACAAATCGTTAGTTTCCGTGTTGCATTTTACGTCTCAATCTATCGATTATTGTTTTTTTAAAATTTTTTTTTTTCAAATTTTTGAAATGCATATAAGAAAAATGTCACTCTGGTTTGTTCTATTGTGCTGTGTTTGCTTTGAGATTATAGAATATATGGATCTTCAACATTTAATTAGGTTTTCGTTGTTGTTTGCTTATATGTAGCACCGTTACCTTTGAACAAATGCATGTAAACTCTCCAACATGTGCCAGTTTCCGATACACGTGATTACATTCAATTTATTTATTTTCTAAATTACTATCGGTGTCTGACATGTAATGTCATGTCTGTATATGTGCTTCATAGAGTTCCTTTCTTGGTTTGTTATGGATCATTTGAATGTTTTGAGTATGTAGATTTTTTCTGACCATTGATGTCTATATGTAATGCCGTAAATTAATTTATAGATAATAGTAATACAACACTTTTCGCTTTATGAGTTTGGAATGCGAAGAAAACAAGATTTGAATTGCTTGGTGTAGAAACTAGTTGGAAAACTGTTTTTTATATGATTAAATGAGGATAAATATAATAGAAATAATGATGGATATAGCGAAATTTGTTTCACGAATCTATCATGAATGCATTAATGGAAACATGCAACTATATTATTCACTATATCCTCTATGATTTCCAACGGTGATATTAATTGGTACTAGTAATTGATTAATTTGCTATTCGCGAGTGGTTCGTAATTCAACCTATAGAACTAATTGACATCACCATAGTGTTGGGTGGGATATATATTGCTTGCGATGAATTAGTAAGTCGTGCTAGTTGAAAATTGGAAAGTCATTTTCATGGTTTGTTCTTTTTTGTTTTGTTTATGTTGTGTAGGTTAAAGGGTGCTTTAAAGGGAGACTAATATGGCGACTTTGGCCGATATTGGTTATTCTGCAGCCATCAATCTGACGTCTGCAATTACATTTCTTTTGGCGTTTGCAGTGTTGCGACTTCAGCCTTTTAATGATAGGGTCTACTTCCCAAAATGGTATCTGAAGGGGATAAGATGCAGCCCAACAAATTCCAGATCAATTGTCAAGAAATTTGTCAACCTTGACTTTGGGACCTACATTAGGTTCCTCAATTGGATGCCTGCAGCATTGCATATGCCTGAACCTGAGCTTATTGATCATGCAGGCCTTGACTCTGCCGTCTTTATTCGGATTTATGTCCTTGGGTGAGTTAATGTGCACCCAGTTTTCATCTATTGGTTTTAAATTACTGTCAAGATTTTTGAGTGTTTGTGATTGCAATTTGAAACCTTTAGTGAGGATTTTAAAAAAAGGACATAAGACATGGCACTATCCGATCTGCTGCTTTCTATTTTGATCTTATTATGCTTTTCTAATGTTTAGTTATTTTGTTTTTCTAACTGGAATACTCATATGCAGTGTCAAAATATTTGCCCCAATTACCGTACTGGCTTTTATGGTATTGGTTCCTATAAACTGGACTGGAAAAACTTTGGAAGCACCAGCAGCCAAGGATTTGACATTTAGCGATATTGACAAGCTTTCAATATCGAATGTTCCATTTGGATCAAAGAGGTGCGATGATGTCTTTGACAGAGTTCTTCAAGCTCTATGTTACTCACTTTTTCTCTAACACACCACATATATTATTGAGAATTGAAGGAGTTATTGATTGTGTTTGGAACATAATAGATTGTAAATTTGATCTTTGCTTTTTATTCTAGACAATCCAAATAAGAGTCTAATTAATAACTAAATTTACTTCTTTTGTTATAATAGGGTTGCAAACTCTTTTTGTCATGAATCGTGATTTTTAATCTGGTTGCTTAATACTTTATGTTACGGAATTTCATGTCATTTTGTTTAGGTTTTGGGCGCATATTGGTATGTCATATGTCTTCTCAGCTTGGACATGTTATAGCCTTTATAAGGAATATATGATTGTTGCATCCATGAGATTGCGATTTTTGGCATCTGAACGTCGCCGTCCAGATCAATTTACTGTAAGTTAATCTCATTTTCATGCAGCTGTACCCTTTGCTGCTTCACTGTTCTTTGTAGGTTAAAGCATACCCCTGTGTTTCAAAATGAGTGTCGGTTTAAGGTTTTTGCACACAGATTAAGAAATGCAATAAAATTGTCAAAAGAGACTACAATTTTATTAAGTTAACCTTATTAAAATTTTAGAAGTAGTATAATTAAAATGTTAAAATGTTTGACACACTTTTTATTTGCTAAAGCAACCCTCATTTTGAAACGGAGGGAGTATATAGTAATGTTTAAATTAGAATGTTTTGGAGTTCATTAATTTGGAAAAGCTGATTAAGTGATGCCTATATGGCAGAACAATAAATACATTTGAAACTCTAAGCTAGATCAGTTGTATTTGTCAAGCTCCATATGCAAAAGGAAAATATTTAAAAAAAGATTTATGAGATGCCCATAGGATATGCCTATTGTGACTATAGATATATATATGCAGGGTAAAAAGTAGTAATAGCAAATCCTTTTCAGTACTTGTGACAATTATGAGAACAGTTAGATTAATAAGCTTGTGAAACTATCCATTTCAGATGCTTGTCCTCTATGTGTATATGATATTTTTGGGGCCATTTCCAATAGTGTTTTGGGTTGTGGCTTTCATTTCTCATTTGTATTGTATATTACCATGCTTTACTTTCTGTTATTGTAACTTGTAATAACTGAGCGGATAGCTTCAGCCAATTTCCAGTTGTCCTTGAGCAAGCCGAATGTTTTTTCGAAGTAACCATTTATTTTCTTCTTTTTTCTCACAGGTCTTGGTGAGGAATGTTCCCCCGGATATGGATGAATCAGTCAGTGAACACATTGAACATTTTTTTTGCGTCAACCATCCTGATCACTATTTGATGCATCAAGTATGTTGCTCAGTTACAACTTCAAATATTGTGGCAAATGAAACCTGTATTTAGTTGTTTTTTGGTTGGGAATTATACATCCCTTTTATGTACCAACATAAAACAAATACATCAACAACCAAAAACTTTTTCCATTAGGCGGGTTCTCACACATAAAGTAAACTTAATTTGTTTTGGTTCAATGTGTCGACATCCTGGAATGAGAAAAGGTTAAATAAATTATGAACGACACTATTCTACAACTTTTAAAACAGAAAAGCTAGTATTTATAACTGAAAGAAATTGATTGATAAGCAATCACTCTCACACTCTGTATCAAGATAAAAGCTATTCTATATTCCTACGACATCATTACTATTATCTTAGTCTCCTATAAAAATAACAAAACTCAAACAGCTGCCAATTACAACTCAAAAATAGGAAACCAGCAATAAATATTTAGGCAGGAATTCGGGCCAAACCCACCTTTTAATGCACTGGTCTTCATCTGGAAAAGATCTGTAATTTAATGAGATTTTCTTTTACGAGTCGAAGACTTTCTGCTATGAATCTCGAACTAGCACTATTTTTGTGATTTCCTGTGGTCTAACATGTGATTAACTTTTTCTGAATTATTGATAGGTTGTTTATAATGCAAACTTGCTTGCATCAATAGTTGAACAGAAGAAGAAATTGCAAAACTGGTATGTTTACTATAATAACAAATATGAAAGAGACCCTTCAAAGAGACCAACTACTCGGGTAGCTTTCTCTTCATGATTTACTGTTAATCAACTTTTCCTAATTTGAGCGAAAGAGAGACTCTTTTTTGCTTTTCCTTCATTGTGAGAATAATCATATGGTGATATCAACATATATCATTATATATTTCACAGTTTGATTTCTTTTTATATAAATAGTCAGGTATGATGGGTCTCTTGGGGACTAAAGTTGATGCCATTGATCACTATACTGCATTGATTGAAACGTTGAGCAAACAAGTAAGTACTGATTTCAGCACCACTTTTGTTAGTATTTTTTTGTACAGATATTGATGTGTGGAATGAAGTAGAATATACTAATTTAGAATTAACATATCATTGGCGAAATGGAGTGAAGTTTCCATTCTATCATTTGGAAAGTGAACAAATTGATAAAAAAAGTTAGAACTTCATCATTCATGTAGTGGTTCTATAGATATTTGATGGATTACAATATAATACATTTTATCGGGTTTTATCTCATTCCATTTTATTTTAAACCAATCCAAACAACGAATTCTTTTCCATTTTATGTTGCGTCATTTCCTTAGTCCAAATATAGCCTTGTAATATTCGGAAGTATAATCAAATTATGGCAGTTGACTATCATTTTTGTTTTGCTGGATAAAATGGACATGCAGATCAGTTAGGTATGTAGTTCAAGACATTTTGGGTTTTTCATTTCATTCTCTGCTCTCACTTTGCTGGCTAATTAGGTGGGCTCGTAGTTGATTATTATTTAGGTTGTTTCTCTAACAATGCTGGTCATCTTGTTCTATAAATGGTAAATGGCGTGTATGGTTTAGGTTCTCATTAGCAGTAACTCATAAAGTAATCACATGGCTAGTTTATTAACTGATTATAATCTCAGGAGTGGCTGCTACTCGAACTTCTAGCTTATTAATGTTGATAAGGGCATGATAATGTGAGGCTACAAGTTGAAAAAAAGTGAAAGAAAAGAATAAAAGGACACTCATTCGTGTTCATGATATCAAATAGTTAGTCAAAACGGATTAGATACCCGTGGTTGAATTTTTCCATTTGCTTTTAAAATCTTTTCATATGTTATGAACAATCAATTTCATAGTGTTCATTTCAAACAGGAAGCTGAAGAAAGAGAAAATGTTCTAAATGATCCCAATGCTATTATCCCTGCAGCATTTGTTTCATTCAAAACCCGATGGGGGGCGGCTGTGTGTGCTCAAACTCAACAAACTAGTGATCCTACCGTTTGGCTGACAGAATGGGCTCCTGAGCCTAGGGATGTCTACTGGGAAAATCTTGCAATTCCATATTTTGACCTGAACCTTAGAAGATTGCTCACCACTGTCTCTTTGTTTTTCCTTACTTTCTTCTTTATGATACCTATAGCCTTTGTGCAATCTCTAGCTAACATTGAGTCAATCGAGAAGGTCCTTCCATTCTTGAAATCAGTAATTGAAAAGTAAGTGCTTTCAATCTTATAGTTAATTAACATACTAATTTTGTATTCTGAATTGTAAATTAATATCTCCTTGACCCCCAAATGCTTATCACCTGAACAATTTGGAAAACATTTTCTTTTTCCTGTTGAACGAAGTAATAAATAATACATTTTTTCCTTTTTTTAATCATCTAAATGGTTAATTACTGTGATGGTTTCCTTTTTCCATAGCTGAAATGGAATACACAGCATCTTTATGTTATTCTGAGAGTAATGGAATTACTCATTGCAGGCCAACTGTAAAGTCTGTTATTCAAGGATTTCTTCCAGGGCTAGCATTAAAGTTATTTCTCATAATGCTTCCAAAATTACTTATGACAATGTCCAAAATAGAAGGTTTTTCATCGCTTTCCAGTTTGGAACGGAGATCAGCTTCCAAATATTATTTGTTTGTTCTCGTCAACGTGTTCCTTGGGAGTGTTGTAACAGGAACGGCATTTCAGCAACTCGAGAGTCTTATTAATGAGCCCTCTTCAGAGTAGGCTTTGAGCTTGATGAGTTTAGACAGCTTTCATTTGGGCACTGAAATTGACAACAATTGACATGATGTTTCTATTAATAATATATGCAGGTTCACAAAAACTGTTGGCAGTACGATCCCCATGAAAGCCACATTCTTCATAACATACATTATGATCGACGGGTGGGCTGGGGTATCTGGAGAAATCCTCAGGTTATCTACGTTAATCACATTCCACCTGAAAAACACATTTTTAGTGAAAACAGAACAAGACAGAGAGAATGCCATGGATCCTGGGAGCTTGGATTTTGCTACATCTGAACCTAGAATCCAGTTATATTTCATGCTGGGGCATGTCTATGCTCCAGTCACACCTTTACTTCTTCCCTTCATTGTAGTCTTCTTTGCTTTTTCCTACATGGTCTTTCGGCACCAGGTGAGTTCTGGATAGAGTTTGTTATATATTTTGTTGCTTATAATAAATGCATATCTAAACAAGAAAAAAGAAGATGAACTTCATATTTTGATACAAAACTTACTTTAATCTTGACCAATGGCTATTTTTTCTTGGCACAAGATTATCAATGTGTATAACCAGCAATACGAGAGTGGAGCAACGTTTTGGCCAGATGTCCACCGTCGAGTAATTATCGGCCTGATTATATCTCAAATTCTTCTGATGGGATTGCTTAGTACAAGAGGTGCAAATAAATCAACACTATTGTTAATTGCACAACCTGTCTTGACAATCTGGTTCCACAGATACTGCAAAGGGCGCTTCGAATCTGCATTTGTAAAGTTCCCCCTAGAGGTTGGTTAAGCAATTATAATTTACATATATTAAATATTGTGCATGTTAACTTGAGACCAAATGCAAGGTTTTAAATTGTAGTCTTAATTTTTGATACCAAGAAGAACCTGAGGTCATGCGACCTCAATCACCGTCCAATTATGGTCATAGAAACTTGAAAAAATTCCCGGCCGAATCGCATAATGAAGATATTTAATGGTAGTCTAGTATTTAACCTCATTAGTATGACATATGAGATTTGATGACAGGATGCAATGGTGAAGGATACACTTGAAAGGGCCGTTGAACCAAACTTGAACCTTAGACTTTATCTTGAAGATGCATACGTACACCCAGTTTTTAAGAGTGATGAGTATGAAAATCCTGTGATAGTTGATGACGAAGAGGAGAATCCTCTTATTCAAACAAGAAGAACTGCTCGGAGTAGCAAGCCAGAATCTGAAAATGAAGCTGCCAGTGCAGGCAGTTGCTAAGGTACATTTGCCATTTGACATTCAAAGAAATGCTCATTGAGTCATTATAAGATGCAGCAAGCAACACGCCTACAACCAATTGCATCATTCATACAAAAATTGTTGTTGTATATATACGTCTGTACGTACTTGTTTTACTTTTGTTGTTGTAATTAATATAGAAAATAATGTGTTCGGTGTAGATAAACAGTGAAAAGTATGTATATTTGATTTTCTTATAAAAAATGTTGTATATTTGATTCATGATACTGCAGAATCAACACTTTATAATTGTTTTAAATTTGATTCATGATATAGCAGAATCAACACCTTTATAACAATGATTTTTTTTAAAAACGTTTGGGAGTTTATATATATACACCTCAAAAATAAATTATAAATTATTATATTAAAAAATATTATTTCTGTCTTAATTTATACTACATCCGTCCCTAAATATAAGACCCCGTTGAGAAAATTACGGGAATTAAGAAAGTTGGTTAGAGTATTAAATTTATTGACTATTTTGTATAATTTTACAAGTTTATCCTTAGGAGAGAGAAATAGTTAATATGTATGTAACTGTATTTATTACAGAGTGCAAAAAAAGATGTAATATAATTAGGGGTATGTGTAGAAAAAAGTAATTAATACACTTTGAAAGTTGAAGAGGGTCTTATAAAAAGGGACAAGAAAAAAACTCAACAGAGTCTTATAATTAGGGACGGAGTAGTATCATTCTATAATAACATTAAATTATCGATGTTTATATTTCTATATATTAGTAATTATTATTCATATATTTTATTTTTTCGTCTTCGTACAATTAATTAAGATGATTTCATAAAATATTTTTCTCTGTTTTTTAATTTGTATAGAATGTGAAAGTGTTTATACTCTACGGACAGAGGGAGCAGTACATAGAAATTAGGCCACTTTCCCAATAAAATACTAAGAGAACACAGTTCCTTTCAAAATGAGTGCATCACTGTAAAATGAAGAGATGTTTGTCGTTTCAGAAAATAATTCCAATCGAAAATAGTTTTTGGTTGGCTGAACCAACGGTAAGGAGCACGAGTTGAGAGGAAAACAACGAAATGTCATTCTCCAAAACTAAAACAAAAGTGCCCCTAAGCCCCCACCAATAACACAATTTTAGATGTGTTGTGCGGTCCCAGAATTAGATAGCAACACACTCTACATCCACACCCACAACACCATCTTTTATCCCATTCTTCTTCCTCTTCTCCAGAATCCATCCATCCCTTATTCAATTTCTCTTCAATCACTTGAATTCACACTCAGATGACAAATCTCTTGCCAACATTTTCCTTTTCAGTGATTCCGCATAAATATGACACCAAATGCTCCTTTTTTCATACTTCCATCAGCATTCAGCATCAGAACCAACTTGTTAGTAAAAAGTTGCAAGATCTCATGATCCCCTTTTCTCAGAATCTCACTTCAAAACTATGTGCCACGTCATCAAGATTGTCTATAGAAGAAACTGAGCAGAAACTCATTCCTTTCATACAATCAGAAGACATCAAAACAGCATTGCCTTATTTGTTTCGGACAGAAATAGGTGAAGGTTTGGTCAAAGTTTATGTCAAAAAGAAAAAAGATACTTATTTTGTTTATATTGAGGTTTCTTCTTTAGAGTTAAGTAATATTGAAGGGGAAACATTTGTGTTGTGTTGGGGTGTGTATAGTGATGATTCCTCAAGTTTGGCTTCTTGGGAAGGGATGAATGTGAGTCCCTTGGTGAAAAACTCTCTTGGAAAATTTTCAGTTGAATTGGAATTTGATGTTGAACAAGTTCCTTTGTACTTGTCTTTTTTGTTGAGATTGTCTGGATTGGAAATCAGAACCCATCTGAAAAGAAATTTTTGTGTGCCTGTTGGTTTTCGTAGGGGTCGCCCGTCTCCATTGGGGATCTCTTTTTCCCCTGACGGGTCTATCAATTTCGCAGTTTTTTCAAGGCATGCTGAGGGTGTGGTATTGTGTTTGTATGATAACAATGATGACACTGGTGTGAAGAAGCCTGCTTTGGAGCTTGATCTTGATCCTTATGTCAATAGGTCAGGTGATATTTGGCATATCTCTTTGGAGAATGCAAAGAGTTTTGTGAGTTATGGTTATCGCTTTAGAGGAGCTAACAGCGATAACAGTTATGTTGTTTTGGACCCTTATGCTAGAATTGTTGGGAATTCTTTTCCTAATGGTATTGGGTCGGTGAAGAACCTTGGATTTTTGAGAAAGGAACCTGCTTTTGATTGGGGTGATGATTATCATTCGAATTTGGGCATGGAGAAACTAGTGGTGTATAGGTTGAATGTGAAGCGCTTTACCGAGCATGAGTCGAGTCAACTTTCCGGTGATTTAGCTGGGACATTTTCTGGTTTGGCTAAAAAGTTACAGCATTTTAAAGATCTGGGTGTGAATGCTGTTCTGTTGGAGCCAGTTTTCACGTTTGATGAGGAAAAGGGGCCTTATTTTCCTTGTCACTTTTTCTCTCCAATGAACCTTTATGGAGCTTCTGGTGATCCTGTATCTACTATAAACTCTATGAAAGAGATGGTGAAAACTATGCATGCCAATGGGATAGAAGTTATAATGGAAGTTGTTTTCTCCAATACTGCCGAGGTTGGTGCTCTGCAAGGTATTGATGATTTATCTTACTATTATGCACATGGTGTTGGTGGTTTAAAGGTACACAGTGCTTTGAATTGTAACTATCCTATAGTGCAAAATTTGATTTTGGATAGCCTTAGGCATTGGGTTACTGAGTTTCACATTGATGGCTTCTCATTTGTAAATGCTTCACATTTGTTGAGGGGGTATCATGGAGAATACTTGTCTCGACCTCCCTTGGTCGAAGCAATTGCTTTCGATCCGATACTGTGGAAAACTAAAATCATTGCAGATTGCTGGGATCCAAATGACATGGAACCGAAAGAGATTCACTTTCCTCATTGGATGAGATGGGCTGAAATAAATACAAATTTCCGTACCGATGTGAGGAATTTTCTAAGAGGTGAAAGTCTTCTTAGCAACCTTGCAACAAGACTTTGTGGGAGCGGAGACATGTATTCGGATGGAAGAGGCCCTGCGTTCTCTTTCAATTACATTGCCGGTAATTTCGGACTTTCACTTGTGGACTTAGTCAGCTTCAGCAATGCTGGTCTAGATGCTGAGTTGAGTTGGAACTGCGGAGAAGAAGGACCTACTAATAGTACTGCTGTCCTTGAAAGACGACTCAAACAAATCCGCAATTTCCTATTCATCTTGTTTGTGTCATTAGGAGTACCTATTTTGAACATGGGAGATGAGTGTGGCCACTCCTCTGGTGGTTCTCTTGCCTATGGTAACACAAAACCCTTCAATTGGGCGGCTTTAAAAACAGGTTTTGGTAAACAAACCAGCCAATTCATTTCCTTTTTGACTTCGTTGAGAACAAGGCGGAGTGATCTTCTTCAAAGTAGGAGCTTCTTAAAAGAAGAAAACATTGAATGGCGAGGAGTCGACGAGGCTCCCCCAAGATGGGAAGATCCATCCTGCAAGTTCCTAGCCATGACTTTGAAGGCTGAGAGAAACGAGCATCAAGAGAGCTCTGTATCTTCTGATATATTAGGGAGTTTATTTGTTGCTTTCAATGCAGATAATCGTCCAGAAATTGTAGTTTTACCCTTGCCTCCAGAAGGGATGTCATGGTACCGCATAGTCGATACTGCTCTTCCATTTCCTGGGTTTTTCTTGAACAATGGTGACCTTGTCCTAGAGCAAATGTCAGGTTTGTCTACTTATGAAATGAAGTCTTACAGCTGCATTTTGTTTGAGGCAAATATTAGTCCTAGTTAGAACACTTGCAGATAAAATCTTCCCCTCACCATCCTTTGTAAATTTTGTCATTACTTGAATTTCCCTCCGTTGTGAATTTGCAAACCAATAATTATGATATATTAAGACAAAAGGATGAGAATAAATACTGGGCTGTTGTCTTGTGTAAATATACCCAGTAGTTGTAGTTTTGTTGCAATGGTTTCTCATGCTCGGTTGGTGATTAAGATTCAGCTAGCCTGAATGTACTTGGCATCGTGTAAACAACAAGTTTTTCTTTGACTCACCAAGTAAGTGTGACAAGCCTACCACTGTCATCATTATTGTTATGACGATTCCTCTAAAGTAGAGTTGTCTTGAATGAGAATGAATAAAATTTCTATTTTCTTAATAATTGAGTTCGCTGGATAAGATTGATTTAAGGACAAACGATTCGAGACAATCTCATATTTTTTCGTTGAACAATCATGTTGGTAATTGTATGGTAAAATATTTAAGTAAGAAATACTTAATAACAATCCAGCATATCCTGGACCATTCTTTACCATTTACTGTTCTGAACAAATTCTCTTGCAGCAATGCAGTCACCTCCTATGCAAAATCCATCCATAACAGGGTACCATAAATTTCACTTGATGCTTGCTATGGTCCTTGATGCTGTCAAATGACACCATATAAGATTGAAAAGAAAAACTAATCAAAGGAGATTCAACCATATAGCTTAATACATTTAAGCATTACTTTATTCACATTTTGTGTTTGCATATAGTATAAATCACACTACAAATAATTACAGTAGATGATATTGATAGACGCAAATTACCGAAAAACACACTGCCCGAATAAAAGCCATTTGACAAGAAGTTTACTTAAATAGGCAGAAAAGTATTTCACTGTGCCAGCTTGAAAATAAAACCTTTACAATTGATTAATGTAAACTGTGACGAACTAGAAATTCATTGCAAGGTATATAAACCACTGATGTTTCTAAAAGTAAAGACTACTAACATCCGTATAAAAGGTAGTAATCAGTATAGTATTTGCTAGTTCTGATAGATTTACGATCTACGTTGAAATTATATCATCATTTCAGCAGCCACACCCATGGCGCCTATCCCTCCAACTTCGAAAAGGCGAAGAGCAACCTCATCTTCATTCAATCGTCTTAATCCCTTGCTCAGTTTCTTCAACAATTGCACATCAACTTCCTGGACCCCATTGGAGTGCAACCCACCATCAACTTCACAAAACCTAACACATAGACTCGCAAAGTTGCGCGATGGCACAATAGTGATGTATTTTTCTCCAGGGTGCTTGCAAGGAATTCCAAATGCACCCCAATAACGATTGCCCGTTGTTTTGGTGGAGCTGAATAATGGTCAATACTGTTGGAATTCAACCAGAACTTATGGATAATTCCTATTCAATCTTGATCTCAAGATTGTTATGTAATGACAATGAACAAAAACAAGAACACGTTTAAAGAAGATGAGTATGAACCACAGAGTAACTCTTTGCCCACAACTGTAAAATTTTATTATCACTTTACAACTGCAAAACCGTGATTATCAAACTTGATGATTACAATGATAAGGGTTCCTCACTATTTATAGATTTAGGTTAACTTGCATCTCAAGTTAAAGCCCACACTATAAAAGCCCAAAAATATCTAATCTAATCTTTCTAAATCAAATATGATATTTCTAAATCAAATCTAATCTTTCTAAAACAATGAATTACATATTTAACACACCACCTAATTCATTGTGTCTAAACTATCTACATTCGTCATAGAGCTTAGCTTCTTGAACACTTCGACTGACACTCCCTTCATCATGATGTTTACAATCTGATTCTCAGTTCTGCAGTGTTCTAAGTTCATCTTCTCTTCTTCTACTTGTTCTCAAAGATAATGAAACCTCATTTCGACCGTGTGCTATTGGATTCTTCGCCAAGTTGATATATGACATGTTGTCGATCTTCATGGTAATTGCTCCATGACTCTTTGCTGTGATCTCTTCGACCAGGTTCACCATCCAGGTTGCTTGACATGCACAAAGAGAAACAGCTATATATTCTGCTTCACATGATGACAATGCCACTACTGACTCCTTTCTCGAACTCCAAGCAACTAGTGCATCACCTAACATAAACACATAGCCAACTGTGAATTTTCTATCCTCAACATCACTACACCAACTTGAGTCAGTGTATCCCACTAACTTGCATTCTTTTTCTTCATCAGCTGCAGGAAACAAAATGCCGTAGTCGAGAGTTCCTTTCACATGTTTCAGTATCCTTTTCGTCGCTGCTAGGTGTGATACCTTTGGTTTCTGCATGAATCTACTTACCATACCCACAATGTATGCTAAGTCTGGCCTTGTGTGACAAAGGTATCTAAGTGACCCAATAAGTCTTCTATATTGGGTTGGGTCGACATCATCTTCATCTGAATACTTCGACTGTTGCAATCTGGTCTCAGCTGGAGTCGAAGTTGAGTTGGAATCTTGCATCTCAAATCTCTTGAGTATTTCATCTGCATATCTTCTTTGGTGCATCATCAAACCTCTACTACTCTTGTAGAATTTGATGTCAAGGAAATATGAGAGATTTCCCAAGTATGACATTTCAAACTTCTCACTTAGGTCATGTTTGAAATCTTCGATCTCCTTTTTGGAACTTCCTGTTATCAACAGGTCATCAATATAGAGACATAGTATAAGTAATTCACTATTGCTTCTCCTTACATATACACCATGCTTAGTTGTGCACTTCACAAATTCCTTCTCCCTTAAGAAGCTGTCAATTTTCTTATTCCAAGCTCTTGGAGTTTGCTTAAGTCCATACAGAACTTTATGCAGCTTATACACCTTTCTTTCTTCGTCTCGTTTCACATACCCAGCTGGTTGTGCAACACAAACTTCTTCGTCTTAGGGGCCATTCTGGAATGAACATTTCACATCCATCTAACATGTGTGCCAATTATTCATGTTTCTAGACCAACAACCAACCTGATTGTTTCGATCCTAGCAACAGGTGCAAATACTTTGTCTAAGTCGATTCATTCCTTCTGTAGAAATCCTTTCGCCACAAGTCTCGCCTTGTGTCGAGTTACCTCTCCTTTAGGATTCACTTTCACCTTGTAAACCCATTTCACATCAATTGCCTTCTTGCCTTGAGACAATTCGACAAGTGACCAGGTGTTGTTGACTTCGATGAAGTCTAGCTTTTCATTCATTGCTTTCACCCACTTCAAATCTTTCAATGCCTCAGCCGCATTGACTGGTTCGACATCTGCGTAGAAAGCATAATGTACCATCTCACCCTCTTCATTGACCACATCATCTGATGTAATCACACATTCTTGCAACCTTGCAAGAATGTGTCTTGTTCGTCGAGGTCTGATTGGGCCTGCTTTATCTCTGACTTGTTCTTGTCGAACTTCTCTTTCGACTTCAACGGATGGTTCTTCACAAGATATTCTCACTGAATCCTTCTTGACATTCTCAGTCCAATCCCATTCTTTAAGCGCATCTATGGTCACGTCCCTGCTGATCACTACCTGCTTATTCACTGGGTAAAACAGCTTGTAACCTCCAGTCGAATGATATCCTATTAAGATCATTTGATTTGACTTGTCATCAAGCTTCCTTCTCAATTAATTTAGTGTTGTTTCGAATGAACACACTCTTCACAGACTTCACTTGGAATGTCGATTTCAGGTAATCCTGAAACCACATTTCTTCTCTTTAGCTCTCTGATGTCATTGAAGTTGAGATGGCCTAGTCGAAAATGCCATAACCATTCATCCCTGCTGGCTGCAGTTGCTAGGCACTTGTGCTCCATCACATTGAGTTCAATCTTAAAGGTCCTATTATGAGACATTGGAGCCTTCAAGATCAGCCTACCACCTACGTCGAGAACTCTAATCATCTTGTCTTCGACAACTACCTTGTAGTTCTTTTAGAAAGTTGCCCTATACTTAGCAGGTTACTTTTCATGCCTGGTATGTATAACACATTGGAAATTATTGATTTCTTGCCATCCTTCCTCACGATCTAAACATCACCAACACCTTCAGCTGCTAGAGTGTTGTCATTTGCAAACTTCACCATGTTCTTCGACGAAGGCTTCATGTTGACAAACCAATCTTTCTTTCCAGTCATGTGTGATGAGCATCCTGAGTCCAAGTACCACTGGTCCTGGAATCTTTCTTCATCTCTTGTTGTGACCATCAGCAACATCTCTTCTTCTTCATGTTTCGCCAACTTTGCATCAGTTTCTTGATTCTTCTTCTTTTCTGGACAATCACTAAAATAATGACCATACTTATGACAATTGAAACACTAAATGTGACTTTTGTCAGGTTTTCGACCACCACCTCTTCCTCTACCTGCAACACCACCTCTTTGGTTGCCTTGGTTCCAGGGTTTTCTCTGATTCAACCAGTTTCCTTCATGCTGATTTCGACCAGTCGAATTGGTGTAGCCTCATCTACCTTTGTTGCCATTCCAGCTTCCTTTGCCTTCCCTTTCTTTTTGTGACTGCGCTTGCAAAGCCATATCACTCTTCGATTTTCCTGCAGCTCTTTCAGCCATCCTTTGTTCATGAGACTCAAGCGTCCCTTGAAGCTCTTCCTTTATCAATACTGACAAGTCTTTCGACTCTTCTATGGCTACTACTGTTGAAGCGGTAAAGCGGTAAGCAACAAAAGTTTTTGGAAGTATTTTTCTGGGAATTTATCTTGTCCACAGATATCGGTGATATTGAACTTCCGTTCGACAATTTAAATGTTAATGAGTTTGGGTTAAAATGGGTTTTAAAGTAAATGCAGAAAAGTAAATATGAATATAAAAAGAATTCATTCTTTGGAGAGTAGAGAACTCTCGGGTGTGCATTTCATCTACCCTATCAAATACTTAAACTTACTACCCAGTTGTACGCACCCTAAATCACTCATCAATACCCCCACATATCGCTCACAACAAAGGTTATGTCTAACGCAAAGTTGAGAGAACAACCGCATCGCCTCATCGATGATGTCTCAGGCAACTCGACCACACAGAGCATTAAGAATCGATACCCAAGTGAATATTAAGCCTAAATTTATCTCTAGAATCTAGAACCTAATAGATGTTCATCCTAAATCCGGATTCAAAGAGGATATGTCTACCGCAACTCACATCCAAACATAAAGCGAGGAAAACAAGGATAACACTGATAAAGATTTGTAAAATAGCTCTCATACAAAGCCATGAGCAATAAATATACATATAATCAAGGTAAACTTACATACAAACTCACAACAAATGGAAACTACAAAGGGAAGAGAGGAGAGGAATCAAAATCTCTCGCGGTGTCAATCACGATCCAAGAATCATCCACCCCTAATCGTCGAGTTGCAACCTCCATTGATGCTTTTCTAAGCTCTAAACTATCAAAAATGAAGTTTGATGGAGTGGGAACAAAAAATACCCAAACCATCCTCTAAAAATTGTGTTTTTGGCCCTTAAATGGTGTTTCTATCCGTCAAAATTCGCCTGGCGAATTCCTGGTTCGCCTGGAGAAGTTAGGCGGCTTATTCTCCACTTTTTTCACGCTTCTGGATTGTCTGGCTCGCCACAGCTTCGCCTGGCGAGCCTGGGGCGAGAGCTGTCATGACAGCAAAAATCCTGCATTATTTTCTTCGTAACTTTTGAACCGTAACTCTGTTTTTCGCCCGGTTCGAAGTGTTGGAAAGATTATTCAATGTTCTTTATGAATATGTCAAAATATCCTTACTTGAATACCTGCAAAAATAAATGGAAAACAATTAAACTCAATGATATTTACACAATAACGCAATATATACACTATAACGTAAAGTAAACGTATTTACAAACAAAACAGGGTTTATTCGTACGATATTAACAAAAAGTATTGATAAGTGCAACAAAACTTATATACAAAAATAGTTACAATTTGCACTTATCAACTACCACGTGGTTGAATTTTGGAGCCAATGACCTCAAGATCTTTGACACAATTGATCTTGATGTCAACACTTCTCTACATACCTTGATTTGATTCACCAACTTTGTAACTCTGGTGAACAAATCTGTTATACTTTCATTGTCTTCCATCTGAAGCAATTCATAAGTCCTTTTGTGAGTTTGTAACCTCACCTCTTTCACCTTCTCTGTGCCTCCAAACGATTTTTCTAGAATCTCCTAAGCTTCTTTTGCTGATTCTACATCACTAACCTTTTCAAAGTTATTTGGATCAACACATTCATGGATTATAAAGAGAGATTTATAATCTTTCTTCTTCAATTCTTTATATGCTGCTTTCTCCTGATCTGTCGCAGTTTCTGCAAGCGGTGATAATCCATCCTTCACAAGATCCCAAAGATCTGGGTAACAGAACACCATCGTAATATGCTTGCACCAATTCTCATAATTATCTTTCTTGAGAATTGGAAGATTCGCTGGAAAGTGACCGTTCGGGTGATTCATTGCCATCACAGTTGTTCTTCCTTTGAATCAAAACCGGGGCTCTAGATACCAGATGTTAGGATTCAACCATAACCTATGGAGAATTCCTATTCAATCTTGATCTCAAGATTGTTATGCAATGACAATGAACAAAAATAAGAACACGTTTAAAGAAGATGAGTATGAACTGCAGAGTAACTCTCTGCCCACAACTGTAGAATTTTATTATCACTTTGCAACTGCAAAATTGTGATTATCAAACTTGATGATTACAATGATAAGAGTTCCTCCCTGGTTATAGATTTAGGTTAACTTGCATCTCAAGCTAAAACCCAAACTATAAAAGCCCAAAAATATCTAATCTAATCTTTCTAAATCAAATATGATCTTTCTAAATCAAATATAATCTTTCTAAAATAATGAATTACATATTTAACAAATACCCCATGCAAATGCCACAATAAGCATAACAAAATAAGCCAGTGCATGGTCGCTAAGCATAGCAACCAAAATTCTAGATTTTCCACCATTAGGCTCCAACGTATCGGCTGATAAAAACCAGGAAGGAACAATGTCTATTATTGATGATTGAACAAAGTTTTGACCACCTGATATCCAAACCAAAAAGCCCCGAGTAACGCAGCATGCTTGACACATGCTATGTATATGACAAAAGAAAACTATCCACATTTCATTCCATATTTTCCAAGTCTCTAACTAAAATCATTAGAATGAACATGATTTCTTTGTTAATAAACGTGATATCTCCAATAGACCGGCACACTCTAAAGTAAAGAATCTCTGAAGCAACTAAAGAGGTCTCGCCACAACTTCCCTAGGGTCAAGACCGCCAGCATTCTTTCCGTCTTCGACAACAAAATCTTCTCTTGACCTTTCCATAGTCACCTTCACGAAACCATATTAATCAATAAGAAAGTTGTTCTGGACGGGGCCAGGGGCTGGCCCACCATCGGGCACGGCCCAACCCAGATCCGCGTCGGGGAGGGCCCAACATAGAGGCCCAATCCACCATCCCCACGGGAGGAAGCGTTCCTCACACGTCTTCCCCACGTACTCCACGTGCCCCCCACGCAGGGACACATCACCAACTAAACCTGCGCCTTTCGCGGGGTAGTTGACCCAAGACGAAGACCACGTGCTGATTGATGCGTCCACAAGCGCACGGATTTATCGGAGTAATATAAAAGATTGTCGAACCACAGAGACCAATATCAACCTATCGCTATCTATCGTCGCTTTGTAAAGCTAAGGAGGATAATGTCACGGTTTTAATTTCTAAAGAATTAAAGCGGGAAACTAAATTGGATTAAGAAATATTAATAAAGCAGTCGGTATGTATTATAGTGAACCTATGCGGATTTAATCGAAACTAAGCATATGAAAATATTTCACTTAAGTTATTCTGTAGAAATTATCAGTTTAAAAACCCTCAACTCACACTCTCGTGGTCTTGTATTAGATTATACTCCTAAAGCCCTATGCCTGCTCTCGCTAGCCCATAAGTGTTTAGAAAATACTCTTTGAAAACTTAATAAAGTCTAATTCATTTTAAAGCGCTCTCGCTGTATTTAAATCAAATGCCTAACTTTAGCTATCCGGTTAAAACCTCACACTCTCGTGGTCTCGATCCTAACCTATTCTACTTTTCTTACTCTCGTAACAAAAAGCCTGGTTTTATAATAAAAAGTCACAGCCAGAAATTAAGTTATTTAGGATTTTAGCTTAGGATCGGTTTTACCCGTTCAGTTACTCTTATACATACCGACTCTAGAAAATTAGCTAGACATACTAATCAAAACAGATAAACAAACGATATAATCTAGATGCAGTAGAATACTCATAGTAATTAAATAACGATAATTTAGCATAAAACAAATGACAATTATATTAATACGGTTCAGAACCTGATACAATGCACTATTCCTCAAGCTCCCTCTTCCACAAATGATGGCAAGTTTGGAACTCTTGGAATTGAAATTTAACAAGTTCTGAGGCTAAAACAAATAAAACTAAGCTACTGTAACAGTTCCCTAATGTTGGAAACTACTACTTGCAGGGTAATGGAACTGAAAATAAAGGAAACAAAGAAAACAACGAAGAACGAAAACAAAAGCTGAGGTTTAATTTTGGCAGAGCTTTGGTACGGCAATAACCGCCCAACGCACCCCCCCTTCTCCTTACAATGACTGCTCCTATTTATATTTGTCGATTCCGTCGGTTGGAGCCCAAGTTGCATCATACGTGACCCACTAATTTGAGGAATAATCTGTAGACTCGGTCATCCTTGCAGTTGAGTTGAGAGTGAGGAAAAATAGGGAAAATGGAAGACTGCGTGGCTTGACTTCGTGTGTTTCTGTTTCCACGTTCTGCAGATTATAACTTTGGCCGTGTTACGCTCGTCATGCCCTGTTACGGGCGTTTTCCTTCATAATTCACCGTGTTACGGTCGTAATGGAGTTGTTACGGTCGTAATGCTTGGAAAAGGCGCGTTACGGTCGTAATGGAGGTGTGACGACCGTCACACCCACAAAATTCAGTCTTCTGCATATTTCTTTCGTTCCTTTTCTGTTTTCCAGATTTTGGTGCCATGACGGTCGTAATGGAGGTGTTACGGTCGTAACACCTTCTTAACTTTTCCAAAAATGTAGATCTTTCCGTTAGCTTTCTAACGCTTCGAACGGGGCGTCATTCCGATTTACGGTTCAAGAGTTATGGCCATTTTCGTCAGACAACTCCTTGTATGTAGATTTGTTCCATTTCTTCTATTTTTCGCCTGATTTGCTTCCTTTCTTTGCATACAACTCTTAAATGGTTGAATACCTGGAAATAAACAAAATAAACAAAATACCAACGTAATATGGTGCAAATGCAAATCAAAACGACTACAAAATATGCATTAATCAAGTCAAATAAACGATGTATTTTCACGTCATCACTGATCTTCTCTACTCCCACGTAGGATCCTGGCAGTTATCCGTAGTGGGCCTAATGATCTAGCCCACTAGAATAACCGTTGGCCCAGCGTTGGGGGTACATTATAAATACCCTCCTCCACAGGAGGGTCAGGTATTCTAATTCATACTCACTTTCTGTACTTGCTCTCTCTCTCTCTCTCTCTCTCTCTCTCCTCTCTCTCTCTCGCTCTGAACCATATTTTGGCATCAGAGTATCTTGCAGGTACACCCCATCCTCTTCTCCACCACCGTTGAACTTGGAGCTCACGACGTGTTGCTGGCCACTAATATTCTTCTGATCCCGGTAAGATCAGTGACGTCATTTGTGGGAACTCTTTGCTCCCCCATTTTTTCTTTCACCGAAACTTAAAGACCAAAGCAACTTCTCAAATACTTACCAATCAGCATGGCTGATCAACACACCGACAATCACGTTCCCAAAACCGCTTTCACTACCTGCGGTGACCACGACAACAACGGAACTACCATTGCTGAAGAAGGTGACCCTAGAGACGAATTCATCGCTTCTCCCTCATCTGACGATGCAGCCTACAACGCCGTCCAACATCAGCACTTTGAGAACCCGTGAGTTTTTCAACCAATTCTCGTACCACCTTGCGCTGATCCTACCACGGTGGCCCTGTTCGCTGCTATTAACCAAACCAATTTCATGATCTTTCAACAGAATAAAAGGATTGGAATGCTGGAGAAGGACCTTCGGTAACACTCTCCTCTGTGGAGACACCGACGACCAGACCCTCGTAGCCCATCCCCGCGACGATGAGACACCGTCCACACTCTTCCTCGCGGAGACACCAACGGGATGAGTCTCAAAGCCTCTCCCTGCGATAACCCAGACATCGGCCGCGACTAGAGAGGCCACAACCCGCGGTTACCCAGAAGTGGAATCGTACTCCTCCCCGCAAAGAGTGACACTCCCGACTCCCAAAATAAGTAAAGTCGACGGGCAACTGGAGAAGTCAAAGGATCGACCAAGAAACTCGTCGCACTGTGGCAGAAGCCCTCGGTACAACCAGTCCCCGTCACACTCACCGCTCCAGAGTGACGAAGACGACCCTTGCGGTCTATTGTCCCAGGGAATTATGGAGACTTCCCTCCCCGTCGAGATGGAGAAACCACCGCCTCTGGCTACCTACGATGGCACGACGGACCCAGGCGATCCCATCGAGAATATCGATGCAATGCTCGACTACCACAATGTCAGAGGCGTCATCAAGTGCCAAATCTTCCCTACAACTCTAAGGAAGGGTTCCATGGCATGGTACAAGAGCCTCGACTCTGAGTCCATCACCTCCTGGAGAGATCTGAAGACACAGTTCACCAGGCACTTCACCGCCACTCGACGACACCCAAAATCTGAGGCGTCACTTGAGGCCATCATTCAAGGGAAGGACGAATCTTCCCGGGACTACATAGAGAGGTTCAATCGAGAGGGTGTTCAGATCACCACGGTTGACCAGATGAAGAGATAACTGCTTGAGCGAGATCTGCGCTCCTGCAACGACTTCGCCAAAGTGGTGGGCATTGAGACACCCCATTCGCTGGACGACCTCCTCCTTAAAGCCCATGCCTACATCCAATACGAGGAAAAAGAGGCCACCAACAATGCCCGCGACTCGCAGAAATGAGAGAACACCAAGGTCTCGAAGTACGATGACTCGGCGGCCCCTCGACGTGGCAGGGAGAAAATAAGAGACAATAATCCCCGCAACCCCCGCGAACACAGGGGACCAACAGGATGTTTCGCTGAGTATACGTTGCTGATCGCTCTCCGCGAGCGCATCTTGGCCGAGTGTATAAATTCAGATTTCCAACAGAGTGGGGTTCGTTTCCCCAAACTGACACCCCAAGCCGAATGTTGACAAATCCAAGTACCGCCGATTCCACAGGAATCACGAGCACATCACGGAAGGACGCTTGAAATAATACGTCAAGAGGAGTGAAGCTCCTCGACAGGCCATCTGCGAAGCAAAAAAGGTCGAGAAGGAAACACCTCCCTCCGACGACGCTGGTTTACAAGTTGCCCTGTGCGTCTCTCGATTAGAGGACTTCTACGTTCCCAACAGGACGACACACCCATGTCCACCCACAAAACTTAGGAGAACATTACCTCCACCATGATCATATCTAACGGAGGATTCAACAAGCTCACCATGGGGTCGGTGAAGCGGAAGTTTGACGAGCTGATTGATGCGTGCTCAAACTAAAGCGCAACCCTTGACAGGTTCCAGGGAAAATCAAATCCCATCACCTTCTACCTCGAGGAGCTGCCAGGAGGTTCTCTCAACTACAGCATTCCTTTGCTCATCAGAGCGCAAATGGCGAACTTCGACGTCCGCCGCATCCTGGTCGACCAAGGGAGCTCTGTCGACATTATTTATGCTCATTTGTTTACCACTCTCTAGCTCGACGAGAGGCATTTGACGCCATACGTAGGCTGCAACTTGCAAGGCTTTAATGGCACAACCATGAAGCCGCGGGGCTATGTTGAGTTCCTCGTCACTTTCGGATCCGAGGAGACCGCCAGACAGGTCAAAGTCTGCTTCCTGGTGATAGAGTTCCCGTCTCTGTACCAATGCATCCTTGGAAGACCAACTTTGGCTGAGCTGACCGCTGTACCCTCCACGATCCATTTGAAGATGAAGTACTATATGACTAGGGGTCGTGTCCTCACTCTTCACGGGGACAATGAAGCCGCCAGAAGATGCTTCGAAGCGGCCACAAAGGGGCTGAACTCGATCAACATGACACCCAAGATGGCCAGCAAGCCAGCTCGTCCCGAGGAACAGAAGCCGTTGCCTTGCGTCAACTCGGTCGACCTCGACAACCGCTTCACCAACTAGCAGGAGCAGAATGAAGCAGTATCAGACACTTCTCCAGTAGCTAGTGGTGATGGGAAGCCTCTGCACCCCATGCGCCCTATTTCAGATGGAGACTTCGAGCTTATTACCCTTGGCGATGACCCAGACAAAAGCATGAAGATCGGCACGGGACTCCCCGACTTAGCGAGGAAGCAACTAAAGGCCTGCCTCAGAGAGATCGCTGACTTGTTAGCATGGAACGCTGCAGAGATGCCCGGGCTGGACCCCGAAGTTGCCTGCCATCAACTGACCATAGATTCGGCCACTAGGACCGAGTACAACGTAGGCGTAGGCAGCCCCCCGAAAAAGCGGAGACTGCTGAATTAGGCGTAAAAGACCTCCTAGAGGCAAATTTTATTTCTGAATCCCATTGTAATAGTTAAAAAATATAATGGAAAATGGAGAATGTGTGTTGACTATACCGATCTTAATAGGGCCTGCCCCAAAGATGCATATCCATTGCCTAACATCGATAAATCGATCAACAATTTTGCGGGTTTCAAGCTATTGTCATTCATGGACGCATACTCGGGGTACAACCAAATCCCCATGGCAAAAATAGACAAGCAATATACAACTTTCATGTCCGAGTCGGGCAACTATTACTACAATGTAATGCCCTTCGGCCTGAAAAAACACCGATGCTACTTACCAACGGATGATGAACAAAGTCTTCCGAGATGAGATCGGGGACATGCTCGAGGTCTACATGGACGACATGATTGTAAAGTCCCGAGAAGAAACTTACCACACTCTCTATCTCAAAAGGGTCTTCGACACGACGAGGAGATGCATGATGAGTTTCAACCTGTCATACCCCAAATTTTGCCCACTAAGATTTCCCATCGTTGGGCAAATCATCACCACCATATGGATGAACCATCATGCCTCATCAGCCTCCCCAAAGATGGGTGAGCATTCACTACTATCAAACTTAGGGTTTCAAGCCCTCTCTGAGCCTTAGGCAAAAGATCAATCAAGGAATGACATGATCTTCAACTTGTCTAACCTCTCAAACATCCACAAAGGATCAAGAGGACTCCCACTTCAAGGATTAAGCACAAGGCTGCTCCCTTCTAGGTGGATCAAGCCTCCAAAATCAACAATGTCACCAAATTAGGGTTTTGGTCGACCAGGGCCTCCAGATGGAAATTTTCCCCTAGGCATGAGCCAATGCTTCAAAGCATGACCTAATATACTCCATGGAACATCATGGACCCAATCAGCAAGTCAATTTAATCTCAGGGGGTGCATTCATAAAAAATCAGGAATTAGGGTTTCTTGACCTAATTCACCCCTTAGTTGGCTTTTGGGACAAAACATGAGCTAAGACCTCAAGAGAGGATTTGAGGGTCTATAACATACTACATTGATCCATTTTCAACAATGGATTGATCCAAGAAGCTTGATTCCCAAGTTTCAAGATAATCTGAACCACAGTTAGGGTTTCGCGGGAAAAGTCAATTGTAGCTTTGACTTTTGACCAGGACATGCTCCCAAACCCTAGGACATGATTTAATACACACTATGACACCTATGGAACATGTCCATCAAGTTTGATTTAGGTCAATGACTTGATTTCATAGAGGATCGCACAGTTTGGAATTCATCTGACAAAAAGTCAACTGTGCACAAAAGTCAACTTTGACTTTTTGAGATTTTTCACAAATATGGTTCTTTGACCCTAAAATGATGTTAATGTGTGATTTAAATCATCATTCATCAAGAAAAATCAAGAAAAGTGGGATAACTTGTAAAAGAGGTAACCATAAAAACTTAGAAATTTTTCTAAGTTATGGAATAAAGTGGCTAGGGTACCAACTTTGGAGGATCATAACTCCTAAACCACAAAGCCATTTCCCCATTCAAAGCTGGATTTATAGCCCTCATGGACCTCTACAAAAGCTTCAACTACACCTCATTCCAATTCATTATGGATTTTGAGTTATGGAATGATCAAAGTGGTTGAAAACATGAAATGCCACTTTTTCCAACACTTAGTGAAATTTTCACTAAGTCAGAATCTGCCTTCACTTTTTCCCAAATGTAGGGGCATTTTTCACTTGGATCCAAAAAGTACCATAAGCAACTATGATCAAACAGTTGTTGTATCATGTGAGGGCTTTCCAAAATGGCCAAGAACATCACCAAACTCAACTTGAGCCATGAGATATGACAATGGCAACATGCCTTGCTGAAAACTGCCAAAGCAAGACAGATTTTGGAGTTTCGCTCGATTTGCCCAAATTTTGCAAATGACAAGCAACTCTATCCATCTAAACACCTCAAGGGGGGACCAAGGAGGAACAAACTCTGATCCCAAGCCTCCCAAGTCTTTGGAACCAAAAATAGCATGCCAAACCTAGAATTGCCTAAAAGAGGGACAAGACTCCAATTTTGGATTGGAGCATTCAATGCATACACCAAGGTGGCATGAACTGAACTATTTGTAACTGAATTCAGTCAAGACTTATCCAAGACCAAGGGGACCAGCAGCCTGTGCCCTAACCTCTAGTCAATAGCTAGAGGAGACTTGGATTCTCATTGATCAACATTGGCTAAACCTATGCAGCAGTTGCCATTCACTATTCCTTGCAAAAAAAACTTGCTCTACTATAAATAGAGCTCAATTGTGATCTGTTTGAGTACACCAAAGCCATCAAACAGATGCTTTCCTCAAAATCTCCTTCTTCACTCCAATTTTTCCTTCTAAGGAAAGTCACTATCGGGTTTTGAGTTTGAGAGCTATTCCAATCAAACCAATCACACACACACACACACCTCTCATAAACATCATATAGAAGTGATCCAAACACTCACATAACATTTGGAACATCAAAATCACAAAATCACTAGCCAACTGCTCAAGCCTTTGACAGATTTGCAATTGGGGTACCATCTCAAGTTCCATATCATTTCAATCCACTCCAAGCATCCAGGCACACTCCATGGCACCTAGGGAAGCTATCCACGTCATTGGAACCTAGCTGTAACACCTCTAACACAAAACACGATCACCAGCTGCAAGAGGTAAGCATGAGCTCTTCTAACTCTATGATCCATGCATTTTTTGCTGCACAATAATTTGGACATATGTTCATAATCATACATGGAGTGTTTTCCCTCAATTAATTGCATTGTTTGAATCGTGTGCGGAATTTCTGAACTTTCATGCAAATTTTAGGGTTCTTGAGGTTTCTCTTTGATTTCTTATTCCATGCTTAAAATAAATGAAATTAAAGACCATAGACATAATCGTGAGGTTGAAACGAGTAGATTGATATGTAGATTGCATGATATAATCAAGTATTCAGTGAGATTGGATAGAAAACGCAAATCTGCAGAAACAGAGGAAGGGTGTGTGTTCTTGCCATGTTCTTGGCGCCCTTTTTCAAAAATTTGAATATTTGAATTTTGTGATTTTATTTAATTGATTCAAAAATTAAGTTCTCTCTGAGTTTTAATGATTTTGAGTTGATTCTTTTTTTAATAATTCACAAAAATGTTAAAATATTTTATTTTCCCAAAAAAATCCCAAAAAAATTATTTATTTCATATAATTGATATTTTTGCAAAGAATTAATATTTTAATTGTTTTTGACATTTAAAATATTTTTTCCTTCTTGATTTTGCAAATTTTAATGATTTCTAATCATTTTGTAGGTCAAAACTTGATTTTTGAAACATTAATCCAAGATCACAATTTATTTTCCACATGTTAAACAATTTTGATCATTTAATTGAATTTTTTATTCAATTAAAATACATTTTGAAAACAAATTAGGATTTTTGATTAATTCAACCCTCATCAAACTTTTTCAAACAATTTTTGGGCCTCTAATAGAGTGTAAGACCCAATCCCTTTTTGACAAACCTTTTTGGGCCTCAGTGTATTGTATAAGTCCCGATACCGTCAAAAAGTTCGGCGCAATCGTCGCATTTTTTAACAAAAACCCTGGGCCTCTCCTTGAGCTGTAAGCCCCAACACTTGTATAAAAATAAATTTTTGGGCCTCTAATAGAGTGTAAGACCTAATCCCCTTTTAACCAAAATAATTTTTTGGGCCTCATACATTGTATAAGTCCCTATGCGTTAAAAGAAAATCTAGGCGCTATCGCCATTTCAAAACAAAACCTCCGGGCCTCTCCTTGAGTTGTAAGCCCCACCACTTGTATAAAAATAAACCTTTGGGCCTCTTGAGAGAGTGTAAGACCTATCCCTTTGTACAAAAAACCTTTTGGATCTCAGTCACTTGTATAAGACCCTGTACAAATTCAAAACAACGGTGCAATCATCGTTAAAACCTTGGGCCTCTCCTTGAGCTGTAAGCCCCAACAATTCTTTTCAAAGCACCTTCTTCATTGATTTTGAATATAATATTGTTATCAAAGTTTTCTTTGTTGAACAACTAACCAAACAACATGGAAGCTTTACAACCGAGTAAGTATTTACCCGCTTTCTTTATCCGCTTTCATATATATATATATATATATAACTGTAATGTGGGGCTGCTCACTGTAAGTCTTCTTTCACAAACTTTTATATACCTGTCAAATATCAACTGTGTAATACTAGTATAGTTATTTAGAGTTTTCCACGGCAACTACGTCTAGCACTAGGTAAAGCCCCGTTGATCGCTCTTAAATACAGTCAAAACTAGATCCCCGTAGGATTACCAGACACAGTCTTCCCTCCTCTTGGGGTTAAACAATATAGAGATGTGAAAGGCAGATTATTTTTGAACCCTTTATCAGACTGTCACCCTTAGAAGTTGTCAAAGAGACTCTACTCCCCAGAGATGATCTTTTCTCCGTGAATGGCATCTCTTGAGTTTCTTCCACATTCCCGGACTTTCCTGGCTTGATCTATTCTCAGTGAATAACATGTCTTGAACTTTTCGGGGTTTGGAGACCCACAGGCTTCTTAAAAGCACCCTTAGAAATTGTCAAAGGAGCTCTAACTCCATCTCGGGCTTCGTACGAGATACCAAAAACACTCTCTTGTTAAGTATAAAAGACTCTCTTGCTGAGTAAATCCCTTTTAGCCTCCATCTCGGGCTTCGTACGAGATAGAAAATCACTCTCTTGTTGAGTATAAAAGACTCTCTTATTGAGTCAATCACCCTTTTAGCCTCCGTCTTGGGCTTCGTACAAGACACATCCAAAAACACTCTCTTGTTGAATATAAAAGACTCTCTTGTTGAGTCAATCCCTTTTAGCCTCTCTCTCGGGCTTTGTACGAGACACATAAAAACGCCCTCTTGTTGGGTCAATAGCCTCCTCTTAGGCTTTGTATAAAGAAAACCCCGGTTGAGTCAATCAACCTTTTAGCATAAAAGCCGTGCCTTGTCCATAGCATACAAACATCAAAAACTCCCCTTTAGAGATGACGAATTCTCTCTAAAGTCAAAACCCTTTAGCTTCATATCTTGGGCTTCGAACAAGATACAAATAGACCCTTCAGCTTCACATCTTGGGCTTTGAACAAGATACAAACCACCTTTATCTTCACGTCTTGGGCTTTGAACAAGACACCAAAACAACCATTTTCCTCCCATAGAATAGGAGGAACTACGATCACTCTGATTTCCCTGTTTTGTCAAACGGGAATACGTAGGCATAAGATTTGAAAAATATTAGCGAGCACTCTAATCCAAAAACCCAAAATCCCATACCTCCATCAATCAATCGAAAAGCATCAGTCTTAAACCTCCACCAATCGCCCAGGCACTATTTTAACAAAATAACTTAAGAGAGACCCACAATCTCAATAGCATCTGTAAACCAACAGTCATCTGTTTAAACTCAGTATGCAAGCAGGGTTAATTGGAGACATCTATTTCCCTTCCTTAATCAGCTTCAATAGGATAAAAAATGAATCGAATTGTAGTACTCCAAAGCGATAGTGCTTCGCAACCACGCAAAAATTCGCGCTATAGAGAAATGGCGACTCCATTGGGGACCACAAGATCTTGTTCTCTTCCCCTCTCATAGGTAGAAACCTTAAAAAAGTGCCACAGAAAAAATGGCGCCCACCATGGGGCCCAATTCTCTTTCCTACAAATCTTACGGTGGAAACCTTGAGCTCACAAAATGTCACAGAAATGACGACTCTGCTGGGGAGTCATTGTCTGTATAGAATTATAAGACTAGAGGTCTAGGATGATTAAGACAAATATATATACTGCTTTTCCTAATTGATATATGTGTTTATTTTTCTGCTAATGGGAATGTGTGTGATGCCGCATGTGGAAAGATTGAGTAACACCTAAGATAGGTGATGGCAATGCGGGTAATCTTACTGGGAGTGAATTCCAGTTAAGAGCCCCCGATCGACCATCAAACTCAGTGGAGACTCCCTTTGTAGATACATTGCCTATACGACTTTGGTTGTTGAAAGTAGTGTGGTCGACTGGGTTATCTGAGAAGCTGAGGTTTTTAGCAGACTGCAGCCATTTTGTAGTGCGGAAGCTATCGGAAATAGTTGTCATGCGATACTACCCTCATCTGAGATCACTCCAGGATACATCAGCTCGCTGGCGATCCGCTTGCTGTTGTTATCCCAGAGGGGTCAATGATTTTGCGGACAGGTACAAAAAATCACCAGTATAAACCTTTGGGGGGGGGGGGGGTAGAGCCTTGACTTCATGACACCGACCCTTTTACCCCATGTTTTTTCTATGTTTTTGTTTGTTGCATTCATGCATTCATTTAAAAAAAACATTAAAACATTCAAACAAAGAAAATCTTCTCTTCTAGTCTCTCTCTTTTTCAAATTAAACTAAGACAATGATTGCAAATGTCAGAGAAGGGAGATTGCGTTAATGAATTTCAGTAGAAGGAAAACTCATAAGTACACCTTCAAGGTTCCAAAGTTAGAGGATTTGAGAGGTTTGGCGAGAATGATCACCAACCACGAGGCTTTCAGAGCCAAGTATGGAGGTTTGCTGTCCTTATTAAGGGTCTATGTAATCGAGGGAATCCTGTCCATGCTAATCCAGTTCTACGATCCGGTCTATCACTGTTTCACATTCCCGGATTATCAACTAGCACCAACCCTGGAGGAGTACTCTCACCTGACTGATTTACACATTACTGATCAAGCTCCCTTTTCTGGACTGGAAGAAATTCCAAAGGATCAGACCATTGCAAGAGCAATTCATTTGGACGAGTCAGAAGTCAAGACTCACATGACCACTAAGGGTGGCATCCAAGGTTTGCCAGCCCAGTTCTTGACAAAGAAAGCCCTGTACTTTGCCAGTATAGGGAACATGGCCGCTTTCGAGAGCATATTTGTTTTGCTCACCTACGGGTTATTTTTGTTTCCCAATATTGATAACTTCGTAGGCATCAATGCCATTAAGATTTTCCTGATTGGAAACCTCGTACCGACCTTACTCGGAGATGCGTATCATTCGGTACATTTAAGGAATTTATACAGTGGAGGAATGATCACATGCTGTGTACCCCTGCTATACAAATGACTCACTTCCCATTTGCCCAAGTCTGCTGCATTTTGGGATCAAAAGAATACTTTACGTTGGTCGCAGAGAATCATGTCTATTACCAACTCAGACATCGATTGGTACAATCGAATCTATGACGGGATCAGGATCAGTGACCGTTGTGGAAATTTCCCAAATGTACCCCTTATAGGAACTAAGGGAGGAATCAACTATCATCCGATGTTAGTTCGTCGTCAATTTAGATACCCGATAAGACATGTCCCGCGAAGTGCTCATCTGGAAGGTCTTTTCTTCAAGGAAGGAGAAAGTGACAGGGCACTAAAGACAGAAATAGTGCATGCTTGAAAACACGTTCATAGGAAAGGAAGAGAGTCTCTAGGAAAACCGGACTGTATCTCTGTGAAGCCTTATCTCCATTGGGTACAAACTAGAGCTCTCAAACTGAGGATGCCTTACCCTCGTCAGGAAGTTCTTCCATTAAGGGACTCTGCCTTTTATTTCATGTCTGAGACAGAAAAACTTCAAGTTACTCTCAGCAAAGTTCAATAGGAGAAGAGGTCTTGGAGGAACAAGTACCGTATTCTTAATGTGGAATGCAAGAAAATACAGCAGTTATTAAGAGAAAAAGATGCTCTGATTGAGATTTTAGAGCAATATGCTATAGAGAATCAGGATGACCAAAGGAGTTTGCTCACGCTTTTCACTTGGCAAAGGAATGACAACCCGACAACGGCCCAGGAGCCCCTGTCAAAGAAGAGGAAAGTACCAGAACCAGCACTTGAGCTCTCCTCAGAGAGGACTCAGGATCCATTATTTTAGGTTTCCTTTTCCAGCACTTTGTAATCTACTGTATTTCCATTTCCGCAATCCTTTAAATTCAATAAAACGGGGTTTCCCCACTGTTTGATGTTTGCAATCTAATTGTCGAAGTTTACTTTGAATAAAAAAAATTAATATAATCATTGCATTGCATTCATCATTCTCGCATCACGCATTCTTCTTACCTACGAATCTTATGTTTGCGTCTCGATTCTAGAGTCAAACTGTCTCATTCGTACAATACTCGGGCCAATCGTCAGAAAAAGATGGATGATCTCGAGGAAGAGAACAGAGAGTTGAGAGAAGAGATCGAAACTCTGAAAGAGGATCTGAGAAAGCTTCATAACGACATGCAAGCTCTAGTATAAGCTCAGATGCAACAACAAAGGATTGTGATCTCAGAGATGACATCGACGCCCATAGTGGAAAAGTCTGATCCTAGGTACAAAATGCTGAAAGATTGTCCCTGGGGCATGCATATCAACTATATCCTGGAAGGATGTGTTCTGCCGATCGCTGAATATCAGGGAACCGCAACAGGAGCCGCTAGGCCTGAAGGTTACAAACTTCGGGAAAACGAAGATGCCAGGGGCATGACAGCAACTCCTGAAGGTTACAAACTTCGGGAGGCACCGAGACTCTCGGCCATAATGACTATACCACCACCCGTGGTACACACTATCCCGGAAGGACAGATTCCACTGATACCTTCTGGTGGAAACGACAGCATGATCGACAGAATGAATGAATTCCAGGAATAATTCCTGGAAATGCAGAAAGAACTGCAAGCCCTTCGCGGTCAGGATTTATTTGGAAAGGACGCCGCGGACCTCTGCTTGGTCCCCAATGTGAAAGTTCCACACAAGTTCCAAGTGCCCAACTTTGAAAAATACAAGGGTAACTCTTGCCCTCAGAGTCACTCGGTGATGTACGCTCGAAATTTTTTGGCTCAGATAGAGAACCAGGAGCTGCTCATTCACTACTTTCAGGATAGTTTAACCGGTGCCGCCTTAAAATGGTACATGGGGTTAAACCGCGTCACTATCGGCACGTTCAGAGATCTTGGCGCTGCCTTCGTCCAACAATACAAATACAGTTTGGACATGGCACCGGACAGAGATCAACTCAGATTGATGTCCCAAAAGGACAAGGAAACCTTTAAGGAATACGCTCAGAGATGGCGTGAAATTGCCGCTCAGATTTGTCCACCTCTAGAGGAAAAGGAGATGACAAAGATCTTCTTAAAGACCTTGAGCTCATTTTACTACGATAGAATGGTCGCCAGTGCGCCCAGTGACTTCACCGAGATGGTGGGCATGGGAGTTCGTCTTGAGGAAGCGGTCCAGGAAGGACGTTTAGTAAAAGACGCTGGATCATCAAGTAGTACAAAGCGATACGGTAGTGCTCTCCCTAAGAAAAAAGAGTGGGATATTAGGAATATCTCTCTCGGAAAGCAAAGGCGATGTTATCAACCAGTAGCAACTGTAACTCCTGCTATCAATTCCATGCCTATTCCTACATATCAACCTCAGGTTGTACAAAGCCAACTGAATCAACAACAATATCAGCAAAGGACACAACAGCCTTTTCAGCAGGCTCATCCTCCATATAACAACAATCATGCAACACGACCACCAGGGTTCGACCCTATACCAATGTTGTACACAGAGCTATTTCCGTTACTACTGGTCAAGGGGCATGTCCAAACCAGGTCTCCTCTTACAGTACCGGAAAATCCGCCTTTCTGGTTCAAAGCGGATCAGACTTGTCCTTACCATCAAGGAGGACCAGGGCATAACATAGAAAACTGTCTCAGTTTCAAATCCGATGTGCAAAATCTTGTTAGGAGCGGGGTCTTATCTTTAAAAGATACGAATCCGAATGTTCTCACGAACCCGCTGCCTCAACACGAGAAAGCTGCAGTCAATTTGATAGAGGGAGAGTCTAACGACAGCTATCAAATTCATGATGTACTCTTGATAAGGGCCAACTTGGTCAAGATGCATTGTAGATATAGTGGATATGGCCATGTGCCACCTCATAACTATCACCAGTGTGATATCTGCTCTAAAAACAATCAGGGATGTTCTGTGGTGCAATAAACTCTACAGGAACAATTGGATCTCGGATGGATCCATGAGCATCGAGTTCGTGGAGTCAACATGACGTATACAAATTCCAACATCATTCAGAATCACGACATCCGTGCAATGAATGTCAACTTGGTGGCGATGCACTCCAGGCAAAGCCAGTATCATAATCTGCCACGACACGATTATAATTCCTGTTTGACTTGCTCGGTAAATAAACAGGGATGCTCTTTTGTACAAGAGACCCTCCAGCGTCAGATGGATCTTGGATGGATCCAGGACTACCATGATAGAAATCCTTATCAGATCAACATGATTCAAATCTTTGATATTTGTCTGATGAATACCAGCTTGGTGGAGTTACATGCCAAGCAAGTCCAATTTGGTTTTCTCACTTCTCACGATTATCTGAACTGTAAAGTATGTAGCGAGAGTAACCAAGGGTGCGCTCTCGTGCAAAGAACTTTACAACACTTATTAAACCACTGTTGGCTTCCAATCTATCTGGACGAAGACACACAACAAATCAGTGTGCTTAATGGAAACCCTACTCGACGTCAAAGTCAGGATGTCTGATCTATGGAAACAAACCTGGTAAGGTTGCACTGCATTCAAAGCGGGCGTGGCCAGGTGCCACCACACAACTATGAACATTGTAGAGTTTGTTCCGAGAATAATCAAGGATGCTACCTTCTGCGAGCAGCTCTTCAGGGTCAGGTGGATCGTAGAGAAATTCGCCTATGTCCGGGTTCCGAACCAATCAACTGGATGCCGGACTATTTCGCTGATCAAATCAGAGACGTGGTTATAATCTCTGACCCTGAGAGGAACAAGGATGTTTGTACCATCATCCCTCTACTGGACGAATCAAAGGTTCTTAGCCAGGAACTGATTGAAGTTACTTACGACAGTCAAAAAAATCAGAAGGCTCCTGTAGTTATCTATCTGCCAGGACCATTACCGTATGAATCAGCTAAGGCAATCCCTTACAAATACGGTGCAACAATAATTAAGAATGGAAAGGAAATTCCATTACCCTCCGTCGTGAATATTGCAGACATCAGTCGAGTAACACAGAGCGGTCGAATCTTCAACCGAGGAGTTGGAGAACCTAACGAAGAAAAGGAACTTCAGACAGAAGCTCCTGATCCACCAGTCGGTCAATCCAGTAATCCCGACCTTTCAAAAAACAATGATGAGATGCTGAAGCTCATCCAAAGAAGTGGATACAACATTGTTGATCAACTATTACAGACTCCTTCAAAGATCTCAGTGCTATCACTTTTACTCAGTTCCGAAGCCCACAGGGAGGCTCTACAGAAAGTCTTAGAGCAGGCCTTTGTGTAACAGGATGTGTCAATACGACAATTCGATAACATCATCTCTAACATCACTTCCTGCAATAACGTAGGATTCAGTGATGAGGACTTGCCAGAGGGGGGCAAAAGTCACAACATGGCGCTCAATATCACAGTTAACTGCCAAGACGATGCTTTAGCCAGCGTACTGGTAGACACAGGATCGGCCATCAATGTTATGCCAAAGTCCACTCTAATGCAACTATCATTCAAAGGATCCCCGATGAGGGGCAGTGAGGTCATCGTCAAAGCTTTTGACGAATCTCGGAAAGCAGTTATTGGCGAAGTTGACCTTTCCATAACTATTGGTCCTCACACTCTCCTAATCACTTTCCAGGTCATGGACGTCCGGGCAGCGCACAACTGTTTATTAGGAAGACCTTGGATACACCAAGCTGGCGCAGTCACTTCAACACTGCACCAAAAACTGAAGTTCGTCAAGAATGATCAACTCATCACAGTCTGTGGAGAGCAAGCCTTGCTCGTGAGTAACTTATCATCGTCTACTTATGTAGAACCTGAGGAGGCTGTTGGGACTCAGTTCCAAGAACTTTCATTGAGCAATGAAAATCGATCAGAGAAAGGAACCTCGATTTCCTCATACGGAGATGCTCTCAAAGCGATCAAAAGCAACAATACAAAAGGGTGGGGACAACTTGTCATTCCTCCCGATAACAAAACAAAGAAGGGTCTAGGTTTTTCCGTAACCTGTACCCAGACAGCTGCTAACGATGAAAGTCTTCATCCCATTCAGTACTTCTTATGCAGTGGAGGTTTCCTTCACCCAGTGCCTCAAACAGTCCATACTATCAACAAGGAGGATTCCTCCGATATGGATGAGGAATGGAAGTCCTATCTTAACGAGGATGGTTATATGTCTCAGGAAGAGGTGCCTACGCCATTTTGCTGTCCCGCACAGAGTCCGAGATTTATACCAAGGTCAGACGTCGAAATGATATATGGAGATTGTGATCCGGAAGGATGCCGTGCTCCACCAAACTCATTAGAGGATGACACTCTAATGAAAGAAAACTTTAACCATGACTATTATGGCCCAATGGATGGCCTGCCTATCTGGCAACCTTACCCAGGAGACTTGGGGTAAGAAAATCAGCCGGACAATGAAAATCAGCTAGCATCATTGAACAGAATACCTGTGTCCCCACCATGTCATGGGATCAGCACTCAGGTTATTCGGAACCTATCATGTACAATGATGAATTGGTAAAGCTTACCAGACTAGAATTCATCAACTATGCATTTCCCGAGGTCAACGTCATCGAGAGAGATGACTCCTCTAGCTCTAGAGAAGTGTGGGACACCTTGGGATAACCGAGTGGTAAATACGACTTCTTGGTCAAGTACACCGCTCCCGAAAGCTCTCATATCAGGCTCGAAGACATCCAGTCAACTGGATGGGGAGATTTGCCTGAGAGCACAAATGTTATGCAAAATACAACCGAGGAATCCTCATACGATAATTCTGCCTGGGAGACAGATTCCAATGATCCAGCTCCGCCAGAAATCAGCGTCATTTCTGAGGAGAAGCCAAGAAAGAAGGTACCAGACTTTGTGATTCACCGAGGAGTTCGCTGCCAATGGGTTGCTGTCGATGTTCGAGGATTGTTCATAAGTCAAAGTAATTGCCATCTTTAACCTTTCACCCTGCCCAGGTGAAACAAATGTTTTGATAGGGCTCGCTTTCTATAAATATCCCTCTTCGCTTCGTCCAAAGCGATAGAGTTTTGTTTTATAGGGCTGTAGTTTCAAGAATCGACTTGTTCATTAATAAAATAACGTCGTTCTGTAATTTCCGCATTAATTGCTGTTTTCTCTTTTCTCTTTTCTCAGAAAATGGTAATCCTAACAACAATTCAAAATAAACAAGCAGTAAAAAAAATACATTGCACACACTTGCATTCTCTCTATCTCTTCTAAACACGAATCATACCGTCATGCAGATTGCATGTTTTAAACGCCGTTGAAATATACGATCCGATGCCTTTTCCCAACTTTGAATTCCCGGTATTTGGGGCCGAATAAGAAGTTGACAACGAAATTCCAGAAGTGATCTCTCGATTACTCCGACAAGAGGAAAGGTCCATTGAACCTCACAAAGAGTCGTTGGAAACGATCAACGTGGGTTCAGAAAAAGAGAGAAAAGAGATCAGGATTGGGGCATTGCTCAGTCTAACTACCAAAGAGAGTTTGATAAAGCTTCTCAAAGAATTTCCCGATGTATTTGCTTGGTCCTATCAGGATATGCCAGGGTTGGATACCAGCATCGTGAAACATCATTTACCGTTAAAATCGGAATGTCTGCCAGTAAAACAGAGGTTGAGACGGACTCACCCGGACATGGCCATCAAAATAAAAGAGGAGGTACAGAAACAGATTGACGCTGGTTTCCTCGCCATGCCAGAGTATCCTCAATGGTTAGCCAATATAGTACCAGTTCCGAAAAAGGACGAAAAATTCAGAATGTGTGTCGATTACAGAGATCTAAACAAGGCTAGTCCAAAGGACGACTTTCCTTTACCACACATTGACATGCTGGTAGACAGTACAATAAAGTTCAAAGTTTTCTCCTTCATGGATGGATTCTCGGACTATAATCAAATCAAAATGGCGCCGAAAGACATGGAGAAAACTTTGTTCATTACCCCATGGGGTACCTTTTGTTACAAGGTAATGTCGTTTGGTTTGAAGAATGCCGGGGCAACTTATCAAAGGGCCATGATTACTCTATTTCATGACATGATACACAAGGAAATTGAGGTATATGTCGATGACATGATTGCCAAATCTAAGACAGAAGAGGAGCATGTGACCCACCTGTCAAAATTATTCGAGCGGTTGAGAAAGTACAAACTCCGCTTGAATCCCAACAAGTGCACCTTCGGTGTCCGTTCAGGGAAACTTTTAGGGTTCATCGTCAGCCAGAAAGGAATTGAGGTTGATCCTGACAAGGTCAAGGCCATTCGAGAAATGCCTTCTCCGAAAACTGAAAAATAAGTCAGAGGATTCTTGGGATGTTTAAACTACATTTCCAGATTCATATTCCTCATGACCGCGACCTACGCGCCGATTTTCAAATTACTCAAAAAGAATCAGGACTGCATTTGGACAGAAGATTGCCAAACTGCCTTCGACAGTATCAAGGAATACCTGTTGAATCCGCCGATTCTATCACATCCAGTGGAAGGAAGACCGCTGATCATCTACCTAACAGTCTTGGAAGACTCGATGGGTTGTGTACTTGGCCAACAAGATGAAACCAAACGGAAAGAGTCCGCCATATACTATCTGAGCAAGATATTCACCGACTACAAGACTCGATATACTATGCTCGAGAAAACTTGTTGCGCTCTGGCTTGGGCAGCCAAACGTCTTCGCCAGTACATGATTTGTCATACTACTTGGTTAATCTCAGAAATGGATCCAATCAAGTATGTATTTGAAAAACCTACTCTCACAGGAAGGATTGCTCGTTGGCAGATGTTGTTATCAGAATACGACATCGAATACCACGCTCAGAAAGCCGTTAAACGAAGTATTTTAGCTGATCATTTGGCTCATCAACCGATTGACGATCAAGAATTAACCGGGTTTGACTTCCCAGACGAAGATGTCATGTATCTAAAAATGAAAGATTGCGATGAACCGCTACCCAGTGAAGGGCCAGAACCTGGTTCCCAATGGGGACTAATCTTTGACGGAGCTTTCAATCATTACGGAAACGGAATTGTGGCAATCATTGTTACCCCTCAGGGTACCCACATTCCTTTCACCGCCAGATTTATGTTCAAGTGTACAAACAACGCGGCCGAATACGAAGCCTGTATTATGGGTCTCGAGGAAGCAATTGATTTAAGGATCAAAAACTTGGACGTATATGGTGACTCAGCTTTGGTTATCAATCAGATCAAAGGATATTGGAACACATACCAATCAGGAATGATTCCTTACAAAGATTATGCAAGAAGGTTGCTACCCTTCTTCAACAGAATCGAGTTTCATCACATCCATCGTGATGAGAATCACATGGCTGACGCATTAGCCACTCTCTCTTCCATGATTAGTGTAGGTCAATGGAATGACCTACCTAAGAGCGACATAATGCGCCTTGAATGGCTCGCTTACATCTTCACGATTGAAGCAGTCATTGACGACAAACCTTGGTATCACGATATCAAATGCTTCCTTCAGAAACAAGAATACCCACCTGGGGCATCCAGGAAAGACAGAAAAACCCTCAGAAGACTGGCTGGAAACTTCTTCCTGAGCGGTGATACACTCTATAAGAGAAATTTCGACATGGTCTTGCTCCGATGCGTAGACAGACCAGAAGCAGACATGCTAATAAAAGAAATTTATGAAGGATCCTTTGGCACTCATGCCAATGGACACACAATGGCGAGAAAAATTCTAAGAGCGGGTACTACTGGTTGACAATGGAATCCGACTGCTACAAGTACATGAGGAGGTGTCACAAATGTCAGATATACTCCGACAAAATTCATGTACCGCCAACGCATCTCAAAGTTCTCTCTTCCCCATGGCCTTTTTCCATATGTGGAATCGACATGATCAGCATGATTGAGCCTAAGGCTTCGAACGGACACCGGTTCATTCTGGTCGCCATTGACTACTTTACCAAGTGGGTCGAAGCAGCGTCGTACACTAATGTAACCCGACAGGTCATGGTCCGCTTTATAAAAAACAATTATTAAACTTGGATCCAAATGTAGGGGCATTTTTCACTTGGATCCAAAAAGTATCAAAACCAAATATTATCAAACAGTTGTTGTATCATGTGAGGGCTTTCCAAAATGGCCAAGAACATCACCAAACTCAACTTGAGCTATGAGATATGACAACGGCAACATGCCTTGCTGAAAACTGCCAAAGCAAGGCAGATTTTGGAGTTTTGCTCGATTTGCCCAAATTTTGCAAATGACAAGCAACTCTGTCCATCTGAACACCTCAAGGGGGACCAAGGAGGAACCAACTCTGATCCCAAGCCTCCCAAGTCTTTGGAACCAAAAATAGCATGCCAAACCTAGAATTGCCTAAAAGAGGGACAAGACTCCAATTTTGGATTGGAGCATTCAATGCATAAACCAAGGTGGCATGGACTGAGCTATTTGTAACTGAATTCAGTCAAGACATATCCAAGACCAAGGGGACCAGCAACCTGTGCCCTAACCTCTAGTCAATGGCTAGAGGAGACTTGGATTCTCATTGATCAACATTGGTCAAACCTATGCAGCAGTTGCCATTCACTATTCCTTGCAAAACAAACTTGCTCTACTATAAATAGAGCTCAATTGTGATCAGTTTAAGTACACCAAAGCCATCAAACAGATGCTTTCCTCAAAATCTCCTTCTTCACTCTAATTTTGCCTTCTAAGGCAAGTCACTATCGGGTTTTGAGTTTGAGAGCTATTCCAATCAAACCAATCACACACACACCTCATAAACATCATATAGAAGTGATCCAAACACTCACATAACATCTGGAACATCAAAATCACAAAATCACTAGCCAACTGCTCAAGCCTTTGACAGATTTGTAGTTGGGGTACCATCTCAAGTTCCAGATCATTTCAATCCACTCCAAGCATCCAGACACACTCCATGGCACCTAGGGAAGTTATCCACATCATTGGAACCTAGCTGTAACACCTCTAACACAAAACACGATCACCAGCTGCAAGAGGTAAGCATGAGCTCTTCTAACTCTATGATCCATGCATTTTTTGCTGCACAATAATTTGGCCATATGTTCATAATCTTACATGGAGTGTTTTCCCTCAATCAATTGCATTGTTTGAATCGTGTGTAGAATTTTTGAACCTTCATGCAAATGTTAGGGTTCTTGAGGTTTCTCTTTGATTTCTTATTCCATGCTTAAAATAAATGAAATTAAAGACCATAGACATGATCGTGATGTTGAAACGAGTAGATTGATATGTAGATTGCATGATATAATCAAGTATTCAGTGAGATTGGATAGAAAACGCAAATCTGCAGAAACAGAGGAAGGGCGCGTGTTCCTGCCATGTTCTTGGCGCCCTTTTTCAAAAATTTGAATATTTGAATTTTGTGATTTTATTTCATCGATTCAAAAATTAATTTCTCTCTGAGTTTTAATGATTTTGAGTTGATTCTTCTTTTAATAATTCACAAAAATGTTAAAATATTTTATTTTCCCAAAAAATCCCAAAAATATTATTTATTTCATATAATTGATATTTTTGCAAAGAATTAATATTTTAATTGTTTTTGACATTTAAAATATTTTTTCCTTCTTGATTTTGCAAATTTTAATGATTTCTAATTATTTTGTAGGTCTAAACTTGATTTTTGAAACATTAATCCAAGATCACAATTTGTTTTCCACATGTTAAACAATTTTGATCATTTAATTGAATTTTTTATTCAATTAAAATACATTTTGAAAACAAATTAGGGTTTTTGATTAATTCAATCCTCATCAAACTTTTTCAAACAATTTTTGGGCCTGTAATAGAGTGTAATACCCAATCCCTTTTTGACAAACCTTTTTGGGCCTCAGTGTATTGTATAAGTCCCGATACCGTCAAAAAGTTCGGCGCGATCGTCGCCTTTTTTAACAAAAACCCTGGGCCTCTCCTTGAGCTGTAAGCCCCACCACTTGTATAAAAATAAATTTTTGGGCCTTTAATAGAGTGTAAAACCCAATCCCCTTTTAACCAAAACAATTTTTTGGGCCTCAGACATTGTATAAGTCCCTATGCGTTAAAAGAAAATCTCGGCGCTATCGTCATTTCAATACAAAACCTCCAGGCCTCTCCTTGAGCTGTAAGCCCCACCACTTGTATAAAAATATACCTTTGGGCCTCTTGAGAGAGTGTAAGACCCATCCCTTTGTACAAAAAACCCTTTGGGCCTCAGTCACTTGTATAAGACCCTGTACAAATTCAAAACAATGGTGCAATCATCGTTAAAACCTTGGGCCTCTCCTTGAGCTGTAAGCCCCAATAATTCTTTTCAAAGCACTTTCTCCTTTTATTTTGAATATAATATTGTTATCAAAGTTTTCTTTGTTGAACAACTAACCAAACAGCATGGAAGCTCTACAACCGAGTAAGTGTTTACCCGCTTTCTTTATCCGCTTTCATATATATATATATATATATAACTGTATTGTGGGGCTGCTCACTATAAGTCTTCTTTCACAAACTTTTATATACCTATCAAATATCAACTGTGTAATACTAGTATAGTTATTTAGAGTTTTCCCTGGCAACTACGTCTAGCACTAGGTAAAGCCCCGTTGATCGCTCTTAAATACAGTCAAAACTAGATCCCCGTAGGATTACCAGACACAGTCTTCCCTCCTCTTGGGGTTAAACAATATGGAGATGTGAAAGACAGATTCTTTTTAAACCCTTTCTCAGACTGTCACCCTTAGAAGTTGTCAAAGAGACTCTACTCCCCAGAGATGATCTTTTCTCCGTGAATGGCATCTCTTGAGTTTCTTCCAAATTCTCGAACTTTCCTGGCTTGATCTATTCTCAGTGAATAGCATGTCTTGAACTTTTCGGGGTTTGGGAACCCATAGGCTTCTTAAAAGCACCCTTAGAAATTATCAAAGGAGCTCTAACTCCCCAGAGATGATCTTTTCTCCGTGAATGGCATCTCTTGAGCTTCTTCCAAATTCTCAGACTTTCCTGGCTTGATCTATTCTCAGTGAATAATATGTCTTAAACTTTTCGGGGTTTGGGGACCCACAGGCTTCCTAAAAGCATCCCCGCCTCCTCTTGGGCATTGTACAAGGACCCTTCGGCTTCTTTAAAGCTCGCATGCCTTCTCTTGGGCTTAGTACAAGGACCTAGAGACCTCTACAGGTATAGGAACAGAACCTAGTCATCAATTTGCTAGAGCTGTCTTTCTGAGTCAAGTGTCAGACCTGTTAATGGGTTGACTTTCATCCTTAACATACCAGCCTTCTCTTGGGAATTATATAAAGATCATTCACTACCTGAGAATCGATTTCTCAAAACACCCGTAGACTTGGACAGTCTCAATACCCTTTGGATTTTCCATTTCCTTAAAGAACAGGAAATAGCCCTGATCCTCTGATCAATCCCTAAGCACATTATTACCCATATAAGAACTGATTTTCTCTTTATCCGACATACTGGACCTGTCGCTAGACTGAAACAGTTACAATAGCCTCCTCTTAGGCTTTGTATAATAATCCTTTCCTCAGGAAAGTTAGCCTCCTCTTAGGCTTTGTATAATGATCCTTCCTCAGAGAAGTTAGCCTCCTCTTGGGCTTTGTACAATGATTTTCCTCTGTGGAGCTAACCTTTTCAGACTCTCTTGTTGAGTCAAAACCTTTTAGCCTCTATCTCGGGCTTCGTACGAGATACCAAAAACACTCTCTTGTTAAGTATAAAAGACTCTCTTGCTGAGTAAATCCCTTTTATCCTCCATCTCGGGCTTCGTACGAGATAGAAAATCACTCTCTTGTTGAGTATAAAAGACTCTCTTGTTGAGTCAATCACCCTTTTAGCCTCCGTCTTGGGCTTCGTACAAGACACATACAAAAACACTCTCTTGTTGAGTATAAAAGACTCTCTTGTTGAGTCAATCCCTTTTAGCCTCTCTCTCGGGCTTCGTACGAGACACATAAAAACACCCTCTTGTTGGGTCAATAGCCTCCTCTTAGGCTTTGTATAAAGAAAACCCCGATTGAGTCAATCAACCTTTTAGCATCAAAGTTGTGCCTTGTCCATAGCATACAAACATCAAAAACTCCCCTTTAGAGATGACAAATTCTCTCTAAAGTCAAAACCCTTTAGCTTCATATCTTGGGCTTCGAACAAGATACAAATAGACCCTTCAGCTTCACATCTTGGGCTTTGAACAAGATACAAACCACCTTTAGCTTCACGTCTTGGGCTTTGAACAAGACACCAAAACAACCATTTTCCTCCCATAGAATAGGAGGAACTACGATCGCTCTGATTTCCCAGTTTTGTCAAACGGGAATACGTAGGCATAAGATTTGAAAAATCTTAGCGAGCACACTAATCCAAAAACCCAAAATCCCATACCTCCATCAATCAATCGAAAAGCATCAGTCTTAAACCTCCCACCAATCGCCCAGGCACTATTTTAACAAAATAACTTAAGAGAGACCCACAATCTCAATAGCATCTGTAAACCAACAGTCATCTGTTTAAACTCAGTATGCAAGCAAGGTTAATTAGAGACATCTATTTCCCTTCCTTAATCAGCTTCAATAGGATAAAAATGAATCGAACTGTAGTACCCCAAAGCGATAGTGCTTCGCAACCACGCAAAAATTCGCGCTACACAACCCAGAGAAGTGCACCTTCGGCGTCTGAGCAGGCAAGTTCCTCGGCTTCTACATGACAGAACGAGGAATCAAAGTGAACCCTGACAAGTGTAAGCCTTTCTCCGAGTTCCCAATGAAGGTGAGAAAACACAAGAAATGGGGGGTTTGAATTGGGGTTTTAAAAAACAAAAACTTTTTACTCACTCAATAAAAATCATAGCTAGTGAACAACAAAGAGAAGTACACTTCGTTTTTTATACTGGTTCACTTGAAAATCTCAAAGTTAATCCAGTCCACCCGCCAAGGTGATTTCGCCTTATACCCAATGACTTAATCCACTATAATCAACTGATTACAACTGCACTAGCAACCGTTGGTGACTAACAACCCACAAAAACACACAGTCTATGTCTTCTCAAGGATTCTGACCTAACTGGTCCCTTAAGGAAATACAAACAACAGTTTGATTACAATTGCACTAGAAACCGCTGGTGACTGACAAACCATAAAGACACACACTCTATGTCTTCTCAAGGATTTTGACCTAACTGGTCCCTTAAGGAAATACAAACAACAGTTTGATTACAAAAATGTGCTTACAAAGATTGCTTCTACACAAGCAGGTATAAACAAGTTAAAAGCACAATACACTTAAAGAAAATTTTGCTGAAATTTAGACAATAGTCTTGTAAAAATTATTCGCAATTTCGCTTGCTTGCTTGCATGCTTAATTACTTGCAGTAATTCTCAAGTCTTCAAGTCTTTATATAGCCAGTAAAAAATATCCGTTGAAGGGTAGACCTGGTATTCTTCATGAATGAGCTGGCGACTTGAGTAACATTTTGATATGGAGGGGACAAGAATCGTACTACCTCAATTTCCTTACTCCACGAAATCCGCTTAGTGGAAGGAATATTGGTTTGTACCATGTACTATTTTTCCCACGTATAAACTCATTCTTATTTTCTATTCTTCAGTGGCTTATAGATAAATAGTTGTTTGAAGCATGAGTTAGAAGAGTTGATTTTGCTTGAGTTTAGAAACTTCAATCATCATTCAGAAGCTTGATCGCATCAATATCTGACTTGAGATTCTTCAAAGTTTTTAGAACCTTCAGCGTTTAATCTTTGCAAACTTGAGCACTCTTCAGAAGTGAATTGATCAGAGTCACACATCAGAAGCAAGAGCCAAGAGAATGTTGCAGCAACAACATACATTTTTCTTATAAGCTTCTCATCTGTGAGTTTGAGCAGGAGCGATTTAGATCAATATATTTAGAAACTTGTAATGTTTCACGTTCAAGAGTCAGAATCAAAGATGTTTGCTAAAGATACACAATAACAAACTGTTAGGGTACCAAAATTGTTCTCACACAAATACTGACTTGTTATCATCAAAACTTAGAGATACAGATGCATAACCAAATCTTGTTCTAACAATCTCCTCCTTTTTGATGATGACAAAACACTGTATTTTGATGAACGATTTTTTTCGGGTAATCACCAAAGCATATATCAGAAAGAAGCACAACGCTCCCCCTGAGATGAGCAACTCTAAAAAGATAATCAGAATGAAAGAACACTTCCCTGATTAACCTTTTTGTTGGAGTAGATGAACCTTCTGTTCAAAAGAATTAGTTTATCTTTCAGAAGTTTCTTGAACTTGTCCTTACTGTTGTTAAGCATTTTAACAAGGACTTAACACACAACAATGCATATCAACTTCTGATGAGTTTTACTTCTGATCAGTTGGATAAACTTGAATAATCTTTGAAGTCTTTTCTCACTCGAGATGATTCAGAACTTTAAGAAGCTAGCATATCTTCAGAGTTTGGGCTTCATACGTTCTGTTCTAATTTTTCAGTTGTTTCTGATATATAGTAAGTTTTTTCTGAAAGAAAACAACTAACATAATATCCTTTTAAAAAAGGGTTAGTGTAAATATTTGAAATGTTTGGGTTTGATTCAAGAGAAATTATGTATATCAAAATCAATACTTTCTCCCCCTTTTTGTCAGCAATCAAAAAGAAAATATGCAGTAACATGCAATTAGATGCAACAAAAAGATAATATGTGGGTCTAAAGATTCTGAGACTTAGTGTATCATAAGCCACATCAATCATATATAACCGAAAAGAAGTTCATTTAAGATTAACAAAGTTCAACCGAGTTACAAGGACATGATCAAACAAAAGACAGACAAGACACACAAACAAGATGGTTAACAAAACACATAAACTGAGAGAACAGATTCTGATACATCAACAAGGACACCCGCCCAACAAGCATAAAAAATATGCACCTTATCAACTCTTTCACATCTTTCTTCAATCACAGCATTGTCTGGTTCAAGCCTTTTGGCTAATCCAATGATTTCAGCCTTGAAGAACAGCTCAGACAGAATTCTTCCATAAGGAATGAAGGACTTATGCTAAATTCTGGAAACTTCAACAAAATACTTTAGATGATTGAAGATAGTTTGAGGCAGGTTGACCCGGACGTTGTACATCAGAAAGTAGATAAAGAGTCTATCATCATGAGACAGAACATCCCTGACCACTCCTCGAGGAAAAAAGTTGGTTAGCAGGAGCTGAAACCATATTTTAGCAGTGGGAACGAGCCCTTCAGGATTGTTGGATTCATACCTGGGAAGAGAATCATCATGAATGACAATGAGTTTCTCAACAAAGGTGTAGTTCAAATGAAAATCTTCTACGGTGACTCCAGTTTGGACACAGTTGATGGCTTTAGCAATGGAGGTAGGTGTTATGATGAAAGGAACTCCATAAACAGAAGACCAGATAGTGTTGTCATCTTCGCCAACCCTTTCATATTTCCAAAACTCCTTCACAAGGTTAGGATAGATGAGTCTGTGCAAGATTGCATAGTAACCAGACCATCCTTGAATCTGCATGCTTCTAGTTATGTTCAAACCCAAGTCTCTGAGACTAGAAAAGTTGGGCCTTTTCTCAGTGATTACTTCCAAGACTTCTTCATTTCCATAAAAAGTTTTGAGAGACATAGTGACAAAAACAGGATAAGGAAGAATTGAGAGACTGAGGAAGAGAAATGAGGAAGAACTTGATATATATATATATATATATATATATATATATATATATATAAGTAATGGATCAACAATAAATGGCAGTAAAGTTTAGATGAATTGAAACGAAAATTCATCATTTCCCAGACAAGTGACGTAGGACATAAGCAGAGTAAGAGACAAAGATATCAAAGAATGGGAAAGGAGTGTAGTAGTATCTTATTAAAGAGAATATCCAAAAGGTCACAGAATAAGTATACGTTATTCAAGTCTTGACATCAGTCAATAAATACGAGTATATGTATACTTAAAGGTGGCAAAAGAAATCTGACATGGAATAAAGATTAAGAAGAGAAATACTTAGTCTCAAGAAATCTTTAACTCACATAAGTCTGATGAATGCACAATTATAGGGGGAAGGCGTAAAGATTTAACCTATTCTCAAGAAGGTTACGAAACCTAATGCGTCAAATCATGATTACGCATGTTGTAACTGTTCACAATCCAGAAGACAAATCAAAGGATTTCCTTCTCAAAAGAAACGTTCTAATTCATGAACCTCCCTCACTTCAGAAAGCTCATGTTTCAGAACCAAATGCGTAATTTAAAAATAAAATAAACAAATAAACAAGTAAATTCATCAGAATCTTATTTCAGAAATTCTAGTAACTTGACACGTTGAAATTTCATCAACTCATTCTGGACACGGTTTTATAAATAAAATTTTCAGAATGAATAAGAATTTATCTTCAGCAAGGGGGTTTGTGAAAATATCATCCCACTGGTGGTCTGTATCCACAAATTATAAATGAAAAATGCCCTTCTGAACATAGTCACGTAAAAAGTGATTTTTATTTCAATATGTTTAGCCCTACAATGTAGACTAGGATTCTTGGATAGAAAAATAGCAGAAATATTATCACAGAAGATAGGAATGTTACTCTCAGAAGTCTGATAGTCTTCTAATTGACTTTTCATCCAAAGAATTTGTGTGCTACATCCGGAAGCTGCTATATATTCAGCTTCAGTAGTTGATAAAGCAATTGTGGGTTGTCTTTTGCTGGACTATGAGATCAGATTGTCTCCCAGAAATTGACAATTTCTAGAAGTAATTTTTTTCTATTCTGTCTCCAGCATAGTCAATATCACAATAGCCTACCAGTTTGTAATCAGATGATTTTCTATAGGATAGCCTAAGGTTAGAAGTACCTTTCAGATACTTAAAGATTCTCTTAACAGCTGTTAAGTGAGTTTCTCTAGGATCTGATTGGAAACGAGCACATAGGCACTCGCTGAAGAGGATGTCTGGCCAAGAAGCAGTCAGATAAAGGAGATATCCAATCATACCTCTGAATAACTTCTGTTCTACCTTACCACTTACCTCTTCTTTCTCCAGAATACATGTAGGATGCATTGGAGTTTTTGCTGGCTTGCATTCTAACATGTTGAACTTCTTTAGAAGTTCCTTGGTATATTTGCTTTGATGAATATATGTTCCTTCAGTTCGTTGATCAATTTGAATTCCCAGAAAGAACTTCAGTTCTCCCATCAAGCTCATTTAAAATTCAGCCTGCATTAACTTAGAAAATTACTTGCACAAGGAAGTATTAGCAGAACCAAATATAATATCATCAACGTAAATTTGCACAACCATAATGTCATTTTTATAGGTTTTGCAAAAAAGTCTTGTATCCACTTTTCCTCTAATAAAGTTATTTTCCAAAAGAAAGTTACTTAGCCTTTCATACCAAGCTCTGGGAGCCTGTTTCAGACTGTATAACGATTTCTTAAATTTGAAAATGAAATATGGGTTTTCAGAACTTTCAAAGCCAGGAGGTTGGTGCACATACACTTCTTCAGAAATATACTCGTTTAAGAATGCACTCTCTACATCTATCTAATATAAAGTGATATCACGATTCACAACAAAAGAAACTAAGAGACGAATAGATTCTAACCTGGATACTGGTGCAAAGGTTTCTGTATAGTCTATTCCTTCTTGCTGACTATAACCTTGTGCTACCAGTCGTGCTTTATTTCTTACGACCTCACCCTTTTCATTGAGCTTGTTTCTGAATACCCATCTAGTTTCAATGACGTGGACACCTTTTAGTTTCTGAACAAGATCCCAAACATCATTTATGGTGAATTGATTTAGTTCTTCTTCCATAGCCAGAATCCAGTCGTTGTCTTGAAGAGCTTCATCTATAGAAGTTGGTTCGATGAGAGAGACCAAGCCAAGAAGAGTTTCTTTAGAAGGTTTAAATGATGATCTGGTTCTGACGGGTGCGTCTTTATCTCCCAAAATTAATTCTTCAGAATGAGAAGTTCTTGGTCTGTTATTCTTCTGAAAAGGATGAAAAGATTCTCCTTAGTGTTTAACATAAAACATGTACAACCAAAAGGATGAAAATAAGATATGTTGGGCTTTCTGTCCTTCCAAAATTCACAAGGGGTCTTACCCAGAATAGGTCTAACAAAAACCTTGTTCTGAATGTAACATGATGTGTTTACTGCCTCTGCCTAGAAATGCTTAGCCATATCAGTTTCTTGAATCATGGTACAAGCCATTTCTTGCAAAGTCCTATTCTTCTTTTCAACAACTCCATTTTGTTATGGAGTTCTAGGACAGGAGAAATCATGGGAAATGCCATGAGAATCAAATAGATCCTCAAAATATCTGTTCTTAAATTCTCCTCCATGATCACTTCTAACTTTGACTATTTTGTAATTCTTCTCTGTTTGTACTTGAGAGCAAAAGGTAGAGAACACAGAATGCGACTCATCCTTGTGTTTCAAGAACTTTACCTATGTCCAACGACTATAGTCATCAACGATAAGTAATCCATACTTCTTTCCACTGATTGAAGCAGTTTTCACTGGTTCAAACAATAAATGTGTAGAAGTTCTAACGGTCTAGAGGTGGAAACAACATTTTTTTACTTTGAAGGAAGTTTTAGAGAACTTGCCTTTCTGACATGCTTCACAAAGAGCATCTGAAGCAAACTTCAGGTTTGGTAAGCCTCTGACCAGTTCAAGCTTATTTAACTGAGAAATCCTCCTCATGCTCACATGGACCAAACGTCTATGCCATACCCATTGCTTTTCAATAACATACATTAAACATTTGACATTTTGTTCACTGAGATCAAAAAGTCTAATCTTGTAAATTTTGTTTTTCCTCTTTCCGGTAAAAAGGATTGAGCCATCCTTCTGACTGACAGCCTTACAGGACTTTTGATTAAAGATAATATCATAACCATTGTCACTAAGCTCACTGATAGACAATAAGTTATGCATCAAACCATCGACCAGAAGAACATTAGTAATAGAGGGAAGTTTACCATTACCGATAGTTCCGGAGCCAATGATTTTTCCTTTCTGGTTTCCTCCGAAACCAACGAAGCCTCCAGGCTTAAGTTCCAAACTTTGGAACATATGCATTCTTCCCGTCATGTGTCATGAGAAACCACTGTCCATGTACCATGATTGGTGTTTCAATTGAGCTGCTAAGGATGTCTATAACATAAACTATCTTTTCCTTAAGTACCCACTTTCTGGGCCCTTTTTTGTTAGTTTTCCCCGAGTGTTTAGCAACTTTGGGTTTATGTGCAACAGGATAATCAAGTGGAATTTGTGCATGATATTTAGGTTTAGAAACATATTTCTGTGTCGGTGGAGGTTTCTGTGCAAGCTCAAAATAAACAGGTTCTGTGCCACCAGGTACAAAGTGCTTATATAGAGGTTTTAGTTTTACCATGATACTTTCATCAATCTTAGAGGTACCTGTATAACCTAAACCTTTCTTTCCATTTCTACTAACTCCATAGATTAAGGAAGCAATTTTGCTTCTATCTATGCTTTTAGTCAGAAAGTTCTGAAAAGCTCTGTCATATCTAAATATACAGTTGGTACCGGAAGCATCTGGACCTATTTCTTCTTCTAATTTCGAGATTTGACTTCTCAAAGTAGAGTTTGTACTTTCTAAAGAAAATATTTTTTCATTTAAAGAAGATATATTCTCTTCATGCTTCTCACAAGTTTCAGAAGCAATTACTTGGACTTGTTTAAGGTGTTTGTATTTTCTTTGAAGACTTTGATACTTCTCCAGTATTTCAGAAAGACATGATTCTAAAACGGAACGAGAGAAATTAGAAAATACCTCTTTAGAATCATGATTAGATTCTGCTTTTGAGTCTGATGAAACTTTGTTTTCTGGTTCTCCAGAGACTTCAGCATCAGGGGTTGTTGCCATCAATGCAATATTAGCTTGTTCTTCTTCGGAATCTTCTTCTTCTGAATCAGAGTTGTCCCAGGTAGGCATGAGTCCTTTCTTGCCTTTGACATAATTCTTTTTATGCTTTCTGTCTTTCTTGAGCACGAGACATTCATTCTTGTAATGACCTGGCGCTTTGCATTCATAACAAATAACTTTTTTTCCAGAACTCGACTTCCTTTGTCCAGATGTTGAGTTAGAACGATCGACAGTCCTTCTAGCTCCTTTGAACATTCCTTGACCATTTTGTCTGTTCTTCCAGAGTCTGTTGACCCTTCTAGAAATGAATGAAAGTTCATCATCTTTTGAGTCTTCATCAGAATCTTCTGAGATTTCCTCATCTTGATAAGCCCTTGACTTTTCAGAGTTGGATTTCAAAGCAACTCACTTTCCTTTCCTTTGAGGTTTATCTCCCTTAAGCTCTATCTCATGACTTCTTAAAGAAATAACAAGTTCTTCAAGACTGATATTGTTCAGATCTTTAGATAGTTTCAAGGCAGTTACCATAGGTCTCCACTTCTTAGGAAGGCTTCTGATGATCTTTTTGACATGGTCAGCATTTGAGTATCCTTTGTCCAGAACCTTGAGTCCCGCGACTAGCATTTGAAACCTTGAAAACATAGTTTCAACTGTTTCATCATCCTCCATTGTGAATGCCTCATATTTCTGGATTAGAAAAAGTGCCTTTGTCTCTTTAACTTGAGCGCTTCCTTCATGAGTCATTCTTAGAGAATAAAAAAGGGACGTGGCAGTATCTCTGTTTGTTATCATTTCATACTTAGTATACGAGATAGCATTTAGCAGTATAGTTCTTGCCTTATGATGATTCTTATAATCTTTCTTTTGTTGATCAGTCATAGCACTTCTTGACACTTTTTCTCCTGCAGCATTAACAGGATGACTGTAGCCATCAACAACAAGATCCCAAAGATCTACATCATAGCCAAGAAAAAACTTTTGATTATATCTTTCCAATAGTTAAACATGTCACCATCAAAGACTGGTGGTTTGGAACTGTAGTGATCTTTCCCTACTAGAATAGCGGTGGTCACCATTATTTCTGACACACACACACACACACTGGATCGGTACTAAACACGATTAAGTGTTTAATAAAATTTTATCAGAACCAGAACCGGAGCTCTGATGTCAATTGAAGGTGAGAAAAACACAAGAAGGGGGGGGGGGATGAATTGAGGTTTTCAAAAACAAAAGCTTCTTACTCACTCAATAAAATATGAAAGTTAATCCAAAATATGAAAGGTGTAACACCCTACTCTACCCGTTCGTATAAAAATTGAAAATACAAAAATATTGCGGAAATAAATCAGAGTTAATACACGTAGGATGCCACATTACCAAAAATAATCATCATAAAGTATCAAATCACTTCATGTCTTATTCATTAATAAAAACCAATGCTTTGATTAAATAGCGAAATTAATTCAAATGGTTTAACATTAAACTCCAATTACATCAAATCTCCACATAATACATGGTTCAACAAAAAATAAACAAGTCAAGATACGTAACAAATGACAAAGAATAAATAACATGAAAACATAACGAAATCCCCATCCTTCCCGTGTTCGGTATCAGAGCGACTCCTAAGATTCGATCAAATAGCAACATATGCTCCAAGCACTACTCAGGTACCTGATCATTTGTACTTCCCAAGGAGCACAGACACAACAAACAAAAAAGGGGTGAGAACTATATTCAATAATACACGGTAAAAAACACATGCTAAGGAGTAGTTAACACACAAATCACACCAAATCATACTATTACAACGCACATACAAGTGCCACACCATCATTCGGCATAATCAGCCCACATTCAATCATATATATATATATATATATATATATATATATATGCAATGCGACTCAACTAACACGACACAATGCATGTAGTACCATCACAATCACATACGGTTCACCCTAGAACCCGATTCCCGTTGGAATCCGGATAAGTCATATACGTTCCTCTGAACTACAACTTATCTCCACTCGACTCCCACATAGAGTCCGGACGAGACTAGGCACCTATCATAGATTCCCACCTAGCTCATCTCCACGTAATATGACGTGAATGAATGACACAAAATTATGCACAATATAATAATTATTCAAACATAATTCACGATCCTCGTTGATCCCACCAGAACCACATACTCACCGTAATTCCATCCGAAATTACCACCACAGCCCAAGACTGTCCACACACGACAATCTAGGCTCACAAACATCCAACATGTCTAAACCAGACATTCTCATAAAATCCCATGTTTTATCCTATTTAATGTTATTACTAGTTTCCTCTATGCCCAACTATACCGTCTTAGTCTTATGGGTCAAGAGAAATTGCATTACACGCGAAATCGGGATAGAAATCGCAAAAATGGGAAATTTTCACCACAGCCCTGCCCATATACGTATGGACTCATTTCCCTCTCCCCAAGCCTGTGTATCGTACGCGTAGGGATCATCTTCCCAGGCCTCATACGTGTATTTCCTTGTGTTGTACACGTATCACCAGAGAGTGATTTCTCTCTAAAAACTCCTCAAAACTTCCCCTACGCGTATGGTCATGCCCATACGCGTATGACCACTCCTCCATACGCGTCCCATACACGTTTCAGCAGAGGGTCATGTTGGCTCTGGGGCAAGGAATGTACCAGACGCGTACGACCTCTAGGGGTGTGCCTCATACGCGTATGGCCTTCCCCCATACGCGTATGACCAGTCTGCATACCAAAATCCCAATTTTCCTTCTACACGAATTCTCACACATTGAAATTCATCCCAACACCTAAATTAGATCCAAAACAATCTTCTATACCAATTTATCATCTACAATTCCATTATATCTAATTGTTCTATTATTCTATTAAGGTTATTCATCATTCAATTCTAATTTCATCATCTTCTACCCTCATAATTTCATAGATCTGCAACATGGTAAAACACAACAACAATCCACAAATTTCCACGAATTCATATCAGTATTACTACAACAGACACAATTCATACCAGTATCATCACAACAACACGAATTTCACAACATTCACACAGTTACAAAATCAAGAAATACAAGAAAAGAATGTGCACGAAAATCCTAAGAGGGAAAGGCACTCTCACTACCCTCTCATGCTATAATCACCATTATTGACCCCATTCTCCCCCCTTACTTGAAAATTCCAAGCTTTTCTTCCTTCAACAATGGTGGAAAACCTTAGTTTTTCTTGCCCTAGCTCTCTTTTTCTTTTACGTGAACTAACTGTAACCTCCCACTAATCTCTCTAAATTGTGTTTTATTTCTTTAATTAATTCCTAATAATAATATTACTAATAATAATAATAACAATAATAGGAATAATAATAATAATGGTAATAATAATAATAACAATAATGTTACTAATATTCCCATTCATTATTATTTAATTATCATTATCATATTATCTTAAAGTTTTATTTATATTACTCCGTTAAGGCAAACTCCTCACACTCACCCTTAACCACACACCCTTAATTAAGTCAATAAAATCACAAACAACACACAATGACTAAATATTTTAAATGGGGTGTTACAACTCTCCCCCACTTAAAATATTTTCGTCCTCGAAAATGTACCTGGTGAGAACAATTCTGGATACGACTCTCGCATCTTGCTCTCCAATTCCTAGGTCACACCTCCTCCAGCAGCTCCTCCCCAAACTACTCTTACTAAAGGAATGTTCTTGCCTCTTAACTGCTTCATCTTGGGATCCTCGATCCTTATCGGCATCGCCTCCATGGTAAGATTATCCTGAATCTGTACTTCATCCCTCTGAAGCATATGGGATGGGTCAGCAATGTATTTTCGAAGTTGCGACACATGAAACACATCATGCACAAATTTAGACAACAGTATTGTAAAAATTTTTCGTTATTTCGCTTGCTTGCTTGCTTGCATGCTTACTTGCTTGCAGTAATTCTTCAAGTATTCAAGTCTTTATATAGCCAGTAAAAAAGATTCATTGAAGGGTAGATCTGGTATTCTTTATGAATGAGCTGGCGACTTGAGTAACGGTTTGATACGGAGGGGACAAGAATCGTACTACCTCAATTTCCTTACTCCACGAATTCCGCTTAGTGGAAGGAATATTGGTTTATACCATGTACTATTTTCCCCACGTATAAACTCGTTCTTATCTTCTATTCTTTAGTGGCTTCTGGATAAATAGTTGTTTGAAGCATAAGTTAGAAGAGTTGATTTTGCTTGAGTTTAGAAACTTAAATCATCAATCGAAAGCTTGATCGCATCAATATCTGACTTGAGATTCTTCAGAGTTTTTAGAACCTTCAGCGTTTAATCTTCGGAAACTTGAGCAGTCTTCAGAAGTGAATTGATCAGAGTCACACGTCAGAAGCAAGAGACAAGAGAACGTTGCAGCAGCAACATACAGTTTTCTTAGAAGCTTCTCATCCGTGAGTTTGAGCATGAGCGATTTAGATCAATATATTTAGAAATTTGTAATGTTTCACGTTCAAGAGTCAGAATCAAAGTTGTTTGCTAAAGATACACAATAACAAATCTTTAGGGTACCAAAATAGTTCTCACACAAATACAGACTTGTTATCATCAAAACTTAGAGATACAGATGCAGAACCAAATCTTGTTCTAGCACCCAACACTAAGCTCGAAGAAATCTATCCAATCCTTGAATGAGATGCTCACCTCATTGTCTGGCTTTGTGGCTAAGTCCGCCCAACACGCACTTCTATTTTTCAAACTGCTACACAAGGAAGCGACATTTGAATAGACCGAGGATTGCGAGCAAGCTCTCCTCCATCTCAAACAAGTCCTTTCGCAACCTCCGGTCCTCTCGCGACCAGAAAATGGGGAGACTATGTACCTCTACCTCGCTGTCACAACTGAGGCCGTCACCGCAGCGCTCGTTCGTGAAACCCCCTAAGGGCATAAGCCTATATACTTCACCAGTAAAGCTTTGCAAAGCCCGAAGCTTAGATATCAGCAGATTGAAAAGGTGGCTATGACTCTCATCAATGCGGGCAGAAGACCACGACATTACTTCTTGGCCCACAAGATCATGGTGCAGACTGACCAGCCGGTAAAGCAACTAATCGGCCGTCCCGACATGGCTGGTAGAATGCTCAAATGGTCGCTCAAGCTCTCTGAGTTCGACATCTAATACGAAAGAAGGAAAGCCCTCAAGGCTCAAGTATGAGCCTACTTTGTGGCAGAGATGACTGTGTCGATCTCCCCGATAAGCGGACTCCACAGGTGGAGCATCTTCGTGGACGAAGCATCCAGCTCGACGGGAAGCGGTGCCAGCATCATTCTCGAGAACTAAGAAAGCACCCTAATTGAAGTCTCCCTTGCGTTATCCTTCCCAACCTCAATCAACCAAGCCGAGTACGAAGCCTTCCTCACAGGGCTATGCTTGGCCGAGGACCTAGGTGCGAAAGAGGTAAAAAGATTCACTAATTCTCAGTTCTTTGCCTCTCAGGTACGAGGGGAATACCAAGCCAAAAACGAAAATCTCGTTGAGTACTTGGCCCTGGTCAAAGAGAGGATGAAAATGTTCGACTCCGTGGAAGTAGAGCATGTTCCTCGCGAACACAACACCCAGGCCTTAGAAGCCATTGGCGTTCGCCATGGCCCAATGGCGTGCTATTGGTTCGCAGCAGCGGTTTTTGCAAGGTTACAGCAGTTGCAGCAGTTTTTGAAGTTTGAATTTCCCTCCATCTTCAGTGCGTGGGGAGCAGTTTCCAGAGCCAAATTTCTCTATAAATAGGACCATTACACCTGTTCCAAATCATCCAAGCCATGCGGAAGCTCTATCGAAATACCATTTGAATTTCTAGGCACTAAATTCAGTTTGTAAAGCGATAATTGCTCATACTGAGAGATTGCCGCAATTATTATTATTACTTGTTGTTGTACACTTGGATCATCAATACAATCTTGTCGTTTTCATTTCGTTCCAGTTCATTTACCGCTTAATTTACAGGTTTTTACTTTACAGTGTTTTATTTCCATTGTTTTCAAATTGTTATTATTATTTCTAAATTACTATTGTATCAAGAATTAACTTTAACATGCTTGTATTAAAATTCAAAATCCTTAACATGTTAGACTTAGGATTTATAATGTCTGGGTAATTCCATTTTGAGACCGTTGTATGAGGACCGTCGTTATCGACGGGACTCTGTAGAAAGCATAGGTGCGAAATTCTGATCTTACCAGATTTTGGTTTTTGTTTCTAATTTTGCAAGTTTATTATTTCGTCACGAGAGTGAGAAATAAACTAAAGTGCGACCAATAGAGCGAGAGCTTGAGGTACGCATTGGATAGTAGAAACTAAACACCGATCCTAAAAACACCGAGAGCGCTTTAGGCATCATTTAGGCTTTATCAATTTTCAAAATACGCTTTTTAATTACCGAGCAAGCGAGAGCAATAACTCGGGGTTATCAAGCGTGACTCTTGTCAATAGCGCAAGAGTGTGAGACGGAGTCTTTAAGTCAGTATTTCCTACGAAATCGAGTTGTGATCTTAGTTAGCACCCGTAATCTATAAGTCCCCCGGGCGCGCGGAAATCATACTTCAGGCTCGTTTTTATATTGTTTATAAACCCCTTTAGAATTCAGTTTTTATTTCCGTTTCCTTTCCCGTAAACCTTAAGCCTTAGCTTTACATAGCAACCATAGAGCACTCTAGTTTGATTATTAGTCCTTGTGGGTTTGACAATATTTTAAAACTACGCGATAAGCTGTATACTTGCAGTTGTAATCCGACCAACACATAAAGTCGCGATCAAGTTTTTGGTGCCGTTGCCGGGGACTAATTTAGTCAATATTGTGATCCCTTCGTTGCACAGTATAGACTAAGGCAACTATTTTTCTTTTTAAACTGTCGATTGTATGCCAAGCACTCGCTCACAAGGCGAAGAGTTGGAGCAACCAATTGACAAAATCGAGCGTTTTATTAATTTAAGACGCCGAATTAATGAATTCCGTATTAAATATAATCTTCCAGACCCTATAATTCCTTACTCAGATTCGGAACCCGAATCAGAACCAGAATCAATCATGACCGATGGACCGAGGAACCGTCCTCTGAAGTATTATGTTGTTCCATCACAAGAAGAACCAAATAACAGCATTGGTGCCCCTGCTATTAACCGACACGATTTCGAGCTAAAACCTTCGCTAATATCAGCAGTTCAACAAAACCAGTTCTCAGGCAATGTTACAGATGATCCAAACTTACATTTATCAATATTTGTGCAATACACAGACACTGTAAAACCAAATGGTGTCAGTCCCAAAGCGATAAGATTAAGACTCTTCCCATTTTCCTTGAGAGATAGAGCTAGAGCTTGGCTCCAGTCTCTACCGTCCAACTCAGTGACCACATGAGATGAGTTGAAGAAAGTCTTCTTAGCCCAATATTTCCCACCAAGCAAGACAACTATGTTAAGAGCTCAAATCAACGGATTTAAGCAAAAAGATAACGAATCTCTTTTCGACGCTTGGGAGAGATACAAGGACATGATGAGGCTTTGGCCACATCATGAACTTGAAGAATGGCTAATCATCCATACCTTATACAATGGTCTGTTGTACAATACTAAAATGAATCTTAGCGCAACAACTGGCGGTGCTCTAATGGATAAACCGTATGAGGAAGCCTACAAACTTATCGAGACTATGGCTCAAACCCATTTCCAATGGGGAAGTGAACGCGCTGGTGTAGAGAAGCTAACCCTGAAAGGTGGAATGTACGAAGTTAATGGTTTAGACCGTGTCAATGCTAAAGTGGATGCACTTACTCAAAAGATCGAAAGTTTAGCAATAACACCACCCGCAACTACCGTAGCTGCAGTTACACCAAATTGTGAAATATGCGCGGAACCTCTGGGCACACTAATGTTGAATGTCAGGTATTGGCTGGTACTTCTACCGACCAAGTGAACTATTCTCAAGGAAACCCATATTCAAACACTTACAATCCTAGCTGGAGAAATCACCCGAATTTTTCATACAAGAATAACAATGCTTTATAGCCACCAAACCCAACACCTGCTATTCCACCTGGTTACCAAAAAGGACCACCCTCTGCTCCGCAACCACCTAGAAAATCAAATCTAGAAGTCATGATGGAAAACTTTATGAATGCTCAAGTTCAACAAAACAAAGAGTTCGCAAATAAAAATGCTCATACGAGTGAATTGATGAAACAAATGTCAAGTAAACTTGATGCTATGGCTACTCATAACAAAATGTTAGAAACTCAAATTTCTCAAGAATTCTAACAACAATCAACTGTAGCAGCCCCCGCTGGAACATTTCCTGGAAACAAAACCAAATCCAAAAGGTTACGCTAATGCTATCACATTGCGAAGTGGAGCAGAATACGATGGACCAATTGACCCGAGATTCCAAAATTCAGCCATGCATCAAAATTCTTCTAAAGGAACTGAAAAAGTAAGAGAACCAACCGGCAAAAAGGAAGATAAAAGCAAAGAGGCCGCAGAGAAAGAAACACCCTACGTGCCTCCGCCATTATACAAACCACTGTGCCTTATCCTCAAAGACTAGCTAAATCCAAAAATGAAGGACAATTTAAGAAATTCGTAGAACTTCTAAAACAACTGAACATAACCATACCTTTCACATAAGCTATTACGCAAATGACTTCATATGCAAAATTTCTCAAAGAGTTCCTGTCAAATAAGAAAAAGCTCAAGGATAATGAAATCATTATGCTCACTGCTGAGTGTAGCGCTATAATTCAAAACAACATGCCTCCTAAACTGAAAGATCCAGGAAATTTTTCCATACCTTGCATAATCGGAAAGTCTGTCATAGACAAAGCGCTATGCGAGTTAGGAGTCAGTGTTAGTCTAATGCCCTTATCCACCTGTAAAAAGCTCGATTTAGGAGAGTTGCGACCAACAAAAATATCTCTACAACTAGCGGACTATTTTGTCAAATTTCCCATAGGTATGCTAGAGAATGTGCCCATTCGTATAGGACAATTCTACATTCCTACTAATTTTGTGGTAATGGATATAAATGAGGATTCCAACATTCCTATTATTTTAGGAAGACCCTTTTTAGCCACAGCTGGAGCGATAATTGATGTTAAGAAAGGAAAGCTAACTTTTGAAGTTGGTGAAGAAAAAGTTGAATTTATTCTAGCCCAATTCCTAAAAGCTTCAGCTATAGACGATTTATGCTGTTTCTTAGACGTCATCGACGAATGCGTTAGAGAAATGGAGAAGGAACCAACTAAGTACACCGAAGTACTAAAGATTCCAGCACCTCCAATATTCAAAGAAGATGACTGGCGCGAGCCATACGAAGATGTCAGTCTAAGAGAATGTTTATCATTAACACCTAATCCAATGCCATGCCTAAAGAAACCTTCTATAGAACTCAAAACACTACCCAAAGACTTAAGGTATGAATCCCTAGACACTGAGCTTGAACGACCAATAATAGTCAATGCCGACTTAGGACAAATAGAAACCAAAAAATTATTACATGTCTTAAGAACAACTTTAGGTTACAATATCTCAGATCTAAAAGGAATAAGTCCCTCTATATGTATGCATCGCATTATGTTAGAGGAGGACTCTAAAACCTCTAGAGAGCATCAGAGAAGATTAAATCCCATCTTGAGTGATGTAGTAAAAAAGGAGATGCAAAAACTATTAGAAGCAAGAATTATATACCCAATATCTGATAGTAACTGGGTCAGCCTAGTGCATGTCGTACCGAAGAAGGGAGGTGTTACAGTTGTTAGCAACGAAAAAGGCGAATCCGTAGTGAAGTGAATTCAAACTTGATGGAGGGTGTTTATAGACTATATGAAGCTAAATAAAGCCACTCGTAAAGACCATTTTCCTTTACCTTTCATAGATCAAATGCTTGAACGGCTAGCTAAACACTCTCATTTTTGTTATCTAGACGGATACTCAGGATTCTTTCAAATTTCTATTCATCCTGATGACCAAGAAAAGACTACGTTCACCTGTCCCTATGGTACATTTACCTATCGACGAATTCCATTTTGACTGTGTAACGCTCCCGCAACGTTTCAAAGATACATGATGTCGATCTTTGCTGATTTCATAGACGACATAATGGAAGTATTTATGGACGATTTCTCTGTATGTGGGGGAAGTTTCGAAAGTTGTTTATCAAACCTTGAGATGGTACTTGAACGATGTGTTAAAGTAAATCTAGTATTTAATTGGGAGAAAATCCATTTCATGGTGAGACAAGGAATAGATCTTGGACATGTAGTATCCGATAGAGGTATTAAAGTAGATAAAGCAAAAATAGAAATTATAGAAAACCTTCAACCTCCAAAAACCGTTAGAGAAATTCGCAGTTTCTTAGGACACGCCGGATTTTACCGACGATTCATTAAAGATTTCTCTAAAATCACAAAACCTTTAACTGGATTGTTGATGAAGGATGTCGAATTCATCTTTGACGAGGAATGCTTGAAGCATTCGAACATATTAAGAACACTATTATTACGGCACCCATTATGCAACCACTTGATTGGAGTATACCATTTGAAATTATGTGTGACGCCAGTGACTACACTGTAGGCGTTGTCTTAGGACAAAGGGAAGATAAGAAGCTTCATGCTATTTACTATGCAAGTAGAACCTTGGACAATGCGCAGATGAACTACGCCACCACCGAAAAGGAACTCCTAACAATTGTGTTCGCTTTAGATAAATTTTGTTCCTACATAAGGGAGAAAAAATCATTGTCTATACTGATCATGCTGCAATTAGATACCTGTTGACTACGAAAGATGACAAACCAAGACTCTTTAGATGGATTTTGCTTTTGCAAGAATTTGATTTGGAAATCAAGGATAAGAAAGGCACCGGAAACATAGTAGCAGATCATCTCTCTAGGATTGAGGATCTGAGACCCGAAGAAATGCCCATTAATGACGAATTCCCTTATGATAGACTAGTAGCCCAGTTAGACAGCGAAAGCGAGACGATCAAATATTCTTTGATATTTAATGACGCAGAAACTAATGAAGTAGTAGAATCAATTTGCACCAAGACCACACTGCCATGGTATACTGATTTTGTCAACTACCTAGCAGCTGGGGTGCTTCCACCAGACTTAACATACCACCAAAAGAAAAAGTTTTTCCATGATCTTAAACACTACTACTGGGATGAACCCCTGCTTTTCAAGAGAGGCGCCGATGGAATATTCCGTTGATGTGTCCCTGAATCGGAAGTAGCTGATATCATATCTCATTGTCATGGTGCACACTATGGAGGGCATGCAAGTACTTCAAAAACATGTGAGAAGATCTTACAATCTGGTCTCTTCTGGCCAAATCTTTGGAAGGGTGTCCACAGCGTTGTTATAAATTACGACTGGTGTCAACGCACTGGGAATATCTCTAGACGCGATGAGATGCCATTAAAAGGTGTGAGGGCTAAGGTCCTTCATCTATTTTGGTTTTAATGATGTCAACAAATAAGCTAAGTATTAGATTGTAATTTGAGCGGTATCACTTCATTTGTCGGGCAAATTATATCTAATCATCATTGTTCATGCGTCTAAACATATAGGACTTTGGTCTTACCCATAAATACATGTGCATGATCACTATATTGGTGTCTAGTATGTGTGTCTGAGTCTTGGTTAGGTAATATGTGCAGAAAAATACATTTCTTGAAAAAATGCAAGTGATGCGCCGACCCAACCTAAGCATGAGTCGACTCATGCTTGTTGGAACAAAGTTTGTGGAAAGGGCGGGAAAGCGCACGCTAACCCCTGCAGATTGTGGGTCGACGCATGATTCTGAGAATTTGAAAATATGCAAAAATTGTATATTTGCGTCGACGCAAGACGCCAATGGGTCGACGCATGATTGTGAAACTTGCATAGTGATTGCCACGGGTCAGTGCACGCCGACCCTCATTAAAGGATGGGTCGACCCAAACTCGCCTGAACTGAATTTTTTCACTTAAATTTTTTTGTTATTTCTGTTACAAGTTTTAGTCGGTCAAATCATTCTCTATAAATAGTCTGGTCATCTCATTTTCTCAAAACAACAAGAAACGTGAAAATTTATACCAATCTTTCTCTTCATCTTCATCTTCACCATTGAGTCAACCAACAATTACACATAATCATTTTTGCTTGTGTTGTCCATTGTTTTGAAGTGATAACGTTCAGAATTAGGAAGTGTGTGATCTTCATTTCTGGGTTGAGAATTGGTAGGTGTTTCTTGAATAAAACCTTAGGTTTTATCCTCCAAGAATCAAAGGAGATTTTGGAGATTTTTGGCATAAACCGTTTCGTTCTACAGGGATTCATCCGTGCGAAGGTAACCGAAAAACAGAGTTTTCTTTCGGTTTAGTAGCTACAGTCGAAGGATCGTAGAAGAAAGGTTTGGGGATCGAATTGCGGTGAATTGAAGTCGGCCTAGTGAAGGTGACTGAAGAACGGAGGTTTCTTGTAGTCTAGTAGCGTGGGACGGTTACTTGTTCAACCGAATTCGTCGCACTTGATTCGTCTTGAATCAAGGGAAGATAAGGCTCTGCATCAACGATCAAAGATGTTTAGGAGTTTGGATGTTCATAGTTCTTCTCTAGTAATAAACAATTTGCAACAGCTACACACACACACACATATATATATATATATATATATATATATATATATATCAATTCCAATTGTGGAATTGGGGGAAGAGGTACCCAAAGCGAGGACGATTGGGGAACTGCCTAATCAAATCTCATTTGTTCTCTCTTTCCCTTAACTCTTTACGTTTGATATCATTCGAATTTGCGAAGTCTCAATTTATCGAAATTTCTGAGGTAGTGTGATCTTGAGCAGATATACTGTTTTTGTTAAATTGATACAACTCCTTGAATTGTATCTTGGAGCAGCTTGACATTACATTCCATTGAAATTCTGCACTTAGTGTGTTTGCGCACACCAAGTGTTTGATAATTTGTTTCAAAGCAAAATCGAATGCATTTGCAATTTATTGTTTGTCAATTGATCTCGTTGGATTGGATTAAACATCAAGCAAGAGATACTTTGTTGATTGCGTTTTAAATTGTGTTGATCAAACTGAATTTTTCTCATCCATAATTCATTCCAAATATTGTCGTGCATATCCGATCCTTTTAGTAGAAGGTTCGTTGTAGACGTGTGATTCAGTGGTTGCTTCCGCTAAACATTTTAAAACCAGATTTTGGTAACCATTTGCGTGTAAAACTCAAGGGATCTATTCAAACCCCCCTTCTAGATCCATAGCCATCGTCTAACAAGTGGTATCATGAGCTCCGGTTTATCTGGTGCTTCAGTAAAACTTCTTGGATCATGGCGAACGAACCTAAAGGGGCTTATAATAGAGCTCCAGTTTTTACAGGCGAGAATTACAGCTACTGGAAGGATTTTATGCGTGTCTATATAAATTCCATAGATCGGAAGGTTTGGAACGTTATTTTAAACGGTCCTATGGAAATTACAATGACCAATGCCGAAGCCATTGTCGTTCCCAAACCCGAAGCTCAATGGAATGAGGAGGACGAGAAAAAGTACAGCTATGATTAGAAGGCTCGAAAGATTTTGATCTCCTCTTTGGGAGTTGACGAATATTATCGTGTCTCTCACTGTGAAACGGCCAAAGCCATGTGGGATGCTTTACAAGTAGGCCACGAAGGCACTAATGATGTTAAAATGGCTCGTATTAACACACTAACGCAAGAGTTCGATCTTTTTTACATGAAGCAAGAGGAAACCATTGCGGACATGTAAAAAAGATTTACTCACATTATCAACAAATTGCATGTACTTGGTAAACCAATTCCAAACGAGGTTGCTACTAATAAGATTTCGAGGTGTCTTAACAGGGAATGGCAGCCGAAGGTCACCGCGATCAAGGAGGCTAATAATCTAGCTACTCTAGACCTCACCACACTATTTGGCAAACTCGATGAGCATGAACAAGTGCTCATTAGCCTTGATAAACATGAAAAGAGTATAAAGAAGGAGAAAATGAAAGATACGGAAAAGAAGTCGATTGCTCTTAAGACTTCTTGTTTAAAGTCCACATCTAAAGAGAAAAGTGATGATGAAACTAACAACGACGAAGATGATGACTCCGATGATGATATGAGTCTATTTGTGAAGAGATATAATAGGTATGTTCGGAAGAATGAGATTCAACACTCGGATAAAAATCTTGTTAAATTTAAGAGGCAATCTAGAAATGAAGGAAATAAGAATGGCAAGGTTAAAGGGACGTGTTACAACTGTGGAAAATCCGGGCACTACAAGCTGGATTGTCCATCACTTAAGAAAGACAAGGATAAGGACAAGGATAAGAGTCGTCAACATAAAAAGTCAAACAAATCTAGACGATCATACATCACTTGGGAAAGCGATATCGAGTCGGAAAAAGAGGACAACTCAAGTGATGAAAGTGAATCCGTTAATCTATGTCTTATGGCACGTCACAACAAGAAGAAAGAGGTAAAACACTCTAAATATGACCATTCTAATACTATGTCTCACTTAGAATTACAAAGGGCTTTTGATATGTTGCACCATGAGGCTAAGGAAGCTTTTCAATGCTTAGCCTCGAACAAAAAGATTTTTAAATACTTGGAGAAAAAGGTTTCTGATTCCGAAAAGAAATTGGAAGCTCTTAAAAACTCCATAGTGGATGCATCAAAAGCTGAGATTGATGAGAATAAGTCTCCATGGTTCAAGTTTGGGGGTTGTGATACTTGTCATATTTGGCAAAAAGAGGTGATGAAATTCTGGTCTCAGATATGTGATGTTAAGTGTGATGTCACAACATCAATATCTGCAGTATGAACAAGACAATAAAAGCACAGAATAGCACACAAGGATTGTTCACCCAGTTCGGTCTAACAACCTACATCTGGGGACATACCAAGCCAGGAAGGAAGTCCACTATTAGTAGTATCAAATTACAGACTCAACAAACCAGTTGACAATCTACCTAATTTAATCACTACCCAATGACCCTTCTATCTAAGTCCTCCCTAGATAAGAGACTCCATCTCACTCCCAATCATCGTAATGATGTCTAGCAGTCAACATCTCCGCCACTGCATCAACAACTTGATTACCAACAACTTTTCAAACACAGAAAAGTAGAAGTCACACTTCCAAGACACACCTTGGAGTTGCTTAACAGCTTCCTCCAAGAACAATACAATACTCATTACCTACAGGTTTCTGAGTAAGAACACTGTGACCATCTCACAACCCGAGTGGTTCACTTAGACTAAGCCCTAATGATCTACATCTTGGACCCGTACCTATTCTAGATTACAAGCATTCTATTCATAACTTTTTCCCAACTGGATTTGGGCCTTCAAATCACAACAAATCTTCTGTACTAAATCTGCAAAAGATTCTGCTACTTAATAGATCTTCAATCAAATCTTAAGTTAAATCTTCAATTAAATCTTCATAATTAACTCTGATTATTCTCCACATCTTTTTGCATTAAATTAGCAACAAACTAATCCCATGATGTTCGCCTGCAATCTCTGATCCTCTTCAGCAGAATTTCTCTTTAAAACCAACAACACGCGCAGCCCTAATAAATCATCTCTGACTGATGTTCACAACTGATGTCAAGACATCGGGTTTAACATCAGCACACAACTGCACCCCTTACACCTTTAACACACCAGAATGTAAAATAACATATAACAATAATGTTAGAAGCTCATGTTGAAACATCAAACATAACATTAACATTGTTTTACCAAAATTTTAGCCAATCACAAGAACTAACAATCTCCCCCTTTGGCTAATTTTGGCTAAAACAAATAACCATTACAACTCAGATTACAGCAGCAATTACAACCCTATACTACTGTTAGTAGTCATCAGGAACTACTGAACCTAATAGTGACCATCAGTAGCTACTGTGTACAGCAACCATGGAGAAATCTTCTTAGGCAATTTTGAATGATGTTAGGACATCATGTTTGACATAACATCACCACAGCACATCAACTTCAGGCAGCACATTAGGACCTAAGAAGTAGAAAGTCCTGAAGTCATTTGGTGCACATGAGGAAGAAGATATCTGACACTCCCCCTTAATACAACACATTTCTTTTTCCTTCCAGGACAGACCCAGAACACATGTAGAAGACTCCTCCAGAAAAGAAATGTCTGTCTATACATAAAGGACCAATGGTGGCACAAGAGAATTCTGCACACCTTCTTTGATCAGACACCCCTAGTCAATCTGTGGCACAAGATGAAACTTAATAAGTGTCATCTGCTAACCCATGTAACTCAAAACACAAGTCACAACTGTGTTCATAACTCAGGACACAAGTCACAAAGACTCAACACCAACCTAAGGTTAGGACATCCTCTTTGACATCTCTGAACCACATCTGAAACTGCAGACTCCAGACATAGCATCTGCGCAAACCATTTAGCAAAACCCTTTCCTTTCTCCCCCTTTTTAGCCACAAATTGCCAAAGAAAGCCCTCACAGAACCAGACCCAAGTAGTGCTCACCCAAAAACGAACAAACGCCATAAGACTTATGAAACAAGAACACTCACTGGCTGAAGGAGCAAAGAATAACCTCTATAAATAGCTGACCAGTTACTTTGGAATTAACGAGCCTTGAATAGTCAAAGTTCTTGGTCATAGAAACGCTATTTTAGGAACTAAAAACTCCATCCAAATTCAATGTCTACCATCCAAAATAGTCTTGACCACCTTTATTGCTTCTAAACGATTCTTACCATAAATTGTGCCAAAACAGTTCCATGCATAGTCGAAGACACGTGTTTCACCTTATCCTTACACCACCGTCCAAAATAAATCCAAAAATAAATCCTTGTTTGGCTCAAGAAAAACATGTCCTGTACCATGTTCTGACATCTTATCACACAATGTCTGCTTGCTCACAACATTATCAACCCAAGACTTCCACAGAAGATTATACATTCTAAAACAATAAACTTGTCTTCAGACTTCTCCTCAGAAGCATGTGCACACATGAATCACATGACTAGAACCAATTGTTATAACATCCAATGCCAACCAACAGCCTAATGTCATAACATGTTATCTGACATTATATCCTCATAAGATTCAACCAATCTTCACAATCTTGATCAGCATGCAATCTTCACAATATATGTACCTTTGCTGCAGAATCCATAGACAAGTACTCCCCCTGTCATGGTTAACCAACGCTCTAGATGAAGATGAACATTTGAGCACACTTGCTGAGCACATGCGTATTAGTACCATTGTCCCTTTCTCCACAGGTAGCCATTCCCTATCATACTCTACATCTTCATACTTCCAATCAATCAATACCTGATCTACTTCAGTCTTCTCTACATTCTCCATCCAAGGTAGACCTTCTACTTCATCATTCTCCCGTATGACTATGTAGACGCTCCTTAGGCATAATGTAGGCACCACCCTTCTGAACCAGAGCATAATCATCCTTCACCAAGGATATCCTACCAGATAATGTCCCAACACAAGTTAGAACATGTGCCACACACCAAGATATCATCACCATGATTCTTGATATGCTCCACCAACTGGACTTACTATTGCATAGTAATACAAAGAACTAGAGAATTAACCTCTCATCCACCTTCAAGAAGAATAATCTCCTTGAGTCTTCAACTCATCACCCTTCTGCCCAAGAGTAACTAGTTCCAAGACAATCCTCAATAATAACCAGCTGCCACACTCTGATTATCTTGATTCTTCGAATTCACTTCTGAGATAAACCAAATGCCACAGTTTGATCACCTCAAGCATGAATCCTCATATGAAAACAGTCAAATGCCACATTTTGACCTTTTTCAAGTTTGTCAGAGCTCTCACAAAGATATCTTGATCCACCAAGGAAACCAGATCTTCAAGTCACAAGTTCCAATTGCTCAATAGCAAACACACTTAGACTCCCTAAGCCATGGTCATGTAACACCTTCTCAAACCACAGCTCCCACAAACTGTATGAGATAGATCTTTTTGAAGCATCCATAACTACCATTACTGTAGATCACCTCTATCTTAAGCTGATGTGCCATATCACCAGCTGAGACTTCTGATGTTAAGCTAGATGTCAAAACATTATGATATCCAACTGTTGAATTCAGCTCTTCCTTTTTCCACTTAGAAGAACCTCCTCCCTTTGCAGAAACAGATTTCCATGCTCTCATAGACTTGATTCAACAATCAAGTTTGAGTAGACAACCTCCATCCTGCTCAGAAACTCCAAAGACTTCAAACCTACCACATTTGAATCTTCAAAAAATAAGTAGTCCAAGACTACCCCATAACTATACCAAATAATGCCACTTCTAAATGCACTATATAACACATAATCTTATTGTTATAATCTCAAGATACCACAGCCACAAAAAGTAAGGTATATTCTCAACACTTCAACAGTCCTGCACTTTTCCATCAGACATATACATAGTCTCCCATCAATGTATTTTGTCATTAGCTGAATGCACAACCTTATCAAAAGCAGACAAATACTCAACTCCTGTCAAGGTAACCTTCTCACACAACAGGAATCTGCTGATTCTTCTTCAAAACAAAAGCCTTCCAGGTTAGGTCAGTGTCTTGATCTTTTACTACACCCTGAGCAAAGAACTGAAATGAAGTTTCAACATCAGTTTTGACATTAGTCTAAATCACATTAAGCATCTCCTATGGGTTTGGAGACTACAACCATATTAATCCACACATATCTCTTGTATGCATTTCCCCTATAAAATTGTCCTCAAGGATCATCTCCTTCTCTTCTTCTATCAAGATTACTACCTTTTCTTCAACCAGCACATCTGAGATGCTATGACATTATAAACATCATCTCAAAAATTGTTCAACTTCACAGCTACAGTGATCCTTCAAAGCAGCTACAATCTAATAGGTCTTTTACCATAAACTGCTAATGTGATGTCGAGACACTAGAATTGACATATTAAGCTTAGCTTCTTTCTTGATGAAACTTCCTCCTCATTAGGTCACCACAACGAAGCTTAAGATATAACTTATCAAGATCTTCATTCCCGCATGAAAGATTTGACAGTGATACTCTTTTGCTTTGGCTCTACCCTCTTCTTTCACCATGATAGAGAAGTAATCAATATTCTGGATAAATTGGTCTTCAATGTTTGATTTGAACTATATTCTTCTTCAAAACTGAAACTTCCATGTCATACACTCTTTAATTACATCCATTCACCTTTTGATCACTTCTTTCCCAAAACAAAGATATGAGATAATCCTCAAGTATCTTTGGCATCTCTAACCAAACTGTTGAAGCTGTCTTGCATAAACTACAACATCATAGAATATCTTGCTGAGGAGACCAAACCCTAATGTCTTTCCAAGAAAATGCCTTCCTAGAATCTCCCCACCAGAGATACAAGAACCAACCAGGGTTACATCAGATATCAAGCAGCGGAACATACACCAACTCCTCAACAACCTTTAGGCACACCAACACCATAATCCAAGTGCCAACAAATCAACCTCACAACCGCAGTTCTCCTGATAACAACAGACAGATCCAATACATACTCTATCATGAAGTCCATGAACTGAACAAGTCCAAAACTCAGCAAAACTATCTTCCTTGCTCATAAACCAGAAAGTATCTTCCCTAGATCTCATCCAGAAACAGACAGGATGTCTGCTCTGATACCAATTGAAATTATGGTCTCAGATATGTGATGTTAAGTGTGATGTCACAACATCAATATCTGCAGTATGAACAAGACAATAAAAGCACAGAATAACACACAAGAATTGTTCACCCAGTTTGGTCTAACAACCTACATCTGGGGGCATACCAAGCCAGGAAGGAAGTCCACTATTAGTAGTATCAAATTACAGACTCAACAAACCAGTTGACAATCTACCTAATTTAATCACTACCCAATGACCTTTCTATCTAAGTCCTCCCTAGATAAGAGACTCCATCTCACTCCTGTAATACCCCAAATTTTGACCACTAAGATTTCCCATCATTGTGAAAATCATCATCACAATATGGATGAACCATCATGCTTCATCAGTCTCCCCAAAGATGGGTGAACATCCACTACAAGCAAAATTAGGGTTTCAAGCCCTCTCTGAGTGCTTAGACAAAGGATCAATCAAGAAATGACATGATTTTCAACTTGTCTAATCTCTTAAACATCCACCAATGGATCAAAAAGGACTCCCACTTCAAGGATTAAGCACAAGGCTGCTCCCTTCTAGGTGGATCAAGTCTCAAGATCGATAGTGTCACCAAATTAGGGTTTTGGTCGACCAGGGTCTCCAGATGGAAATTTTCATCTGGGCATAAGGCAATGATCCAAAACATGACCTAATATACTTCATGGAACCTCATGAACCCATGCATCAAGTCAATTTTGCCTCAGTGGATGCATTCATCAAAAATCAGGAATTAGGGTTTCTTGACCTAATTCACCCCTAAGTTGACTTTTGGGACAAACCATGAGCCAAGACCTCAAGAGATGATTTGAGGGTCTCTAATACACCATATTGATCCATTTGGAACAATGGATTGATCCAAGAAGCTTGAGCAACAAGTTTCATTTTCATCTGCACCACAATTAGGGTTTTAAGGGAAAAGTCAACTGTAACTTTGATTTTTGACCAAGGCATGCTCCCAAACCCTAATACATGATTGAATATACCCTATGACACCCATGGAACATGTCCATCAAGTTTGATTTAGGTCAAGGACATGATTTCCTGAAGAATTGCACAGTTTGGAATTCATCTGATAAAAAGTCAATTGTGCACAAAAGTCAACTTTGACTTTTTGAGATTTTTCACCAAAATGGATTTTAACCCTAAAATGATGTTAATGTATGATTTGAATCATCATTCATCAAGAAAAATCAAGAAAAGTGAGATAACTTGTAAAAGGGGTAACCATAAAACTTAGAAAATTTTCTAAGTTAAAAAATAAAGTGGCAAAGGTACCAACTTTGGAGGACCATAACTCCTAAACCACAAGGCCATTTTTTCTCATCCAAAGATGGATTTGTAGCCCTCACTATCACCTACAAAAACTTCAACTACAAGTCATTCCAATTCATTAAGGATTTTGAGTTATGGAGTGATCAAAGTGGCTGAAAAGTGAAAAAGTCACTTTTTCCAACACTTAGTGAAATTTTCACTAAGTTAGAATTCTGCTTCACTTTTTGCCAAATGTAGGGGGATTTTTCACTTGGAATCAAAAGAGATCAAAACCAAACTTGTTCAAACAGTTGTTGTATCATGTTAGAGCTTTCCAAAATGGCCAAGAACATTGCCAAATTCAACCTACATCATGAGATACAACATTGGCAAGTTGCCTTGCTGAAATCTGTCAAGGCAAGGCAGAATTTGCATTTTGGCTCGATTTGCCAAAATCAGCCAATTGCAATTGCTCCAATCCACTTGGACACCTCAGAGGATTGAATCCAAAGGGAACAATCACTGAGCCAAGCCTCCAAGGTCCAAGGAACAAGGAATAGCATGTTGAACCTAGAGTTGCCAAAGTAGGGACAAGACTTTAAATTTGGAATGAGGCATTCAATGGAACCATCAAGGTGGCATAGACTGAGCCATTCTCATCTGAAATCAGTCAAGACTTATCCAAGACCAAGGGGACCAAAGCTCTGTGCCCTAACCTCTAGTCAATGGCTAGAGGAGACTTTCATTCCCATTGGCCAACATTGAGGAAACCTACTTACCAGCTGCCATGCACTATTCCTTGCAAAACAAACTTGCTCTACTATAAATAGAGCTCAATTGTGGTCAGTTTAAGTACACCAAAGCCATCTAACAGATGTTTTCCTCAAAATCTCTTTCTCTTGGCAAAAATGCCTTTCTTAGCAAGGTAGCTATCGGGTTTTGAGTTTGAGAGCAATTCTGCATAAACCAATCACTCACACACCTCACATACATCACATATGAGCTGATCAAACACTCACATAACATCTGAAACATCAATTTCACAAAATCACTTGCCATCCACACAAGTTTGAAGTGAAGTTGCAGCTGAGATGCCATAAACTGATCCAGTCCATTTCAATTCAATCCAAGTGTTCAAACACACTCCATATGGTGTAGGGAAGCTGTCCAGATCATCACAACTTGTCTGTAACACCTCCAACTCAAAATCACATATGAACTTGCTGTCACAACTTGGAGGTAAGCCTAAACTTGGTCATCTCTCAATCTATGCATATTTCCTCGCACAATAATTTGGCCATATGTTCATAATCATGCATGGAATGTTTTCCCTCAATTAATTGCATTGTTTGAATCGTGTATCAAAAATCCTTGCCTTCATGCATAAATTAGGGTTCTTGAGGTCTCTTCGTGATTTCTTGTTGTATGTTTAATTTAAATGAAATTAAAGTACATAGACATGATCGTGTGGTTGAGGCGAGCATAATGATATGTGGATTGCATGTTATAATTACGTATTCAGTGAGATTGGATGGAAAATGCAAATCTGGGCAAACTGAAAAACGCGCGTGTTCTTGGTGTTGTTCTTGGCGCCATTTTCATATATTTGAATATTTGAATTTTGTGATTTTGTTTAATTGATTCAAAAATTAATTTCTCTCTGAGTTTTAATGATTTTGAGTTGATTCTTTTTTTAATAATTCACAAAAATGTTAAAATATTTTATTTTATCAAAAAATCCCAAAAATATTATTTATTTCATATAATTGATATTTTTGCAAAGAATTAATATTTTGATTGTTTTTGGCATTTTAAATATTTTTTCTACATTGATTTTGCAACTTTTAATGCTTTCTAATTATTTTGTAGGTCAATACTTAATTTTTGAAGCATTAATCCAAGATCACAATTTGTTTTCCATGTGTTAAACAATTTTTGATCATTTTAATTGAATTTTTATTCAATTAAATACATTTTTTGAAAACAAATTAGGGTTTTGGATTAATTCAACCCTCATAAATCATTTTCAAAACACTTTGGGCCTCTATTAGAGTGTAAGACCCAACCCCCTTTTTTTGACCAAATCATCTTTGGGCCTCACTTATTGTATGAGTCCCGATACCGTCAAAAAATAAACGGCGCGATCGTCGCCTTTTCAAAAATCATCTGGGCCTACCCTCGAGTAGTAAGACCCATTTCTTTTTCTTTAAAACCTTTTTGGGCCTCTTGAGAGAGTGTAAGACCCATTCCTTTGTACAGAAAACCTTTTTGGGCCACAGTCACTTGTATAAGTCCCTCTGTACAAATTCAAACAGTGCGCTCACTGATAAAACCCTGGGCCTCTCCTTGAGCTGTAAGCCCCAAATCTTTCTTTTTCAAAGCACTTTCTCCTTTGATTTTGAATATACTGTTGTTTTTAATCTTTCTTTGTTGAACAACTAACCAAACAGCATGGAAGCTCTACAACCGAGTAAGTGGTTATCGCTTTCATTTACTGCTTTCATATTATAAACTGTATTGTGGGGCTGCTCACTGTAAGTCTCCTTTCATAAACTCATATCTACTGTGTAATAATAGTATAGATATTTCGAGTTTCCCCGGCTACTACGTCTAGAACTAAGTGACGCCGTTTCATTTATTCGTAGAAATAGACGCCTAGATCCCCAATAAGAACACCAGATACAGTCTTCTCTTCGGCTGTCCTCCTTAGGAATCGTCAAGAAATTCTATTCCCCAGAGATGAATTATTCTCGATGAAACTTCTCTTGAATTTCTTCAAACCTCCGAACTGTTCAAACTCTCTTGAAAAGATAAAAGTTGCTGGATAGTAAACCTCGCACGTTTACTAGTGGTTTTATCTTTAAAAGAGTTTTCTTGAACTTTTCTTTGGTTTGGGACCCACGGGCTTCTTAAAAGCATCGGCCTCCTCTTGGGCATCGTACAAGGACCCACAGGCTTCCTATAAGCAACCCCGCCTCCTCTTGGGCATTATTCAAGGACCCTACGGCTTCTTAGAAGTATTCACAACCTCCTCTTAGGCTTCGTATAATGATCTCTTCCTCCGGGAATGATAGCCTCCTCTTGGGCTTCGTACAAGGACCCGTCGGCTTCTTAAAAGATTCCAGCCTCCTCTTGGGCTTCATACAAATTGTCCCGACGACCTCCTAGAGGTATAGGAACAGAACCTAGTCATCCTCATAGAACAGTCCTTTCATAGAGTCTACTACTGTTTCTCGAAGCATAGTACAAAAGATAAACTCTAGACTTGGACAGTCTAACTTCCTTGAGTCTCAAAGACATTCTCAAGCACCCTTCGTTAAATAGGAAGGAAACCCGCAGACTCGGATAGTCTCAATACCCTTTGGATTTCCCGTTTCCTCGAAGAAAGGGAAATATCCCTGATCCTCAAATTAAATCCCTGAGTACAGTGTTACTCATATAAGAAATGATTTTCTCTTTTAAATCAGTATATTGGATCTGTCACTCAACTGAAACAGTTACAATAGCCTCCATCTCGGGCTTCGTACGAGATACCAAAATTCTCCCTAGTGGAGTCAAAACAACCTTTTAGCCTCTCTCTCAGGCTTTGTATGAGACACAAAAGATTCCCTCGTTGAGTCAATCACCCCTTTTTTTGCCTCCATCTTGGGCCTCGTACGAGATATAAATCCCTTAAGCAAGAGTCAAACTCTTTGCTAGCCTCCTCTTAGGCTTTGTATAACGATATGCCCCACTGGGTCAAAAACTTTTAGCCTCTCTCTCGGGCTTTGTACGAGACACAAAATAGCCTCCTCTTAGGCTTTGTATAATGATTTTCCTAGCGGAAATTAGCCTCCTCTTAGGCTTTGTATAATGATTTTCCTAGCGGAAATTAGCCTCCTCTTAGGCTTTGTATAAGAAAACCACTGGTTGATCCAATCAACCTTTTAGCATCAAAGCTGTGCCTCGTTCGCAGTACACAAACATCAATAACTCCTTCATCTAATCGCTGTAAGAGGCAAGCCTCTGGATCATCTACATCCATGCCACTGTCCCTCTTTTAGCATGAGAAATTCCTAAGGAAAGATGGCATTGCTCTACACTGAGTTAAAGTCTTCTCCTTCAGGTTAAAACCCTTTCTTCGGAAATTATGGCATTGCTCGGATCCGCGTATCCCAGTTAAAGTAATTCTCCTTCCCCCTCTTTAGAGATGACAAATTCTCTCTAAAGTCGAGGTCTTTCAGCTTCACGTCTTGGGCTTTGAACAAGACACAAATAGACCTTTCAGCTTCACATCTTGGGCTTTGAACAAGATACAAATCACCTTTCGCTTCACGTCTTGGGCTTTGAACAAGACACCCAAAACCAATTTCCTCCCATAGAATAGGAGGAACTACGAACGCTCTGATTTCCCTGTTTCGGTAAACGGGAATACGTAGGCATAAGATCGAAAGAAAAGATCTTAGCGAGCGCAATCAACAAAAAACCCAAATCCCATATCTCCATCAATTAAAAGCAGTAATTCAAAAGCATCAGTCCTAACATCCTAATCCTTGTTCCCCACCAGAAACCTTTTGCCCAAGCCCTAGAAAGAAAGAACCTGTATTGGCGAAATACGAATAACCAGTACAAAGGCCCCCCACATTGATAGCATTCGTAACCTAACAGACCGCTGTTTAAACTCAGTATGCAAGCAGGGTTAATTGGAGACATCTATTTCCCTTCCTTATTCAACTCACAATAGGATAAAAAATGAATCGACCTGTAGTTTTAAGCTCAACCGCAGAGAGCGAGTAGCGCTTAAGAACCGCGTCCAAAATCGCTCGCTACAGAAAAGTGGCACCCACCGTGGGGCCCTTGTTTTTCTTTCTGTCTGTTTTCCTTGTAAAATGGCGACTCTGCTGGGGAGTCTCCTTTTCTGCCTTAGGGCATCATCCCCGTTTTCTACGGAAAATGGGAACTCTACCGAAGAGAAAGATTGACCTATGCTGGTCCATCTCTTAGGCAGGGAACCACAGATTGGGGCTTCCGCCGGGGAACCCATTTCTGTCAGGAACTTAAGATTCATAGCTTTATAAGTCTAGGATGATTAGGACAAATATATATATACTGCTTTTCCTAACTGCTATACGTGTTTATTTTTCTGCTACTGGGAATGCGTGTGATGCCGCATGTGGTGAGATTGAGTATACACTTAAGAAAAGCCAACCTTTTTCGTAGTGCGGAAGCTATCGGAAATAGCTGTTACGCGATACTACCCTCATTTGAGGCTGGTGATCTATTCTCGGTGAATGGCACTTACTCTAAGATTGCACACAACTCGCTGGCGATCTGCTTGTTGTTTTGCTTTCCTGGGAGGAGCTGATGATAATGAGTACAGGTACAAAAATCACCCTAGTATAAACCTTTGGGGATGGGTAGAGCCTTGACTTCATGACAACTACCCTCTGACCCCATGTTTTTTCTATGTTTTTGTGTGCTGCATTCATGCATTCATTTAATAAAACATTAAAACATTCAAAAAACTTTCTCTTCTAGTCTCTCTGTTTTTCAAATTAAACTAAGACTGTGATTGCAAATATCAGAGAAAAAGATTACGCTAATGGATTTCAGTAGAAGGAGAACTCACCAGTATACCTTCAAGGTTCCAAAACTAGGGGATTTAAGAAAGTTAGCGAGGATGATCGTTAACCCAGAGGCTTTCAGAGCCAAGCACGGTGGTCTGCTACCACTGTTAAGAGTCCATGTGATTAAGGGGATCATGGATGCGCTCATTCAGTTCTACGATCCGGTTTATCACTGTTTCACATTCCCGGATTACCAGCTGGCACCAACGCTGGAGGAGTATTCTCATCTGACTGATTTACATATCACTGACCGAGCTCCATTTTTTGGACTGGAAGAAATTCCAAAGAATCAGACTATTGCAAGAGCAATTCATTTGGACGAGTCTGAGGTCAGGACTCACATGACCACTAAGGGTGGCATCCAAGGTTTGCCAGCCCAGTTCTTGACAAAGAAAGCTCTGTACTTTGCTAGTATAGGGAACGAGACTGCTTTTGAAAGCATCTTTGTCTTGCTCACCTACGGATTATTTTTGTTTCCCAACATCAATAACTTCGTCGATATCAACGCTATTAAGGTTTTTCTCATTGGAAACCCTGTGCCGACTTTGCTCGCAGATGCGTATCATTCTGTACACTTAGGAAATTTGTACAGCAGAGGGGAGATCACATGTTGTGTACCTTTGCTTTACAAGTGGTTTATCTCTCACTTGCCCAAGTCTGCCGCTTTTTGGGATTGCAAGAGTGTCTTACGTTGGTCACAGAAGATCATGTCTCTCACCAACTCTGATATAGATTGGTGTAATAGGATTTATGAGGGAATCAGAATCATTGACCGTTGTGGAAACTTCCCCAGCGTACCCCTCATAGGAACTAAAGGAGGAATCAACTATCATCCGATATTAGTTCTTCGTCAATTTGGATACCCGATGAGACACATCCCACTGGGTGTTCATCTGGAAGGTCTTTTCTTCAAAGAAGGAGAAAACGACAGAGCACTAAAGATGGAAATAGTGCATGCTTGGAAATAGGTTCATAAGAAAGGACGAGAATCTCTGGGAAAACCGGACTGTGTCTCGGTGGAGCCTTATCTCCATTGGGTACAAACTAGAGCTCTCAAGCTAAAGATGCCTTATCCTCATTACAGAATTCTTCCACCGAGGGAAACTGTCATGTACTTCATGACGGAAACTGAAAGGCTTCAGGTTACTCTCAATAAAGTTCAAAAGGAGAGAAGGTCTTGGAAGAACAAGTATCGCACCCTCGACGTAGAGTGCATCCAAATACAGCAACTACTAAAAGAGAAAGATGCTCTGATTGAAATTTTGGAGCAGCATGCTATAGAGAATCAAGACGACCAAAGGAATTTGCTCACTCCTTTCACTTGGCAAAGGAATGACAACCCGACAACGGCCCAAGCGCTCCGGTCAAAGAAAAGGAAGATACCAGAATCAGCACCCGGTTTCTCCTCAGAGAGGACTCAGGACCCATTAGTTTAGGTTTCTGTTTCTGCACTTTGTAATCTACTGTATTTCCATTTCTGTAATCCTTTGGAATTCAATAAAAAGGGGTTTCCCCATTGTTTGATATTTGCAATCTAATTGTCGAAGTTTATTTTGATTAAACCAAAGAAACAACAATTAATATAATCATTGCATTCATCATTCTCACATCGCGTATTCTTCTTCCCTACGAATCTCACGTTTGTGTCTCGATTCTAGAGTCAAACTGTCTCATTCGTATAATACTCGGGCCAATCGTCAGAAAAAGATGGATGATCTTGAGGAAGAGAACAGAGAGTTGAAAGAAGAGATCGACGCTCTGAGAGAGGATATGAGAAAGCTTCGTAACGACATGCAAGCCATGGAAGAAGCTCAGCTACAAAGAACTGTGATCTCAGAGATCACCTCAACGCCCATCATAGAAAAGTATGATCCTAGGTATCAGATACCGAAAGATCGTCCTTGGGGCATGCCTGTTAACTATATCCCGGAAGGATATGTTCCGCCGATCACTGAAGATCAGGGAATCGCAACAGAAGCTGCTGGGCCTGAAGGTTACAAACTTCGGGAAAGCGAAGATGCCAGGGGCATACTCAAGACTCCTGAAGGTTACAAACTTCGGGAGGCGCCAAGACTTACTGCCGTAGTCACGGTACCACCCCCTGTGGTGCACACTGTCCCGGAAGGACAGATTCCACCAACACCTTCTGGTAAGAAGGAAACTATGTTTGACAGAATGGAGGAATTCCAGGAACAGTTCTTGGAAATACAGAAAGAGCTACAAGCCATTCGCGGTCAGGATCTATTTGGAAAGGACGCCGCAGACCTCTGCTTGGTCCCAAATGTAAAAGTCCCGCACAAGTTCCAAGTGCCCGACTTTGAAAAATACAAGGGTAACTCTTGCCCTCAGAGCCATCTGGTGATGTACGCTCGGCGGATGTCAGCCCAGACGGAGAATCAGGACCTACTGATTCACTACTTCCAGGATAGTTTAACCGGTGCCGCACTCAAATGGTACATGGGTTTAAACCGTACTACGATCAGTACATTCAGAGATCTTGGTACTGCCTTCGTCCAACAATACAAATACAATTTGGACATGGCACCCGACAGAGATCAACTCAGATCAATGTCACAAAAGGACAAGGAAACCTTTAAGGAGTATGCTCAAAGGTGGCGTGAAATTGCCGCTCAAATTTGTCCACCTCTTGAGGAAAAAGAGATGACAAAAATCTTCTTAAAGACCTTAAGCTCATTTTACTATGACCGAATGGTTGCCAGTGCGCCCAGTGATTTCACCGAAATGGTCAGCATGGGTGTACGTCTTGAGGAAGCCGTCCGAGAAGGACGTTTGGTAAAAGACACTGGATCGACGAGCGGTACTAAAAAATACGGTAGTGCTCTCCCTAAGAAAAAAGAGCAAGATATTAGGAATATCTCTCTCGGAAAGCAAAGGCGTCGTTATCAGCCAGTAGCAGCTGTTACTCCTGCTATCGGCCCCGCGCCTGTTCCTACGTACCAACCTCAGGTTGCGCAGAGCCAACCTGACCAACAAAGGACACAACAGCCTCTTCAGCAGGCTCGTCCTCCATATAACAACAACCGTACAATACGGCCATCAGGGTTTGATCCTATACCCATGTTGTACGCAGAGCTGTTTCCGTTACTGCTGGCTAAGGGGCACATTCAGACTAAGTCTCCCCTTTCAGTTCCGGAAAATCCGCCTTTTTGGTTTAAAGCGGATCAAACATGTCCTTATCATCAAGGAGGTTCAGGGCATAACATTGAGACTTGCCTCAATTTCAAATCCGACGTGCAAAAGCTTGTTAGGAGCGGGCTCTTATCTTTCAAAGATACGAATCCTAATGTTCTTACGAACCCGCTGCCTCAACATGAGAAAACTGCAGTCAATCTGATTGAGAAAGAGACTAACAATGTCTATCAAATTCACGATGTACTCTTATTGGGGACCAATCTGGTCAAGATGCATTGTAGACATAGTGGATATGGCCATGTGCCACCTCATAATTATCACCAGTGTGATATCTGCTCTAAAAACAATCAAGGATGTTCTGTAGTGCAAGCAGCTCTACAGGAACAAATGGATCTTGGATGGATCCAAGAGCACCGAGTTCGTGGATTTAACATGGTTTACACGAATTCCAACGTCATTCAAAACCACGCCATCCGTGTGATGAATGTCAACTTGGTGGCAATGCACTCAAGGCAAAGCCAGTATCATAATCTGCCGCGGCACGATTATAGTTCCTGTCTGATTTGCTCGGTAAACAAACAGGGATGCTCTTTCATACAAGAGGCCCTCCAGCGTCAGATGGATCTTGGATGGATCCAAGACTACCATGATAGGAACTCCTATCAAATCAACATGGTTCAGATCTTTGACATCCGCGTGATGAATACTAATCTGGTAGAGTTACATGCTGAGCAGGTCCGACTCGGATTCTTAATATCACATGACTATCAAAGCTGTAAAGCGGGTTGCGAAAACGATCGAGGTTGTACCCTTGTCCAGGAGGCACTTCAGCACTTGTTAAATCACTGGTGGATGCCAATCTATATGGACGAAAATACTCAGCAGATTAGTATCAATAACAGGAATCCTACTCGTCGTCAAAGTCAGGATGTCCGATCAATGGAAGGTAACCTAGTGATGTTACATTGAATTCAAAGTGGGCGTGGCCAGGTGCCACCAAACAACTATGACAGTTGTAGCGTCTGTTCGGAAAGTAACCAAGGGTGTTACCATGTGAGAGCAACTCTTCAGGGTCAGATCGATCATGTAGAAATTCATCCATATCCAGGTTCAGGACCCATCATTTGGTCGCCGAACTACCTTGCCGATCAAGTTGAGGATGTTGTCACGATCTCTGGTCATCACCAGATCAGGGATGTTTTTGCCATCATCCCTCTACTTGACGAATCTAGAGTTCCCAACTAGGAACGGATCGAGATTACTTATGATGGTCAGAAAAATCAGAAGGTTCCCATAGTCATCTATCTACCGGGACCACTACCGTATGAATCAGCTAAGGCAATCCCTTACAAATACGGTGCAACAATAATCGAGAATGGAAAGGAAATTCCATTACCCTCCGCCGTGAATATTGCAGACATCAGTCGTGTAACACGGAGCGGTCGAATCTTCAACCGAGGGGTTGGAGAATCCAACAAAGAAAAGGAACTTCAGGCGGAAATTCCTGATCCACCAGTCGGTCAATCTAGTAATCCAGACTTTTCAAAAGACAAAGATGAGATGCTAAAACTCATCCAAAGGAGTGAATATAACATTGTCGATCAACTGTTACAGACTCCTTCAAAGATCTCAGTATTATCACTATTACTCAGTTCAGAAGCACACAAAGAGGCTCTACAGAAAGTCTTGGAGCAAGCCTTTGTGGAACAGGATGTAACAATCAGACAATTCGATAGCATTGTCTCTAACATCACTTCCTGTAATAATTTGGGATTTAGTGATGAAGAATTACCTGAAGAGGGTCGTCGTCATAACATGGCGCTCAACATTACGGTTAACTGCCAGGGCGATGCTTTAGCCAACGTATTGGTAGACACAGGGTCAGCCCTGAATGTTATGCCGAAGTCCACTTTGATGCAATTATCATTTAAGGGCCCTCCGATGAGAGTCAGCGAGGTTGTCGTCAAAGCATTTGACGGATCCAGAAAAACAGTTATCGGCGAAGTTGATCTTCCCATAACTATTGGTCCTCACACTTTCCAAATCACTTTCCAGGTCATGGACATCCGGGCAACATACAGTTGTTTATTAGGAAGACCTTGGATACATCAGGCTGGAGCGGTTACTTCAACCCTCCACCAAAAGCTAAAGTTCGTCAAGAACGATCAACTTGTCACTGTTTGTGGGGAACAAGCCTTGCTTGTAAGCAACTTATCATCATCTACTTGTGTGGAACCCGAGGAGGTTATTGGAACTCAGTTCCAAGCACTATCGGTGAGCAAGAACGATCAATCCGAAGAAGAAACTTCAATTTCTTCATACAAAGATGCTATCAAAGCGGTCGAGAGTACCGATACGACAGGATGGGGATGGCTTGTCATTCCTATTGACAATAAAACAAAGAAGGGTCTTGGTTTTTCTGCAACCTGTACCCAGACGGCCGCCAACGATGAAAGTCTTCATCCCCTTCAAAATTTCTTCCACAGTGGAGGTTTTCTTCACCCAGTGTCTCAGACAGTTCATGCTATCAATGAGGAAGATTCCCCTGACACAGATGAAGAATGGAAGTCCTACCTTAACAAGGATGACTATATGTCTCAGGAAGAGGTGCCTATGCCTTTTTGCTTTCCTACAGAAAGTCCGAGATTTATACCAAGATCAGATGTCGAAATGATCTACGGGGATTGTGATCCGGAAGGATGCCGTGCTCCGCCAAATTCATTAGAGGAAGACACTCTGATGAAAGAAAACTTTGACCGCCATTACTATGGCCCGAGGGATGGTCTGCCAATGTGGCAGCCTTACCCAGGAAACTTGGGGCAAGAAAGTCAGCCGAGTAATAAAACTCAGCTGAGCGTCATTGAACAGAATACCTGTGTCCCCACCATGTCATGGGATCAACATTCAGGTCATTCGGAAACTACTCAACATGAAGATGAATTCGCAACGTTTGCAGGACTATAATTCATCAACTATGCTTTTCTTGAGGTCAACGTCATCGAGAGGGATGACTTCTCCAGTTCCAAAGAAGTTTGGGACGCTCTGGGACAACCAAGTGGAAAATACGACTTTAAGGTCAAGTACACTGCTCCCGAAAGCTCTCGTATCAGGCTCGAAGATATCCAGTCAACTGGATGGGGAGATATAACTGAGAGCACAAATGCTATGCAAAATGCAACAGGGGAATCCTCCTACGACAATTCTGCCTGGGAGACAGATTCCAATGATCCTGCTCCACCAGAAATCAGCGTCATTTCTGAAGACAAATCAAGGAAGGTGCCAGACTTTGTGATTCACCGAGGAGTTCGCCTCCAATGGGTTGTCGTCGAGGTTCCGAAGGTCGTTCGTCAGTCAAAGTAATTGCCATTTTTAACCTTTCACCCTGCCCAGGTGAAACGAATGTTTTGATAGGGCTCGCTTTCTGTAAATTTCCCTCTTCGCTTTGCCCAAAGCGAGTGAGTTTTGTTTTATAGGGCTGTAGTTTCAAGATTCGACTTGTTCATTAATAAAATAACGTCATTCTGTAATTTCCGCATTATTGCTGTTTTCTCTTTTTGCTTTTTCAGAAAATGGTAATCCTAAAAAAAAACGTTCAATAATAAAAACAAGCAGTAAAAACAAATACACTGCACACACTTACATTTTCTCTATCTCTTCTAAACACGAATCATCACGTCATGCAGATTGCTTGTTTTATACCCCGTTGAAACATACGATCCGATGCCTTCTCCCAACTTTGAGTTCTCGGTATTCGAGGCTGAAGAAGAAAATGACAACGAAATTCCAGAAGAGATCTCCCGACTACTCAGACAAGAGGAAAGGTCCATTGAACCTCACAAAGAACCGTTGGAAACGGTAAGCTTGGGTTCAGAAAAAGAGAGAAAAGAAATCAGGATCGGAGCATTGCTCAGTCCAACTGCCAGAGAGGGTTTGATAAAGCTTCTCAAAGAATTCCCCGATGTATTCGCTTGGTCCTATCAGGATATGCCAGGGTTGGATACCAGCATCGTGGAACATCACTTACCATTAAGATCGGAATGTCCGCCAGTAAAGCAAAGGTTGAGACAGACTCACCCGGACATGGCCATCAAAATCAAAGAGGAGGTACAGAAACAGATTGACGCGGGTTTCCTCGCTACATCTGAATATCCTCAATGGTTAGCCAACATCGTACCCGTTCCCAAAAAGGATGGAAAGGTCAGAATGTGTGTTGATTACAGAGATCTAAACAAGGCAAGTCCAAAGGACGACTTTCCTTTACCACACATCGACATGCTGGTTGACAGCATAGCAAAGTTCAAAGTATTCTCCTTCATGGATGGATTCTCGGGCTATAACCAGATCAAAATGGCGCCGAAAGACATGGAGAAAACTTTATTCATTACCCCATGGGGTACCTTTTGTTACAAGGTAATGCCGTTCGGTTTGAAGAATGTCGGGGCAACCTATCAAAGGGCCATGACTACTCTATTTCATGACATGATACATAAGGAAATCGAGGTATATGTCGATGATTTGATTGCAAAATCAAGAACAGAGGATGAACACGTTGAACATCTGTCAAAATTGTTCGAACGTCTAAGAAAATTCAAGCTCTGCTTGAATCCCAACAAGTGCACCTTCGGTGTCCGTTCAGGGAAACTACTAGGGTTCATCGTCAGCCAGAAAGGGATTGAGGTTGATCCTGACAAGGTCAAGGCCATTCAAGAAATGCCTTCTCCGAAAACTGAAAAACAAGTCAGAGGATTCCTGGGACGTTTGAACTACATCTCCAGATTCATATTCCTTATGACCGCGACGTGTGCGCCGATTTTCAAATTACTCAAAAAGAACCAGGATTGCGTTTGGTCAGAAGACTGTCAAACTGCCTTCGACAGTATTAAGGAATATTTGTTGAACCCTCCGATTCTATCACCTCCAGTGGAAGGAAGACCACTGATCATTTACCTCACAGACCTAGAGGACTCAATGGGATGTGTACTTGGCCAACAAGACGAAACTAAAAGGAAAGAGTCTGCCATTTACTATCTAAGCAAGAAATTCACCGACTGCGAGACTCGGTACACAATGCTTGAGAAAACTTGTTGCACTTTGGCTTGGGCAGCCAAACGTCTTCGCCAGTACATGATTCGTCATACTACTTGGTGGTCTCCGAAATGGATCCAATCAAGTACGTTTTCGAAAAACCTGCTCTCACGGGAAGGATTGCCCGTTGGCAGATGTTACTATCAGAATATGACATAGAGTACCATGCTCAGAAAGCCGTTAAAGGAAGTATTTTAGCCGATCATTTGGCTCATCAACCGATTGACGATCAAGAATCAATCGGGTTTGACTTCCCAGACGAAGATGTCATGTATCTAAAAATGAAAGATTGCGATGAACCGCTACCCAGTGAAGGGCCAGAACCAGGTTCCCAGTGGGGACTCATCTTTGACGGAGCAGTTAATCATTATGGAAATAGAATTGGGGCAATCATTGTTACCCCTCAGGGTATCCACATTCCTTTCACTGCCAGACTTACGTTCAAATGTACGAACAACGAGGCCGAATACAAAGCATGTATCATGGGTCTCGAAGAAGCGATTGATTTAAGGATCAAAAACTTGGACGTATACGGCGATTCAGCCTTGGTTATTAACTAGATAAAAGGAGATTAGAACACATACCAATCAGGATTGATTCCTTACAAAGACTATGCAAGAAGGTTGTTACCCTTCTTCAACAGAGTCGACTTTCATCACATCCCTCGTGATGAGAATCATATGGCTGATGCATTAGCCACTCTCTCTTCCATGATTAGTGTAGGTCGATGGAATGACATACCTAAGATCGGCATCATGCGCCTTGAACGGCCCACTACATCTTCGCGATTGAAGCAGTCATAGACGACAGACCTTGGTATCACGATATCAAATGCTTCCTTCAGAAACAAGAGTACCCATCTGGGGCACTCAGAAAAGACAGGAAAACCCTTAGAAGATTGGCTGGAAACTTCTTCCTGAGCGGTGACACTCTTTATAAGAGAAATTTTGACATGGTCTTGCTCCGATGCGTCGACAGACCAGAAGCAGACATGCTCATGAAAGAAATTCATGAAGGATCCTTTGGCACTCATGCCAACGGACACACAATGGCGAGAAAAATTCTCAGGGCTGGGTACTATTGGTTGACAATGGAATCCGACTGCTACAAGTACATGAGGAGGTGTCACAAGTGTCAGATATACTCCGACAAAATTCATGTACCGCCATCACATCTCAAAGTTCTTTCTTCCCCGTGGCCATTTTCCATATAGGGAATCGACATGATTGGCATGATTGAACCTAAGGCTTTAAACAGACATCGATTCATTCTAGTAGCCATTGATTATTTCACCAAGTGGGTCGAAGCAGCGTCATTCGCCAATGTAACCCGACAAGTGGTGGTCCGATTTATCAAAAACAATATCATCTGCCGTTATGGTATTCCAAGCGAGATCATTACTGATAATGGATCTAACTTGAACAATAAGATGATGAAAGAGTTGTGTGCAGAGTTCAAGATTGAACACCATAACTCATCTCCCTACCGACCCAAGATGAACGGAGCGGTAGAAGCGGCTAACAAGAACATCAAGAAGGTTGTTCAAAAAATGGTTGTAACCTATAAAGATTGGCACGAGATGCTACCCTTTGCTCTTCATGGTTATCGCACATTTGTCCGCACTTCAACAGGGGCTACCCCTTTCTCTCTAGTATATGGCATGGAGGCAGTTCTCCCCATAGAAGTAGAGATCCCGTCAATCAGGGTATTGATGGAAGCTCAGCTCACCAAAGCTGAATGGTGTCAAAGTCGACACGACGAACTGAACCTGATCGAAGAGAAGAGAATCACGACACTATGCCACGGTCAGTTGTATCAACAGAGAATGAAAAAGGCGTTCGACAAAAAAGTCCGACCTCGTGTCTTCAGAAAAGGAGACCTCGTGCTCAAGAAGATACAATCATTTCTCACTGATTCCCGGGGCAAATGGACCCCAAATTATGATGGCCCCTATGTGGTCACGAAAGCTTTCTCAGGCGGCGCCTTGAGACTTGCAACCATTGACGGAGAGGAATTTGCCTACCCCACGAATGTTGATGTAGTCAAGAAATACTTCGCCTAAACTAAAAAAAAAAAAACGTCTCGGTGGATTGAAAACCCGAAAGGGCGGTCCAGGCAAAAGTTAGAGACATGGAAAAAAAAGAATCATCCCGATGGATTGGAAATCTCATAGTACAATCCAGGCAAAAATTAGGGATAATGGCAAGTAACTATGTTCAACAGAGGCAAGTCCCTCAGCAGCAGTTACAGCATCATCTATCGGAGGAAATCTCCAGTCAAAGGTCATCTTCGACGGAAGCTCAGGATGTCCCGAACTCAAAGTTGGTAGAAGGATAGTGGTCGTTATGTTTCAACGTAGCCCTTTTCCCTGTAAATTACCATTTTCTAACTTTGTATATACTCTTTGGAATCACGCGTTTGGCTGATCTCCATCTTATCAATAAAATTCGAGCCTTTGTGCTTTTGCTTGTAATTCTTAACTTATTTTAGCTTTACAGAACGACGTTGTTTAAACTTAATCAGCGACTCTTGAAATAAAACAAAAATGAATTTACTTGTTAAAACTTTTTCTGCTTTTAAATTAAAGATGGCATTTCTTTTGACTGTTGAACATCAGAAGAATATCGATTGCTTCTCCCGAAGTAAGCGAATTTCAAAGTGCAGAATCAAAGTACTCCTTCTAAGCCAGTATGCCTGAATGAAGGGATCAACTGTGTCAGAGACCTTGTTTCGTCTGACATCCTCGGCCGAGTTCTCATCTCCTAAGCCCGATCAACATAGCTCCCCGCGTGGACTATCTCTCCTAAGCAAGGTGGAATTGCTATTTTGAATCAACGGTACTTCTTCGCCCCGCGATGGCCGAGTATCCAATTGTGTTCATCCATTAGTCTGTATGTCGCATCTGTTTTGTCAGCATAAACATACATACTTCATGCATTTTATTTGCGTTCGCATTTCGTATTGCATCACTATCACTTGAGTCGGTCTTGTCCCCTAGTGATAAACAGGTTTCTCAATCGAGTTTGTCAGTTCTTTCCTCGTCAGGAAATGTTGCGTCTGCACAATCTCGCTACCAGTGTATCTTTAGATCAGAGTCGGCACTTAGCCACTTTGATAACTTGAACCTCTGAAAAATCCGAGAACCTTCAACAAACATCACTCTTCGCCATTGAAGATGATATCCTTGCTTTCCCGGATTAAGGAAAATCCACAGTGAAAGCCTCGTGATCAGAGATTCGGCAGCATGCCAGTTTTGCTCCGAAAGGACCGCTGATGAAAAGGTCATTGGCACCTCAAAATTGGACCCCATCATATGGCGTTTCTCCGGGAAAATCCCGAGAAAAGTATGATGAAAGATCCCAAATGAAAGCAGTCTCTCAAGAGACTCGCTTTCCCCAGTAGAAACAAATGGCGTCTCCAACAGAGAAGTTTGTACACCTCTACAACTCAGACGACTGGGTTCCCCAGCAAGTCTGACATCAAAACTTTTTCCACTCAAATGGCATCTCCCCAGGAAAATTCGGCGAGAAGTTTGAGGAAAGCCGCTATGAATAGCGTCCCTTGTCAATAAAGTTTATTGACAAAAGAAACTTAGACCAGTTCCTTGGTAGGAAACCAGGATCGAGGGGAAGTTTAAATCAGAAACTAAGACCAGTTCCTTGGTAGGAAACCAGGATCGAGGGGAAGTTTAAATCAGAAACTGAGACCAGTTCCTTGGTAAGAAACCAGGATCGAGGGGAAGTTTAAATCAGAAACTAAGACCAGTTCCTTGGTAGGAAACCAGGATCGAGGGGAAGTTTAAATCAGAAACTGATACCAGTTCCTTGGTAAGAAACCAGGATCGAGGGGAAGTTTAAATCAGAAACTAAGACCAGTTCCTTGGTAGGAGACCAAGAACGAGGGGAAGTTTACCTTTTCTAAGCATCATTGCTTAGCTAAATAAGATGAATGCATAAGCTGCCATTCATAACCACCATCAAAATTTTGGATATTCCGATATTTAATCCTCTTGCACCCCGAATGCTCGAATCCCTTCGTCATTCACACCTTCGGGTCCAAGAAGATTAAATAGGGGCATCTGTAATACCCCAAATTTTGACCACTAAGATTTCCCATCATTGTGAAAATCATCATCACAATATGGATGAACCATCATGCTTCATCAGTCTCCCCAAAGATGGGTGAGCATCCACTACAAGTAAAATTAGGGTTTCAAGCCCTCTCTGAGTGCTTAGACAAAGGATCAATCAAGAAATGACATGATTTTCAACTTGTATAATCTCTTAAATATCCACAATGGATCAAAAAGGACTCCCACTTCAAGGATTAAGCACAAGGCTGCTCCCTTCTAGGTGGATCAAGTCTCAAGATCGACAGTGTCACCAAATTAGGGTTTTGGTCGACCAGGGTCTCCAGATGGAAATTTTCATCTGGGCACAAGGCAATGATCCAAAACATGACCTAATATACTTCATGGAACCTCATGAACCCATGCATCAAGTCAATTTTTCCTCAGGGGATGCATTCATAAAAAATCAGGAATTAGGGTTTCTTGACCTAATTCACCCCTAAGTTGACTTTTGGGACAAACCATGAGCCAAGACCTCAAGAGATGATTTGAGGGTCTCTAATACACCATATTGATCCATTTGGAACAATGGATTGATCCAAGAAGCTTGAGCAACAAGTTTCATTTTCATCTGCACCACAATTAGGGTTTTAAGGGAAAAGTCAACTGTAACTTTGACTTTTGACCAAGGCATGCTCCCAAACCCTAATACATGATTGAATATACCCTATGACACCCATGGAATATGTCCATCAAGTTTGATTTAGGTCAAGGACATGATTTCCTGAAGAATTGCACAGTTTGGAATTCATCTGATAAAAAGTCAACTGTGCACAAAAGTCAACTTTGACTTTTTGAGATTTTTCACCAAAATGGATTTTTAACCCTAAAATGATGTTAATGTATGATTTGAATCATCATTCATCAAGAAAAATCAAGAAAAGTGAGATAACTTGTAAAAGGGGGATTTTTCACTAAGTAAAAGGGGGATTTGAAGTCACTTTTTCCAACACTTAGTGAAATTTTCACTAAGTTAGAATTCTGCTTCACTTTTTGCCAAATGTAGGGGGATTTTTCACTTGGAATCAAAAGAGATCAAAACCAAACTTGTTCAAACAGTTGTTGTATCATGTTAGAGCTTTCCAAAATGGCCAAGAACATTGCCAAATTCAACCTACATCATGAGATACAACATTGGCAAGTTGCCTTGCTGAAATCTGTCAAGGCAAGGCAGAATTTGCATTTTGGCTCGATTTGCCAAAATCAGCAAATTGCAATTGCTCCAATCCACTTGGACACCTCAGAGGATTGAATCCAAAGGGAACAATCACTGAGCCAAGCCTCCAAGGTCCAAGGAACAAGGAATAGCATGTTGAACCTAGAGTTGCCAAAGTAGGGACAAGACTTCAAATTTGGAATGAGGCATTCAATGGAACCATCAAGGTGGCATGGACTGAGCCATTCTCATATGAAATCAATCAAGACTTATCCAAGACCAAGGGGACCAAAGCTCTGTGCCCTAACCTCTAGTCAATGGCTAGAGGAGACTTTCATTCCCATTGGCCAACATTGAGGAAACCTACTTACCAGCTGCCATGCACTATTCCTTGCAAAACAAACTTGCTCGACTATAAATAGAGCTCAATTGTGGTCAGTTTAAGTACACCAAAGCCATCTAACAGATGCTTTCCTCAAAATCTCTTTCTCTTGGCAAAAATGCCTTTCTTAGCAAGGTAGCTATCGAGTTTTGAGTTTGAGAGCAATTCTGCACAAACCAATCACTCACACACCTCACATACATCACATATGAGCTGATTAAACACTCACATAACATCTGAAACATCAATTTCACAAAATCACTTGCCATCCACACAAGTTTGAAGTGACGTTGCAGCTGAGATGCCATAAACTGATCCAGTCCATTTCAATTCAATCCAAGTGTTCAAACACACTCCATATGGTGTAGGGAAGCTGTCCAGATCATCACAACTTGTCTATAACACCTCCAACTCAAAATCACATCTGAACTTGCTGTCACGACTTGGAGGTAAGCCTAAACTTGGTCATCTCTCAATCTATGCATATTTCCTCGCACAATAATTTGGCCATATGTTCATAATCATGCATGGAATGTTTTCCCTCAATTAATTGTATTGTTTGAATCGTGTATCAAAAATCCTAGCCTTCATGCAGAAATTAGGGTTCTTGAGGTCTCTTCGTGATTTCTTGTTGTATGTTTAATTTAAATGAAATTAAAGTACATAGACATGATCGTGAGGTTGAGGCGAGCATAATGATATGTGGATTGCATGTTATAATTACGTATTCAGTGAGATTGGATGGAAAATGCAAATCTGGGCAAACTGAAAAACGCGCGTGTTCTTGGTGTTGTTCTTGGCGCCATTTTCATATATTTGAATATTTGAATTTTGTGATTTTGTTTAATTGATTCAAAAATTAATTTCTCTCTGAGTTTTAATGATTTTGAGTTGATTCTTTTTTTAATAATTCACAAAAATGTTAAAATATTTTATTTTATAAAAAAATCCCAAAAATATTATTTATTTCATATAATTGATATTTTTGCAAAGAATTAATATTTTGATTGTTTTGGCATTTTAAATATTTTTTCTACATTGATTTTGCAACTTTTAATGCTTTCTAATTATTTTGTAGGTCAATACTTAATTTTTGAAGCATTAATCCAAGATCACAATTTGTTTTCCATGTGTTAAACAATTTTTGATCATTTTAATTGAATTTTTATTCAATTAAATACATTTTTTGAAAACAAATTAGGGTTTTGGATTAATTCAACCCTCATAAATCATTTTCAAAACACTTTGGGCCTCTATTAGAGTGTAAGACCCAACCCCCTTTTTTTGACCAAATCATCTTTGGGCCTCACTTATTGTATAAGTCCCGATACCGTCAAAAAATAAACGGCGTGATCGTCGCCTTTTCAAAAATCATCTGGGCCTACCCTCGAGTAGTAAGACCCATTTCTTTTTCTTTAAAACCTTTTTGGGCCTCTTGAGAGAGTGTAAGACCCATCCCTTTGTACAGAAAACCTTTTTGGGCCACAGTCACTTGTATAAGTCCCTCTGTACAAATTCAAACAGTGCGCTCACTGATAAAACCCTGGGCCTCTCCTTGAGCTGTAAGCCCCAAATATTTATTTTTCAAATCACTTTCTCCTTTGATTTTGAATATACTGTTGTTTTTAATCTTTCTTTGTTGAACAACTAACCAAACAGCATGGAAGCTCTACAACCGAGTAAGTGGTTATCGCTTTCATTTACTGCTTTCATATTATAAACTGTATTGTGGGGCTGCTCACTGTAAGTCTCCTTTCATAAACTCATATCTACTGTGTAATAATAGTATAGATATTTCGAGTTTCCCCGGCTACTACGTCTAGAACTAAGTGACGCCGTTTCATTTATTCATAGAAATAGACGCCTAGATCCCCAATAGGAACACCAGATACAGTCTTCTCTTCGGCTGTCCTCCTTAGGAATCGTCAAGATTTTCTATTCCCCAGAGATGAATTATTCTCGGTGAAACTTCTCTTGAATTTCTTCAAACCTCCGAACTGTTCAAACTCTCTTGAAAAGATAAAAGTTGCTGGATAGTAAACCTCGCACGTTTACCAGTGGTTTTATCTTTAAAAGAGTTTTCTTGAACTTTTCTTTGGTTTGGGACCCACGGGCTTCTTAAAAGCATCGGCCTCCTCTTGGGCATCGTACAAGGACCCACGGGCTTCCTATAAGTAACCCCGCCTCCTCTTGGGCATTATTCAAGGACCCTACGGCTTCTTAGAAGTATTCACAGCCTCCTCTTAGGCTTCGTATAATGATCTCTTCCTCCAGGAATGATAGCCTCCTCTTGGGCTTCGTACAAGGACCCGTCGGCTTCTTAAAAGATTCCATCCTCCTCTTGGGCTTCGTACAAATTATCCCGACGACCTCCTAGAGGTATAGGAACAGAACCTAGTCATCCTCATAGAACAGTCCTTTCATAGAGTCTACTACTGTTTCTCGAAGCATAATACAAAAGATAAAACTCTAGACTTGGACAGTCTAACTTCCTTGAGTCTCAAAGACATTCTCAAGCACCCTTCGTTAAATAGGAAGGAAACCCGCAGACTCGGATAGTCTCAATACCCTTTGGATTTCCCGTTTCCTCGAAGAAAGGGAAATATCCCTGATCCTCAAATTAAATCCCTGAGTACAGTGTTACTCATATAAGAACTGATTTTCTCTTTTAAATCAGTATATTGGATCTGTCACTCAACTGAAACAGTTACAATAGCCTCCATCTCGGGCTTCGTACGAGATACCAAAATTCTCCCCAGTGGAGTCAAAACAACCTTTTAGCCTCTCTCTCAGGCTTTGTATGAGACACAAAAGATTCCCTCGTTGAGTCAATCACCCCTTTTTTTGCCTCCATCTCGGGCCTCGTACGAGATATAAATCCCTTAAGCAAGAGTCGAACTCTTTGCTAGCCTCCTCTTAGGCTTTGTATAACGATATGCCCCACTGGGTCAAAAACTTTTAGCCTCTCTCTCGGGCTTTGTACGAGACACAAAATAGCCTCCTCTTAGGCTTTGTATAATGATTTTCCTAGCGGAAATTAGCCTCCTCTTAGGCTTTGTATAATGATTTTCCTATGGGAAATTAGCCTCCTCTTAGGCTTTGTATAAGAAAACCACTGGTTGATCCAATCAACCTTTTAGCATCAAAGTTGTGCCTCGTTCGCAGTACACAAACATCGACAACTCCTTCATCTAATCGCTGTAAGCGGCAAGCCTCTGGATCATCTACATCCATGCCACTGTCCCTCTTTTAGCATGAGAAATTCCTAAGGAAAGATGGCATTGCTCTACACTGAGTTAAAGTCTTCTCCTTCAGGTTAAAACCCTTTCTTCGGAAATTATGGCATTGCTCGGATCCGCGTATCCCAGTTAAAGTAATTCTCCTTCCCCCTCTTTAGAGATGACAAATTCTCTCTAAAGTCGAGGTCTTTCAGCTTCACGTCTTGGGCTTTGAACAAGACACAAATAGACCTTTCAGCTTCACATCTTGGGCTTTGAACAAGATACAAATCACCTTTCGCTTCACGTCTTGGGCTTTGAACAAGACACCAAAAACCAATTTCCTCCCATAGAATAGGAGGAACTACAAACGCTCTGATTTCCCTGTTTTGGTAAACGGGAATACGTAGGCATAAGATCGAAAGAAAAGATCTTAGCGAGCGCAATCAACAAAAAATCCAAATCCCATATCTCCATCAATTAAAAGCAGTAATTCAAAAGCATCAGTCCTAACATCCTAATCCTTGTTCCCCACCAGAAACCTTTTGCCCAAGCCCTAGAAAGAAAGAACCTGTATTGGCGAAATACGAATAACCAGTACAAAGGCCCCCCACATTGATAGCATTCGTAACCTAACAGACCGCTGTTTAAACTCAGTATGCAAGCAGGGTTAATTGGAGACATCTATTTCCCTTCCTTATTCAGCTCACAATAGGATAAAAAATGAATCGACCTGTAGTTTTAAGCTCAACCGCAGAGAGCGACCAGCGCTTAAGAACCGCGTCCAAAATCGCTCGCTACAACTCCCAATCATGGCAATGATGTCTAGCAGTCAACATCTCCGCCACTGCATCAACAGCTTGATTACCAATAACTTTTCAAACACAGAAAAGTAGAAGTCACACTTCCAAGACACACCTTGGAGTTGCTTAACAGCTTCCTCCAAGAACAATACAATACTCATTACCTACAGGTTTCTGAGTAAGAACACCGTGACCATCTCACAACCCGAGTGGTTCACTTATACTAAGCCCTAATGATCTACATCTTGGACCCGTACCTATTCTAGATTACAAGCATTATATTTATAACTTTTTCCCAACTGGATTTAGGCCTTCAAATCACAACAAATCTTCTATACCAAATCTGCAAAAGATTCTGCTACTTAATAAATCTTCAATCAAATCTTCAGTTAAATCTTCAATTAAATCTTCATAATTAACTCTGATTATTCTCCACATCTTTTTGCATTAAATTAGCAATAAACTAATCCCATGATGTTCGCCTGCAATCTCTGATTCTCTTCAGCAGAATTTCTCTTTAAAACCAGCAACACGCACAGCCCTAATAAATCATCTCTGACTGATGTTCACAACTGATGCCAAGACATCGGGTTTAACATCAGCACACAACTGCACCCCTTACACCTTTAACACACCAGAATGTTAAATAACACATAACAATAATGTTAGAAGCTCATGTTAAAACATCAACCATGACATTAACATTGTTTTACCAAAATTTCAGCCAATCACAAGAACTAACAGGTGAGAACCCTTAAGGCCGAATTAGACAAGGCTCTTATGCCTAAAATTACATTTGCTATTGATCGATCACATTATCGAGAAAGTATGAATAATCCGTATCAAAAGTATACGTATGTGATTCGAGATAGTGATAGCAAAGGTAAGTTCCAAATGAACCGTGATTGCCTATATTGTTGCAAGCCTGGTCATACTATTGCTAAATGTCATTTTAGAAGATTTCTTGTTCCAAAGGCATTTATCAATGGTTGCCCAAGTGCAATATTGGTTTCACTTACCGCAAAGGACCCAATGAGAACTGGGTACCTACTCTCCCTTGATTGTTTTGTAGGTACAAAGTCTTGAGACCACCGAAAGAAGATGGGTTCTGGATAGTGGCTGCTCAAGACATATGACAGGAGACATATCTCTTTTCATCGACTTTGTGGCGAAGAAAAAGGGGTTTGTCACATACGGAGATAACAATAAGGGACAAATTCTCGGAAGAGGTAGTGTAGGTAACCCCTCATCTACTACTATCTCTGATGTGCTGCTTGTGGAAGGCCTTAGACACAACCTTTTAAGTATTAGTCAACTATGTGACAAGAATTACAAAGTATCTTTTTCAAAAGATTGTTGCATAGTTGAAGATAGTGATAAAAAGGATGTGTTTAAGGGCTTGAGGGTGAACAACGTCTATATGCTAGACTTAAATGAGGTATCGTTGAATGGAGACAAGTGTCTAGTCACTATGAGTAAAGATTCATGGTTGTGGCATAGACGGTTGGCTCACATCAACTTTGATTTACTTAACAAAATAGTCTCTAAAGACCTAGTCATCGGTTTTCCCAAAATCAAATTGACAAAGGATCACCTTTGTGATGCTTGCCAAATGGGGAAGCAAACAAGGATCTCATTCAAATCTAAAAACATCGTTTCAACTATGAGACCCCTTGAGCTCCTCCATATGGATCTCTTTGGACCATCTAGGGTTAAAAGCCTAGGTGGTAACTATTATGATTTTGTAATAGTCGATGACTTTTCTAGGTTTTGTTGGACCATTTTGTTAGCAAATAAAAGTGATACCTTTTCGGCCTTTGAGAGATTTGCTAAGTTATCTCAAAACAAGTTAAACACGAACATTGTGTCAATTAGAAGTGATCATGGGGGTGAGTTTGAAAACCATTTATTTGAAGCATTTTGTGAATCCCATGAAATTGATCATAATTTTTCCGCACCACGTAACCCTCAACAAAACGGGGTTGTGGAACGTAAAAATAGAATTTTGGAAGAATTAGGAAAGACTATGATCAATGAGAGTGGACTTCCAAAATACTTTTGGGCCGACGCCATAGGTACGACTTGTTACGTTTTGAATAGGGTGCTCATCCGACCTATTCTAAACAAGACACCGTATGAGCTTTTAAAAGGGCGTAAGCCAAATATCTCTCACCTTCATGTCTTTGGTTGCAAGTGTTTTGTGTTGAACAATGGAAAAGAGACACTTGGTAAGTTTGATGCCAAGGCCGACGAGGGTATTTTTCTTGGATACTCTCAGTCTAGTAAAGCTTATAGAATATATAATAAAAGGTTGCGAATTGTTGAAGAGTCAGTACACGTTACTTTTGATGAGTCTTATCTGAGAAATGTCAGAGAAGGTAGTTCTTTTCATGGTGCAGGTGAATCTTCTGAAGACATACTCAAGGACACTGATAAGGGAACTGATCAGCCTGAAGCAGTGTGTATTGAGGAGGAAAAGGATCACCAACCAATGAAGAGTGAGGAGGATCATCCAACTAATGAAGATGACCTTCCTCCAGCATAGAAGTATTCCAAAGACCATCCAATCGTTAATATCATCGGTGACATCTCTAAGGGAGTAACCACTCGCTCTAAACTTAGTAACTTTTGTTATTACTCCGCTTTTGTGTCACAAGTTGAACCTAAAAATTCAAAAGAGGCATTACTTGATGAGCATTGGTTCTTATCAATGCAGGATGAGCTAAATCAATTCAGGAGAAATGAGGTTTGGGATCTTGTTCCCCCTCCGCGAGATCATCGAGTAATCGGCACCCGATGGGTATTTAGAAATAAACTTGATGAAAACGGAGTTATAACACGAAACAAAGTGTGGCTTGTAGTGCAAGGCTATAACCAAGAGGAAGGAATCGACTATGAGGAAACTTATGCGCCGGTTGCCTAACTCGAGGCTATACGCCTTTTAATTGCTTATGCTTGCACTAAGAACTTCAAATTATTCCAAATGGATGTTAAAAGTGCTTTCCTTAATGGATTTACCAATGAAGAGGTTTATGTTGCCCAACCTCCGGGTTTTGAATCCCATGAATATCCTGATCATGTCTAGAAACTTAAACGTGCTTTGTACGGACTTAAACAAGCCCCTAGTGCTTGGTATGAACGTCTAAGCAAATTTTTACTTGATCAAGGGTATTCAAGAGGGAAGGTTGACACAAACCTCTTTATTAAACGTCAAGGAAAACATTTAATCTTGGTACAAATTTACGTTGACGATATTATTTTTGGGTCTACTAACATGACCTTGGTCAAGGAGTTTTCTAGTTTGATGCAGGGGGAGTTTGAAATGAGCATGATGGGGGAGCTTAACTATTTCCTCGGATTGCAAATCAAACAACTCGAAGAGGGCACATTCGTGAGTCAAATGAAATATTGTCTTGAGCTTCTCAAACGTTTCGACATGCTAAACTGCAAAGCAATAGATACTCCAATGCCTACTTGTGCCAATCTTGATCGTGACGAAAATGGTAAGGATGTAGAGGTAAAGAAGTATCGAGGTATGATTGGATCTCTTCTTTATCTTACCACATCACTACCCGACATTATGTTCAGTGTATGCATGTGTGTGAGGTATCAAGCACGTCCTAAGGAGTCCCACTTAAAAGCAGTTAAGCGCATACTTCAATACATTTCTGGTACTCCAAAGGTAGTGTTTGTTCCTTAGTTGGTTATTCCGATTCCGACTTTGCTGGGTGCAAGTTGGATAGGAAAAGTACTAGTGGCATGTGTCACCTTTTCGCAAATTCCTTGGTGAGTTGGCATAGCAAGAAACAGGTTTCGGTTGCTTTGTCAATAGCCGAGGCGGAATACGTTGCCGCAGGCAGTTGTTGCGCTCAAGTCTTATTGCTTAAACAACAATTGCTTGATTTCAATTTAAAACTTGAGCGCATTCCCATTTTGTGCGATAACACTAGTGCAATAAACCTGACTAAGAACCCCGTATTACATTCACGCACCAAGCATATCGAAATACGCCATTATTTTCTTAGGGATCATGTAGAGAAAGGTGATGTGATCTTTGAGCATGGTGATACTAAAAATCAACTTGCTGACATTTTTACAAAACCGTTAGCCACTGAGCCTTTCTTTCACATCCGTAGAGAACTTGGCATTTTCGATATCTTGGATCGTGTTTGATAATCCTTTAAGATAGTGATCTTCACATATATACATGCTTGTTTATTCTTTTAACTAACAATACAAAGAGATATTTAGCTATATGTGAGGGCTCTCATCGTCAATAGTGATCAAGGTAATATCTTTCCGATTCATAGATGTTTAACATACTTTATGCCATGTTAACTACTTTAAACTTGATATTTATTACATTTTGTGCATATATTGTTCATTTGGATGTTTGTTCTATGTGTGTGCATGTTTATTTATCTTTTTGGAACTTATGCTTGCAAAAATTTCAATTTTTTTTTCATTTTTGACTTGGATGAGTCGGCCAAACCATTTCATGGGTCGACTCATGAGCTGATGCATCTTTCAAGGGAAATGAACGGGTTAGCGGCGGATAACCTGCGGTCGGCGCATATCAAAATTTTAAAAAACTTTTCAAAACCTGGCAATCTTGCGCCGACGCGCCCTGTCCTTGGGTCGACGCACACCTGACACACTCAGAATCCTTTTAATTTGGGAATGCGTGCGCCGAACTAATGTTTCCACTCTTCATTACAATTTATTTTTTGTTTATTGCATGTTAAACACTGTAGAATTTTGGTCTTCTCCTCTTCATTTCTTCCTTCTTCCCATTAAAACTTCATCATATCTCCATTAAAACCCACAAAAATCAAAAACCCATAAAGTGTGAATCTTTAAGGTTTTAAGAACAAGGGTTTCACAAGGTTTCTGACAACAATATCATCATCCTCCTTCAACCATCGTGCACTGTTCATCTTCTTCATCACCTTCATAAAAAATGGCTTCCCGACGCACAACCGGTAAATGAACGACTAGAGCTTCATCTACCGGAACTTCTTCAACACCGATAACTATTAACTCTTTAATCTCTGATGAACTATCTGGTCCTTTTAAGGTAGAGTTTAGTCTTCGCGTTGTTATTCCACAACATGGTTTCTATGTTTTGATGGGTCCAGATTACAAAATTCCTGAGATAACTGAAATGCTTAGTGTTCAGAATTTTGGTGAGTTTCTAGAATGTGATGATCAGTTCAATAGTGATTTGATTCGATTATTCTATTGCGGAATTAAGGGAAAATTTAAGGGTGCTGAATTTTCATTTTCTATGAATAATGTACGTCATCCTGTAAACAATGAGTTATGGAATACTTTGTTTCATATGGATACTGATGAAAATCTCCCCAAAGTAACCAGCACCAAGTTTGTTCAAACTTTGAGTTTAAATCTGCTCTGAATTTTATGTTGCGTGAACCATATCCGGACGATGTTGTGGCAAGTGAATTCTTTCCGAAAAATGTTACCACCGGTCATTTGAAATTTATTGACCGAGTCCTGCAGTGGATTGTTGCTCGTATTTTGAGACCTAAGAAAGGCGGGTACTCAAGAGTTGAGAAGGCAGAAGTTCATCTCATTTACATACTGAAGAATCAGATCAAAATCAACTGGCCACACTATTTTGCATATCGGATGTTTATTACCCGCGACTCCACCAAAAGTCTGGCTTTAGGTTATGCATCCTGCATTCAGAACATTTTGAACAAGGTTGGCATCTCGGTTCCAAATATTTGTTACATCCAGATTTCATCCGAACATTAATTTCAACCAAAAACACTCACAATGATGGGTTACACTTGGGATTCTGTTAAGAATGAGTTCAAGTACCGACACAGATCAACTCATCCTTTTCCACATGAACCTGAAGAACCTCATCATGACGAAGGAAATGATGAGGAGGCAGGACATGATAGTGACAATCAAGATGTTAACAATGCTGATGTGGTTATGCAAGAGGAAGATAACGAAGCATGGATGGACTATCAACCTGAGGACAATTCTAATAATCAGGGCTAGGGAGATTGGCAAAACAACTGTTGGACTGCTCTTGGAGACGCATATGTTCCTCCCACCTATGGCGAGGAGTATCATTGGCAGCAACCTGATTTTTCTGGACCTCAAACTCCACAGCCTCAGCATGATTTCCAAGCATCTGAAGAGATTCTGGCAAGGTTGAACCAGATGAATCTTCAACATCAAGAATTCCAAGCATTGCAAGAAAGCCGCTACAATGCTCAGGAAGAAAGCTTCACAAACTTATTCAACAGGTTTGCTGACGCCTCTATGACTCGCTTCACCCAAATGGACGAGAATTTGACTCAACAGAATCAGAATCTTGCAAACAGTCTTGGCATGCTCAATCGCTCGCTAATAGAACTTAACTTGCACCTAGAGGATTTGCCACCACCAGACCAATACCATGGGGGAAGAGGTCATCCATCTAGGGGTAGAAGACCCTAGAGATTAATGCATCTTATTACTTATGTTTTGCATTTATGTTTTGCTGTTTGGATCACATGTTCTTTCCTGTTGTTTTAACTTTGAACTTTGCTTCAGTTTGTTTTGAACTATGGCATGAATTGTCTTTGCTTCTTATGTTCCGTATTTATCCGTTTCAAATTTTACATTAACTGTATCATATGTGGATGCGTGTTAGTGTTGTCTTGTTGCAAATATGTGGATGAATCCTTACTTGTTATAGTGTTACTCTTTTGACCGCCTTCTTCTCTTCTTTTTGATGTTGACAAAGGGGGAGAAGGATAGCAAGCAGAAATTAACCAAGAAATTAACCAAGTGTTAAAGACAGCAGGAGCTTGCTCGTTCTCAAATTACAAATCAAGAGAAAACTAAACAGTGTTGCCATCATCAAAAAGGGGGAGTATGTGAGGGCTAAGGTCCTTCATCTATTTATGTTTTAATGATGTCAACAAATAAGCTAAGTATTAGATTGTAATTTGAGCGGTATCACTTCATTTGTCGGGCAAATTGCATCTAATCATCATTGTTCATGCGTTTAAACATATAGGACTTTGGTCTTACCCATAAATACATGTGCATGATCACTATATTGGTGTCTAGTATGTGTGTCCGATTCTTGGTCAGGTAATATGTGCAGAAAAATACATTTCTTGAAAAAATGCAAGTGATGCGCCGACCTAACCTAAGCATGAGTCGACTCATGCTTGTTGGAACAAAGTTTGTGGAAAAGGCGGGAAAGCGCACGCTAATCCCTGCAGATTGTGGGTCGACGCATGATTATGAGAATTTGAAAATATGCAAGAATTGCATATTTGGGTCTACGCAAGACGCCAATGGGTCGACGCATGATTGTGAAACTTGCATAGTGATTGCCACGGGTCAGCGTACGCCGACCCTCATTAAAGGATGGGTCAACCCAAACTCTCCTGAACTGAATTTTTTCACTTAAATTTTTCTGTTATTTCTGTTACAAGTTTTAGTGGGTCAAATCGTTCTCTATAAATAGTCTGGTCATCTCATTTTCTCAAAACAACAAGAAACGTGAAAATTTATACCAATCTTTCTCTTCATCTTCATCTTCACCATTGAGTCAACCAACAATTACACATAATCATTTTTGCTTGTGTTGTCCATTGTTTTGAAGTGATAACATTCAGAATTAGGAAGTGTGTGATCTTCATTTCTGGGTTGAGAATTGGTAGCTGTTTCTTGAATAAAACCTTAGGTTTTATCCTCCAAGAGTCAAAGGAGATTTTGGGGGTTTTTGGCATAAACCGTTTCATTCTAAAGGGATTCAACCGCGCGAAGGTAACCGAAGAACAGAGTTTTCTTTCGGTTTAGTAGCTATAGTCGGAGGATCGTAGAAGAAAGGTTTGGGGATCGAATTACGGTGAATTGAAGTCGGCCGAGTGAAGGTGATTGAAGAACGGAGGTTTCTTGCAGTCTAGTAGTGTGGGACGGTGACTTGTTTAACCGAATTCGTGGCACTTGATTCATCTTGAATCAAGGGAAGAGAAGGCTCTGCATCAACGATCAAAGATGTTTGGGAGTTTGGATGTTCATAGTTCTTCTCTTGTAATAAACAATTTGCAACAGCTACACACACACACACACACACACACACACACACACACACACACATATATATATATATATATATATATATATATATATATATATATATATTTATATCTCAATTCCAATTGTGGAATTGGGGGAAGAGGTACCCAAAGCTAGGACGATTGGGGAACTGCCTAATCATATCTCGTTTATTCTCTCTTTCCCTTAACTCTTTACGTTTGATATCATTCGAATTTGTGAAGTCTCAATTTATCGAAATTTCTGAGGTAGTGTGATCTTGAGCTGATATACTGTTTTTGTTAAATTGATACAACTCCTTGAATTGTATCTTGGAGCTGCTTGACATTACATTCCATAGAAATTATGTACTTAGTGTGGTTATGCACACCAAGTGTTTGATAATTTCTTTCAAAGCAAAATCGAACGCATTTACAATTTATTGTTTGTCAATTGATCTTGTTGGATTGGATTAAACATCAAGCAAGTGATACTTTGTTGATTGTGTTTTAAATTGTGTTGATCAAACTGAATTTTTCTCATCCATAATTCATTCCAAATATTGTCGTGCATATCCGATCCTTTTAGTAGAAGGTTCGTTATAGACGTGTGATTCAGTGGTTGCTTCCGCTAAACATTTTTAAACCAAATTTTGGTAACTATTTGCGTGTAAAACTCAAGGGATCTATTCAACCCTCCTTCTAGATCCATAGCCATCGTCTAACAAAAGGGATCTTAGAAGTGGAAGTCTTTGACGTATGGGGTATAGCTTTCATGGGACCCTTTCCGTCTTTTTTTGGTAATAAGTACATACTCGTTGCAGTCGATTATGTATCGAAATGGATTGAGGCCATAAATTCTCATATGAATGATGCACGAGTGGTGGTTAAGCTCTTTAAAAACATAATCTTTCCCAGGTTCGGTGTGCCAAGAGTTGTCATTAGCGATGGCGGCTCCCATTTCATTTCAAATGTCTTTGGGAAGTTATTGCTTAAATATGGAGTCCGACACCGAGTAGCAACACCCTATCACCCTCAAACCATTGGACAAGTCGAGGTGTCAAATAGGGAGTTCAAACAAATCTTATAAAAGACCGTTGCAACTTCTAGGAAGGAGTGATCTACTAAACTTCATGAGGCTCTGTGGGCTTATAACACAACTTATAAGACCCCGATAGGAACCACTCCGTTTAAAATAGTTTATGGGAAATCATGCCACCTGCTTGTAGAACTAGAGCATAAAGCTTATTGGGCCATTAAGACCCTAAATATGAACTACACAGCAGCAGGGGAGAAAAAAATTTTAGATATCCATGAACTTGAGGAACTTAGACTTGATGCCTACGAAAATGCCCGGATCTATAAGGAGAGAACCAAGAAATGGCATGATAAAAGGATCGCAAGGAGAGAGTTCAATGAAGGAGATATAGTTCTTCTCTTCAACTCTCGACTGAAGTTGTTCCTAGGCAAGTTGCGTTCCCGATGGTCTAGCCCCTTAGAGGTTGTGAAAGCTTTCCGAAGTGGAGCAATAGAAATTCGAGGAAAGACAAATGAAACGTTCATTGTGAATGGGCAGCGACTTAAGCACTACCATACCATAGAGAACAAAGAATTCTTCACTAGTTATAAGTTGGAAGAGTTGTCCGCTCCTCCGAAATAATGTCGTTTCTTTCTAAATCAATGTCGAGCTCCTGACATTAAACGAAGCGCTCCGTGGGAGGCAGCCCACGATCTTTGGTCGTTATTACCTTTTTACTATTTTCAGAAATTTGCACGTATTAGCTATTAATTTTATTGCACACTCATTTTTATGTTATTATTATTGTTATTATTATTATTATTATTATTATTATTATTATTATTATTATTATTATTATTACCACTACTACTATTATTACTACTATTATGTATTTTTACTAACTTTTGTTTGTGGTACAACTTGACTAATAGAAAATTATTGTCTAATTTCAGGCTAACTCGTCTTAGGCTAGCACTAATTCTAGGAGAATGAAGCCCTTCGATAGTCACGAAGTTGTTTTTAGGAATGAGGTCCAGAGGCGTCGTTTTGAGGCCATATCCCAGAGGGACTTTGCTGTATCCATTTACCCAGATAACCTTGCCATGACTACTCTTGGTATCCGAGATAGCATTACCTACTTGCTGAATCAGTTGGGGTGGGATGACTTTGCTATCAGGAAGAGATTCAGTACCTATCATAATTTGACTCTGGAGTTCCTAAGCTCTATGTACTATGATCCTACCCGTGGGTTCGGGTTTGGCCGTGGATTAGCCACCTTTAGGCTGTTCGAAAACAAGTATTGCTTCACCCATCATGAGCTGGCCAACTTGTTAGGATTTCTTAATGGGTCGGATGCTGTCACTAAAACTCCTGAAGATGCTTTCATTGGTTATGACCTCAATCAGTTTTAGGGTACTATCACTGGTAACTATAATCCTGAGCTAAATGGCATGTTATCTGAAAGTATTCACAATCCTGGTATTAGATACTTCCATAAGACACTGGCCCACACTCTTTTTGGGAAGGAAGAAAATGTAACTTTTGTTTCTAAGGATGAAATCTATATCATGTTTTATGCTTCTCAAGGTAAGCTAGTTAATGTTGCCCCGCTCTTGCTAGCTAATCTTGTTAAGATTTACCGTGAGTCCTTCGGACCTATTATCATTGGAGGCTTGATTACCATGATCGCTGATGTTATTAGGTTGCAGTATCATTTGAACCGTACTCATGTTTTTGGTGGTATTCGCCCCATGGACATCAACTTCTGTTTTAACCGTGGGATTATTGCAAACCTTGGCCCGATTGAGTTTGAATTAATAATTGACAATGGTGTTGTTCACCATTTTACTTTGTAGAATCATGAAAAGACCAATGTACATAACAAAGACAATTGGCTTTATGACTTTGAAGGCTAGAACGAGTCCCCGAGTCCTCCTGATTCTCCACAGGCCTATGAAAATTTGGAAGCCAATATGCCCAATGTTGCTACTCTTGGCTCAGTTATTCATCCTGTTGTTCCGCCTATCGATGTTGTCACTACAATTCATGCTCTTCAATCTGAAATGGACTTCCTCCGAGGAGAGCTGACTTCTCTTCGTGTGGATTTCTTAGGATTCATGGATGTGGTGCATGAGCAGTTCGATCATTTATTCCAAATTGTTTATTCATTTCGGCGTTCCACTGAGCCTCATATAAGGCGTCATAATGGATAGTTCCACAGGTGTACCTTTTTCCCTGCTTTCTTAGATTAGGATTTGTTTCGTCATATCAGTATTTCAATTCTTGTAATATTTGTTTTTCAATTCCATTATTGTATTGTCGGTATGCCGACAAAGAATTATGTGTGTACTATTATTTTCCCTTAATGCATATTTCCCTTCTGTAAATTGTGTGTGTTGTTTATCTTTAGTGGTTGTGCAATTTTCTTAAGTTTTCTAATGGCCTTAGGTACCTTAAATTCGTATTAGCAGTAGGATAAACTCTCAAGAAAGGCCAAAAAGAATTTTTTTAAAATTCTGGACTGACTGTGAAAAAATTCGCAATTTAGCTTAATGGCGTTCACCATTATGCTGATGGCGTTCGCCATCAGTTTAAATTTTGAATTTTTCACATTCGCAACACATGGCGTTCGCCATGTGTGTAATGGCGTTCGCCATGTGTGTAATGGCATTCGCCATTATGTCCGAACCTACAATTCCTGCGCAGAATTCAAACCTTGCGCGTTTTCCCTAGACAAAACCACTCAAATCACTTTTTAAACTTCCAAAACCTCTTCTAACTACCCTCATTAACCTCTCATAACCCCCAGACATTTAGATATCATTCTTTCTCCTTATAAATTCACCAGACCTCTCTCATTTCTCCTCATCACAGTCACTCATTTTCTCCCACACTCTTCACTCACAAACCCTTTCATTTCTTCTCATCACCATTATTCTGTCAAAATGCCTCCAAGAGTCACTCCTGATGTCGACTACATGGCAATTAACTTTCCCGAAGGAGTCATTGGTCAGAGCCAACGCACCAACTTCCTCAAGTTGCGCAAAAGAGCGATCGTTGCAACTCAGTATCTAGACAGTGATGTTGTCCAAGCCTTGGTTCTCTACGATAGCGTCAACTGGATACTACTAACTTAGGTATGTTGCATTTCTGTTCTATGAATAGCCTACTTACATTAGGATGACATACGAGTTCTTAAGTTCTTACCGTTTTTCCATCGACTTGTCTCGCACCGTTGGTGCCGTAGATTTTAGGATGTTTAACATCGACTACTCCCCCACCCTTGAGCAAATAGGCACTATTTTTAGTTTTCCTAGTGGTCAGGAGTACGCTACACAAGCCCCCTTAGAGAGTGAATGGCAATCTAGTGCTCTCGATTTTTGGCATCAAATCACCGATAAGACTTCCGACACATGGGAAGGTCTGAAGGCTACATTTATCCATAACCCCACCATTAGATATTTCCACCATATCTTACCTAATACTATTTTTGGCCGGGAAAACACTGGGAATGTAAATTCCAAAGATTTATTTTTCATCCACTATGCACTTTCTGAAACTAAGGTTAACCCGACACTGTTCTTGCTCGCACACCTCCAGTCTGCCAACGGTAGAGTAGGCGATTCTATTTGTGTCGGAGGTATCATAGCCTCCATAGCCTTAACTTTAGGATTGTACACTGAGTTGGAGACTCTTGAGCCTTTACCCGCACTTTTTGATGATTTAGACTATTGTCGTGCCATGCGCCTTATTAAGAATTTACCTAGTGGCAAATATCACTTGATGATTGGTAACAGAGAGGTTAGAGGAGTCACATTACCCTGTTCCGACCGCATTAACGTACGTGTCAGACTTAACTGGATATTTGATACCGAGGCCCCTGATCTTGAGCAAGAGAGAGCTGCGAGACATTACCACGATGTTATGGGGCATACCATTCCACAGACTTGCACTCGTTCCCGTGTTACGAACACACCCGGGCCTAGCACCCGTTCACACATTGCATATTTTTCTACTGACCCTTTTGCAGGTACACACCAGCCCCCGAAGGAGTATGATTACGACGCCATCCGGAGTTTACTTGATGATATTTTACCCGAGCTTAGGCATCGAAACGACATGGAGGTTAAACATGATCTTCTACTTTGCAACAAGCAGAGATAGCAGAAGGAGCTGAGAGTCGTTGTTGATCAGATTAGCCAGCTGTAACATGATTATGCAAATAAGACTCAGCATGACATGGGTGACTTGATAGAGCAGATGAATGGAGTACGCATTGAGATGACATATCTGAGGGATTTCATCAGACATGTACCATAGTCCGAGTGGGGCAGAGCAGACCGTACCAGAGGCAGAGGCCGTGGCCGCCATCCTTGATTTTTCACCAGGTTTCATCACTCATTCTTTCGCCTTGTAACTAAAACACTGGGGACAATGTTTAGTTCAAGTGTGGGGGATGAGCTTTACCGTTTTATTTCCTTTCCTGTTATTTATGTTTTCTAGTATTTATTTTTCAATTTGTTTACTTTATCGAGTCATATGCGCTATTGAGTCCTACTGTATGCTAAGTTTTCTATCTGTTTGAAAGCTCCTTTAATTTTGACCCCCAATGAAAAAAAATTGTTTGCCCTGATTCAATGGCATGACACTCTGTGTATGGGTTGTTTTCCATTTTTAGGCTATGTTAGGTAGACTTGGGAAAGTGTTGTCAGTATCGGCATCGTCCTAACACCCTAGGCTCCTTAAGTATGCAATATTGATTTGAATAGCCATTATGCCAAAACCTTGCTTCCTAAGTAACCTCTTGATTAGTTTATATTAGCAGTCAGTACCATCCTAAGACACGCACTAAGTAATGAATTAATGCAAATATGTGTTAGATCTCAAATTTGAAGTGAATTGAATAATTTTTTTTATAGCGAATGATAGGATAAGCCTCATTCTAAGTTAGGTGGTCCTCACCCGACCATTTAGCCCAACGAAACTAATCCTTGAAATTCAAAAAGCAAAAAGAAAAGAAAAGAAAAAGAAGAAAAAAAATGCATTGTTTGTTATTGAGATCTTTAACACTGACAGGTTCACTTACCATGTATCGTGCGGGGATAACGGACTTAATGTGATTGCGCGAGAATGAAAAAGAGGTGAAAAAGAATGATTATAGGTTAAGTTATAATGGCATAATTCGAATTGGTATTGTATAAGGGGGGAGTCTTTGTCTGCATATGCGGAAATGTGTCATCACGATGTCATTAGTTTCGATATTCAGTACCTATATGTTTAGCATTAGCCTGACAACTTTATACTTTCATGAGTTTTGTCGTGCCTACGTTTCAGACACCATTCTCACTATTTTCGTTGAGTTGGCAATTTGCTTGAGGACAAGCAAAGGTCTTAGTGTGAGGGAGTTTGATGACGAGAAATTGCATCATGTTTTTAGGCTCGATATGCTTATTTTATGTCTGCTTTTCATTATGTTTTTATCCTATTTAAATCGTTTTACTTTGTTTTGCAGTTGACAGGTCAAGCCGTCTCATATGCGGAAGCGTTCGAGAAGAGGAGCAGAATGATAGCAAAAAGGACAGCAAAATAACAATTTTGCAGATTTTCCTGATATGCCGTTCGCCATCCCTTAGAAGCCAATGGCGTTCACCATTGGTTCGCAGCAGCAGTCTTTGCAAGTTTTCAGCAGTTGCAGTAGTTTTTGAAGTTTGAATTTCCCTCCATCTTCAGTGCGTGGGGAGTAGTTTTCAGAGCCAAACTTCTCTATAAATAGGACCATTGTACCTGTTCCATATCATCCAAGCCGTGCGGAAGCTCTGTCGAAATACCATTTGAATTCCTAGGCACTAAATTCAGTTTGTAAAGCGACAATTGCTCATACTGGGAGATTGTCGCAATTATTATTATTACTTGTTGTTGTACACTTGGATCATCAATACAATCTTGCTGTTTTCATTTCTTTCCAGTTCATTTACCGTTTAATTTATAGGTTTTAACTTTACAGTGTTTTATTTCCATTGTTTTCAAATTGTTATTATTATTTCTAAATTACTATTGTATCAAGAATTAACTTTAACATGCTAGTATTAAAATTAAAAATCATTAACATGTTAGACTTAGGATTTATAATGTCCGGGTAATTCCATTTTGAGACCGTTGTATGAGGACCGTCGTTATCGACGGGACTCTTTAGAAAGCATAGGTGTGAAATTCTGATCTTACCCGATTTTGGTTTTTGTTTCTAATTTTGCAAGTTTATTATTTCGTCACGAGAGTGAGGAATAAACTAAAGTGCAACCAATAGAGCGAGAGTTTGAGGTACGCATTGGATAGTAGAAACTAAACACCGATCCTAAAAACAACGAGAGCGCTTTAGGCATCGTTTAGGCTTTATCGATTTTCAAAATACGCTTTTTAATTACCGAGCAAACGAGAGCAATATCTTGGGGTTATCAAGCGTGGCTCTTGTCAATAGCGCGAGAGTGTGAGACGGAGTCTTTAAGTCGGTATTTCCTACGGAATTGAGTTGTGATCTTAGTTAGTGTAACACCCTTCTACCCCACATACAATACGCGGTAAAATAATCATTTAAAATCAGAGTACAACGTAGAAAGGCGTCACATTTTTGTCTTAAAACATCTTGATAACAATCCTGCTCTGTAGTACGGGTATTTCAACAATTTAATTCAAAACATCGCAGCAGAATAACTTTATTTCAATCAAATCAAACTTCAAATATCTTAAAGAAAACGATAATAGCATCCGTTAAACCAAGTAAAATAGAACTCAGAGGTTCACAATGTTCCCGACCCGACGTTACATAATCAGAGCAAGACACACCCTCTACTCAACTGAAAAGAAACTGACTCCAAAGCTACTCTTCACGCACCGCGAACTAATCTTGGTTATCTGCACGTTACCCACGTAGAGGCAACAGTCAAACAGGCAGGGTGAGTAATCACATTTCAATATAAATCATATAAAGAAAAGACATTAACAGGGCAACATTTGTTTTTATCAAATACTACAGCGACTCACCTAAACCATCATATAAAACATCACGTCACCAATATCACTCATATGCAATCATGCAATGCCACAAAGAATGAAATGCAACATCATAATAATGCATGTGGTACCAAATCTTCATAATAATGGATACTAGGCCATCAACCCTCCATAAGGGAGCACGTCACAAAATACTCCAATCCGCACAATGCGATTGAAGCCACCAAAATAACGGACCGAAGTCCCATCATAGAATGCCATGAATGCATGATGCAACAACATCGTCATAATCATCATTAAAATCATCGTTTGCATCATCATTCATATCAATATTCCTCGTACTCATCAATACAACATCTATTCAATCAACCACATAATTCAAACTAGCTACAAGTTCTCACGAATCTTACTTCCGTCATCATTTTCATCATTAAATAATCATCATATAACACGTCAACACATAGCAGCAATTTACAGCAACGTCACAACATTAATATAATATAAAACAGATATTTTCCATGAATTTTAAGTCAATAAAAACCATATTTTTCAGTCCCAGGTTGCGCTAAGCGAGCCCCACCCGCGCTAAGCGTGCAACTCTCTGCGTCGAAGAGACGAAATTCCTCTAGACCGCGCTAAGTACGCTAGGTCGCGCTAAGCACCCTCTGCGATTTTGGCAGAAAAACCCTGCGATAACAGCACTTCTCCATCTGCGATTCAACACCCCTAAACCAGATTTTATCCTTAATTACCACAGATTATGTTATTATAACCTATAACTATCACATATACGTCAATAACAACAATCATCACATAGCAAATCATCAAAATCCATCATCCCTAACCTCTGATTCCTAGGTTTTCCCCCAAAACCCCAATTACCCACCAAAACCAAATCTTTATACCCAAATATTGCAAAGTGATACTCCCCATACATTAGAGTCTTGATCCTTTCTATCTTCTCTTAAAGTTTCACCGGAAATCTCTCTATGCCATAGCCTCCTCCACTCTTCTTGTGTTCTTCAGAGCACTCCTTTCTTTCTTTCAACCAAAATAACACGAATAATGAAAACTCCCCTCACTATTCCTTGTTTTAACTCAAAATACCCATAAATGTGCTCTTCTTATCTTACCATCACTTATCCCTTACCAATGACCATCATACCCTCAAGGCTTCTAACACTCTTATTTTAAATAATAATAATTATTTGAATAATGTGATACAATTATTCTTACCATCAATATTATTAATATAATTCCACCACAATCCTCATGAAACACAACAACATGTCATCAAATTACCTTATATTCACAAATAATTAATAATTAATTAAATATGAATTTAGGGCGTTACAGTTAGCACCCGTAATCTATAAGTCCCCCGGGCGCGCGGAAATCATACTTCGGGCTTGTTTTTATATTGTTTATAAACCCCTTTAGAATTCAGTTTTTATTTCCGTTTCCTTTCCCGTAAACGTTAAGCCTTAGCTTTGCATAGCAACCATAGAGCACTCTAGTTTGATTATTAGTCCTTGCGGGTTTGACAATCTTTTAAAACTACGCGATAAGCTGTATACTTGCAGTTGTAATCCGACCAACACGTAAAGTCGCGATCAGGTGGAATGAGATATTTTTAATAAAATAACCAGATGATGGAGTGAGATCTATATTTCATTCCGCTCCATTCCATTCAGCCCCGCTATATTCCACTTCGCTCCATTCCGTTATTTTCCATTAATCGAAACATAGCCTTAAAGTAGCAATTATCTCTATAAATTTATTTGTAATATTTAACCACCTCTCAATCTTACTGTTAATTTCCACTATTTTTCTACTGTTCTATATCAAACAAAAGAACAACAAACCTTTGGATTTAACAAACCTTTGGATTTGTCCACCGACATTCTTCAGCTACCGCCCAACTTCAAATTAAAGATGTTAATCACTCCCTCTCACACCAAACCTGATCCCTATTTTGTATGAAATTAACCCTCTCATGGGTCTTTAAAGAGCAATCTTAGGGATGTTAAATTTTATGGTTCAAAATAATGTAGAGTAAGACAACGAGATAACTATGGTGAAATGTTCTTTTACTACTGTGCACAACGTGTTTGTTAAAACTTTTCAACTAGACATTTTTTTATTGAATATGGAGAAACACAATTTTGCATCATCCAATGATTTATGCACAAATATGAGATTTGCATTGTCCATTTTGAAGGTTCTATTGTTGTACTAATAGTAAGGATGAAACCAAATGTATTTATCGTATGATGTCCCATCTTAAGACGTTACACCAATGTAGTGATTGAGCATAAAATTGCAATCCGGAAGGCAATTGAGAATGATATGGATTTATTTACACATTGAAGGAATCTTTAAAGGTGGTTGAGAAATTGTTATGTGAGAGGTGTATGAGCATTCATGCCATGAGTCAGGCATGTTATCATCCTGATGGTCTAGTTCGTGTTACTTATGGGACATTGGAGGTCGAAAGTCACATTGCGGATCGAAACAGACAAGAAACTTGTTTTGGATGCATGGTTGTTAGAGAGAGTCCTTACAACACTTATATTCACCATGAAAAGTATACCTCTTAAGTGTCGTCTTGCTTTCTCCCAGACATTGAAAGATGCTCTTTATAAGGTGGTTGTTGAGTCATGATCAATAGGTGTTTGGGTTTGATTGTTACTTATTCCTCGTTGCACTTTACAGATGATTAAACCACAAAATATGCGGGATCATAGGTTTGGAAATTTGAAGTCCTTGCAACAAAAACATATTTTGGAATGATAAGCTACTTGAAGAGACATAGGTGATCTTGCCAAGTTAGTCGATAATGTGTTGGGCAACTTTGAACAAAATAACCTGAGTCATGAGGGAGTAAATACTGAGGAAAAACATAAAAATATAGGCTCTAATGTCAAGCAATGCCTCTACAAGGTTGCAGATGGCCACTTCACAACGTCTGTCAAAGTGTTTGTCATCCGGAGTGGTCCCCTATAATGGACATACAATGAAGGTTTTAGAGGCTAAGCATCCGTACAAACCATCTTTGTACATACCAACCACCTTGTTTTCTGAAGATCCCTTAGTGGTTGAAGTTGATACTGTCTTCAAGTGCATTAAATTATTTCCCAAAGGGACATCATGTGGTAGAGATGGTCTGCAAGCACAACATATATTATACACATTGTGTGGAGAAGGTTTTTCTGTGGAAAGAGAGATCTTTTATATGCAATCACTCTTAGAGTTACCTTATAGCTAAGAGGAAGATGTCTCGTGAGTTTGATAGAGTTTGTTGCCTCTGTACCTTTGAATTTGTTATCAAGGTATGATGGTAGGATACAACTAATTCCTATAAATTCTATTTTGAGACGGTTGGTATCCAAGGTTGATGTGAAAGGGATTAGCAAATACGTTGCACATGATCTCAATGAATTTTATTTTGGGGTTGAGGTATCAGGAGGTGTTGAGGCCATTTTGCACAGTGCTAATAAGGTGTTAAGCAAGCGACATAGAGATGGTTCTTTGGCTATGCTATAGTAGATTTATCGAATCCTTTCAACATGGTATATTGACCAGTTCTATCACGCGAGGTGAGGGTGAAATGCTCATCTATTTCTTTGTGGGTTGAGTTTTTTTATGTTTAGGCAACACAGTTGAATATTGGGGATTGCCATATTATGGTACTCCATTGGTGACATATTGTGAGATACAATCTTATTATTCCCTTATTTCCTATTGATGAAGTTTACCGTGTTTGTTGTAAGGCCTGCTTGAATACACTTGGGGAATACACGATTAATTATAAGGAGATTCCAAGCGTCAAATACCAACATGACCTTGTTATGGATGACTTATTTGATATATTTCAGCGAGCCAGAGTATCTGTGATGAAAGTTACGCTTGTGAATTATTTTACTGACCCATATAAAGAGATATCAGCACTTAGTCCATTAAATATTTTAGTGTACGAGTGGGTCAAAGGTAAACATGCATATGTGGACTTGACTGAGGTTTCTCCACTTGTAGGATCAAGACTAGAGGTTTTACCATGAGACTGACAACGCTTAAATTCGCTTCAAGTAAAGTGGTCAAACATGAAAAACTGTGTTATAACAATCAACATGCTTTCATACCATTTGTCTTTGATATTTTTGACTTCTTAACACTAGAAACAATGAATATATTATAGAGAGTCCAAAAAATTTTACATAACAATGTTGTATCTTCTAGATCAAGTGACTTTTAAAAAGATTATTTTTTCCATTAAAAACAACATCGACGCATTTTGTTTTCATTTGTCTTCTATTCCTATATACATTTCTTTTCTTAATTATTCACTCATTAGAATTCGTTTTCATATGTAACATGTGTGTTCTGGACCGGGCAGGGCTTCCTGCCCTTAAGGATCAGGCCCAATCCAGTATAGTTGTCGAACATGCCCAATAGGCATAATATAGCCGTTAGACACAACATAGATGTTGGGCACAATATAGCCGTTGGGCATGTCCCCTTCACGCGCAGAGCAGTTCACGCGACCAACTACCTCCCCGAATATCACGGAAACAGTTAGAAATGCCACGCGCCTTACCCTCCATCTGGAAATCCCTCATTGGTAGATCAGGCGATTTGCTCACCAAAAATCCACCTATAAATACCCCCTCGCTTGAGAGGGGCAGGTATCCAAAATCATATACTTGGCATCTCTTACTTGCTTTTCCCCCTTTTTTGACCAAACACTTACTTTGGCATCGGAGTACCTTGCAGGTACCTCCACCCCTTTTTCCTCTCCTACGAGCATCAACTCTTACCCTACACGAAGGCCGCGATGATCTCCTTCTGGTCCTCTCCGATCAGTGGCGCCGTCTGTGGGAATCCAGCTTCCCCGTCTTTAACCAAGATTCTCTCTCGCTCAACAAAGACCAAAGCTTCATCTTTTCAAATCTCAGATCGACATGGATTTCATCAAGAACGATGTTCACCAAGACTCTGTGGCCCCTGCGGCCAAAAACAACAACGACCATGCTTTCGTCGGGCATATCCCGCAGGAAAGTGACCGAAGAGACGGAAGGCCTGCTTCCCCGAAACCCGACGAACCAAAGCCACGAACACCAGCCATGGAGCTCACCTTCGAGCCCATTTCGGTTCCCCAGGATGCTGATCCGAGCACCGCAACACTCATCGCTTCTCTCAACAACTCGAACCTCCTGATCCTCAAGCAGAGGGAGAAGCTCAATGCCCTCGAGCATATCCTTCAGGAATGCCTCGCTTCAGAAAAACTGGCGAGCCTTTCCCCGCGTCCACGGACTCCCTCGAAGCGAAGATACGACAGCCTCTCCCCGGAGAGGAAACGTTCAAGATCGAGGGACCCTACACCCGATCTAACACGGTGACGCCATCAGTCTCCCCCGCGAAGATCCAGGCACTCCCCGGTTTCCAAGAGGTCTCGACACGCGGATAAGTACGATCACCGTCGCACTCGAGGACGCTCTCCTCGCCGAAGTCGAAGCCGCGGTCACAGCCATTCCCGTTCACTCTCTCCTAGTTCCAGCAGTGACGACGATGTCCACGGCCCGTTCACAAGAGACATCCTCGACACTCGAATTCCCCGTGGATTGGAGAAACCACCCACGTTGACAACCTACGACGGGACGACTGATCCCCGCGAGCATATCAAAAATATAGAAGCTATGCTCCAATATCACGGTGTCTCCGGGGCTATCAGATGCAAAATATTCCCCATCACCTTGAGAAAGGGAGCGATGACATGGTTTAAACGACTTCCTCGCAGATCCATCTCTTCGTGGAGGGAGTTAAAGAGCCAGTTTGCCCGCCATTTCACAGCTTCCCAACGATACCCTAAGTCGGAGGCTACGTTGGAGGCCATTATACAAGGCAGGGATGAATCCCTGCGGGCATACATTGAAAGATTCAACAAAGAAGCGGTGGAAGTCCGAACATCGGATCACATGAAGAAGTACCTCCTCGAAAAGGGACTCCGACCCAAAAGCGACTTCCGTAAGGCAGTAGGGATCGAAGCTCCCCGGACACTGACAGAACTTCTTTGTAAAGCTGAGGACTACATCCGTTATGAGGAAAAAAAGCAGCATTCCATGCCCGGGACTTAAGAGATCGCGAAGCACCCCGGGCATAAAAAAAAGACGAGCCAGAATCGTCCCGGCAAGGGAAGGAGAAAAGGCGCGATGAGCGTCCTCGCGAAAGCAAAGGGCCAGCTGGCCGGTTTACAGAATACACCGTACTCACGACCTCGCGAGAGCGCATTCTCTCCGACTGCATCAACACAGAATTTAAACAAGGGGGTGTCAGGTTCCCTAAACCGACCACGTCCAAAGGAAACATCGACAAAAGCAAATACTGTCGCTTCCATCGTAGTCACGGCCACGTGACAGAAGATTGCGTGCACCTTAAGGATGCAATAGAGATCCTCATCAAAGAGGGTCACCTGAAGCAATACGTGAAGAAGGGAGAGTCCTCCCGACGAGACATATCCGATCCGAAGAAAGAGGCAGAATCAGCCCAATCCAGTCCTCCCCCGCAGGTCGCAATGGCCATCAGCCGACCAGAGGACTTCTTCGTTCCTGACCACCTCGACCCGACTTCCCAGGCATTCATCCACAGCACCTGGGAAGCCTTTCCTACGGCCATGGTCATCTCATGTGGGGGGTACCACGAGCTTACGATAGGGTCCATCAAATGAAATTTTGAACAGCTGATAGACAGTAGCCCCGAGCAGTTGTACACGATCGGAAAGGGTAAAGGGCGTTCGCAGCCAATCAAGTTTTACCGAGAAGAACTCCCCGGAGGATCACCAAACTCCCATATACCTTTGCTGATCAGGGCCAAATTATCCTCTACCGATGTTCAGAGAATCCTGGTCGACCAGGGCAGCTCTGTGGACATCATGTATTCAAACCTGTTCCGCGCGTTGAAACTGAATAAGTCCAACCTCTCACCATATGTGGTATCGGATCTCCAAGGATTCAACGGGGCAACAACCCGACCTTGGGGTTACGTGGAGATACCAGTCACGTTTGGCAAGGAAGAGGCATCTCGAACAATCAAAACACAGTTCTTAGTCATTGATTGCCCGTCGCTCTATCAGTGCATCCTCGGCAGACCAGCTCTTGCCGAACTCGTTGTTGTCCCCTCTACGGTCCACCTCAAGCTCAAGTACTATACTGAGAAAGGACACGTCGCAACTCTGCATGGCGACATCGAGGCTGCTCGCAGATGCTTTGAGGCCGCAACAAAAGGGCAGAACCAGACCGCGACAACGGGAAAGTTGGCAAAGCGCACTAGAGAGGACGAGGTTCCAGCTGAAGATGGCCAGCCAGAGAAAAAGCCCACGCTTCCCGTGCATACCATCGACCTCGACAACAGGCTTCCTGAAGATGAAAATAAAGATCGTGACGAAGACAAAAATCCAGGAGTGACAAGCTCCCCGTCTCCTGCACTTCTGCGACCGGTTCTAGATGGGGAATTCGAGATCATCACCTTCAGCAATAACCCCAACAGGGGAGTAAAGATAGGCGCTGGTCTCCCCGAAGAGGTAAAGAAGGAGTTGAAGAAATGCCTTGACGATAACGTCGACCTGTTCTCCTGGAGTGCGGAGGATATGTCCGACCTTGATCCAGAAACTGCATGTTACCACTTGACAATCAATCCAACTGCTCGCGCCATTGCCCAACGAAGAAGAAAGCAATCCGAGGAAAAGGCACAGGCTGCCGAAAAACTTGTACAAGACCTCTTAGAGGCAAAATTTATTTCCGAGGCCAGGTATACGACCTGGCTCTCAAACATTGTACTTGTAAAGAAAAGTAATGGAAAATGGCGCATGTGCATTGACTACACTGATCTCAATCGGGCTTGCCCGAAAGACGTTTATCCGCTACCGAGCATAGATAAACTTGTAGATAATTCCGCAGGTTTCAAGCTCTTGTCCTTCATGGACGCTTATTCGAGATACAACCAAATCCCAATGGCAGACAAGGACAAGAGGTACACGACATTCATGACATCCTCAGGGAACTATTACTACAACGTAATGCCCTTTGGACTAAAGAATGTCGGGGCCACATACCAGCGCATGATGAACAAAGTTTTCCGATCAGAAATCGGGGACATGCTCGAAGTATATATGGATGATATGATCGTAAAATCCCAAGAGGAATCCGACCACACCACCCACTTACGAAAGGTGTTCAACCAAGCTCGAAAATGTAAAATTCGTTTCAATCCAGAAAAATGCACCTTCGGTGTACGAGCAGGAAAATTCCTCGGGTTTTACCTCACTGAAAGAGGAATAGAAGCAAACCCAGATAAATGCCGAGCACTCGTGGAGTTCCCCACTCCGCGGTCAAAGAAGGCGATACAGACCCTCAACGGGATGCTCACGTCCCTTGCCTGCTTCGTGAGCAAATCCGCCCAGCACGCCCTGCCCTTCTTCAAATTACTCCGGAAGGAAGCAAATTTCGAGTGGACGGACGAATGCGAGCAGGCCCTTGCCCATTTCAACCAAGCTTTGTCCGAGCCACCAGTATTGTCCCGACCGGACCGCGGGGAAACTATATACCTGTACCTCTCCGTGGCCAACGAGGCAGTAAATGCAGCACTTATTCGTGAGACGACCGACGGGCAGAAACCCATCTATTTCACCAGTAAATCCCTATAGGGACCCGAAGTCAGGTACACGCAAATAGAGTGAGTGGCCCTTACTCTCATAATTGTCGCGAGGAGACTCAGGTATTACTTCTTGGCGCACACTATCGTCGTCAGAACTGACCAACTTATTAGGCAACTGTTAAGCCGACCAGATATGGCGGGCAGGATGTTAAAATGGTCCATTGAATTGGCCGAGTTCGACATTCACTACGAGGGGAGGAAAGCCCTCAAAGCACAGGTCCTGGCCGACTTCGTGGCAGAAATGACTCCGGAACCATCCCCTCCAGGAGGGACACCGAATTGGATAATTTACGTGGATGGCGCATCAAGCCCCTCAGGCAGCGGAGCAGGAATTATCCTCGAGAACGAGGAAAGGACCCTGATCGAAGTATCCCTGGTCCTCTCCTTCAAAACATCCAACAATCAAGCCGAGTATGAAGCCCTCCTCGCAGGATTACGACTGGCCAAAGACGTCAGCGCGAGAGAAATAAAAATTTGCACTGATTCCCAGCTCATAGCGTTCCAAGTACGGGGAGAGTTCCAAGCAAAGAACAACCAACTAGCCGAATATTTGGCGATGGTAAAAGAAAAAATAGCGGAGTTTAAAGCATGGGAAGTTTAGCACGTCCCGCGCGAGCAAAATACTCGAGCAGACATCCTCTCTAAACTAGCCAGCACCAGGAAAAAAGGTGGGAACAAATCCATCATACAAGAAATGCTGGCCCGCCCGAGCATTTTAAAACCTGACCTGCTAGATGTTAACGTCATTGAAGATCCCCGTTGTTGGATGACCCCAGTATACAATTATCTCACCAAGGGGGAACTCCCCGAGGACAGTAAGGAGGCCAGCGTAACTAGGCGACGAGCCTGTTCGTACGTACTGGTCGAGGACAAATTATATCGACGAGGATTTTCCATCCCCCTGTTGAAATGTGTCGACGAAGCCCAGGTCCCCGAAATCTTACAAGAGATCCACGAGGGCATCAACACACAACACCTAGAGGGAAGGTCCCTGGCTCGAAAAGCTTTGTGCGCAGGATATTACTGGCCAACCATGCAACACGACACCAAAGAACATATACAAAAATGTGACCATTGCCAACGCCATGGGGACATGCATTTGGCACCACCCAACGAGTTGAAGACCCTCTCCTCGCCGTGGCCCTTCGCCTGGTGGGGGATGGACATCCTAGGCCCCTTTACAATGGGATCTTATCAAAATAAATTCCTAATCGTGGCCGCCGACTATTTCACAAAGTGGATTGAAGCCAAAGCGTTCGCCAAGATCACAACCTTCAACATATTGCGTTTCTACAAAAGGAACGTCCTCGCCAGATTCGGGGTACCCCAGGCCCTCGTAACCGACAACGGAACCCAATTCACAGACAGAAAATTCCAAGACTTCGTCGCCAAATTGGGAACGAAACAACACTTTACTTCGGTCGAGCATCCCCAGACCAACGGGCAAGCGGAGGCCGCGAACAGAGTAATCCTACGCGGATTGAAGCGGAGGCTAGGCGAGGCCAAGAAAAGGTGGGTCGAGGAGCTCCACAGCGTCCTCTGGGCATACAGAACAACACCCCACTCTACCACCAGGGAAACCCCTTTCCGACTAGCGTATGGAACAGAGGCGGTGATACCGGTGGAGATAAGGGAACCCTCCAGAAGGACAGAAGCTCCCCTCGACGAAGAAATGAACGATGAGGCTCTACGCGAGGAGCTCGATCTGGTCGAAGAAATAAGATCAGGGGCTGTCCTCCGCGAGGCCGCATTAAAGCAACAAATAACTTTGCGACATGACGCCAGAGTCATAAAGCGCGACTTCCCCGTAGGCATTCTGGTCCTGCGCAAAAACTAGAAGGATTCGCGCGAAGGGAAACTGGCAGCGAACTGGGAAGGACCTTATAGGGTCAAGTCCAAAACGGGCACGAGAGCATATTACTTGGAAACATTGGACGAAAAACAACTTGCTCGACCATGGAATGCTGAAAAACTCAAGCAGTACTACAGCTAAGTCCTTAACCACGAGGATAGACAAATTGCCGACGTAATCACCCAAAACGGGGAGAGTTGCGCGGTCATCGTATCATGCCCTGGTGAAGCATGACACGTATTACAACGCCGGCCAGCTTCTGCTCGTTGTACGAGCAGATCCTGTGCACAACGGGGATACCTCAACCGAGCTCCGCCGTTGCCGCACCATTCAGGCAGGACACCTATCTCGCGATGGGAATAGTCCAAGCCTATGAGATTAGTACCTCAAACGAAGTCCTAGCCTCATCATGGGCAAAACCACTTCGCCCTCCTCGGCAGGTTTCACGCCTCGCCGAGCACACGCATATAAATAAACAGAGCAGACGTCCATGATAAAACATTTTCACAAAATCCAAGTATATTAAAACACCAGGCATGACCGGATAATGTTATAAATACAAAAAAGGGCATGGCCCCTACAAATTCATATAAAAAGGGGCAGCGCCCATACAAAATGATAAGGGCACGCAGGCCCACAAAACATGCTAAAAACAACAAAGTCCTATTCAGCGAATTCACTCTCCTCTTCGGCAGGAATGACCTGACCGTCCACCACCGTGTTGAACAAACCCATCCCATCTGTCGTGAGCTGTACATCAGAGTTGAGGGCCACCATCTACTCTTTTGCAGCACTGAAGCCGAACCCAGCTGCTTTTAGGTTGTCCTCGCCAAGGATTCTAATCCTCTCGATCAAGTCAGCCCGCGACTTCAGGGACTTCTCGTCGTCATTTTCGTCCTAGACAACTGAAGTCAAGCCTTCCAATTCAGCGATCCTCGCCTGCAAACTCGCCTTCTCCTCATCAGCCTTGAGCGCAGCTAACTTCAGCTGGGTCACCTCCGTCTGAAGCAACACTTTGGCCTCCTCGTGACCTTAAAACTATTTTAAATCATTGAACAACTTGTTATTTTCCACCTCCAACTCGACAATTCTATTCTTGGACGTCATGAGGCTCGCCCGAGTAACAGCTTCATCATCGGCAAGGACAAGGGTTGCTTCAAGCACCCTAAACATGCTCGCAGCATCCTGGCACAACTGTTTTCTCCTCGCTTTGGAATTGGCATTTAGAATAGCCACGGCTTCAGAATCGTGAACATCTATGGACTCCCCTTCAGCAAATAAATCACGGCTCGAGTAGCAGGCGGGCAGGACAAGATGACCGGCACCAGAACCTCCCGGACCAGCGGCCACAGAAGTCCCCGCGGCATCTCTCTTCCTTTTATGTGAGGTGTCCGGGGTCAGCGGCGTTGAGGCTCTCTTCGGGATGGGTGTAGGACCAGCGGAAAAATTCTCCAGAACTGTCTGCTTGGGCACCCCGACCTTGGCACCTGTGGTCGTCTTCTTGTGAACCTTCGCCGCCTAGGACCTCATCAAACGCTCCCGCATGTCGGCCATCATACCTGCGAACACACGTAACAAGTCAGGACCAAGAATTCAAAGAAATAAAATCAAGCAGGGGAGCATACCAAGCAAGATCATCGCATCATCTTCATTATCACACTCGAGGAGAGCTTTGACGTTAATATATCTAGCCGCTCGGACGAACTCCCCATCATCCCCGACTAGCTCTTTCCCGTCCCGATCAACTACGAAGGCCAGGGAAAAACTCTCCACGTAAGCATGGAGGATCCTGTACGACTCCTTGTCCGCCGGGCAAAGCTGCTCGTGCTTCACTAGGAACTGATCTGTTCTACGCTTAAAGTGGGTATAGACCCATTTCAAAGGAAATATGGAGACGACACCATCCCTCTCCCGACCATTCACCACCACCTTCTCAATGGTCGAGATAGTCCTCTTTGCCTCCTCGGTAATAGGCTTCATGATCAGAAACCAATCCTTGAAGTTGCGAATTGAATCAGAATACAGCCAGAACAGCCTACTATGTTGTTTAAACGAAACCCAACTTTGTTTCGTCCCCGCTGTGCTCCTTTGGATTTGGAAAAGGTAGAAGAAAAGATCTGTGGTCGCGCCGACATTAAGGTAACGACACACTAGCTCAAAAGCCCGGATGAAAGCCAAGGCATTGGGGTGAAGTTGAGACGGGCACAAGGCCAGATGGGTGAACAGGGAGGCCTGAAAGTCGGTAAAAGGGAGACGCATCTTGGCCTCCGTAAAAGAGAACTCGTACATAGGAAAACGCAGTCCTGGGTACGAGGAGCAAAGCCTATCATACTCCCTGGGGCGAAATGCTTTCCACGTCCGAGGAACGTCTTCTTCACGTCTCTCCAACAAGTTAAAGTCTCGTATCTCCTCTGCGGAGAAAGTTGATCGGAATGATAGAGGCTCATAGGCGAGCCATTCAAGGTCCCCTCCTGCGACCTTGATATTTGAATAATCAGCGGGTACACTAGGCCCCTCTTGTGTATCTTGCGTATCGGGCACAACATCATCCTGGGGTTCAACCATTTTCACCTGAAAGGCAGAGGAAGAAAAGTGAATTCGACATCCAAGATCAAATCCACCCTTCCACCACTAATCAAGTGAAAGGGCGTTGATGAATCCGAGGACAACCGCGTGCCCGTATAAATGACCTAGCAATCGTCAGGAGAGGTCCCCGCGACCAGAACTCACAGATATCCATACGAGGACGCATGCTCACCTCAAAATCACATCAAAGTTCCGAACAGGCCTAATGCCCGACTACAAACAAAATTCTACACTTAACCAGATTCTACAAGGATCTACGCTAACAATTTCTACAAAAATCCTGAAATTCATCATGTTCTTCATGTTCTTCATAAATTTTCCAGAAATTCATGTGTTCATCGAAGAACACATGAAGTTCAACCAGAAAACACGAAGTTCAACCGGAAAATTCATAAAAAATATACAGAAAAGGAAGAACAAACTTACAAGAAGAAGAAGAGGTTGACGGAGAAGAGGAGGATCGACGGTGGCGAAGAGGAACTCCGGCGAAGGACTAGTTGCAGAGCAAATAAGAGCAAGGAGTGAAAACTTGTGAGAATTATGAAAATAAAACCTTCCTCCACCCTTTTATAACCATTTGATCGTGGGGAATCGTGAAGGTCATCATAGCCTATGCGGCCCTAGGACTGACAAAAGCCATAAATGCTCACCACGTGTCACAAAAACTCTTCGCCTGGCTTATTGCAGAAAATACACTAGTCCTTGGCTCCCACGAGCAAGTCTCCTCGTCAAAATAAACACATACGTGCAGGGCTGCTCAGAGAAAAACACCAATCTCTGCGAGCATGCTACAAACCTTAGTCGACATTCAGCGTAATCATCAAACGACCACATCTGGTCGGGCACGAATGGGACACTCCACGCGAACAACCACTTCCCCGACGGTACGGTCATAGTCACAACTGTCTGAAGTCATTACTCTCCAGCAGAGCAACGACTTGGGGGGCTCCTGTTCTGGACCGGGCAGGGCTTCCTGCCCTTAAGGATCAGGCCCAATCCAGTATAGTTGTCGAACAGGTCCAATAGGCACAATATAGCCGTTGGGCACAACATAGCCGTTGGGCACAATCTAGCCGTTGGGCATGTCCCCTTCACGCGCAGAGCAGTTCACGCGACCAACTACCTCCCCGAATATCACGGAAACAGTTAGAAAGGCCACGCGCCTTGCCCTCCATCTGGCAATCCCTCATTGGTAGATCAGGCGCTTTGCTCGCCAAAAATCCACCTATAAATACCCCATCGCTTGAGAGGGGCAGGTATCCAAAATCATATACTTGACATCTCTTACTTTCTTTTCCCCCTTTTTTGACCAAACACTTACTTTGGCATCGGAGTACCTTGCAGGTACCTCCACCCCTTTTTCCTCTCCTACGAGCATCAATTCTTGCCCTACATGAAAGCCGCGACGATCTCCTTCTGGTCCTATCGGATCAATGTGGTACCGTACTATCCTGCGATACAAATTTATTATTCTCTTATTTTCTATTGAGGAAGTTTATCCTGTTTGTCGCAAAGCGTGTTTAAATACATTTGGAGAACACACGATCCGTTGTAGGGAGATTCCAAGCTTCAAATACTAACATGACATTGTTATGAATGACCTATATGATATATTTTAGCGAGCCAGAGTATTTATGATGATTGACTGACCTATATCAAGGGAGATTGACACTTAGTCCAACAGATGTTCTAGTGTACGGATGGATCTGAAGGAAACATGCATATGTAAATTTTACTGAAGTTTCTCCATTGGTGGAAACAAGGATTAGAGATTTTACTATGGGATAAACATCCCTTAATTTATACTACCTCCGTCCCAAATTATAAGATGTTTTGCCCATTTCACACAAATTAAGAAAATTAATTATTATTTTATAGGAAAGACAAATTATGTATGATTTTACAATAATACTCCTCATAATTACATAGGAGAGAAAAATTAAAAGAGTTGAAATAATAAATAATTAATAAATACTTAAGGTTATATTAGAGAAAATATCATTAATATCACATTGAGAATTTAATGTTACTTATAATTTGAGATAAATTTTTTTTAAAAAGTGATTTATAATTTGAGAAAGAGAAAATATTTTTTTAATTAATGCATATAGTTTTAAAAAAACAATAATTTTTTCATTAAAAAAAAAAAAGAACAACGACTCAATTTGTTGTCGTTTGTCTTGTATTCCTCTATAAATTTATTTTCTTAATCATTCACTCACTAGAATTTATACAACAACAACACAACCTTAATTACTCACATACCGGAGTTTATGAAACTTAAAAAAAAAATGAAAATAAAGATCAGAAACGATATAAGCTCTCTGTCCTATAATGAGTGATTCAGTTAATTTTTTACATAGATTAAGAAAAAAGAAATAATTGAAGGAGAGAGAATGATATTTTTACTAAAATACCCTTATGATATATTGGGAATGATGAAAGTAATATTAATTAGATGGTAAAATAGGAAAAGTTGCATTAAAAATTGAAATGAGTCATATATTTTAAGACACCATTTTATTTTAAATGGGTCATTCATTATAAAACGGAGGGAGTAATACAAAATAATGAAACATTTTTCTTCTCATCTACTTTCATAAGTCTACTTCTCTCATTTATGATGACTGGCAGAGTAGATGACATATGAGCTTACGCAATTTTATTCAGTATATAAAAAAATCTTTCTCAGTCTTTTGACCAAAGAGTGAATTGCATCATCTATATTCAACAATGTTTATCCGATCCATTTCGCCTAACAAAAATGATATTTTGACACCCTTTTTTACCTTCTACACCGTATGTACGGAAGGTGAACAGTGCCGTCCGTACAGTACGGCCGATGAACATTATTCGTCCGTATAATGCCCAATACCGTCCATACATAAACAGTGACGTATTTCCGTACATAGACAGTATCTGTCCGTACAGTACGCCGGTGAGTAGTGCGTCCGTACCGTGCGGACATACGGTGTAGTGTCAAATGAGGTGTCAAGGTAACAATGCTATTCGCCTAATTGCATTTAAAAAATACAGTATAAATAAGATCCCTCTTGCATATCCACCACATAAATCGCCATGGCTACTTCACTTCCCCAATCAACACCGCTTCAAGACAGAGTCGCAATCGTCACCGGCTCCTCCCGCGGGATCGGCAAAGACATCGCACTTCATCTAGCTTCACTCGGCGCCAAAATCGTCATCAACTACACCTCAAACTCAGACCTCGCCGACTCAGTCGCAGCTCAGATCAACGCAAACCAAGCCACTCCACGAGCCATAACCGTCCGCGCCGACGTGTCAGATCCGAACGGCGTTAAGTCTCTCTTCGACTCCGCTGAAGAAGCCTTCAACTCGCCTGTTCACATTCTCGTCAACTCAGCCGGCGTCGCCGACGTGAAGTTACCAAGCATCGCAAACACAACTGATGAATCCTTCGACCGCGTCATGAACGTGAACGCAAAAGGAGCGTTTCTCTGTGCGAGAGAAGCGGCGAACAGGCTAAAACGCGGCGGCGGAGGGAGAATCATTCTTCTGACGACGTCGTTGGCAGCAGCTTTTAAGCCAGGTTACGGTGCGTACACGGCATCAAAGGCGGCGGTGGAAGCGATGACAAAGATTCTAGCGAAGGAGCTGAAGGGAACGGGGATTACCGCGAATTGCGTGGCGCCGGGACCTGTTGCGACGGAGTTGTTCTTGGAAGGGAAGACGGAGGAGACGTTGAAGATGATTGCGGAAAATAATCCGTTTGGTAGAATTGGCGAGACCAAAGATATTTCACCTTTTGTTGGATTTTTGGCGACTGATTCTGCTGAATGGATCAATGGTCAAATTATTCGTGTCAATGGTGGCTATGTTTGAAAGGCTTTGTTTAGTTCTTCTACGAATTTGGGTACCTAAATTAATAGGTGGAATATTCACTTTGCTTTTCATGTTAGTAAAAGACTAAGTATATCTAGAGATGGGAGAAAGCTAAAAATGAAGTGTGTTATGCCTTTCATTTCTTTTACGTACTCTCTCCGTTTTCCAATAAATGACCTATTTAAAATAAAATAGTGTTTTATAATATATGATCTATATTACTACCTCCGTTTCTTTATATAAGAGATATTTTATTTTTGAGATTCATTGAATAATCAATGTATTAGTCAGTATATAGTCTAGATACATTGATTATTTAATGAACCTAAAAAGTGAGTTGTCTCTTATAAAAATGAACGTAGTAATTTCTAATACAACTTGTTTTATTTTATCTTCTAATTAATATTACTTTCATCATTTCTAATACATCATAAGAGTGTTTTAGTAAAACTATCATTCTCTCTTCTTTATTTTTTTTTTATTTGTGTGAAAAGTCAATTGCTTTAGGACGGAGGATATATATAGGAAATGGTTCTTGTTCACCATACATCAATATTGGAAATCACGAGGTTATCATAAATAAAATTATCTTATCTTTATGGTGATAACTTCTTATTAGATATAAATATAATTGTAAATGCACATATTATGATTAGTTAAAATATCTTAGTGATTTTCTGTAATTAAATTATCTAGATATTGGTGTTGTGTTGTTGTAGGTTATATTTATTGGGTTGAAGTACCCATAATATTTTCATTTAATATATTTTTGTTTGCCTATAAAAGAAATATTTTGAAAGTTTATAAAAATTTGTTGAATCAAGATGGACATATTAAAAATTTTATTCAAGTACGATTCAGGGATGTAAATAGATATTTATGGGGATGGATACTATGATATCTGTATCCATCACATTGGATAAATACGATATTTGCAGGTATTTACAGATATCCATGGATAATATTATTTGAGTTAAGTATGTTTTAGGTCCCTCTAAATAATCCAAACTTCGGATTTAGTCTCTAAAAAATTTTCGTTCAATGATTCGTCCCCCTAAAGTTTTTCCATCCCCAATTTTCATCTCTGACGTCTATTTAAGTTAACGGATGAAGACGTGGATGATGAATTGGCAAATTTTTTTAGTTCATTGGATGTGTTGTAAAATCCACGTGGGTTATGAGTAGACACATCAGCAGAAATAAATTACTTATTCTTATTTGGATTTTAACCTAATTTCATGTCAACCTTTCTCCTCTTTCATCTTCGTATTCTTCCCCTTTCTTGTTCCCTTTTTCGTCCTTCAGATTTCTTCTTTCTTGTTCCATTCTTCGATAATTTCAGCATAATAGAATTTGATGAGGTGTTCAAGAACAAGTGATACAAAACACATTAACATGTCTAGTTGCTCTGTGTGAATCCGATGGGGAAGGAATTGTGGTTGTGATGCTTGTATGGTATCATATGTCTGTAAAAATGGTCGCAACAAAGGTAGGCTTTTCTGGAGATGCCCTTTTTGGCAGACTGAAGAAACTTGCGATTTATTCGTTTGGGATGAAGATCTGCTCGATTCAGATGTTAATGGTGTTGAACAACCATAAAAGTATAAGATGAAGGAATTAGAGACAAATGAGTTGCTGAGGGAGTTGTATGAAGGTGCGAAGAAGAAGAATTTGAAGCTGCAATCGAAATTGAGAGCAGAGGCATTGGCTGGGAAAATAAAGCTTATATGTGTTGTGGTGTCTTTGCTGATTAATGTCTTCCTTTTAATGAAATGTAAATGTTGAAATTAGTAGTTGTGGAATTGTTGTTGATGAATGCAATGTAATGAAATTGGTGTTGATGAATGTAATGAAATTGTTGTTGATGAATTGTCTTCTATTATGTTTGAACCCTTAATGTAAAGTAAGACAATTAATATAAATTGTTGATGAATGTAATGTAAATTGTTGATGAATGTAAATGGTCAATGAAATGATAAGTGTTGTTAATGTAAATTGTTGTTGATGAACCCTTAATGTAAATGATTACAGTATGGCACATTGACATTATTTGGCATTCACAATTGATATAGAATGAGTTGAAATAGAATTCATTGACATTAGTTTGATCCACCAAAATTAGTTTGTAGATGCACCAAAATAGAATCCATTGAAATAGAATTCATTCACAATTGATACAGAATGACTTGATCTTAGTTTGTATTCAACCAAAATTACAACAAAATATAGTACATAGTTTGATCCAATAGATGACCTTAGTTTGTAGATGCACCAAGTCTACACCAAAATGTAGTACATAACAAAATAACTTAGTTAATCAAAGTCTTCAGATTACTTAAGAACATTACATAGACAAAATGCACAATAATCAAAACAAAACACATGATCTTCTTCAGGTATAACAAGTGGATCATCCACTTTCTTTCCAGGGCCAGGTATGTTCTTGGCCTTCAAAGTCCTTAGCCTATCAGACTGCCTCTTTTCAACTGCAAATTTTGGGTTGTTTACCAAAGAAAACTTTGGCACCTTTAGGTTTTGGTTTAGTTGCCTTGAGGGGCGATTTGTCAACACTCAAAGGTTGAATATCCAAGACATCATCACCCCCTAACAATGCTGCCATAGTATCATCCAAACTTGTAGCAGGTTCAGTTGCAGTCTTCATGGGCTCAGTTACCACAACATCAGGTTCAACAGGTTCATTTGCAGTCTTCATGGGCTCAGTTACCACAACATCATGTTCTTTTGGCTCAGGCTCAGTAACCATAGCATCAGTTTCTTCATTAGACTCAGTTGAAGCTCCATTGATAGGTACACCAGTGACAACTTCCTCACCTTATTTGGTAGGCCCATCATTAACAGTTGGAACAGTTGGATCATTTGTGTTGGTTGCAACATTGATATTTGACTCCTTGTATACATCTTTGCTTGTTCCATTCTTGACAGTTGTGTTGTTTTTCTTTGGTTCTTTTAGTTTCTTCATTTTTGACTTCTTGGGTTCCTTACTTGTTCCCTTGGTAGTAGATCCTTTAGGCCGCCCCTGTAGGAAACAATCACAATAGCATTCATAAGAAAACTCAATATGTAAATAAGACAATATGATAAAACCCTTTTTTTAGGTGCCAATTTGACTTGACTTGTATGACTAGCTTGTGTAGGTATTCCTTGACTTGCTTCTATAGGTATTCCTTGACTTGCATCTGTAGGTATTCCTTGACTTGCATATGTGGGCATTCCTTGACTTGCAGCATTGGTACTTCCTGATGGAAGAAGCACAATCTGCTTGTTTTTTCTTTCATGTTTTTTTGTTGTGTCCAAGCTCAAAACATAACTTGCACCTATGGTTTGTGTTAGTTATTTTCCATTTTGTTTGGCTTCCCTCATCAGGTTCTCTCCTCCTAAGTTTTTTTGGCCTCCTTGCAAACCACCATACATATCACTGCATCATTTTTCAAAAATCTAACATCCCTTCCATTCAGTACATTATGTTCCAAAATAGCATTCTTAAACTGCCTAAGTGATGAAAACTCCATTCCCACCTTGAACTTATAATCCTTTGTAATACCATCAATATCATTATACCTAACAACACTTGGCCTATCATCATCACTATCATCTTCAGCTCCACTATTAAGCTCATCAGTTAAATACTCATCTTCAATTACATGTTCTTTACCCATCTCTGGTGTAATCAAGCTTTCTTTAACTACCTCACTAGAACCAGCCACGACATCATCAACATGTACATTTGTTGGATGACTATCAAATTGCTCATTAATACCATCATCAAAACCCTCGTCAATAGGATTCATGCTTTCTTCTTCACTATCTTCAAACTTAATATCTTTCACTGACTCATCACTAGAACACTCATCATCAGAACCACAATCAACCTTATCTTCAAATTTTAGGCATTTGTTCCTCCTTCTTGCAGTCTCCATAAAGGTTTCGTCCCCTTACTTGGTATTTCTTTAGTGTATATTTCAACATCATCCGTGCATTCGTTCATAAAGGCACCAATTTCAAAAGTATCACAATCATCCTTAAATGGTTTTAGATCACTCTCTAAGGTACCTTCACCATGTTTCCACCACATCCTAACACTACTATACTCAAAGCCAAGATCCATTCCCTTAATTAAATCACAAGCATAAAAAAATGACTAATATTGACTATCCTGTCCATTAAAAGGGTATACATCCCCACTCACATACTTTAGCATATGGTCTTTTACAAAAAAAACCCTTAGTGAAAAATATTACCTTAAAGACCCCCATCCCTACATATCGAAAGTGAATTTACAGTCAATGATGGACCCACAAAAAACCCTAAAAACAAACATATTGATGAATACACTACCATTAAAATACTATACTTATACCAAAGTTCAATAAAGCAGAATCTAATAAAGAACATGTGGACCTACCTCAAGTGTCTTTGTCAAGGGGCCACAGATTTGCAGCAACTTCCCAAAACAACGTTGGGACCACAGAGCAACACAATCACAAAGTACTGCAAAAGAAGGTTACGAACGATTTAATAACACATACTGAAATGAAACATTAAACAAACTTTAGGGATTGAAAAGGAAACAATGTTTCGCTCACCTTGCGAACGAGAGAGAGCAAAATTTCTTTGAGAGTGTAAATGTTAACTTTAGGTAGTGAAAAGTTAATCTAGGGTTTTTTTAACTTTAGGGAGTAATTTTAACGTGGCTAAGAGTTTAATAGATATTCAGAAAGACAAATTATGTGGCATTGTGTGGCATATTGTTACATCAGCAACAACACTAATCAAAAATAAAAATAAATGACATATCAGCCTCCACGTCATCAACTGTTAATTTAAATAGACGACAGGGATGAAATTTGGGGACGAAAAACTTTAGGGGGACCATTCTTTAAACAAATTTTTTGAGAGGACTAAAAACGAAATTTGGAATATTTAGAAGGACGAAAAACATATTTAACCCATATTCTTTTTATGAAAATTATGTTTTGAAAAAATATTTTTAACTTCTTTTAAAGACACAAAAAGTTATTATCACATAACATCGATACGATTCACTCTTAATTTAACAATAAAATTTCATCGCATTAATTTTCTTCTTATTCACCAAAACATAATTAGATCCAAACATAATATCCATACATTTCATTTTTAACCAAACAAATAAAAGATATTGTGATTGTGACTTATGATGGAAGAGCGAGCGATAGAGGAGTAGGAAGGGAGACACTGGTTTGACAGAGGAACGGCGACACTAGTTGATTGGACTATGAAATTGTTGAAGTGAGATGTGAAGTAATGAAGAGTTTAAATGTGAAATGGCTAATCGAATTTGAATGAAATGTGAAAGATTTTCTTCAAAGAAAATTTCAAAAAAAAAGAAAGAAATATAAGAAGACTAATTTTTGTTAGAAGATGAAAAGATCAGGTATAATAAATTAATAATATTTAAATGATTTTTATAATTTATTAACAGATATGGATATCTGCGGGCACGAATATCATTAAACCTGTATCCATATCCATTAACAAACGGGTGTTTAAATATCTATTTATTTTATCCGTGAATATCCATTAAACTATCTGTCTCATATCCGTGACGGATTTTTCCCGCAGATATCCGCGAGTACGGTTTTTTTGCCATCCCTAAATACGAAGTTGGATTGAAATTAAGTTTAACCGACTACATCTTAAAACTTCAAATTGTGCGTTGGTTGAGTTTTCAATCTTGTGTTTTTAGAGGTTATGGTGAAATTAGATAGTCAAGAAAGCAGTTAGATTATTTTTCAATGGATAAAACTCTTTGAATTTGAGGTGAAATATACTTGCAATTATACATAAAGTATCTTCCAGACATATTTTTTACAAATTCATTTTCGAAGAATTTTCATATTCTTTCACGTAGGATGAAAAACATATCTATGAAGAAATCGGTAATTCCAACTTTTGTATGATTAGATAAAGCTCACGATGAATAAATATAAAAATAGACTTAAATACATCTTTTGATTGTGCTATTTTGATGGTTTTTATTTTTTAGTCTTTTCATTTTAAAAATCAATTTTTTGACCCTTAAATTTTATATCTCTTAACATTTCAATGGTGACCAGACAATGATGACAAGGACATAAAATTAGACCATTTTTTAATACACCATCCAAGTTTCTTATACACCACGTGAAATTATTTTTTTGTCCCCCAGTTTCGGATGTGCACATCCGGACGCACCATTTTTTTTAAAACGTTACCTTGTTTTAGATGTGCAAATCCGGAATGACAAGTTACGCGTATTTCGGATGTGCACATCCAGAAAAATGACTGAAACTTAAAAAGGTATATTTATTTTAAGAAATAATAATAATATGTAGTTTAAAAGAATAACGATCAACAGTAAAATATTACTTCTATTACCAAAGTCGACACAAAGTTGGTGGTACTCCTATTACCACTTGCAGAACCAATGGACTGACTTTGGGTCACAAGATACAGAGGAATTGTTTCTGCTCAAGTTCATTATGAGGAGATAATTCAAGATCTCTTTAAAATAACAGTGGATCCTTAGAAGGGAAATCGGCCCGCTGGAATGATAAGATAATTTTGTTAGATTTGTGTATTCCTCATGATAGGATAATTCAGGGAGTGACGTGTGGCTTTCTATAAATCAACTGGGTTAAAGCCTGAAAGGATTATATTTTATAGGTTCGCGTTGGTTTTTTCTAAATGATACATACTGATGTATATTGATGTATATGTATATATTATAACTTGTTTATTATGCGTATTATGCCCACTTGCTAGCTTATTATGCACACTTGCTGATGTCTATTGATGTATATGTATATATTATAGCTTGTATATTAATGATACAGTTCCTCCTGCTTATTATATACACTTGCTAGCTTTCCGCGCTCGATACTACATAAGTGAAGTAGAAAATTCTGATTCTGGTTCTACAAGTGGTAGTAGGAGATACGGAGAACAAAGTTTTCTATTGGCGGGAAACCTAATCCATTGAGTCAAGATCTTCATCATGCTATCAAGAATATCTCCGCTGAACTTTATTCTAAAGATGTTCATTTTCTCATGGAGCTTATTCAAGTACATTTAACCTTTCATGGTGCATTCATGATGTTAAATGATAGTTGTTTATATTCATGACCGTAAATCTGTTGTTAACTTTATCAGAATGCCGAAGACAACCATTATATTGACGGAGAGACTCCAACCCTAGAGTTTGTTATAACTTCTGATGACATTACTGCTACTGGTGCACCAACCACATTACTTATTTTCAATAACGAAAAGGGTTTATCTCCGAAATATATTGAGTCCTAACTTTATCAGAATGCCGAAGACAACCATTATATTGATGGAGAGTCTCCAACCCTAGAGTTTGTTATAACTTTTGATGACATTACTGCTACTGGTGCACCAGCCACATTACTTATATTCAATAACGAAAAGGGTTTATCTTCGAAATATATTGAGTCCATTTGTAGTGTTGGACGATCAACAAAGAAAGATAACAGGAGCAGTGGTTACACTGGAGAGAGGATCAACAAAGTTTTCTATTGAAGAGATACGAAGAACAAAATTTTCTATTGGAGAAATACGAAGAACAAAAATTTCTATTTGAGAGATACGAAGAACAAAGTTTTCTATTGAAGAGATACGAAGAACAAAGTTTTCTATGGGCAGAAAACCTAATCCCTTCTCGCTCCCCTCATTCGAATGTATATTAACTTGCGATGATATATTAACGTATTCGACCAACCGACAAAACCGATTTAAAAAAAAATAATAAAGTTATGCTATTTTCCGGATTTGCAGTTCCGAAATTTAAAAAAATAAAGCTATACTATGTTTCCGGATGTACACATCCGGAACACATCAACGCTTTTTAAAAAATCGGTGCGTCCGGATGTGCACATCCGGAATCAGGGGGCAAAAACGAAATTTCACGTGGTGTATAAGAAACTTGGGTGGTGTATTAAGAAATGGTCTAAAATTAATTTTTAATAATTTTTAATGACGTGAAAAGTATGACTAGGATAATTTATTTTTAAATATTTTTTATAGAAAAAATTATTTATTTTATTTAGAAATTTATTTGAAAATTATTTAATAGAAATTATTTAATAATAATTAAAGCGTATGATTAAAAAATAAATGACTAAAGGCGTATGTTTAAAATAAATACAAGAATTTGCACTTGTGAACCTTAAATTAACTCGATCACTAATTCTAAGGACTTGTGAACAAATGTAAGTGTTAGGGGACAATGTAATATGATTTAAAGAGGTTTAATTTTGGACTTTTCTCATTTCATTTCATCTTTCACTAATTGAACTAATGCACAGTAATTGATGATTATGACCGTTCTTGACCAAATGGGATGGTCACAATGTCATGATGCAGATGATATTTAACTGAAAAAAGTTTGCATTGATCAAGATCACAGTGTTAGGCGCATGACTGAATGTATGCTGATGAAAATGGATATAACTGAATGAAATGGTTATATGAATGCAGGTGAATGTGATATGATTTGGGTATGACAAAAATGGGGTATGAAAGCTGGAAAATATCGGCAGTAGATTTCCCAATTAAAACTCGACAGAGGGTATACTCCCCTAACAGAATCTCGGCAGTAGATTCCCTAGTAAATCTCGGTAATACATTTTCCAGTAAACATCGAAAGAAGATATTTTCCATGTAAACCTTGGCAGTAAGTGTCTCCTAGCGAGTCTCGACAGTAGACTCCTTAGTGAATTTCTTTTGAATCTTCCATAAGAAACATCGATAGTAGTCTTACTCGGTGGAACTTCTTTAGAAGATTATTCTCAAAGAACATATATCACTTGGCGACTAGCCTACCATTGCAAGCTGTTGGATTAGTTGATCATTTCCATCCCCAGTATGCCCTAATGGTATAAAATCCCCTCAACAGGTCCTTACGGGAATTTATTTTTCAAACTTCCCCGACATTCGTGCCTTTTATGGAACCTCGTCTTGAAACCTATTCTCCAGTAGGCAGTCATCTCATGTGACAACGGTCATCCCCAGTGAAGGCATCATGTTGTTCAACCTATATTTTTTACTTCATTCTTCTCGAAGAACTCCCCAACAAAAGTTTTGCTCTGGCGCTGTCCACGATACTTCTTCTGCTATGACACTGTCTATGATACCTTTATTGCTAGGGCACCGTCCATGGCTCATTTCTTACTCTGGTATCATCCACGATACCTTTTGCCTCTGACACCGCCCATGATACTCTTCACTTGCTCAAGTACCATCTATGATATCTTATGACCCTGACACCGACCATGATACTCTTTATCTAATACCAGAGTTGGAGAGTCTAGGAGAATCGAGAACACCAATGAGATTAATGCTCCAGGACCACAAGAGAGAGAGAGAGACGCCACATCTCAACGCAAAACCTTAAGGTGTTAGGTAAATGAGTCACATCTCTTATAAATTCAACATTTCACCCATTCATAGGCAATATAGACAATAATCACTCACACTTACACCCAACATTCCCCCCATAAGTGTTAGTCCCCTAAATCCTATAACACGATCCAACACCGGATCCAGCTTCGCCTCCCCAACCAAGCCGAACTACGACTCTGATACCAGAGTTGAGGAGTCTAGGAGAGTCGGGAACACCAATGACATTAATGCTCCAGGACCACAAGAGAGACGTCAAATCTCAACTCAAAACCTTAAGGTGTCAGGTAAATGAGTCATTTATCTTATAAATCTAACATTTTACCCATTCATAGATAATATAGGCAATAACCACTCACACTTGCTCCCAACACAAAGTACTCTAACGTTTATGTTAGTGTTTGAGAGTGGTGGAATTGTTGCAAGTGTAAATAAGAATTGTTCTTGGGCATGACCCAAACACTCTTGTATAAAAACGACATTTAAAATTATGTTGATTTATCTAGTTTAAATTGTAAAATACTATTAGATGAGATCAACGGCTGAGTTCGGAGCGAGGCCGTGTTCCTATGCGGTGGTGAAAGCTCACCTATTCTTCAGTAAATAGAGTGCCTTTGTCATATTAGGTCTATGGTTTAGACATATTGTAATGGACCTTTGGTCGGCTTGAAACACTTGTCATTTCAAGTTATTTCTTCTATCCACCCATAACGTCGCACCTTTTCGACCCCTTTATCAGAATCCTACTGGAAAAAGTTTATCATGTTTTGAATATCTTTCTCAAAAAATTTCTTATGAATTGAGTACTTGTATATGTAGTGCCCACAATATTAAAAAATAAAATAAAATGAATTTCTTCATACATGATGATTTGGGAGAGTAAATTACAAGCCATGGTTTGATTGGAGCGATAAAAAAAAAAAAAAAAAAGCATCTGTGTTATGGAGCCCACTTAGAAGATTGGCGTAGACTTTAATTCACCCATCACCATTCATTCTATTTTCCACAGTAATTACCAATTAATTAATCAAACAATTGCAAGCAAACTTCTGTGAAAGTGCAGTAAACTTGAGTCTTGGTCAACTCAATAATTTCCATTTCCTTCCTCCACTGGCCTTTATATTTATACGATTATGATAATGAGAAACCAATGAATCAGATCAAAACATGGTTGGAGGGTTAGTTGGAGATAACATAGGATTGAATGAAGAGGTTATCAAGAAGGCATGTAGTTTGTCTTTCAAAGCTCACAAGTCAGCAAAGGAACCTTATCTTTCTGAAAATTTTAAGACATCCTTGGACTCAGCAGCATATCTTGCTATAGGCTTTCCTGGATCGTGGGTGGAAACTGACTGGTTTGTTACAAAACCTTTTGGAGAAACTAAGATAGATCTTGGTCACTTTCCTTTACTTAAAAGTGTTGGTAATGATGAAACTGCTTTGGTAAACCAAGCTTTCTTAAACAGATTCGATAGCTTATTGAAATTTTCCTCAATTATGTCCGAGGTGAGGTACTCGATACGATGAAATGAAACTGTTTTTGAACTAGCCTCCTAATTTGATGTCAAATTTTTGTGTTGCATTGCAGGTGAAGAAAGGTATGGCAGAAGGGAAGCAAGTAGTGTTCACAGGTCACTCTTCAGGGGCTGTTTTGGCCATTCTTGCAACATTTTGGGCCTTGGAAGAGAATCATAACCAAATTCAGCACAAGTCACCCATGTGTGTCACTTTTGGTTCTCCTTTGGTTGGTAATCATATACTCTCTCATGCTTCAAACCGACAAAACTGGTCTCGTCGCTTCGTACACTTTGTCATGAGATATGACATAGTGCCAAGGATTTTTCTTGCTCCTTTCTCTTGTATTGAAAAACTTTTTAGTCCTGTTCTTCAGCTTTTGGCTCCTGACGACAACAACTTCAAACCTCAGGATTCAATAAGAGACAGTGTGAGTTCTGAATTTTACTCCACCGTGATGAGGAATGCGGCAACTGTTACAAGGCATGTTGCTTGTAAGCTAATGGGAAGCCCAAATTTGTTGCTGGAAACTATGACAAATTTTGTCGAGTTAAGCCCTTATAGACCCTTTGGAACTTACATTTTCTGCAATGGTAATGGCCAGTTGATTGTGGTAAATAACTCGAACGCCGTTTTACAACTCATGTTTCATATTGCTCAGCTAAAAGATTTGACACAACTTTCTGAAGTTGCCAACAAAAGCATACTGCAACATCTAGCCTATGAAGCTGAACTAGAGGAGAGTTTGGGAATGCAAAATGTGGTGTACTTAAACAAACTCGATGACCTTCCCTTGTCTTCTGGTGATGTTCCTAATACCGATATTGCAGCTGCCTTGGATAGCCTTGGACTGGTCAGTAATTTTTTCTTCTGCTTTCTCTATATATCTATAGAAGTCATATTAAGTTAGAGCCAAGATTTCAAAAAGTGTGATTGTGGCTGCGACGTCAATTTTTTTATTTAGTCTTAGTGACTGCACTACGACTGCAATTGTTGTTGCGTTACGAGATGACACTGGACCTTGATTTAGAATCTTGGTTAGAGCATGTTATTGCGAGAGAAGTTAATATTGACCATCCATTTACGACGGTATGGCCGAGAATAACTTCTCTTTCAATAACATGCTCGCAATAGACATGTCTTTCAATATAACGGATCCTATACTTTGAGCATAAAGTTAGACAGCATATATGTTTGTGTGTGAGAGTAAGATGATTTGTTTTTGCTGAAATTGATCTCAGAGCGTAAGAGCACGGCTGTGCCTTAGAGCAGCTGGTGAGTTAGAAAAGCAAAAAGAAAGAAATGAGGAGAAAATAAAAAAGGAGATTCAAGAAAAGGCTGTGCCAAGCATGAGATATTTGGAAGAGTACAAAGCAACATGTGAGATGAACAAGGGAAAAGGTTATTATGATGCCTTCAAGGTGCAAAAGGAGGCAAAGGATTTTCAAGCAAACGTAAAGAGGCTTGTGCTTGCAGGAGTATGGGATGAGATCATTGAAATGCTGAAGAGGTATGAACTGCCAGACGAATTTGAAGGAAAAAAAGAATGGATTGAACTCGGAACCAGGTTCCGTCGTCTTGTTGAGCCTCTAGATATTGCCAATTATTACCGTCATTTGAAGAATGAGGACACGGGTCCTTACATGAACAAGGGTAGGCCAAAGCGGTATAGGTACACTCAGAGATGGTTGGAACATGCTATCAGGTTGCCAAAAGAAAATATCACAGAATCGAGTTTTTGGGCTGAGGTGGAGGAGCTTTGCAGCTGGATTAGTAACAATAAACCTTTTGAAGATGTCAAGGAAAGGGTTCTCAAACTTGAGCATGATATCAAAAAGTGGACTGATAAAAGAGAACTAACCGAGGATGTGTTCTCAAAGGATCCTACTTTTATAAAGCTATGGGAAACTCTACCTCATGAACACAAATCCACATCCTGGATGTCTACTCTCTTTACTGTTAAAGGATAAATCACCTAGTTATCTTAAATTCAACTAAAATACAGTATCTTTCACCTTTGTGATATGTATTCTTAGTATTAGCATTCCCATGTACTTAATCATCTACCATCTGAGCTACATCCCCATATATTGCTAAGTTGTTGTAAATATGAATAATATTAGCATAATATATCTTGAGAAGTTAACTAACATAGATGATTATGACATGAGAGATGATACAGCTAAATGCTCTGTCAATGTCAATCTCCAGGGATCAAGTTAAACAAAGTCTCATTTGAAGGTTATGAATGAAAATATTCATGAAGTGACTATCAAGTCAAAAGGATCTAGTTATTGATAGTTACATAGTGTTGAATTTTTCTCTAGAAAAGTACTAGCAAAATTTAGATAATAATTTGATATTGGTAAACTTTCGGACAAATAATTAATTGAAGATCATATGAGTTTGGCATCAGAAATTGTTGTTACACTGTCTTTCTTTTGTTTTTCTATGACGATCTTGTTTTCTATTTTTATCATGAATATTTTAAAGAATGATTAGATGTAAAAATTCTGAAACTTGTGAAAAGTGTTATGTTGTATGCTATTATCATTACAATACAACTTATAAAATAAAATGGAAATAATTTAAAATTTGAAAATCAATCATTACAGAAGAGTCTTCACACAAGCACGCACTAATTTTCTAACCATCTAACTAAATAATAGGTAACAGAATTATTATAAAGTAGTTGTTACAATTATAATATTTAGGGAAAATTATATTTTAACACCCTGTTCAAACTATGGAAAAGAGGTTGGAAACTAGAAGAGATAAATGTTCAAGATGTAGTGGTTTTGTAAAGAGGTCTGTTCCTTGATCTTTGGAGTTAATCGGTTGAAGATATACAACTTGACCTTTGACTTTGTCATGAACGAGATGACAATCCATCTCAATATATTTTTGCGCTCGTGGAAGACTGAATTTGTGGCAATGTGAATGGCACTTTGAATGTCACAAAATGTTGTGACTGGTCGAGGGTGAGGGACAGAGTAGTCTCAGAGCAGATGAAGAAGTCATTGTACTTTGCAAGTTGTGTCGGCGAGAGCGTGGTATTCTGCCTCTAAAGAAGAACGAGACACCACTTGCCGTTTCTTTGATTGTCAACTTATCAACGAAGATCCTAGATCGAAATAAGAATCTCGTTGTGGATCCTCGTGTAAGTTTGCAAGAACCCAGTCCGCATTAGTAAACACGTTGATAGTTAAGTTGGATGCAGTTTTAAAAAATAGGCTAGTTGCATGAGAGGTTTTAAGTAACGAACAATTTGTAGAGCTGCGTTGGAATGTGTTGTTGTAGGATTTGCAGTTTTTGATTAGGTGATTTTTTTGATAGCTGGATGAAGATTGATTTAGATTTAAATGAAAATTTGAATTTGAATTTAAGTTGAAACAAATCCTATCTTGTTAGAGATACATATGGAACAAATTATATCCAACAGATTTTGCATTAATTTTGAACGAAATTAAAACTATTATCGAAGGAGAAAAGTCCAGAGTTATTATGCTATATAAGAAACTCAAACCTACATTGGAAAGTAAGCATTCATATTGAAGATTTTAGAGTACTAGGGTTTATAAGAGTCCTTGTTATTTTATGTACACCTCTATGTTTCAGTAACTTGGCATAAAAGTTTTGTCTAGTTGAGTTGTATATTCAACGTCTTTATGTACAACTCTATGTTTCAATAACTTGATGTAGAAGGTTGGTCTAGTTGAGTAGTAATATTCGACATTGATAATGGGGTTAAACACCAATCACTAGGGTTTAGTGATTGAGAGAAAGTGAGAGAATTTCTCATATCTACGGGGAGTCCTAAATAGAAATTCATTGGATAGTGTTAGGAAAAGGCATTAAACAACATAGAGTTTGTTGTTACTTGTAAGATTAATTGTACTGAGCTACTAATAATGAGTTTTCTTTCTTGGGTTGGAAGCCAATCCTCCAGACGTATGTGTTGTTGCATCGATTTGGGTTACCAAATTATTGTGTTCTTTATTGACTTTCTGCTCCATTATCTTGTACTCTTAATCTGTAGAGGTTATGGTTTATCATGTCAAACTTGTTGTCTAGGACATTGTGTTCGACATCTGTTCCCTGAGGACGAAACTTTAATTGGCATCAGGGTAGGCACCATAGCATGTTGGGCGAGCTCCATGGAAGATAAATTTTGCTCAAATGGAGACAATGAAAGATAGAGGATCATTCAACGAACCACCTATCTTGGATGGCACAAATTATGTTTATTGGAAGACAATGATGGTGGTCTTTCTCAAATCCATGGGCAAAAAAGTATGGAAAGCTATGATAAAAGGATGGAAACATCCAATGATCAATTATTAAGATGGAACTACGAGCTTAAAACCAGAATTTGAATGGAATGATTCTGAAGATGAGGAAGCTATTGGAAACTCCAAGGGATTGAATACTATCTTAAATGGTGTGGACAAGAACATGTTCAGATTAACCAATACATCTTTAGAAGCTACAGAAGCTCAGGAGATTCTCGAAACTTCACATAAAGGCACATCCAAAGTTTGTGTGTCAAGGCTGCAGCAACTTACCACTAAGATTGAGAATCTAAGGATGAATGAAGAAGAATCAATTTGTGAATTCCACATCAAATTGCGTGATAATGCCAACACCTCTTTTTCTCTATGTGAAAAGATGTTTGAATAAAAGCTTGCCAGAAAAATTCTCAAATTATTTCCTAAGAGGTTTGATATGATAGTGACTATTATTGAAGAAGCTCAGTACCTAAGCAGTATAAAGTTTGATGAACTCATTGATTCCCTGCAAACATTTAAGATGTCCATCAATGATAGGTCAGAGAAGAAGAACAAAGGTATAACCTTTATTTCCAACACTAAGGAAGTTGGGTTTCAATGTGATAAATAAGAGAGCTCGGCAAATGATATAGATCTTATTGGGAAAAAAATTCAACAATTCCTTGAAATATCTTGACAGAAAATGGAGGACAAATGTTCAAGAAAAGATGTCCAACATCATTCCCCAGATCAAAGGAAGGAGTGAAGACAAACTCAATGGTGACAAGGGTACTCAATGCCTTGAGTGTGAAGGATTTGGACACATTAAAGCAGAGTGTCATACCTTTCTAAAAAAATTGAAAAAGGGTTTTTTTGCTACTTTGTGTGATTTTGAAAGTGAGGAAGAAACTGCTAACATTGTGATGACTTATTCTGGTTGAAGTAAGTCTGATGGTGAATCTAGTATTGAATACCTATTTAAAGAAGAGCTTGATGCTTCATTCAGGTTCTTAACCTCTAAGTGGAAAGAATCCTTCTTAACAACAGACAATCCAAAGCCTTCTGATCAAACAAATGCTTCAGAATTTTATGATCACTGAAAACTTCAAACCTCGAACCATACACATAATCTCTCCAAACTTTAAGAATGAAGACTACTACTGCCAACTCCAAATCATGGATAAGATAATTCCTCTCATGATTCTTAAGTTGTATCGAAGCATATGGCACAACCTGACCATTATGCATAAGCATACCACCTAAGCCTATCTTAGATGCATCATAATACACAACAAAAGATTCTTTCACATTTGGTAAGATCAAAACTAGCGCTAACGTCAACCTATTCTTCAACTCTTGGAAACTTTATTCACATTGAACATTCCACACATAAGTTTTCCTCTTTTGGGTCAACTAATTCAAAGGCAAAGCCAACATCGAAAATCCATCTATAAACCTTATATAATAACTAGTCAAACCCAAAAAACTTCTGATCTCAGTAACCGACTTAGGAGTCTCCCACTGCAACACTGCGTCTACCTTTGACGGAAAAACTCTTATTCCACCACTAGATATTACATGATCAAGGAATCTCACTTCTTGCAACTAGAACTCACACTTGGATAAATTAGCGTACAACTTCTTCTCTTACAAGGCTGCAACATAACTCGCAGATGTCCTGCATGTTCATCGTCTAACTTAGAATACACCAAAATGTCGTCTATGAACATGACTATAAACTAATCCAAGTAAGGATGAAAAATCTTGTTCATGCATTCCATGAATACTCCTGGCACATTAGAAACATCGAACGAAACCACTGAATACTCATAGTGACCGTAACGAGTTCTAAATGCAGTCTTCAGGATATCCACTGACTTTACTCGAATATGATGATAATCTGATCTCAGATCAATCTTGATAAACACATAAGCTCCAAACAAATAATCCATAAGGTCGTTAATCCTATGAAAAGGATACTTGTTCTTAAGAGTAACCTTATTCAGTTGTCAATAATCAACACACAACCTCATGCTACCATCTTTCTTCTTAACCAACAACATTGGCGCTCCCCACGGCGACACATTAGGCCTGAAAAAATTCTTCTCTAACAACAATTCTAAATGTTTCTTCAACTCACTCAACTCTGACGCAGACATTCTATACGGCGCCATCGACACAGATCTAGTATCAGGTACTAAATCTATGGTGAACATAATTACTTGTTGTGACAACAAATCACTAATTTAATTTGGGAACACATTAGAAAACTCACCCACAACACGCAGATCAGCAACCACCGCTTCGCTCTCCACTCTCAAGGAATCAAACATCACGAGCACCTGATCATTCTGCTTCAAGCACATCTTTACTTGATCCCAGGATGCAAACCATTTCTTCCCGCACAACCATCCATAAAACCAGTTGCAATAGTAAAGTAAATAACGGTTAACGAAAAGAAGCATCGACAGTGTTTCACACACATGTCGCACACCAGGGTATAAACAAGTTCACAAAACTTGGGCTGAATGAACCAACCTGCTATGATACCAACTATGTAACACCTGTCATATCCCAAATCTCATTCATTTTCAAGTGAGAATTCAAGAAGTTAGAATTTGGTTCTAATAAGTTTTTGAGGATCAAACTTAGAACTTCAAGTTTTAATGGGCATGTTTTTCAATCGAGGATCAAGAATGGCATTCAAATTAATTACAAGTTCAAGTCCAAAATAAAGGTGTAAATAGTATTATTTCAAGCCCATCTACAAATCCACTTTCACAAAAAAATCACAACTAAAAAAAAAGGCCCATTACATGATAGAAAAAAGGCCATGTCACAAAAAATAAAGAGGCCAATATCATCCACATGAAACCTCACAAGCTCATGAATTTACAAATTTCATACTTTTCACAAGGTCATGAATAAATAAGCCCATTTACACTTTCATAAGCCATACATTATAGTTAAAACCAAAAGGCCACATGACTTTATAAAACTAAGGAGAAATTCACAAAGCCATATGCTAATCCACACAGGCTATTTTTCAAGTAGCCCTACAAACGATTTTTTTCACATAATATCCCACATGTACCTTCAGCCACAACAGATGACATGACCACAGTTTCGTACGCACAAAATACACATTTCAAAAGCAACCTGCAATACCATGCCATTAACTTGCCACACCATATGGTCCACACACCCATAAACCTGTGATACATAAATTTGCAATAGCCAACAAATCCATAAAAGGCAGTGCGCAAAACCGCTACAAAATAAAATAACATAAACTTCAGTACATAATACATTAGATATGAAGCCTTACCAAGCCATTTTTCATAGCATTTCACATGATCCCACAAGATTGGAAAAAACGTACAGCAACCACAAACCATAATACGTTGCAACAGTTCACAATACGAACAAGAAAAAAAACCAATTTGTACCACAATTTTTTCCATAACTCGCACAGCTAACGCACTTTTCACGCAGGGAGGATTCCTCTACTCTTTATTTTCCACTTTTGAGCCAATTCACTCCATAATAAGAGAGGGATTGCTCTCACTAAGATAGGAATTCTGCTCCACAACAGAACAAAAAAGGACAAACCCTTCAACAAAGAGATTTGATTCCTGATCCTTACTTCATCATCTTCACCTGCTTAAACCTTAATATCCTCCCACAACCATACTTTCAAAAGGTCTGCTCTTCTTTGGTCCACTCTTTCCTTCAAATTCATCTCATTCCTTAACCGACTGTGATTCCACACTCAACCATAAAACAAAAACAAATTTCTTCAAATCTTCAAACTACAAACTTCCTTCAAACATCTGAATGCAATAAATCCTTCAACTCAAACCCATTTCTTCAACAACATAAAAACCACTCACTACCTCCCTCAAATTCCTTTAAACTGCATCAGCATCAAAACCTACAACCATAACTCCCTTTAAATCTTTCTTCAACAAACCTCATTATTCTTCATAAACACTTTCTTACAACAGCAATTCGTTTCAACCTCCCTCAACCTTATTCACCATAAACAGAACCTCAAATCCTTCCTAAATGAACTGCACACAAAACCAAAACACATCGAATCACAGAGAAAGATAGAGATGAAGAGAAGAGATCCAAAACGGACAAAACGAAACCATAAATCAAACCACACGCACAAACCTGAAGCGATATCGAAGCTGAATCGCGGCGGAAAGGTTGGAAATATTGATGTTGCGCCATTTTTGTTGATTTGATCTTCATAAAAGGAACAGATTCGCGGTTTTGTTTCATTTCGCTTTTCCTGGCCGTGTCCCCCTCTAATACGATGCATTTCTGCTTTTTCATAACCTTGTTTCCTTTTTCACCTTTTGACTTATTCCTTTCCTAAAGCGTATATTTTGATTTTCTTTATAACGTGTTCCAATTTTTTTTTATTTTTGAGATCTGATGTTGTTTGCTTGGGCTTTGAATCCCGATTGGATGTCATTTACCACCCTTATTTAAAAAAAAACATTGTTGTATGTTGAGACAGCCGTGCCATTTTTTAAGGAGATGGGCTCATCAGCCCATATTATTTTTCACTCCCCACCCACATTTTGATTACCACCTCCCTTATTTTATCTTGTTTCTTAAGTTATTCTTTCAAATTTTCTTATTTGATTGTTTTAACTTTAAAGGTTAAAAGTTTAAGTTTTATTTCCTTTTGATTAATTTGTCAATTTTATTACATCTTTTGATTTTTGTTTCATATTAATCTCGATTTTATCTGCATTTCTTATTTTGGTCGATGATATATCAAAAGGTCATAGATGGTTGATTTAAATAAATTGACGTAAAATCTTGATCAATATGAGATCATCTTCTTTTTTGTTTTTCTTTCAACTATTTGTCAATGAAAGTCTAAAATCATAGATTGTCGATTTATCGATTTAAAATCATGATTAAGATGAGACCATTTTTCTTTCATATCTCATTTCGATTTTATTTCTCTTTCCATCTCATTTTATTTCATTTCCATTTCATTTTCGATCAATGAAGTCTTTCTATTCGCGAATGTTGATTATCGAGGTTGTTAACCTTCATTATTTCTTTACTTTGGGATCGTGATAGGTTACCTTCGATTAATCGACGAAATTTTGTGATTAAGACAAGACCGTTCACTTTTCCTTTTTGTGTGGTACGATTTCTTTGGAGAATGGTCCTCAATATCATTTCTCTGTCGTGTTTTAGCACAAAGATCAATTGTGGTACCTCCTATAGTATGATCTTCGTCATGGATCGTGCTACGATGGTTTAGCGCTACATGTCCCGTATCAGAAAATGATCCTTCGTGACCCAAACTTATGTTTGAAAGCCCAAGGATGGTTATTTAACCATCGTGGATCATTTGTTCTAACAACTAAACTATTAACCACTAACTTTAATTTTCGTCAATATACTCTTGCTTTACTTTCCGTCAATATATCTTGCTCATTTTATTGTTCATATTCATATCATATTCATCTTATTCATATCTTGTTCATCTAACCATTTCTTTGTTCAAACCTCATTCAAAACACACTAATAATTATCGAAGCCCTAAAAAACTCAATTGGTGGACTGTTGGTTACTTTTATGAGCAACGGAACTTTGACTCTGTACAGAAAACCCTAACAATAGAGCTTTTGTCTGACTCTTGTTCGAGGCTTAGTTTAGGACACCTTGCACACACACGGTTTTCTCTTGGGCTACCTTACAATGAGACTTTTCATTTCGTGCAATCCCCTGTAATTTACATGTACCCCGCTCCCATTCCGATGTACGCATTCGTCTTGCTTTGATCGTGGTTTATTTACTAGGAGCACCCCTAGGGAATATCATAGACAAAACCATTTTCAAATTAATTGTCGATTCGTCATCAAGCCATTTTCAAAACACCCCCCGTAAGTCAATTTCTCATTAGCATTCGCCATCAACCTATCGCACACATTCACACATTTCATCGTGGTTTCGTTACTAGGAGCACCCATAGGGACTAGGATCGATTCTCACCCTTTTTCAATCAAACCCTCGATTCGTCGTCGAGCCATTTTCAAAACAAACCTCATTTTCAAACAAATCCTCGACTCGTTGTCGAGCCATTTTCAAAATAAACCTTTTTTCAATCAACCTTTAACCAAACTCTTTTCAAATCAACCAAGCGCATACAATCAAACCCTTGATCCAACGTCAAGCGGATTTTCATAATCAAACTTCAAAACGACTAACAACTATCGAAATTCTTTTCAAGGTGAAAAACGGGGGGTTGAGTGTTTGATCTCCCTTCAGTTGTTTAGGAGCGGGTTCTCTTACTCGTGTGTGAGCAATTGACGCCTCTAAAACACTTCCAACTCGACAACCTTCAAACTATCTTCCAACCATTCATCTTTCAAAACACTTTTCAAACCATCAAACCTTAGATGAAAAAGAGAGAGAGTTAAGTCTTTGACTCACTCTCCCGATTACTTGGGCCCGAGGAATCTTTCTTAAGCTTCGAGTAATCGTCATCCAAACCAAACACCAAACTCCCCTCTTTTCGTGGTTGTCTCCACAAACTACGATTGCTCTGATTCTTTATTCTCTTCCGAGTAAAGATATGTAGGCACAAGATTGCGATGATCTTGGCGAGCTACCTTCCCTTCATCTTCCATTTTCCCCCTCTCTCCCGTAGTCAAACTACGATTGCTCTGATTACTCATTCTCGCCCGAATGACCATACATAGGCACAATGGCCCCAATCCTTGGCGAGTACCATATCCTAAAACCACCCCTTTTCCCTTAGCATCATTTCCTTTTATCTATCATTTCGCATTTTATCGTTGAGAAAAAAACAAACAAGCTTAGCTAACGTTCATCACAATTTGAATTAAGAGGTTCTTGTTGAGTACAACGGACGTGAGGGGGTGCGCGTACCTTCCTCTCACGTAACCGACTCCCGAACCCGGAATGTGGTTGCGGCGACCATGTTCTTATCTCCTTTAAAAGTTTTCTCGATATTTTCCTTTCCCTCTTTTGGGATAAATAAAGTTCGGTGGCGACTCTGTCGACCCGTAAATTTCTTTCGCGCCTTTCGCGGGAGGGTCGTGTTTCGATGTTTTTTTCGAGGTGCGACAGTTGGAGACTCTTCTGGGGATCTTTGCTCCATGCAAGAGAGAGTCAAGCCTATCTTGATTCAAATTGCGAGCTTGTTAGCTTTGTTTATCTATTTTCTTCTCGCTTATTTACTTATTTGTTTGCTTTCCTATTTCCTTATCTGTGTTACCTTTTGTGACATTGTTGGGTTGTTCTGATATTGGGTACTTTGTGAGATGGCTCTACACCCGAGTCTAGAAAAACCCTAGGATTAGGATGGTGGTTATGTAGTGGAGGCATTCGTGGTTTCTTCCGCGTGAGTTGAAGCGAAAACCCCGCTTGGAGTAGATTCCCTTGGAGATGTTATTGTTGTGGTGAGTCTTTGCCATGGCGGTAATGTTTTCGAGCCTGAATCGTTGATCCCAAGGACCATTAATCGATTTATCCATGGTGGTTGGTAGTGTTAACTCATTTTAGGTTAATACGAACGCCCTAATCAGATGAGATCCCTTGAACGTATTACTTCCTGACAGTAATATTTTCAACCTCGATCTATGACTATGAGAACCTTTCTTAGAACCCGTGTGTCGATGGTCGTGTAGTGGACGCCTCCGAGGAGTCTTTCTCGTGGGGAAGATACGAAAACCTCACCTAGAGGAGATTATTTCGAGGATATTAGAGTCGGATGAGTCTTTGTCATGGCTATAATGTCTTTGAAATATATCCATGACTCTAGGCACCTACCCGTCTTAGAAACCTACCTGTGGGCTTTCTTTGATCCGAGTTGTGGTTCTTGACCCGTTCCTCCGGCCAACCTCATAATTGTTTGAACCTGTGATCTGCGATCCTGGATCTTGTATCTTGCATACATGTCATTGCATTGCATTGCATCAGTTATGCATCTTGCATTGCATTTCAACCTCAGAATCTCACTTCAACTTCCTTCCTTCTCCAGTAAATCAAGTTGATTCCTCGACACCAGTACGCAACTCGAGCCAATACTAGACATGTGATGGGGCAGATTCAGCAAGAGCAAGCCACTTTTAGAGAAGAGTTGGACTCTATCAAAGGAATGATTGACCAGATTCTCGAAGCCATCATGATGGCAAAAAGGGAGGAAGAAATGTGTGAAGCCGCTGTTGCAATAATAATGTGTCTGTGCAAGGATCTACCTCAAGGCTCTCTGTTCATATTCCCAACCCCATAAACTATGGAATACCGATGAACTTCACTACCGCAGCTGAAGAAGTCATTTCTCAACCACTTCCAACATCTGGAGTTACTGTTGGAGCTATCCCTCAAGTTCAACCTGTTGTCACTCAGATTCCTGTCCCTCATGCTGAGGAAAATATGCAAGATCAGTATGATGAAGTGTAAAACTATCATGCTACTATCCCCTTGTCAATCATGTTGCTGCTCAGGATTATGAAGCTATCAATATGTGTCGTGACCTAGGTGAAAAACTTCGAGTCATGGAGGGGCACAACTCAAATTCTCTGAATGCTTTGGAAATGTGCTTGGTGCCAGATGTCGTCATTCTGCCCAAGTTCAAGGTGCTAGAATTCTCAAAGTACAAAGGCCTCAGTTGTCCTAACATCCACCTGAAGATATACTGTCGCAAGATGGCTGCCTATGCCAGAGACGAAAAGCTGATGATTCATTCCTTCCAAGACAGCTTGTCTGGGGCATCACTCAAATGGTATATGCAGTTGGAGCAAAGCAGTGTGCACACTTGGGCTGACCTAGCTGATGCGTTTGTCAAGAAATATAAATACAACACTGATCTTGCTCTGAACCGTACTCAGCTTCAGAGTATGGCTTAGAAGGACAACGAATCCTTTAGGGAGCACGCGCAACGCTGGAGAGAGCTAACTGCAAGAGTGCATCCACCTCTGGTTAATCGTGAGTTGATTGACATCTTCATGGGTACCTTGCAAGGTCAATATTATGAGAAGCTGATCAGTAGTGTTTTTGCTGGATTCTCTGACTTGGTGATCATCGTTGAGAGAATTAAAGAGGGTCTGAAAAACGGAAAGATCAAAGGAGGTTCTAGTAGTCAGACTGGAGCTAAGAAGCCTTTCAACGGATACAAGAAAAAGGAGGGCGATTCAAATGTCATCTCTTCTCAGAAAGGAAAAGCTCAACAACAAGCTCCTGCTCTAATGCCTTTTCGAAACCCATACTTTCAGTATCTGTATGTTGCTACTGTGCAATATGCACCAATGCCTTATTAGCCAGCTGTTCAAGCTTCAACGCCTCAGTAACAGGCTCCTCAGTAACAATCCTACAATTAACAAGGGAATCAGTATCCGCCTCAGAATCAACAACAACATCAGCCTAATCAACAGAGGACAAGGAGGCCAGATAGAAACTTTGATCGTCTGCTGACGACATACGCTCAGATCTTTGCTCAATTGCTGGAGAAAAGGGCCATTACTCCAAGATACCTAGCTCCTCCAACTGTCATTCCCCCAGACTATGATGGTAATGCTCATTGCGAGTTTCATAAGGGCACTCCAGGGTATACGATCGAGGAGTGCAGAGCTTTCAAACACAAAGTTCAAGACCTGATTGACTCAAAGGTTCTCACATTCAATGGGAAGTCTCCAAATGTCATCAACAACCCGCTGCCGCCGCCAAACTAGTGCCAGCATCACGTCAAGTCAAGTTTCGCCGAAGAAGGCAGTCATCATGCCATCTCACCATTTGCATTCTTGTATTTTGTCTTTGTTTGTTTAAGTACTGTATGCTTTAAACATTGCCTTTCGTATTTGGTTTTGTTAATGTAGTGACTATGCATGTTTTGAATTAGTTATGTCGTATTCACTCATTTGTTCCATTTACTGCAAATCACCGACACATATCTGCACTTTACTCTCTTTATCATACTGTTGTTTAGCAATGATTGGAGGGAGGGTAATGAAAACAAAATACCCATAATTGCAAATTGTATGCTTTCGGACAAAATCTTGTCAATGATGTACAAGCATTGTTTCAATTCCCCAAACATCGGAGAGACAATGAGTTAATCCCTAGTTAACCACTTCGAGCCAAGAAGTAGCAGTTTCCTTCGGATCTACGAACCCTTACATTCAACCTGGGGCATGGTAGTGTTCAGTTAACCTGATTACGCACTCAAACTACAAAGCAAAATCCAAAAGACATGTCAGTTGTTCATAAATAACCCATGACTTGGCAGTTACAATCCTCCAAAGTCAAAAAAATAAAAAATAAATCAAAAGCCTGCTAAGTTGAGCACCTTAAAGGAGACTTAGGCAAAAAATCAAGACAATCTCGATGGACTCGAAAAGCGAAATCAGTCCATGCAAAAGATAGGGATCAAAAAATAAAATCAAAAGAGGTCCTCAAATCCTCAACAAAAACAAAATAAGATCCAGTGACATGTCAAAATCCAAGGGTCACTGACATCCATTAAAACAAAATAAGGTGACTGCCATTTCGAGCATACCTTGAATATTCATCATTACACCGTCAACCCTTTTGGGAGACAAATGTACAGAATTTACTGAACGTAGGACTGGAGATCATCACGAAGAAGGAGTGGGTACAAACCAAGTTTTGAGTCTGATATCTTTTGTTTCATAACTGCGAACCAGACCATGTTACAACCCTCGAAAGACCTAATTGAGGTGAGGTTTATTCTGAAAGTATACTACTGTAAGGTTGCGTAAACTGACTCCCAACATATTTTCTAATCTTCAGCATTGGTGTCATTCTCCTTGCTATATCTTTCATACACCAACAAAACCAGCACAACGTCTGAACTAATGGTCCATTCGTCTCACTATCACGACACTCCAATAAATGACTTTTTCAAAACTTGCATGAACATTGCATTAAGATTACCATTTGTGAATGAGCAATTTTAACTGCAAATTAGTGTTTGACATCAAGACAACTCCAACAAGGGGCAATCGAAGGGGAACTTGAACTTTCAGTGGTGCCGATCCGAATCAAGACTACTTCAAACCCACAATCTGGGGCAAAATCCTTCAACAGCTTAATTAGGGGCAAACACTTCAACAGCTCGATCAGGGGCAAGTCATCTCAAAGATCAATTCACTTCAGAACTGGTTAATCGGGGGCAGACCATTACCATGCTCAGACTGGGGAAAGACCTATTGCAGAAGGCATATCCTCTCTATATCTTCAACCTGGACAAGCATACCTTGCCAGACATTAGCAATCTTCAAGTTCAGAGCAAGAGCATAGTCTTCATGAGTTGATCACGTCGCTACGCTCATTTTCAGGCTATCCTGACCATCAAGCACAAAGTTATGGTTCTTTTAGAACGAACTCACGACTTATCATCAAGCAATCAAACTTGAGGCTTCGAGAGCATCTTCGTCTACTTCAATCATGCCATCTTTAACGAACTGAGAGTCGAGGAAATCAAACCCTCCCACCACCCAAAGTCCAATCCGCATTGGCAACTACCCAAAAGTCCATCGTGCTGGCACCTTTACAAACATATCCAATCACCCGTCTGCAATTATATGCATCATACGCATCATACACATCGCATTCGACATCATGTGCATCATATGCATACCAAAGCCTAATCATACTTCCTCAACACTTGCATCTCCGTGCGTCAACATTTGCATATGCATTTCCATTCGACATGGAACATCATTACAAAATTAAGCATTTATACATGCATAAGTCAAGATCCAGGATCAATCTCAAGATTTCAAGGCGATCTTCAGCCCATTCAGGGGCATCTTATTCAAATCCGTGGGCGCTCCTCACGAAGTTGGTTCAACCTTTTATTGATCAAGACAAGATTTCAAAGCAACCCTCAGCCCAGTCAGGGGCATTTTCTTCAAGTCCGTGGGCGTTCCTCATGGAGTTACTTCAACCTTTTGTTGATGAAACTATGATCTACGAGCAAGTCAGTGGGCATTCCTCATTGAGTTGTGTTCCTCAACCTTTTGTTGATAAAGTTGTGATCTCCAAGCAAGTCAGTGGGCGTTCCTCATTGAGTTGTATTCCTCAACCTTTTATTGATGAAGTTGTCATCCCCGGCTCAATCAACATCATTTCTATGAATCAGTGGGCATTCCTCATTGAATTTGTTCTCCCCAACCTTTTGTTGATGGAGTTGTTATTCTCAAACCAGTCAGTGGTTCTCCTACAAATATATTCAACCTTTCTCTTGGGCGTTCCCCAGTGAGTTGGTCCTTGTCAACCTTTTGTTGGTAAGAATGATGTTCTTTAGTGACTTCTAGCCTCAACCTTTTGTTGATATCTCCAAAAAAGCCTCACTCATCATATCCCCAGCAAACTTGACCTTTTTTCAATTACCTTACTATCATCCTTTTGGTGATAGCCAAGTCCTGTCAATTCAACTTAACCTTCATCATTTTGGTGTTGGTACCCCTCAAATTCAGAAACTTATTATCATCCTTTTGGTGGTAACCATTCATGTTGTTTTAACCTAACCTGCATCCTTTCGGTGTTGGTCCTCGCAAGTGGGAAGTTTCTATCATCCTTTTGGTGGTATCAACTTGTGTCGTTTTATCTTAACCTCATCCTTTTGGTGTCGGCGATCCGTGAACCTTTGGTCTGTGTATCATCCTTTTGGTGAATGACAACCTTTGTTATTGTTTTGTTTTGCTTACTATTATCCTTTTAGTAGTAGTAAGTTGTGACCTCACTTTCATCCTTTTGGTGAAGGGTCACTGTGTGTGTGAGTTTACTATCATCCTTTTGGTGATAAGTCTGGCATCCTTTTGGTGTCAGATATCCGTGTGTGTTACTATCATCCTTTTGGTGATAGGTCTGTCATCCTTTTGGTGTCAAATATCAGTGTATGTGTGTGTGTGTGTGTGTGTGTGTGCTCTATCATCCTTTTAGTGATAGACTCGTCATCCTTTTAGTGTCGGGAATCCAGTGTGTACTTACTATTATCCTTTTGGTAATAGCGAGTTTTGGCCTCATTTTCATCCTTTTGGTGAAAGGGTTTGTGTGTCACTATCATCCTTTTGGTGATAGGTCTGTCATCCTTTTGGTGTCAGATATCTGTGTTTGCTTACTATTATCCTTTTGGTAATAGCGAGCCTTGACCTCATTTTCATCCTTTTGGTGAAGGGTCTGTGTGTGTACTTACTATTATCCTTTTGGTAATAGCAAGTTTTGACCTCATTTTCATCCTTTTGGTGAAGGTTTGTTGTGTGAGTTTACTATCATCCTATTGGTGGTAGGTCTGTCATCCTTTTGGTGTCAGATATCTCTTTGTGTGTGTGTTTACTATCATCCTTTTGGTGATAGGTCTGCCATCCTTTTGGTGTCAGATATCTTTATGTGTGTGTTTACTATCATCCTTTTGGTGATAGGCCTGTCATCCTTTTGGTGTCAAATTTCTCTGTTATCATCCTTTTGGTGATAACGACCTTTGCAAGTTATTCAGTGTCTACTCGAGGGTTGACATTGATCCATCATTCCACCTCTCAAGCTTTTTCTTTCTTTTTGGACAAATTCGTGGTCTTCTTCATATCTAATTGACTTCTACCTTGAAAGAATGAAAGTCGTAGTAGTTCATCTTACTCGGTTTAAGCCAATTAGATATGAGCATCTGTCATACCCCAAATTTGTCCTACCTGTGTATAGCTTTCATATGTACATCCACCCATTAACCAACATTCAGAAAATTCAAAAAACAATGTTGTTTCTGGTTATTGTAGTGATTGAGGTTCAATGGTCAGACAAGTTTTGTTTCAAGATCAATCAAGACTATGGTATGCAATTCAAATGGTGATGCCTGAGCTCTCAATTAGGGTTTATGTGCCATTCCAGATCATCTGTGTGTGGATCAAATTATCAGGTTGTGCTAAGTTCATGTGTTTCATCAGAATTCAGTACATTTCTAGCTAGGGATTCGTGCAGTGGTTTGAGTTTCATATTTCAAGTCCTGATTCAAATTTCAAGGCAGGTTGAAAGATTTGGTTCATGGTGATTTAAATGGATAAGTTCAAAGTTAAGCTCATATTTATTCAGTGATTCGAGGTTTTAATGGATTCAAAGTGCAGGATTTAGTTATGGTTGATTTTATTTCTCAAGGACCGATTCAAGATTTCATTCATTTTCAAGTTTGAATTCAAGAAGTTAGAATTTGGTTCTAATAAGTTTTTGAGGATCAAAGTTAGAACTTCAAGTTTTATTGGGCATGTTTTTCAATCGAGGATCAAGAATGGCATTCAAATTGATTACAAGTTAAAGTCCAAAATAAAGGTGTAAATAGTATTGTTTCAAGCCCATCTACAAATCCACTTTCACAAAAAAAAAATCACAACTAAAAAAAATAGAGCCCATTACATGATAAAAAAAAGGCCATTTCACAAAAAATAAAGAGGCCAATATCATCCACATGAAACCTCACAAGCTCATGAATTTACAAATTTCATACTTTTCACAAGGTCATGAATAAATAAGCCCATTTACACTTTCATAAGCCATACATTACAGTTAAAACCAAAAGGTCACATGACTTCATAAAACTAAGGAGAAATTCACAAAGCCATATGCTAATCCACACTCTAATCCACACAGACTATTTTTCAAGCAGCCCCACAAACGATTTTTTTCACATAATATCCCACATGTACCTTCAGCCACAACAGATGACATGACCACGGAATCGTACGCACCAAATACACATTTCGAAACCAACCTGCAATACCATGCCATTAAATTGCCACACCATATGGTCCACACACCCATAAACCTGTGATACATAAATTTGCAATAGCCGACAAATCCATAAAAGGCAGTGCGTAAAACCGCTACAAAATAAAATAACACAAACTTCAGTACATAATATATTACATATCAAGCCTTGCCAAGCCATTTTCCAAAGCATTTCACATGACCCCACAAGATTGGAAAAAATGTACAGTAACCACAAACCATAATATGCTGCAACAGTTCACAATACGGACAAGAAAAAAACCAATGCGTAGCACAATTTTTTCCATAACTCGCACAGCCAACGCACCTTCCACGCAGGGAGGATTCCTCTACTCTTTCTTTTCCACTCTTGAGCCAATTCACTCCCCAATAAGAGAGGGATTACTCTCACTAAGATAGGGATTCAGCTCCACAACATAACAAAAAAGGACAAACCCTTCAGCAAAGAGATTTAATTCATGATCCTTCCTTCATCATCTTCACCTTATTAAACCTTAATATCCTCCCGCAACCATACTTTCAAAAGGTCTGCTCTTCTTTGGTCCACCATTTCCTTCAAATTCATCTTTTTCCTTAACCGACTGTGATTCCACTCTCAACCATAAAACAACAACAAATTTCTTCAAATCTTCAAACTACAAACTTCCTTCAAACATCCGAATGCAACAAATCCTTCAACTCAAACCCATTTCTCCAACAACATAAAAACCACTCACTACCTCCCTCAAATTCCTTTAAACCGCATCAGCACCAAAACCCACAACCATAACTCCCTTTAAATCTTTCTTCAACAAACCTCACTATTCTTCATAAACACTTTCTTACAGCAGCAATTCGTTTCAACCTCCCTCAACCTTATTCACCATAAACAGAACCTCAAATCTTTCCCAAATGAACCGCACACAAAACCAAAACACATCGAATAACATAGAAAGATGGAGATGAAGAGAAGAGATCCAAAATGGACAAAACAAAACCATAAACCAAACCACACGCAAAACCTGAAGAGATATCGAAGCTGAATCGCGGAGGAAAGGTTGGAAATGTTGATGTTGTGCCATTTTTGTTGATTTGATCCTCATAAAAGGAACATATTCGCGGTTTTGTTTCATTTTGCTTTTCATGGTCGTGTTCCCTCTGATGCGATGCACTTCTGCTTTTTCATAACCTTGTTTCCTTTTTCACCTTTTGACATTTTCCTTTCCTAAAGCGTATATTTTGATTTTCTTTATAACGTGTTCCAATTTTTTTTTTTTTTTTTGAGATCTGATGTTGTTTGCTTGGGCTTTGAAGCCCGATTGGAAGTCATTTACCACCCTTATTTAAAAAAAAAAATAAAACATTGTTGTTTGTTGAGACAACCGTGCCATTTTTTAAGGAGATGGGCTCATCAGTCCATATTATTTTTCACTCCACACCCACATTTTGATTAACACCTCCCTTATTTTATCTTGTTTCTTAAGTTATTTTTTCAAATTTTCTTATTTGATTGTTTTAAGTTTAAAGGTTAAAAGTTTAAGTTTTATTTCCTTTTGATTGATTTGTCAATTTTATTACATCTTTTGGTAGATGATATATCAAAAGGTCATAGATGGTTGATTTAAATAATTCGACGTAAAATCTTGATCAATATGAGACCATCTTCTTTTTTATTTTTCTTTCAACTATTGGTCAATGAAAGTCTAAAATCATAGATTGTCGATTTATCGATTTAAAATCATGATTAAGATGAGACCATTTTTCTTTCCTATCTCATTTCGACTTTATTTCTCTTTCCATCTCATTCTATTTCATTTCCATTTCATTTTTGATCGATGAAGTCTTTCTATTCGCGAATGTTGATTATCAAGGTTGTTAACCTTCATTATTTCAAATCTGTAGTGAATGATCATTAAGATCATTTTCTATACTTAGGGATCGTGATAGGTTACCTTCGATTAATCGACGAAAGTTTGTGATTAAGACGAAACCGTTCAATTTTCCTTTTCGTGTGGCACGATTTCTATGGAGAATGGTCCTCAATATCATTTCTCTAACCTGTTTTAGCACAAAGATCAATTGCGCGACCTTCTATTGTATGATCTTCATCATGGATCGTGCTACGATGGTTTAGCGCTACATGTCTCGTATCGGAAAATGATTCTTTGTGGCCCAAACTTATGTTTGAAAGCCCAAGGATGGTTATTTAACCATCATGAATCATTTGTTTTAACAACTAATCAATTAACCACTAACTTTAATTTTCGTCAATATACTCTTGCTTTACTTTTCGTCAATATATCTTACTCATTTTATTGTTCATATTCATATCATATTCATCTTATTCATATCTTGTTCATCTAACCATTTCTTTGTTCGTACCTCATTCAAAACACACTAATAATTATCGAAACCCCAAAAAACTCAATTGGTGGACTGTTGGTTACTTTTTCGAGCAACGGAACTTTGACTATGTATAGAAACCCTAACAATGGAGCTTTTGTCTGACTCTTGCTCGAGGCTTAGTTTAGGTCACCTTGCACACACATGGCTTTCTCTTGGACTACCTTACAATGAGACCTTTTATTTCGTGCAATTCCCTATAATTTACATGTACCCTGCTCCCATTCCGATGTACGCATTTGTCTTTCTTTGATCGTGGTTTGTTTACTAGAAGCACCCTTAGGGACTAGCATAGACCAAACCATTTTCAAACTAATTCTCGATTCTTCGTCGAGCCATTTTCAAAACACCCCTCGTAAGTCAATTGCTCATTAGCATTCGCCATCAACCTATCGCACACACTCACACATTTCATCATGGTTTCATTACTAGGAGCACCCCTAGGGACTAGGATCGAGTCTCACCCTTTTTCAATCAAACCCTCGATTCGTCGTCGAGCCATTTTCAAAACAAACCTCATTTTCAAACAAACCCTCGACTCATCGTCGAGCCATTTTCAAAACAAACCTCTTTTCAATCAACCTTTAACCAAACTCTTTTCAAATCAACCAAGCGCATACAATCAAACCCTTGATCCAACTGTTAGTTCTTTAATTTTAAGGGTTGGCATTAATTTTGTAAAACAAATAATAGCAGCAATATGTTAGATAGTCTGGTTTATCTTGCTAAAGAAGAACAGGTTGAGCAAGAAGTCCTAGTGTGCATTGGAACATGTTGAGCTGAAGTAGTGTTAACATCTGGAGCAACATGTCCTATCGAGATGTCCCATGCAGGTTCATTCGACATCGCACGAGAACTGAAGTGGTTTGTTAATTCTGTTAGGTTTTAACTGATGCAGAATATTCTGGAATATTATGCAATCATGAGGCGCTGATTTATAGGCCTAAAGATTCAAGATGGAGAGAAAATATTAAAGAACTGAGACTTTCTAAATATGGAGATATTTTAGGAAGTTAATGATTTGAAGTCCTATTTTGTAGCAGAAGTTTCTGCTGATTTGTAGCAGCTCATTTGCTATGTTATTTGCTAGGCCCAAATCCAGTTGGGAATAGGTTATATATATAGATGTTTTGTAACCTAGTTTCGCAACTCAACCAAAAATGTAAAGTTATATTATTAGGGTTGGTTCCTGTACCACTCGACCTGTGAGTTGGATAGTTTGTTAGTGTGATCCTCGAAACTATTAAGTAAGAGGAGTATTGTTCTTGGAGGAAGCTTTTAAGCAACTCTAAGTTGTGTCTTGGAGAAGTGTCGTTCTTGTTGAACTAGTGTATAGGTGAAGGGTTGTTGATGCAGTGGCGGATTGTCAACTGCTAGACATCATTGCGATGATTGGGAGTGAGAAGGGTTTCTCATATCTAGAGAGGATCTAGGTAGAAGGGTCATTGGGTAGTGATTAAGTGAAAAGTTGTAAACGGGTAGTTTAGCTTTGAATTGATACTACTGATAGTGGACTTCATCCCTGGCTTGGTAGCCCCCAGAGTAGGTGTGTTCGACCGAACTGGGTTAACAATTTTGTGTGTCTTGCTCTTATCTTTTCAGTACCATGATTTGTGTAATATAACTTGCCCTTTGTGATCATGTCAGACCAGATGTCAAATAGCATGTTCTAGGACATCTGAATTCTGCACATGCACCAGAATTTCAATTGGTATCAGAGCAGGTCATTTTGTTCTGTATCTGGATGAGATCCGAAGGAAGATACTTTCTGGTTCATGGTCAAGGTAGAAGCCTTCTACTGAAAAGTTGTTTGAACTTGGAGTAGATCATATAGTTGTGAGAATGGTCCCTAGAAGTGGAGGATGGACTGTTCGTGGCATGTGCTGAAGGCTTAGAGTTTTGTTTGAAAAACTGCTGTGTTGTGGCTTTGTTAGGTTTGATTTATTTTCAAACCTATGGTATTGAGGTGTCACCTGATTCATGATGCTAGGGCTGACATATGACACCTGAGGGCCTTGAGGAGTTTGTATTTTGATCCGCTGCGAATCTATCTGAAAACTCCTAAGGTTGTAACTGAGAAGGTTGTTCCTCTCTGAATTTATATCCTATGGTGATAGGATTTATGCAAGACTGCTTCAACTTACAGTGTCAACGATACTTGAAGATTATTGTTCAAGTCCACTCATAAAGGCATTGATAAGTGAAGGTGTAAGGAAGAGAAGTAATTTACTTTTGCTTCTACTCCTAAGAGAGCTAATCTCCAGTCCTTGATCTCTTGATGTGTTCCTTGGAATGATGTCCTATCTTGTGTTAGAACATCACGTCAGAATTATGCAGAATTCTGATGTCTATAGGAATGGCATAGCAGATGCTCTGGGTACTAAACTAATGTGGTTTGATCACATGAGTTTGGAACCTACTCCTGATCTGGAAGAGGAGGCATCTGGGTGGTATGTCTAAGAAGTTTCTGGCCTTGAAACTTATCTTAGTTGCGTGAGTTGGTCAAGGTGTGATCAACATGTTACTTACTCCTGAGGTCAGTTTATTTCTGGTCCTTGCTGCAGGAGTGGAGAATATGAGATTCAAGAAGTATTATCTCTAGCAGACTTCTTGGACATGAAGGTCAAAGATCAAAAGGTCATGTTATTTGGAAGCATGTTCTGAATGATCTTGTGAAGCTAGATAAGTATTGACTGTGTGTGCTTAGGATTGATATGATCTAATCACAGTCTGTGCTGTTATTAAAGGGGAGAATGTATGGTTCTCTGAAGTGCTCTTGGCAGATTCTGACCTGATGCATTAAGAATATATTGTCTCAAGCTGTCTGGATGATGGTTCTCTGAGTCAGGATGGAGGTTGTTTACTCAAACTTGATGACATTTATCAAGTCTATGAGAGCATGGAACTCTTATTCTGGTGTAGTGGAGAACTTTCAAGGGTTAAGCACTGTGGAGTTGAATCAACCGTTGGGGTTGGTTGGTGACTAAACGCTTGGATGAGTTTGGCTGACGGTTTAGAAGAGGCAAATTGGTTGTGGAATGTTGGTGACATCCAACATCTCAAAGTCAAGCAAGATGCTGTGATTTAAGGAGAAGACTCTTGTGCTGTTCCTGCTGCTGAATGAGATATGACCTGGAAGCTTGATCAGCTACTGATGGTTGATCCACGTGTGCTAGAGCCTTACTATAGACGATATCTTAAGAAAAACTCTGTGAAGATGTGTGACTGAGATTGATGTTGGAACATCAATTCAGGTGGTTGCTTGTTTAACCAAGATTGTCCAAGATCGAGCCACTGATCCAAGTTAAAGTAACTTGTGAATATATGTCATGAATCAGAAGTTGTCAGACGTATGCAGAAGACTACAAACAAATTGTCATACCTTGTGTGAGAAGGTAATCTTTTTCTGACTAATAGTAGATACTTTGACGGGAGACTTAGTATTTGTCTATTATTGATTTTATGCATAAGGGTAAATATTTTGACGGGAGACTAGGTATTTGTCTAGAGAATTATGCAAGTCTGTAGTCTGGATATTATGGTTCAGGAATTTATTCTTTCTGAGTGGTTGTGGTTGTTGACAACATGAGGTAGCCTTATCAGCTGACTATATCAAAAGTGTGTGAATGAAGAAGTGAGCATCATCTGCTGTTTGTTTATGAATCTTTCTTGGATAACAAATACCTTGTCGGGAGCTAGGTATGAGTCTGATGGAGATGTGTATGTGACTGATGGTAAAGACCTTGTTGGAAGCTTGGTAGTTATCTGATGTGTGGATGCAATTCATAATTGTGTAAAAGTTTATTTCTCACTGTTGTGATCAGGTGGGTGTGATTACCTGAATAAAATGCAGAAGGTGTGATCTTTTATCCAAGGCTGATGTCCTACATAATGTTACAACATCATTGGTTGTTGTGTATCCTGGATGAAGGTCTGGGACTGTGCTTGTGGAGTTGGAAGAAGCAGCATTATTGTCTGAAGTGGCAGTTCTGACATAATGTGGATTAGAATGGGCAGATTCTGATCTTGATGTTAAGTAGTTTGTTCTGGCAATACATGACTACTTTCATGATGAAGACTTCATTAGATGCTTGTGAATGTAAGGACAGAAGGTTGATTTCTTCTAATACAAGTAAAAGGTGGTGGCAGTCCTTATCTTGTGTTGCAAGTAATCTAAAGACATTTGTTAAGGAATATGTGAGAAATTCCAAATCAAGTGGGCTTTTATTTTGGACTTGGCATAAACATGGTGAGAGCATGCTCAACAAATACAAGAAGTGGCAGTTCTTAATGTTGAGGATGTGGGAATATCATCTGATGTCAAGTGTACATCTTCATAAGGAGCATTCGTTGTTCATGTCAGGGGGAGTTAAGGTTGTTGTCTATGGTCTATGACTGTAAGGGTGCAGATTTTTGTGGAGCTAATGCCTATGCAGGAGAGGTCTGAAAAGCAGAATTATTGTATATGAGAGAAATTATTTTTCTCTGCTGCTCTGAAGGAAGCTAGAAGGGAATGTGAGTTGGGATGATCAATAGAAGTCGTCTCAGAATCCAACAGAAAAGAAAATGTGCTTGGGTTTTGGAATGTATAATTTTCTGTGGAGTTTTGGGTGGATAATGTTGTGAGCAAGCAGACATTGTCTGATAAGATGTCAGAACATGGTACAAGACATGTTTTTCTTGAGCCAAACAAGGAATTACTCTGGACGGTGGTATAAGGATAAGGCAAAACACGTGTCTCTGCCTATGCATGAAGCATTATTGGCCTAATTTATGGTAACATTCTGTTAAGAAACATTTAAGGCAGTCAAGGCAGTTTTTGGAAGGTAGGGATTGAATGTTGAATGGAGTTTTTGTTACCTAAAATAGCGGGTCTTTGACCAAGAACCTAGTCATATTCAAGGGTCGTTAATTCCTAAGTTACTGGTTAGCTATTTGTAGGGAGCGGTCGTTTCTCCTCTTCAGAACTGTGAGTATTTTCCTTTCCTATCTCTAATGGGTTTTGTTCGTATGTGGGTAAGCATTTCCTGGATTTGGTTTTGGGTTGGCATTATTTTGCCAAATTGTGGCTAAAAAGGGGGAGATAAAAGGGAGTTTTGCGCATATGCTGAGAAATGATGTATGGGGTCTGCAGTACAGGTGCATCAAAAATAACGAGAAGGAAGTCATAACCATCGTAATGGATGGAGTGTTTTTGTAACTTGTGTCCTGAGTTATGAACACAGTTGTGACTTGTGTTCTGAGTTACCCAGGTTGGCAAATTGGCGCTTCTGTCGACTAGGGGTGACTAATCAATCAAGGTGGGCAGATCTCTCATGCCACCATTGGTCCTTCTATGTAGCTGGATCCTTCTTGAAAGGAAAAAGAAATGTGTAGAAGGAAGTTCCTCAGATTCCTGATTTGAGGGGGAGTATTGGATATCTTCTTTCTCATGTACACCAAGTGAGTTTCGGAAGGTATCAATCAAGACCTGCCGCAAAAGGAGTGGTCATAAAGCTGAAATGTAGATGTCAAGCAAGATGTTATGACAACTTGAGATCATTTCCTTGTTGCTGTACTGATGGGTTCTGTGTAAGTTCAGTAGTTGCTGATGACTACTGACAGTAATATAGAATTGTAATTGCTGTTGAAATCTGAGTTGTAATATGTTTGTGTATTTGTTTTAGCCAAAATTTGCCAAAGGGGGAGAATGTTAGTTCTTTAATTTTAAGGGTTGGCATTAATTTTGTAAAACAAATAATAGCAGCAATATGTTAGATAGTCTGGTTTATCTTGCTAAAGAAGAACAGGTTGAGCAAGAAGTCCTAGTGTGCATTGGAACATGTTGAGCTGAAGTAGTGTTAACATCTGGAGCAACATGTCCTATCGAGATGTCCCATGCAGGTTCATTCGACATCGCGCGAGAACTGAAGTGGTTTGTTAATTCTGTTAGGTTTTAACTGAGGCAGAATATTCTGGAATATTATGCAATCATGAGGCGCTGATTTATAGGCCTAAAGATTCAAGATGGAGAGAAAATATTGAAGAACTGAGACTTTCTAAATATGGAGATATTTTAGGAAGTTAATGATTTGAAGTCCTATTTTGTAGCAGAAGTTTCTGCTGATTTGTAGCAGCTCATTTGCTATGTTATTTGCTAGGCCCAAATCCAGTTGGGAATAGGTTATATATATAGATGTTTTGTAACCTAGTTTCGCAACTCAACCAAAAATGTAAAGTTATATTATTAGGGTTGGTTCCTGTACCACTCGACCTGTGAGTTGGACAATTTGTTAGTGTGATCCTCGAAACTATTAAGTAAGAGGAGTATTGTTCTTGGAGGAAGCTTTTAAGCAACTCTAAGTTGTGTCTTGGAGAAGTGTCGTTCTTGTTGAACTAGTGTATAGGTGAAGGGTTGTTGATGCAGTGGCGGATTGTCAACTGCTAGACATCATTGCGATGATTGGGAGTGAGAAGGGTTTCTCATATCTAGAGAGGATCTAGGTAGAAGGGTCATTGGGTAGTGATTAAGTGAAAAGTTGTAAACGGGTAGTTTAGCTTTGAATTGATACTACTGATAGTGGACTTCATCCCTGGCTTGGTAGCCCCCAGAGTAGGTGTGTTCGACCGAACTGGGTTAACAATTCTGTGTGTCTTGCTCTTATCTTTTCAGTACCATGATTTGTGTAATATACCTTGCCCTTTGTGATCATGTCAGACCAGATGTCGAATAGCATGTTCTAGGACATCTGAATTTTGCACATGCACCAGAATTTCACCAACGTCAAGAGGATTTTCATAATCAAACTTCAAAACGACTAACAACTATCAAAACTCTTTTCAAGGTGAAAAATGGGGGGTTGAGTCTTTGAACTCCCTTCAGTTGTTTAGGCGCCAGTTCTCTTACTCGTGTGTGAGAAATTGACGCCTCTAAAACACTTCCAACTCGACAACCTTCAAACTATCTTCCAACCATTCATCATTCAAAACACTTTTCAAACCATCAAACCTTTTCAAACTCAAACCTTAGATGAAAAAAGAGAGAGAGCCAAGTCTTTGACTCACTCTCCCGATTACTTGGACCCGAGGAATCTTTCTTAAGCTTCGAGTAATCGTCATCCAAACCAAACACCAAAATCCCCTCTTTTCGTGGCCGTCTCCACAGACTACGATTGCTCTGATTCTTTATTATCTTCCGAGTAAAGATACGTAGGCACAAGATTGCGATGATCTTGGGGAGCTACCTTCCCTCCATATTCCGTTTTCCCCCTCTCTCCCGTAGTCAAACTACGATTGCTCTGATTACTCATTCTCGTCCGAATGAGCATACGTAGGCACAAGGGCCCCAATCCTTGGCGAACACCCTATCCGAAAACCACCCATTTTCCCTTAGCACCGTTTCCTTTTATCTTATCATTTCGTATTTTATCGTTGAGAAGAAAACAAATAAGCTAACGTTCATCATAATTCGAATTAAGAGGTTCCAGTTGAGTACAACGGACGTGAGGGGGTGCACGTACCTTCCTCTCACGTAACCGACTCCCGAACCCGGAATGTGGTTGCGACGACCATGTTCTTATCTCCTTTAAAGGTTTTCTCGATATTTTCCTTTTCCTCTTTTGGGATAAAAAAAAGTTCGGTGCTGACTCTGTCGAACCGCAAATTTGCGCGAGGGTCGTGTTTCGATGTTTTTTTCGAGGTGCGACAACACCATAAACCCCAAACTCTTTATTTAACAATATATGAAGAATAATTTTCTAAAAAAATAGTGTTACACATTTTCAACATGCATCTTACTCAAAAGGATTATAATAAAGTAGCAGAATTCAAACCAACAAAGTTACTTTAATTGTCTCAAGAAAATATAATTCAACTTCATTTGAATAAATAATCTAAAAACTCAGAAACGCAATCAGAAATAGGTAACCCATCTCAGTGTTACACTATCAGAGCGACACGTGGAAACTACAAAAATTTCACAAAATAGAATATAACGAAGAAGGCTACTACCCCATCCTCTAACTCAATAACAATTAAGGCTCATCTACCTGAGTATCTATACAACAGGGGTAAAGAAAAACACATAAACAACAGGAGGTGAGAATACATTCATAAATGTTAATGGTGCATAAAATAGCAAACGATAGCACACTCAAATATCAAACATATGAATCATTCACAACAATCATCAATCACAAGTGCAGGTATGTATGTAATGTAATCAACTCCTCTGCTTCGATGCATGTAGTACCAAATTTGGATATCAGAGTTATGTTACTAATTAATTCACTCAATGATGGTTCCTCTCTAAACCATCAGACTCATCAGAAGTCCCCTCTCTCAAATTGAGAATCACCACTGGATTGAATTCCATAACCATCATACTTGTCACAGGTCCCCTTTTTAAACTTGAGACCCATAATTGGACCGAAGTCTGTCACCTATCTCTGACATACATGATGCATGAAATGCAAAAAACAACATCAATGCAATAATCATCATAGATTCCTTTCTGAACCTACAACATCACCAATATAAGGCCAAAATACTAGTTCCTATCTGAACCACACATCTCAACATAACTCAATATAATATATAATTATAACTCTACATAGTATATAATTATTTAATTACTCAACAATGCTCACCAACAGGGTAAAGACAGCATTATACAACCATCAACATTCAACAAGGTCTGCTCATAACTCAAAAGAGCTCACAAATAACTCTACCACTTTTTATTCAAAATTAAGAGTCACAAGGTGTAATCTAATTTTAACTTAATTACTCTCCAACTCAACTCTGAACATATCAGAAAACTTAACTCATTTAATTTGCATCATTTTAAATGTATCAAACTCAACTCTAACTATCAATATTCCACTCTAAACATTTCAAATTCCACTCTAATTATATTAAACTCAACCCTCTTAATTCTAAACAATTATAAAACATAACAAACTCAACTCAACGACTCATCAGACTCATCAAATTTTTTGGCAAGTCAAAAACTACTCACAAATGTTTGAATCAAACCACTCAATTTACGTATTTAAACTTCTTTCTCACATCCTCACACATATATTTAACCTCTAAATCATTACTATGAGGTAGTATTACACATCAGCTTCCCAACGCTTTAAATTACGCCTCAATCTGAGTCACGAAACTCAAGTTATGGCGAAAAACAAGGGACCAATAGATTTTTTAGGGGAGCCAATTGATTTTTTAGGGACCAACATTTTTCACTTAAAGCAAGGAACCAATCGATTGTAGTAGGGGACCAATCGGCTGTCACCTGGGATTTTCCTAAAAACCTCACTTCTAAACTCATTTTCTTCAACCTTAACCATCCCAAACCATATTCAATCATATTCTAATATGCACAAGCATTTCACACCATGAATTCAACACCATACATCAATTACACACATTTAACACATAATATTACACAGATTAATCATTTGTATTATCAATTACGACACAAATTCATCATCAAGCTTGTAACACCCTTCTACCCTACAAAATGCTTGCGAATAAATTAATTAATTAAATATAAATAAATCAGAGTAAATCACCACATGGGTGACACATTTCGTCATAAAACATCAATCAACATCCTGCTCTGTAACACAGGTTCTTTCACCAATAAAAACAATCAAACTACAATGCAGCGGAAATCATAATCTTAAGTAATTAAAATCCAAAACGACCAAATAGTAAAAACATGGTGACATCATGTCTATAAAACTAGAACATAAAAGTTCCACTCGTGGATGTCCCGACCCGATGTTACATATCAGAGAGAGACACCTTCTAAGTTCAACTGAAAATAAAACTAAACTCTCCAAATGCTAAACCTTCAAGCACCAAGAGAGTTAATCCTGATCACCTGCACGTAACCCACATGGAAGCAATATTCAAACAGGCAGGGTGATTAATCACAAATCGTTATATGAGATATAAAGGAAAAGATAAACAGGTACAACAGTATCAACAAAATAAGCATCAACCAGTCATCATCTTCATACATCACTTAAAATCACATCATCAATAACATCATTTATCACAATTACACAATGTCGCATAGTATGAAATGCAACAACATAGACTCATGCATGTGGTACCAACATCATTTGATGGACACTGGGCCATCAACCTCCAGAGATCCCCACCATAGGACCGGGCAAACGGTCCTATGGAAAATTACCTGATGGACACTGGGCCATCAACTCTCCAAATTTCACCAGTTGGTTCACCCCACAATACCTTCACCAAGGCAATCTCTTTACCCCGCAGTTGTTTCATTTCCCGACAATCTATCCGCACATGTGACGCTTCAACCTTCAATTGTCTCTCATTTGTAAGTCATCCATTTGTATCACATGAGACGGATCTGGAATGTATTTCCTCAACTGAGATACATGAAACACATCATGAAGATTCACAAGCGACAGGGGTAAAGCAACTCGATAGGCTATTTCTCCTATCCTCTGTATAATATGATACGGACCAATAAAATGCGGAGTGAGCTTTCTAGACTTTAAAGCTCGACCCACTCCAGTCACCGGCGTAACTCCCATAAACACGTGATCTCCCTCTTGGAATTCAAGTGTTTTCCTCCTCTTATCATGATAACTCTTCTGACGACTCTGCGAAGCTCTCATCAAATCCTCCAAAGATTGGATAGTCCTCTCTTTCTGACCATCCGTCTGCGGATGATATGCAGAACTCATCCTTAACTTAGTACCCAGAGCATTTTGCAAACTTTTCCAGAATCTCGACGTAAATCTCGGGTCTCTATCTGACACAATACTCGAAGGTATCCCATGAAACTTCACAATTTCCTCAATGTACAACACAACTAACTTCTGCATAGAATAATTAATCTTATCGGCAAGAAATGAGCCGATTTAGTCAATCTATCCACAATCACCCAAATCGAATCATTTCCCTTCGCAGTCTTTGGCAACCCCGACACGAAATCCATGGAAATACTATCCCATTTCCATTCCGGAATATTCGATGGTTGCATCATACCCAAAGGCTTCTGATGTTCAATCTTCGACTTCTGACAAGTCAACCAGGCATAAACAAATTCAGCAATATCCCTCTTCATACATGGCCACCAAAACAACCTCTGTAAATCCTTATACATCTTTGTAGCACCGGGATGAATACTCATCCTACTTCGATGCCCTTCCTCAAGAATACTCTTCTTAATTTCTGGAACATTCGGAACACATACTCGGTGATGGAACCTCATCACGCCATTCTCATCAATCTGGAATTCACCTCCATTACCCTGGTTAATCAAGGCTAATTAGTCAACCAACCTTAAATCAGATTTCTGACCTTCCCTGATTTCTTCGAGAATGCCACTCGTCAGTTTCAACATTTCTAACTTCACACTGTCAGGAGTTCTCTCACATATCAAACTCAGATCTCAGAACTGCTCGATTAATTCTAATTCTCTCACCATAAGCATCGACATATGCAATGACTTTCTACTTAATGCATCAGCCACCACATTTTCTTTACCAGGATGGTAACTCAAATCAAAATCATAATCTTTCAATAATTCAAACCACCTTCTCTGCCTCATATTCAACTCCTTCTGATCGAATAAGTACTTCAAACTCTTGTGATCACTGAACACCTCAAATTTAGAATCAAAAAGATAATGTCTCCAAATTTTTAACACAAACACCATAGCTGCCAACTCTAAATCATCCGTAGGATAATTCCTCTCATGAACCCTCAATTGTCTTGAGGCATAAGCAATAACTTGACCATTCTACATTAATACTCCACCAAGACCCATCTTCAACGCATCACAATGTACCACAAAAGACTCACTTGGATTAGGTAAGATCAATACCGAAGCGGTCGTTAACTTCTTCTTCAATTCAACAAAACTCCCTTCACAAGCAACATCCCACACATAAACTTGACCCTTTCGAGTCAACTGAGTCAAAGGTAGTGCTATCTTGGAAAAACCTTCGATAAACTTGAGGTAAGATCCTGCCAACCCAAGAAAACTTCGTATTTCCGTAGCAGACTTCGGAGCCTCCCACTACAACACAGCGTTAATCTTAGAAGGATCCACAACAATTCCACCACTAGATATCACATTGCCAAGGAAACTCACTTCCTTCAACCAGAACTCACATTTAGAGAGCTTTGCATAGAACTTCTTCTCTCTCAACACTTGCAACGCCGTGCACAAATGTTTTGCATGTTCTTCTTCAGACTTCGAGTATATCAGAATATCATAAATGAAAACCATAACAAACTTATCCAAATATTCATGAAAGATCTGATTCATATACTCCATGAACACACCAGGTGCATTGGATACACCAAACGACATCACAGTGTATTCATAGTGACCATATCTCGTCCTGAAAGTTATCTTCGGAATATCATCTGGCTTAACACGAATCTAATGATAACCAGACCTCAAATCAATCTTACTAAACACACAAGCACCCACCAGTTGGTCCATCAAATTGTCGATTCTCGGAAGTGGATACTTATTCTTGATAGTCACTTTATTCAATTGCCTGTAATCAACACACAACCTCATACCACCATATTTCTTCTTAACTAATAACACAGGAGCACCCCATAGAGAAACACTCGATCAGACAAACTTCTTTTCAAGTAATTCTTCCAATTGTTTCTTCAATGCTCCTAACTCAGAAGCTGACATCCAATAATGAGCCATTGACACCGGACTCGTACCTGGTATCAAGTCCACCGCAAACTCTACTTCACGCTCTGGAGCCAAATCACTTATGTCATCCAGAAATACATTTGGAAATTCACGGACGACAATTAATTCGACACTCGCAGCTTCACGATTAACTTTCAATGATGCAAACAGTGCAAACATCAAGGCTTCGTCTTCTAGAAGTTCGCCTACTTGCTTAGCATACAAGAATATCAACTCTCCATTATCACCAAACTCAGGAAACTCCAAGGTCTTATTATAATAGTTGATATAAACATAGTTGAACTCCAACCAGTTCATCCCAAGGATAACATCGATTTTGTGTAAGGGTGAACACACCAAATCCATCACACAACACTTCCCATAAATTGTCAAAGGACATCTCGAACACACAAAAGTAGTAGTAACAGAACCATTAGCAGGAGTTTTTATTACCATACCACCATTCATATCAGACAATTTCAAACCCAACCTATTAGTAAATTCAAGTGAAATAAACGAATGAGTAGCATCAGTATCAATAATAGCAACCAACTTCGTATTATTAATAAAACAAGTACCTCGAATCAAGTTATCCTTCTTGGGGACTTCTATAGCACTCAAAGCAAACACACTGCCATTAGTCTGGGCAGCAATAATAGTCTTCTTCGGCTTCTGGCATTGGGTAATGATGTGACCCTGCTCACCATAGTTGAAACAAGTCGGACCCTCATTCTTGCATTCAGTAACTCGGTGACCCCTCTTACCGCATCTGTAACATCTCAGCACATTATTATTACAATCCTCAACATGGAGGCCTTGCTCGCCACACATGTAAAACTTAACAGAAGCGGGAGCTGCTCCCCCACTTTTCTTCTTCCCATCTGAAGCTTTATGCTTCCCTTTGTTAGCTGAAGTCACATAAGGTTTTCCTCGAAACTGCCCTTTCTCTTTCTTCTCACTAAGATGCTTGTAGTGAGCCGATCGAGCTCTTTTATCCTCATCATAGATCCTACTATTATCAACCAGCTCAGCATACCTATAAATTTGTTGGTATTCAATACCCTGTTTGATCTCCTGTCTCATCCCATTCTCAAACTTAAGGCATTTGGAAATCTCGGCATCAGCACGGTTATAATGCGGGCAAAACTTCACCAGCGCCTCAAATTTTGCAACATACTCTGCCACAGTCATGTTTCCTTGCTTCAATTCAAGGAACTCTATCTCCTTCTTACCACGAACATATTCAGGGAAATACTTCTCTAAGAACTCTTTCTTGAATACAACCCAAGTTATCTCCATACCAGCATCTTCCAATCTCTGACGGGTGTTATCCCACCAATCTTCAGCCTCTTCCGACAACATATGAGTACCAAATTGTACCTGTTGTGCATCAGTGCATGCTATCACTCAAAAAAACTTCTCAATCACTTAGAGCCACTTTTGTACACTCTCTGGATCATGCGTGCCCACAAAAGTTTGCGGATTGTTCCTATGAAACTTCCACCAAGCACAAAACTCATCAGGAGCCCCTCCATTCTGATTGTTATGTGCATTCTGGGCCATTGTTTGGGCAAGCGACTCCAACACATCAGAAATAGCACGATCGTTTCTCCAAGCCATTCTGCACACCATCAACAAGGTTAGAAAGAACAATGCATCGACAATGTACACACACTCATCGACTGACAGGGGAACAACATCATACAAAACCTGGCCGAACGAACTGACCTGCTCTGATACCACTAATGTAACACCCTTCTACCCCACAAAATACTCGCGAATAAATTAATTAATTAAAGATAAATAAATCAGAGTAAATCACCACATGGGTGCCACATTTCGTCATAAAACATCAATCAACATCCTGCTCCGAAACATGGGCTTTTTCACCAATAAAAACAATCAAACTACAATGCAGCAAAAATCATAATCTAAAGTAATTAAAATCCAAAACAACCAAGTAGTAAAAACATGGTGACATCATGTCTATAAAACTAGAACATAAAAGTTCCACTCATGGACGTCCCGACCCAATGTTACAAATCAGAGACAGACACCTTCTAAGTTCAACGGAAAATAAAACTAAACTCTCCAAATGCTAAACCTTCACGCACCAAGAGAGCTAATCTTGATCACCTGCACGTAACCCACATGGAGGCAACATTCAAACAGGTAGGGTGAGTAATCACAAATCGTTATACGAGATATAAAGGAAAAGATAAACAGGTACAATAGTATTAACAAAATAAGCATCAACCAGTCATCATCGTCATACATCATTTAAAATCACATCATCAATAACATCATTTATCACAATTATGCAATGCCACATAGTATGAAATGCAATAACATAGACTCATGCATGTGGTACCAACATCATTTGATGGACACTGGGCCATCACCCTCCAGAGATCCCCACCATAGGATCGATTCTCCTTTGGAACCGGAGCACATCATAAACACTTCAATCCACATAATGGGATTGAAGCCAACACTAGACCGAAGTCCTAACCTCATCACTGGATCGAAGTCCTAAATATGCTATGAATGCATGATGCAAATGTCATAGTATTTACCATCATAGGATCGTCAAAGTTGCATCATCATTCATGAGAATTCATCAAAACATCATAGAATAACATCAAATACTTACATCACAGTTCATCATAATACTTCACATTTCATCATGTTAAAATAATTAATATACAATATGCCAACTACCCCACGACACAAGGTCAATAAGAAACAAGACCACACGAGAAAAGGAAACAGAACAAAATAATTATAAAAAAAAGGCTTAGTACCCTTTTTGGTCCTCTACCTATGACTCGGGGTCCATTTTGGTCCCCTTCCTTTTAAAAGCTTTAAGTTGGTCCCTTACGTTATTAAAATGGTCTCACGTTAGTCCTGTCTGTTAGAAACGTTAGTTTTTCATTTAAACTCTTGCTGACGTGGTGTGTTGTAGCTTATGTGTAAAATCATTAAAGGTAACATGGCACGCTGACTAAGCTCATTGGTGATGTGTTAAAAGCTTGACGTTACATGGCATGGTGAGTAAGCTATTTTGCACTTAAGTTGTCATTACAAAAAATTTCACTAAGTTATTAGTCTCTTCATCTGAAATAGCAAGAACCCTAGCAGAGTACCTTTGAAGAGAAGACGAATAGGCAGAGAAGTGGAAGACGAAGACGAAGTGGAAGACGTAGTGGAAGACGAATACGAAGAGGAATACGAAGGTTTGTTTCCAAATTCTTACTTTATCATTGTGTGTGAATGTGTCATCGTGTTATCTTGTTCTGATTAGGTAGCTAGGGTTTTTGAAATCTTGGGGTTTTTCCCCCTTTTGAAATCTAGGGTTATCTTGTTCTTATTAGGTAGCTAGGGTTTTTTTCTCCCTTTTGGAATTTGCAATGATGTTGCTTTTTTGGGATATATGGCTTATTTTCGTTTGATGTTGTTATATTGTATGTTCTGTACTGATTAGGTATGTTTGGATTTTTTACGTTTAATGTTGGTATGTTGTATGTTCCGTACTGAATTGGTATGTATGACTTGTTTACGTTTTATGGTTCTTATACTGAATTGGTATGTTTTGTATTGTTTTGGTATGTATGTATGTTCTGTTGTATTTGATGAGTGCATTTTACTGTATTAGGTAGAAATGGAAGAAATGTTGTGTCTGAAAATTCATCATAGTGGTGAGTTTGTCGACTATGCAAAGATTGATTATATGGGGGGTAAATGTAATGAGTTAGAGATAGATGTGGATAGGTGGTCCTATTTTGAATTGGTTGGTGTTTTGAAAGACTTGGGATACACTGAGGTATACACCATATATTACAATGATCCCACATATGGTTTGAATGTTCTTAACGACGATAAGGGTGCGTTAGAGGTAGCTGGCCTCTGTAGGGTACATTTGAAAGTTGACATTTACATAAAACATCCATTATCTCAACCTGAATATGTTGAAAATCCTATAGACATGATGGAGGAAGAAGCCATAGATGAAGAACCATTAAATGTGGTTAATCCGGAAGTAGAATCCATCATTGAAGATCTTTATCAAGAAGTAGTTAAGGAAATGAATGTAGGTACTGATGGGGATGGTGTTAACAATGATGGTGTTGAGGGTGAGGGTGTGAACAATAATGGTGTTAAGGGTGAGGGTGAGGGGTGTGAGCAATAATGGTGTTGATGGTGAGGGTGAGGGTGTGAACAATAATGGTGTTGAGGGTATGAGTGTAGGTGATGGGGTAAATAGTGTTGGTGTGAAGGTATGAGTGTAGGTATGAGTGATGGCGAGGTTCATGATGTTATGGATTCTAATGCTGGTTTGTTGGATCTGGTAACAAGCTCTGATGACAGTGAGGATGAGAGTTACTTGTATGATAGTGCATTGGAGGTTACATTTAGTGATTCAGATATGAGTTTGGATTTTTCTGAAGAACACCTATCCAACCTTGTTGAATATGATGGAAAGCATGAAGAGACAACAAAAAAGAAGAAAAAGAAGTGGGAAGGAGAAAATGGAGAGGATAATGGGAGTTTATATGATAGTGAGGAGTTGGACAGTGGGTATGATAGTGAGGAGAGTGATGAACCAATGAAGAAGAAGTATCCCATCTTTAAGTTATTGAAAGATATGTCTAACTATAAATGGGAGTTGGGTAGTTATTTTAACTCAAAAGGTGACTTTAAGGAGGCAATTAGAACATATGTTGTCCAATCTGGTAGAGGTCTTAAGTTTTTGAAAAATGACAAAAAAAGGGTTAAGGTTGTGTGTAAGGAAGGCTGCATGTGGGAGGCCTATTGTGGAAAATTGCCTAATGAGGAGACTTGGCAATTGAGGAAAGTAGTTGATAACCACGATTGCTCAAGGGAATATAATGTAAAGATGATGACTATAAAATGACTTAGTAAGACGTTGCAAAATTCATTGAAAAATAATCCTAAGTTGAAGCTAAAGGATATAAAGGAAAAGGCTCAAAGGAAATGGAATGTAGGGGTTAATAAAACAAAGGCAATTAGGGCCAGATTTGCATCTAGGGATATGGTTGATGGCTCATTTTTATGGGATTACACAAGAATATATGATTACTGTCATGAAATCCTAAGGAAAAATCCTAGTTCAACTGTCAAGTTAAATGTGACACCAGTCCAAGAAAGTGTTGAGGATAGAAGACCTTATTTCAAAAGGTTGTATATTTGCTATGCTGCCTGCAAAAAGAGTTTCAAGTTGTGTAGGCCTATTATTGGTTTTGATGAATGCTTCTTAAAGAGGCTTTGTGGAGGTCAAATTTTGGCAGCCATTGGTATAGATCCCAATGACCAGATGTTACCTATAGCTTTTGCTGTAGTGGAAGGGGAAACTAAAGAAAGCTGGTCATGGTTCTTGGAACTCCTTGTTGATGATCTAGGTGGTAGGGAAGAATGTAGAACATATACATTCATTTATGATCAGCAAAAGGTACCACTCTATTTATTTAATATTTTCAGTTACATAATGATGTGTCTAGTAATATATGTAGTCACCAGCATTTAGTTGATTTTTGCAGGGTCTTCTTCCAGCTATGGATAAATTACTACCCAATGTTGAACAAATATTTTGTGTTAGACACTTGTACAATAATTTCAGGAAGAAGTATCCAGGAAAAATGTTGAAGGGCTACTAGGGCTACTTACCCACAAGCATGGGAAAGGGAGATGAGAGGTATGAGACAGATACATGAAGAGGCATACAAGCACATGATGCAGACTCCACCAAGATATTGGAGCAAGTCATATTTTAGGACAACTTCAAAGTGTGATACTATATTGAATAACATGTCAGAGGCATTCAATAGTGTGATTGTAGAGGCAAGATCAAAGCCATTGGTTACAATGCTAGAGGAAATTAGAGGCTACATAATGGAAAGGTGGGCATCAAACAGGTTGAAATTCACACAATTAAATGATGGGGATATGTTGCCTAACATAAGAAGGAAAGTTGAAAAAACAAGAATCTGCACAAATTATTGGATAGTTAGGTACCAAAAATTCCTTAATACTTTATGTGACTGTTTGACTTTAATTTCTCATTTATATGTGACTGCTAGTTGATACCTTTCATCATTTTTATGTGACTGTTTGACTTTAATTTCTCATTTATATGTGACTTTAATTTGTAGGATGTCATCTGAGTTTATATTTGAGGTGAGACACATTGAGAATCAAGGTGACATTTTTGCTGTCAACTTGAATGAACATGATTGTTCATGCAGAAAATGGCAATTGACTGCTCTACCTTGTGTCCATGCTCTAGCTACAATGAAGAGTATAAATCTCAATGTTGATGATTACATACTGTCATACCCCAAATTTTGACCACTAAGATTTCCCATCATGGTGCAAATCATCAGCACAATATGGATGTACCTTTGTACTTCATTAGTCTCCCCAAAGATGGGTGAGCGTTCACTACAATCAAACTAGGGTTTCAAACCCTTTCAGAGCTTTCAGACAAATGATCAATCAAGGAATGACATGATCTTCAACTTGTCTAACCTCTTAAATATCCACAATGGATCAAGAGGACTCCCACATCAAGAATTAAGCACAAGAGTGCAACATTTCAAGTGGATCAAGCCTCAAGTTCATCTAATACAAAGTCAACTGACGCAGAAAGTCAAAGTTTGACTTTTTGGTCAACTATGAGCTTCACAAGCCATTACTCAAGAAAATATGATGGATGATTTAATTTGATCAAATTTAAATCAAGAAATCATACAAAATTGCAAAATTGATCAAATTGAAGGAAACTTAGAAATTTTTTCTAAGTTAAAATCATGTTCAAGTGCACAACTTGTCAAGGTTGTAACTATTGATCCAAGCATCCATTGATTTTGAGTAAGAGCTACTTTTAAAGAGGGTATTTGATACTTCAACATTGTAGAAGGGATCAACTCAAAATATCATAAGGATTGAAAGATATAAGTGATCAAAGTTGGGAATTCTTAATGTCCAATGTTCTGACATTGCATAGGACATCATTAATATTTTTTTCAGCAAGAATGTCCCAACTTCAAGGATGTTTTTCTCCATGATCCAAGTTGAACCAGGTCTGGGGTCAAACATGAAAGTTGAAGTACATCATCTCAGCTTTCCAGAAAGTCCTAAAATGTCCTTGTAGCATACTCGAGCAAGGAGATATAATTTTTGTAAAAGCATTGATAAAGCAGAATTTTCATGACAACTTTTAGGACAGATTTGACTACACAAGTTCAAGACCATTTTTGATGACTTTGCAAGCTGAACCAAGACCAAAGTCAAACATAAAAGTTAAAGTATGTCATTAGGGCTTTCCAAAATGTATAAGAACTCCCATTAATTCAACTTGAGCAAGGAGTTATGAACCTCACAACAGGCCTTGCTCGAGCTAATTTTTTTTAGGACAGATTTTGTGCACTTTTCTTGTGCCACCCAATTTTCAAGCTTTGTCATCATGCAAGACAAGCATCAAAGATGCAATTCACTTCAACTCAAAATATCATAGTGGATTAAAAGATACAAGTTATTAAATTTTGGAATTATTAATGTTCAAAGTTGTCTGATGTTCCAACATTGCATAGGACATCACTAATATTTTTCCAGCAAGAATGTCCCAACTTCAAGGCTGTTTTCTCCATGATCCAAGTTAAACCAGGTCCGGGGTAAAACATGAAAGTTGAAGTACATCATCTCAGCTTTCCAGAAAGTCCTAGAATGTCCATGTAGCATACTCGAGCAGGGAGTTACGGATTTTACAAAAAGGCTTGCTGCAGCTGAATTTTTCATGGGGCAGATTTGCACATTTCTTGTGCCACGCGAATTTTTAAGCCTTGTCATCATTTTGAACACATCTGAGGATCAAATCTAAAGGGGACAATCACTGAGCCAAGCCTCCAAAGTCCTTGGAACAAGAAGTAGCATGCCAAACCTAGAAATGCCTAAAAGAGGGACAAAACTCCAATTTTGGATTGAAGCATTTAATGGATGCTTAGAGGTGGCATGGACTGACACATTTACAACTGAATTCAGTCAAGATTCCTCTAACAAATAGGGAACCAGCAGCCTGTGCCCTAACCTCTAGTCAATGGCTAGAGGAGACTTGGATTTTCATTGAACAACATTGGCCAAACCTCTGCTGCAGTTGCCATTCACTGTGGAACGCAAATCAAACTTGCTCTACTATAAATAGAGCTCATTTATGCTCAGTTTGAGTACACCAAAGCCATCAAACAAATGCTTTCCTCAAAATCTCTTCTTTCACCTCAAATTTTCCTTCCAAAGCAAGTAATTCTGAGTTTTTGAGTTAGAGAGCAATTCCACTCAAACTAATCACACACACACCTCACATATATCATATGTAAGCTGTCCAAACTATCAAAAGTGACCTATAATCACAACATCACAAAGTCACCTCTCAAAACCTCAAAATTGGACTTTTTTGCATTTTTCAAGCCATGTCTTGATTCAGTCACTTTCCAAACCAGATAAAACCTCAAACACACTCCAAATATCATCCTTGAACTGTCCCAAATGGTTCCCCCCATCTGGAACACCATTTGAGAGAGTTGCTATTTTGGTCACTTTTAACCCCTTTTGCAAGAAAGGGACAGTTTGTGTTTTTGCAGGTACCAGCTGATTCCAATCATCCTAAAAGCATCCAAGAGGTCATTTGAGGGTGTCCAAAGCATCAAATCATTTCTAGAACAAAGCACTTGGTAGGTTGCACAAAATCTCCAAAAAAGAGGTAAAATTCACAACTTGAATTCTTTGAATCATGCTTTCCTTTGTTGTCCACATACATGCATCATATTGAACAATTCTTGAAGCAAAAATGTAGTCCTTAATGTGTATGTTATGATCCTCCTACTGTTTGCACTTTAATATGTTTATATGTGGAGTTTATGTTGTTTTAAACTTAAGGTGCAGATCTGGCTTTTTGTCTTGTGTGTGATGTACATTAAGTTTTAGTATGTATGAGTGATACCATTGGATTCCTTGCGAAAAATTGGTCAAGATAGGTTCTTACGGATTTTAATTTCTTTAAAAATTGAGAAAGTTATGAATGTTTGAAGTTTGATAGCAAAGATGTTGAAAAACTAAGGTGCAGTTCTGATGTCAAATGTGATGTTGTGACATCTTCCCTTTTTCTCTTATCTTCAAAACTCATGAGTGATGTCGAATGTGATGTTGTGACATTAGTTTATTCTCAAAAAACTCAACCATTCTTTTACATAGCAAAAATCATCATTTTCCAATTCTGTTTTACACATTTCTTATTCATACTCCAAAATATTTTATTCCACAAAAAAATTAGTTTTATATTATTTATTTAAAATAATTAGTATTTTTGTGAATAAATTCCTTTTTAATGTTTTTAAAACATTTTAAAAGTGAATTCTCTTATTGAAAATCAAGACCAAATGAATTTTATTTCACCTTGTGATTAAAACATCATTTTTCGAACCCCAACCAAAAATCACAAGTTGCTTATTTGGTATTTTTATCATTTTGTATTGATTTTCTTTTAAGAATTTACTTTTAAAATGATAAAATTAGGATTTCTTCGATTTTCATCATCATAAAACTTTTTCAAACACTCATGAGCCTCTAATAGAGTGTAAGACCCAATCCTTTTTTGACCAAATCATTTTTGGGCCTCAGTATATTGTATAAGTCCCGATACCGTAAAAAATAAATGGCGCGATCGTCGCCTTTTCAAAACAAAAAACCTTGGGCCTACCCTCGAGTAGTAAGACCCATTTCTTTTCTTAAAACTCACTTGGGCCTCTATTAGAGTGTAAGACCCAATCCCCTTTTAACCAAAACATTTTGGGCCTCAGATATTGTATAAGCCCCTTCGCGTTAAAAGAAAATCTTGGCGCGACCGCCATTTCAGACGGAAAAATAAACTTTGGGCCTACCCTCGTGTTATAAGCCTCACTCTTTTTCTTTAAACCTTTTGGGCCTCTTGAGAGAGTGTAAGATCCATCCCTTTGTACAGAAAACAATTTTAGGGCCTCAGTCACTTGTATAATCCCCTCTGTACAAAACAACAGTGCGTTCACTGATAAAACCCTAGGCCTCTCCTTGAGCTGTAAGCCCCAAATTCTTTCTTTTTCAAAGCACTTTCTCCTTTGATTTTGAATATACTGTTGTTTTTCAATCTTTCTTTGTTGAACAACTAACCAAACAGCATGGAAGCTCTACAACCGAGTAAGTGTTTACACGCTTTCATTTACGACTTTCATATACATATAACTGTATTGTGGGGTTGTTTCGCTGTAAGTCTTCTTTCATAAACTCATATCAACTGTTTAATAATAGTATAGATATTTAGAGTTTCCCCAGCAACTACGTCTAGCATTAAGCCCGTTGATCACTCTTAAATAGTCAAAACTAGATCCCCATAGGATTACCAGACACAGTCTTCCCTCCTCTTGGGGTTAAACAATATGGAGATATGAAAGGCAACATTCTCTGTGAACCCTTTCATAGACTGTCACATATACAAGTTGTCAAAGAAACTCTACTCCCCAGAGATGATCTCTTCTCCGTGAATTGCATCTCTTGAGTTTCTTCCAAATTCTCGGACTTTCCTGGCTTGATCTATTCCTCGTGAATGGCCTGTCTTGAATTTCTCGGGGTTTGGGGACCCACAGGCTTCTTAAAAGCACTTGTTAAGAAACTCGATTCCCCAGAGATGATCTTTTCTCCGTGAATGGCATCTATTGAGTTTCTTCCAAATCATCGAACTTTCCTGGCTTGATCTATTATTTGTGAATAGCCTGTCTTGAACTTCTCGGGGTTTAGGGACCCATCGGCTTCTTAAAAGCATCGGCCTCCTCTTGGGCATTGTTCAAGGACCCACAGGCTTCCTAAAAGCATCCCTGCCTCCTCTTGGGCGTTGTACAAGGACCCATCGGCTTCTTAGAAGTATTCACAGCCTCCTCTTAGGATTTGTATAATGATTCTTCCTCCGGGAATGATAGCCTCCTCTTGGGCTTCATACAAGGACCACTCGGCTTCTTAAAAGTTTCCAGCCTCCTCTTGGGCTTCGTACAAATTGTCCCGACGACCTCCTAGAGGTATAGGAATAGAAATCAGTCATCTTAATAGAGCAGTCTTTCCAAGAGTCTACTACTGTTTCTCAAAGCATAGTACAAAAGATGACACTCTAGACTTGGACAGTTTAATTTCCTTGAGTCTCCAAGACATTCTCAAGCACCCTTCAAGAATAGGAAGGAACCCCGTGGACTCGGACAGTCTCATACCCTTTGGATTTCCCATTTCCTTAAAGAACAGGAAATAACCCTGATCCTCGAATCGAATCCTTGAGTACAGCATTACTCATATAAGAACTTATTTTCTCTTTAAATCAGCATACTGGACCTGTCACTCAACTGAAACAGTCACAATAGCCTTCTCTTGGGCTTTGTACAATGATTCTCCCCAGCGGAGCTAACAATAGCCTTCGTCTTGGGCTTTGTACAAAACACAAAAAACTCCCTTGTTGAGTATAAAACCTTTAGCCTCCATCTCGGGCTTCGTACGAGATACCATAAAAGACTCTCTTGTTAAGTCAACTCCCTTTTAGCCTCCATCTCGGGCTTCGTACGAGATACAAAAAAACTCTCTTGTTGAGTTAAATAGCCTCCATCTCGGGCTTTATACGAGATACCAAAAGACTTCATCGTCGAGTCAAAACCTTTTAGCCTCTCTCTCGAGCTTTGTACGAGACACATATTAGCCTCCTCTTAGGCTTTGTATAAGAAAACCATTGGTTGATCCAATCAACCTTTTAGCATCAAAGTTGTGCCCCGTTCACAGTACACAAACATCAACAACTCCTTCCCCTTCATCTAATCGATGTAAGCGGCAAGCCTTTTGATCATCTACATCCATGGCACTGTCCCTCTTTTAGCATGAGAAATTCCTAAGGAAAGATGGCATTGCTCTAAACTGAGTTAAAGTCTTCTCCTTCAGGTTGGAACCCCCTATAAAGGAAATTATGGCATTGCCGAATTCACATATCCCGGTTAAAGTAATTCTCCTTTATAAATAGTTGTGACAAACAAACCTCTTTAGAGATGACAAATTCTCTCTGAAGTTGAGACCCTTCAGCTTCACATCTTGGGCTTTGAACAAGATACAAACCACATTTAGCTTCACGTCTTGGTCTTTGAACAAGACACCAAAACACCCATTTTCTCCCATAGAATAGGAGGAACTACGATCGCTCTGATTTCCCTGTTTCGGAAAAAACGGGAATACGTAGGCATAAGATTGAAAGAAAAATCTTAGCGAGCACACTAAACAAAAACCCAAAATCTCATACTTTCATATATTTGTCCTAACATCCTAACCGATAGCCTAAAGCACCCCTTTTCAACAAAATAACCTAGGAGAGACCCCGAATCTTTGTAGCATCTGTAAACCAACAGTTTTGACTGTTTAACCTCAGTATACAAGTAGGGTTAATTGGAGACATCTATTTCCCTTCCTTTATCAGCTTTAATAGGATAAAAAATGAATCGAGTTGTAGTACCAGAGCGATAGTGCTTCGCAACCACATCCAAAAATCACTCGCTACAGAAGAATGGCGACTCTGCTGGGGAGAATCTTTAGGGATCTTGTTCTCTTCTTGTCCCCTAGGTAGAAACCTTGACGTCACTAGGATCTTAGGTCAAAACGCCGTTAATTTGGAATGAAACCACAGGATGGTGACTCCGCCGGGAAACCATTTTCTGTCAGGAACTTAAGATTCTTAGCTTTTAAAAGTCTAGGACATTAGGACAAATATATATATTGCTTTTCCTAATTGATATCTGTCTTTATTTTTCTGCTAATGGGAATGCGTGTGATGCCGCGTGTGGAAAGATTGAGTATACACTTAAGATAAGTGATGGCGACGAGGTCGACCATCAACCTCAGTGGAGGCTTCCCAATGCAACCCATTCCCTCTCATAGGCAATGGGCCAATTGTGACGTCTGAGAAGCTGAGGAGCCAACCCTTTTGTAGTGCGGAAGCTATCGGAAATAGTTGTCCCGCGATACTACCCTCATTTGAGGCTGGTGATCTATTCTCGGTGAATAGCATTTACTCTAAGATTTCATACAGCTCGCTGGCGATCCACTTGCTATTTGTTATCCTGGGAGGAGCTGATGATTTTGAGTACAGGTACAAAAAATCACCCTAGTATAAACCTTTGGGGATGGGTAGAGCCTTGACTTCATGACAACGACCCTTTGACCCCATGTTTTTTCTATGTTTTTGTGTGCTGCATTCATGCATTCATTTAAAAAAACATTAAAACATTCAAAAAAAAAATTCTCTTCTAGTCTCTCTGTTTTTCAAATTAAACTAAGACTGTGATTGCAAATATCAGAGAAAAGGATTGCACTAATGGATTTCGGTAGAAGGAGAACTCATAAGTACACCTTCAGGATTCCAAAACTAGAGGATTTAAGAGGTTTGGCGAGGATGATCACAAACCAAGAGGCTTTCAGAGCCAAGTACGGAGGGTTGCTATCTCTGCTAAGAGTCCATGTGATTGAGGGAATCATGGATGCGCTCGTTCAGTTCTACGATCCGGTCTATCACTGTTTCACATTCCCGGATTACCAGCTAGCACCAACACTGGAGGAATACTCTCATCTGATTAATCTACACATTACAGATCAAGCTCCATTTTCTGGACTGGAAGAAATTCCAAAGAATCAGACCATTGCAAGAGCAATTCATTTGGACGAGTCTGAGGTCAGGACTCACATGACCACCAAGGGTGGGCTCCCAGGTTTGCCAGCTCAGTTCTTGACAAAGAAAGCCCTGTACTTCGCTAGTATCGGGAACATGACTGCTTTTGAAAGCATCTTTGTCTTGCTCGCCTACGGGTTATTTTTGTTTCCCAACATTAATAACTTTGTAGATATTAATGCCATTAAGGTTTTTCTCATTGGAAACCCTGTGCCAACTTTGCTCTCGGACGCGTATCATTCTGTACACTTAGGGAATTTGTACAGTGGAGGAATGATCACGTGCTGTGTACCCCTGCTATACAAATGGTTTATCTCCCATTTGCCCAAGTCTGCTGCTTTTTGGGATCACAAGAGTGCCTTACGTTGGTCGCAGAAAATCATGTCTCTCACCAACTCTGACATAGATTGGTGTAATAGGATTTATGATGGAATCAGGATAATTGATCGTTGTGGAAACTTCCCCAACGTACCCCTTATAGGAACTAAGGGAGGAATCAATTACCATCCAGTTCTTGTTCGTCGCCAATTTGGATACCCGATGAGACACGTCCCACGAAGTGTTCATCTGGAAGGTCTTTTCTTCAAGGAAGGAGAAAGTGACAGAGCACTAAAGACGGAAATAGTGCACGCTTGGAAACATGTTCATAAGAAAGGACGGGAGTCTCTAGGAAAATCAGAGTGTGTCTCGGTGGAGCCTTGTCTCCACTGGGCACAAACTAGAGCTCTCAAGCTAAAGATGCCTTATCCTCGTTACGGAGTTCTTCCACCGAAGGAATCTGTCAAGTTGCTCTCAACAAAGTTCAACGGGAAAGGAGGTCTTGGAAGAACAAGTACCGCACCCTCAATGTGGAGTGCATCAAAATACAACAATTACTGAAAGATAAGGACGCTCTGATTGAAATTTTGGAGCAACATGTTGTAGAGAATCAAGATGACCAAAGGAATTTGCTCACTCCTTTCACTTGGCAAAGGAATGACAACCCGACAACGGCCCAAGAGCCCTGGTCAAAGAAAAGGAAAGTACCAGAATCAGCACCCGATTTCTCTTCAGAGAGGACTCGGGACCCATTAGTTTAGGTTTCTGTTTCTGCACCTTGTAATCTACTGTATTTCCATTTCTGTAATCCTTTGAATTCAATAAAAAGGGGTTTCCCCACTGTTTAATATTTGCAATCTAATTGTCGAAGTTTATTTTGATTAAACCAAAAAACAATTAATATAATCATTGCATTCATCATTCTCACATCGCGTATTCTTCTTACCTATGACTCTCACGTTTGTGTCTCGGTTCTAGAGTCAAACTGTCTCATTCGTACAATACTCGGGCCAATCATCAGAAAAAGATGGATGATCTTGAGGAAGAGAATAGAGAGTTGAAAGAAGAGATCGACGCTCTGAGAGAGGATATGAGAAAGCTTCGTAACGACATGCAAGCCATGGCAGAAGCTCAGCTACAAAGGACTATGATCTCAGAGATCATCTCAACGCCCATAGTGGAGAAGTATGACCCTAGGTATCAAATGCTGAAATATCGTCCTTGGGGCATGCCTGTTAACTATATCCCAGAAGGATATGTTCCGCTGATCACTGAAGATCAGGGAATCATAACAGAAGCCGCTGGGCCTGAAGGTTACAAACTTCGGGAAAGCAAAGATGCCAGGGGCATACTGAAGACTTCTGAAGGTTACAAACTTCGGGAAATGCCAAGATTCACTGCCGTAGTCACGATCCCACCCCCTATGGTGGACACTGTCCCGGAAAGACAGATTCCACAGATACCTTCTGGTAGAAAGGAAACTATGTTCGATAGAATGGATGAATTCCAGGAACAGTTCTTAAAAATGCAGAAAGAACTGCAAGTCATCCGCGGTCAGGATCTATTTGGAAAGGACGCCGCAGACCTCTGCTTGGTCCCCAATGTGAAAGTTCCGCACAAATTTCAAGTGCCCGACTTTGAAAAATACAAGGGTAACTCTTGCCCTCAAAGTCACTTGGTTATGTACGCTCGGTGAATGTCGGATCAGACAGAGAATCAGGACCTACTGATTCACTACTTTCAGGATAGTTTAACCGGTGCCGCATTAAAATGGTACATGGGTTTAAACCGTGCTACGATTAGCACATTCAGAGATCTTGGTACTTCCTTCGTCCAATAATACAAATACAATTTGGACATGGCACCGGACAGAGATCAACTCAGATCAATGTCACAAAAGGATAAGGAAACCTTTAAGGAGTACGGTCAAAGATGGCGTGAAATTGCCGCTCAAATTTTTCCACCTCTTGAGGAAAAAGAGATGACAAAGATCTTCTTAAAAACCTTAAGCTCATTTTACTATGATAGAATGGTTGCCAGTGCACCCAGTGATTTCACCGAGATGGTGGGAATGGGAGTTCGTCTTGAGAAAACCGTCCGAGAAGGACGTTTGGTAAAAGACACTGGATCATCGAGTAGTACAAAACTATACGGTAGTGCTCTCCCTAAGAAAAAAGAGCAAGATATTGGGAATATCTCTCTCGGAAAGCAAAGGCGACGTTATCAACCGGTAGCGGCTGTGACTCCTGCTATCAGCCCTGCGCCTATTCCTACGTATCAACCTCAGGTTGCGCAGAGCCAACCTAATCAGCAAAGGACACAACAACCTCTTCAGCAGGCTCGTCCTCCATACAATAACAACCGTACAACACGGCCACCAGGGTTTGATCCTATACCCATGTTGTACGGAGAACTATTTCCATTACTACTGGCTAAGGGGCACATCCAGACTAAGTCTCCTCTTACAGTATCGAAAAATCTGCCTTTTTGGTTCAAAGCAGATCAGACATGCCCTTATCATCAAGGAGGATCAGGGCATAACATAGAGAATTGTCTCAATTTCAAATCCGACGTACAAAAGCTTGTTAGGAGCGGGCTCCTATCTTTCAAAGATATGAATCCCAATGTTCTCACGAACCCGCTGCCTCAACATGAGAAAGCTGCAGTCAACCTGATTGAGAAAGAATTTAACAATGTCTATCAAATTCACGATGTACTCTTGTTGAGGGCCAATCTGGTCAAGATGCATTGTAGACAGAGTGGATATGGCCATGTCCCACCTCATAATTACCACCAGTGTGATGTCTGCTCTAAAAACAATCAAGGATGTTCTGTGGTGCAATCAGCTCTACAGGGACAGATGGATCTCGGATGGATCCAAGAGCACCGAGTTCGTGGAGTTAACATGGTTTACACGAATTCCAATGTCATTCAGAACCACGACATCCGTGCGATGAATGTCAACCTGGTGGCGATGCACTCAAGGCAAAGCCAGTATCATAATCTGCCGCGACACGATTATAGTTCTTTTCTGACTTGCTCGGTAAATAAACAGGGATGCTCTTTTGTACAGGAGGCCCTCCAGCGTCAGATGGATCTTGGATGGATCCAGGACTACCATGATAGGAATCCCTATCAGATCAACATGGTTCAAATATTTGATATTCGCTTAATGAATACCAACTTGGTAGAGTTGCATGCTGAGCAGGTCCGACTCGGATTCTTGATATCACATAATTATCACAGCTGTAAAGTGGGTTGCGAAAAAGACCAGGGATGTGCCCTTGTCCAGGAAGCACTTCAACATTTGTTGAATCATTGGTGAATGCCAATCTACATGGATGAAGATACTCAGCAAATTAGTATCAATAACAGAAACCCCACTCGGCGTCAAAGTCAGGATGTCCGACTCGGGGAAGCTAACCTAGTGAGGTTACATTATATTCAAAGTGGGCGTGGCCAGGTGCCACCACACAATTATGAACGTTGTGGAGTCTGTTTGAAAAGTAACCAAGGGTGCTACCTTGTGCGAGCAGCTCTCCAGGGGCAATTGGATCGTGGAGAGATCCGCCCATATCCAGGTTCCGGACCCATCAATTGGTCGCCAAACTATCTTGCCGATCAAATTGAGGACGTTGTTGTAATCTCTGATCATCAAAGAACTAGGGATGTTTTTACCATTATCCCTCTGCTTGACGAATTAAGAACTCCCAACCGGGAACGGATCGAGATTACCTACGATGGTCAAAAAAACCAGAAGGTTCCCATAGTCGTCTATCTTCTGGGAGCACTACCGTATGAATCAACTAAGGCAATCCCTTACAAATACGGTGCGACAATAATTGAAAATGGAAAGGAAATTCCATTACCCTCCGTCGTGAATATTGCAGACATCAGTCGTGTAACACGGAGTGGTAGAATCTTCAATAGAGGAGTTGGAGAGTCTAACCAAGAAAAGGAACTTTAGACAGAAGCTCCCGATCCATCAGTCGGTCAATCCAGTAATCCCGACCTTTTGAAAAACGATGATTAGATGTTAAAGCTCATCCAAAGGAGTGAATACAACATTGTCGATCAACTGTTACAGACTCCTTCAAAGATCTCGGTATTATCACTGTTGCTAAGTTCAGAAGCGCACAGGGAGGCTCTACAAAAATTCTTGGAGCAAGCCTTTGTGGAACAGGATGTAACAATCAGACAGTTCGATAGTATTGTCTCTAACATCACTTCCTGCAATAACTTGGGATTTAGGGATGAGGAATTACCTGAAGAGGGTCGCCGTCATAACATGGCGCTCAATATCACAGTCAATTGCTAGGACGATGCTTTAGCCAGCGTACTGGTAGACACAGGGTCAACCCTGAATGTTATGCCGAAGTCCACCTTGACTCAATTATCGTTCAAAGGCCCTCCAATGAGAACCAGTGAGGTCGTCGTCAAAGCGTTCGACGGATCCAGAAAAACGGTTATCGGCGAAGTTGACCTTCCCATAACTATTGGTCCTCACACTTTCCAAGTTACTTTCCAGGTCATGGACATCCGGGCAACGTACAGTTGTTTATTAGGAAGACCTTGGATACATCAGGCTGGGGCGGTTACCTCGACCCTCCACCAAAAGCTAAAGTTTGTTCAGAACGGCCAACTCATCACAGTCTGTGGGGAACAGGCCTTGCTCGTCAGCAATTTATCGTCATCCACTTATGTGGAACCAGAAGGGGTAATCGGAACCCAGTTCCAAGCGCTTTCGCTACACAAGGACGAATAATCCGGAGGAGGAACTTCGATTTCCTCATACAAAGATGCTATTAAAGTGGTCGAGAGTACCAATACAACAGGATGGGGACAGCTTGTCATTCTTACTAGCAATACAACAAAGAAGGGTCTTGGTTTTTTTGTAACCTGTACCCGGACAGCTGCTAACGATGAAAGTCTTCATCCCATTCAGAACTTCTTCCACAGTGGAGGTTTCCTTCACCCAGTGTCTCAAATAGTCCATGCTATCAATGAGGAGGATCCCTCCGACACAGATGAAGAATGAAATTCCTATCTTAACAAGGACGGTTATATGTCTCAGGAAGAGGTGCCTACGCCATTTTGCTATCCCGCACAGAGTCCAAGATTTATACCACAGTCATATGTCGAAATGATATACGGAGATTGTGATCCGGAAGGATGTCGTGCTCCGCCAAATTCATTAGAGGAGGACACTCTGATGAAAGACAACTTTGACCACAATTACTATGGCCCGATGGATGGCCTGCCAATGTGGCAGCCTTACCCAGGAGACTTGGGGCCAGAAAGTCAGTCGAGTAATGAAACTTAGCTGAGTATCATTGAACAGAATACCTGTGTCCCCACCATGTCATGGGATCAACACTCAGGTCATTCAGAAACTACTAAACATGATGATGAATTTGCAACATTTGCAGGACTTGAATTCATCAACTATGCATTTCTCGAGGTCAACGTCATCGAGAGGGATGACTCCTCCAGTTCGAAAGAAGTGTGGGACACCTTGGGACAACCGAGTGGAAAATATGATTATATGGTCAAGTACACCGCTCCCGAAAGCTCTCGTATCAGGCTCGAAGATATCCAGCCAACTGGATGGGGAGATACAGCTGAGAGCACAAATGCTATGCAAAATGCAACAGAGGAATTCTCCTACGACAACTCTGCCTGGGAAACAGATTCCAATGATCCCGCTCCACCAGAAATCAGTGTTATTTCTGAAGACAAATCAAGTAAGGTGCCAGACTTTGTGATTCACCGAGGAGTTCGCCGCCAATGGGTTGCTGTCGATGTTCTGAAGGTCGTTCTCCAATCAAAGTAATTGCCATCTTTAATCTTTCACCTTGCCCAGGTGAAACAGATGTTTTGATAGGGCTTGCTTTCTGTAAATTTTCCCTCTTCGCTTCGCCCAAAGCGACAGAGTTTTGTTTTATAGGGCTGTAGTTTCAAGAATCGACTTGTTCATTAATAAAATAACGTCGTTTTGTAATTTCCACATTAATTGTTGTTTTCTCTTTTTGCTTTTCTCAGAAAATGGTAATCCTAAAAAATAATTCAATAATAAAAACAAGCAGTAATAAAAAAATACACTGCACACACTTTTGCATTCTCTCTATCTCTTCTAAACACGAATCATTACGTCATGCAGATTGCTTGTTTTAAACCCCGTTGAAACATACGATCCGATGCCTTCTCCCAACTTTGAGTTCCCGGTATTTGGGGCTGAAGAAGAAGTTGACAACGAAATTCCAGAAGAGATCTCCCGATTACTCAGACAAGAGGAAAGATCCATTGAACCTCACAAAGAGCCGTTGGAAACGGTAAACTTGGGTTCAGAAAAGGAGAGAAAAGAAATCAGGATTGGGGCACTCCTCAGTCCAACTTCCAAAGAGAGTTTGATAAAGCTTCTCAAAGAATTCCCCGATGTATTCGCTTGGTCCTATCAGGATATGCCAGGGTTGGATACCAGCATCGTGGAACATCACTTACCGTTAAGATCGGAATGTCCGCCAGTAAAACAGAGGTTGAGACGGACTCACCCAGACATGGCTATCAAAATCAAAGAGGAGGTACAGAAACAGATTGACGCAGGTTTCCTCGCTACGTCAGAATATCCTCAATGGTTAGTCAATATCGTACCCGTTCCAAAAAAGGATGGAAAGGTCAGAATATGTGTCGACTACAGAGATCTGAATAAGGCTAGTTCAAAGGACGACTTTCCTTTACCACACATTGACATGCTGGTAGACAGTACAGCAAAATTCAAAGTTTTCTCCTTCATGGATGGATTCTCGGGCTATAACCAAATCAAAATGGTGCCGAAAGACATGGAGAAAACTTCGTTCATTACCCCATGGGGTACCTTTTGTTACAAGGTAATGTCGTTCGGTTTGAAGAACGCCGGGGCAACCTATCAAAGGGCCATGACTACTCTGTTTCATGACATGATACATAAAGAAATCGAAGTGTATGTCGATGATATGATTGCAAAATCTAAGACAGAGGAGGAGCATGTGACCCACCTGTCAAAACTATTCAAGCGTCTGAGAAAATACAAACTCCGCTTGAATCCGAACAAATGCATATTTAGTGTCCGTTCAAGGAAACTTTTAGGGTTCATCGTCAGCCAGAAAGGAATTGAGGTTGATCCTGACAAGGTCAAGGCCATTCAAGAAATGCCTTCTCCGAAAACAGAAAAACAAGTCAGAGGATTTCTCGGACGTTTAAACTACATCTCCAGATTCATATTCCTTATGACCGCAACATGTGCGCCAATCTTCAAAATACTCAAGAAGATACAATCATTTCTCACTGATTCGCGAGGTAAATGGACTCCGAATTTTGATGGCCCCTACGTGGTCAAGAAAGCTTTCTCAGGAGGCGCCTTGAGGCTTGCAACCATGGACGGAGAGGAATTTTCCTACCCCACAAATGTTGATGTAGTCAAGAAATACTTCGCCTAAACTAAAAAAAAAAACGTCTCGGTGGACTGAAAACCCGAAAGGGCGGTCCAGGAAAAAATTAGAGACATGATCAATAATCATCCCGGTGGATTGGAAACATCAAAGTACAATCCAGGCAAAAATTAGGGATAATGGCAAGTAACTATGTTCAACAGAGGCAAGTCCCTCAGCAGCAGTTACACCATCCATAGGAGGAAAACTCCAGTCAAGGTCATCTTCGGCAGAAGCTCAGGATGTCCCAAATTCAAAGTTGGTAGAAGGATAGTGGTCGTTATGTTTCAACATAGCCCTATTCCCTGTAAATTACCATTTTCTAGCTTTGTATATACTCTTTGGAATCACGCGTTTGGCTGATCTCCATCTTATCAATAAAATTTGAGCCCTTGTGCTTTTGTTTGTAATTCTCATTTGTTTTTGCTTTACAGAACGACATTTTAACATGCTCAACGATTCTTGAAATAAAACAAAAATGAATTTACTTGTAAAACTTTTTCTGCTTTAAAATAAAGATGGCAATTTCTTTTGACTGTTGAACATCAAAAGAACATCACCCGCTTCTCCATAAGTAAGTGAACCTCAAAGTGCAGAATTAAAGTACTCCTTCTACGCCAGTGCGCCTGAATGAAGGATCAACAGTGTCAGATGCGACTAATCCATCTGACATCTTCGGTAGAGTCCTTATCTCCTAAGCCCGATTAATGGTATTCCCCGTAGGGATTATTTCTCCTAAGCAAGGCAGGATTGCTATCTTGAACCAAGTGATACCTTTTATCTCCAGCAGTGGCCGAGTATCCAGTCGTGTTCATCCGTCAGTCTGTGTGTTGTGTCAAGTCTTTGTCAGCATATACATACATACATCATGCATTATTGATTTACATTTGCATTCATATTGCATCACTATCACTCTAGTCGGTCTTATCCCCTAGTGATAACAGTCCTCTCAATCGAGTTGTCAGTTCTTTCCTCGTCAGGAAGTGAATTATCTGAACAATCTCGCGTCCAGCTATTTCTGAATTGAAGATAGGTCCTGGACCACTTTGATAACTTAGACCTCTGAAAAACCAGAGAAACTTTCAGTCAACATCACTCTTTACCATTGAAGATGATATTTTTGCTTTCTCGGATTAAGGAAAATCCCTAGAGAAAGCCCCTTAATCGGAGCTTCGGCAATACGGTAGTTTTTCTCCGAAAGAACCACTGATGAAAAGGTCATCGGCACCTCAAAATTGGATCCCATCATATGGCATTTCTCCGGGAAGACCCCGAGAAAAGTATGATGTAATATCCCCAAGCGTGAAGGCAGTCTCTCAAGGGACTCGCATTCCCCAAATAGAGTCAACAAATGGCATCTCCAACAGAGAAGTTTGTACACCTCTACAACTCAGATGACTGGGTTCCCCAGCAAGTCTGGCATCAAAAATTTTTCCATCGAATGGCATCTCCCCAAGAAAATTCGGCGAGAAGTTTAAGGAAAACCGCTACACATAGCGTCCCTTGTCAATAAAGTTTATTGACAAAAGAAACTAAGACCAGTTCCTTGGTAGGAAACCAGGATCGAGGGGAAGTTTAAATCAGAAACTAAGACCAGTTCCTTGGTAGGAAACCAGGATCGAGGGGAAGTTTAAATCAGAAACTAAGACCAGTTCCTTGGTAGGAAACCAGGATCGAGGGGAAGTTTATTTCAGAAACTTAGACCAGTTCCTTGGTAGGAAACCAGGATCGAGGGGAAGTTTATTTCAACTAAGACCAGTTCCTTGGTAGGAAACTAGGATCGAGGGGAAGTTTACCTTTTCTAAGCATCATCGCTTAGCAAAAGAAGATGAATGTGTGAACTACCATTCATAGACGCCATCAAAATTTCGGATATTCCGATATTTAATCCTCTTGCACCCCGAATGCCCGAATACCTTCGCCATTCACACCTTCGTGTCCAAGAAGATTAAATAGGGGCATCTGTCATACCCCAAATTTTGACCACTAAGATTTCCCATCATGGTGCAAATCATCAGCACAATATGGATGTACCTTTGTACTTCATTAGTCTCCCCAAAGATGGGTGAGCGTTCACTACAATCAAACTAGGGTTTCAAACCCTCTCAGAGCTTTCAGACAAATGATTAATCAAGGAATGACATGATCTTCAACTTGTCTAACCTCTTAAACATCCACAATGGATCAAGAGGACTCCCACATCAAGAATTAAGCACAAGAGTGCAACATTTCAAGTGGATCAAGCCTCAAGTTCATCAAATACAAAGTCAACTGACGCAGAAAGTCAAAGTTTGACTTTTTGGTCAACTATGAGCTTCACAAGCCATTACTCAAGAAAATATGATGGATGATTTAATTTGATCAAATTTAAATCAAGAAATCATACAAAATTGCAAAATTGATCAAATTGAAGAAAACTTAGAAATTTTTTCTAAGTTAAAATCATGTTCAAGTGCACAACTTTTCAAGGTTGTAACTATTGATCCAAGCATCCATTGATTTTGAGTAAGAGCTACTTTTAAAGAGGGTATTTGATACTTCAACATTGTAGAAGGGATCAACTCAAAATATCATAAGGATTGAAAGATATAAGTGATCAAAGTTGGGAATTCTTAATGTCCAATGTTCTGACATTGCATAAGACATCATTAATATTTTTTCAGCAAGAATGTCCCAACTTCAAGGATGTTTTTCTCCATGATCCAAGTTGAACCAGGTCTGGGGTCAAACATGAAAGTTGAAGTACATTATCTCAGCTTTCCAGAAAGTCCTAGAACGTCCTTGTAGCATACTCAAGCAAGGAGATATGATTTTTGTAAAAAGCATTGATAAAGCATAATTTTCATGACAACTTTTAGGACAGATTTGACGACACAAGTTCAAGACCATTTTTGATGACTTTGCAAGCTGAACCAAGACCAAAGTCAAACATAAAAGTTAAAGTATGTCATTAGGGCTTTCCAAAATGTATAAGAACTCCCATTAATTCAACTTGAGCAAGGAGTTATGAACCTCACAACAGGCCTTGCTCGAGCTGATTTTTTTTAGGACAGATTTTGTGCACTTTTCTTGTGCCACCCAATTTTCAAGCTTTGTCACCATGCAAGACAAGCATCAAAGATGCAATTCACTTCAACTCAAAATATCATAGTGGATTAAAAGATACAAGTGATTAAAGTTTGGAATTATTAATGTTCAAAGTTGTCTGATGTTCCAACATTGCATAGGACATCACTAATATTTTTCCAGCAAGAATGTCCCAACTTCAAGGTTGTTTTTCTCCATGATCCAAGTTGAACCAGGTCTGGGGTCAAACATGAAAGTTGAAGTACATCATCTCAGTTTTCCAGAAAGTCCTAGAACGTCCATGTAGCATACTCGAGCAGGGAGTTATGGATTTTACAAAAAGGCTTGCTGCAGCTGAATTTTTCATGGGGCAGATTTGCACATTTCTTGTGCCACACGAATTTTTAAGTCTTGTCATCATTTTGAACACATCTGAGGATCAAATCTAAAGGGGACAATCACTGATCCAAGCCTCCAAAGTCCTTGGAACAAGAAGTTGCATGTCAAACCTAGAAATGCCTAAAAGAGGGACAAAACTCGAATTTTGGATTGAAGCATTTAATGGATGCTTAGAGGTGGCATGGACTGACACATTTGCAACTGAATTCAGTCAAGATTCCTCCAACAACTAGGGAACCAACATCCTGTGCCCTAACCTCTAGTCAATGGCTAGAGGAGACTTGGATTTTCATTGGACAACATTGGCCAAACCTCTGCTGCAGTTGCCATTCACTGTGGATCCCAAAACAAACTTGCTCTACTATAAATAGAGCTCATTTGTGCTCAGTTTGAGTACACTAAAGCCATCAAACAGATGCTTTCCTCAAAATCTCTTCTTTCACCTCAAATTTGCCTTCCAAAGCAAATAATTCTAAGTTTTTGAGTTAGAGAGCAATTCCACTCAAACTAATCACACACACACCTCACGTATATCATATGTAAGCTGTCCAAACTATCAAAAGTGACCTGTAATCACAACATCACAAAGTCACCTCTCAAAACCTCAAAATTGGACTTTTTTGCATTTTTCAAGCCATGTCTTGATTCAGTCACTTTCCAAACCAGATAAAACCTCAAACACACTCCAAATATTATCCTTGAACTGTCCCAAATGGCCCCCCCCGTCTGGAACACCATTTGAGAGAGTTGCTATTTTGGTCACTTTTAACCCCTTTTGCAAGAAAGGGACAGTTTGTGTTTTTGCAGGTACCAGCTGATTCCAATCATTCTAAAAGCATCCAAGAGGTCATTTGAGGGTGTCCAAAGCATCAAATCATTTCTGGAATAAAGTACTTGGTAGGTTGCACAAAATCTCCAAAAAAGAGGTAAAATTCACAACTTAAATTCTTTGAATCATGCTTTCCTTTGTTGTCCACATACATGCATCATATTGAACAATTCTTGAAGCAAAAATGTAGTCCTTAATGTGTATGTTATGATCCTCCTACTGTTTGCACTTTAACATGTTTATATGTGGAGTTTATGTTGTTTTAAACTTAAGGTGCAGATCTGGTTTTTTTTCTTGTGTGTGTTGTACATTAAGTTTCAGTATGTATGAGTGATACCATTGGATTCCTTGCGAAAAATTGGTCAAGATAGGTTCTTACGGATTTTAATTACGTTAAAAATTGAGAAAGTTATGAATGTTTGAAGTTTGATAGCAAAGATGTTGAAAAACTAAGGTGCAGTTCTGATGTCAAATGTGATGTTGTGACATGTTCCCTTTTTCTCTTATCTTTAAAACTCATGAGCGATGTCGAATGTGATGTTGTGACATTAATTTATTCTCAAAAATCTCAACCAATTCTTTTACATAGCAAAAATCATCATTTTCCAATTCTGTTTTACACACTTCTTATTCATACTCCAAAATATTTTATTCCACAAAAAAATTAGTTTTATATTATTTATTTAATATAATTAGTATTTTTGTGAATAAATTCCTTTTTAATGTTTTTAAAACATTTTAAAAGTGAATTCTCATATTGAAAATCAAGACCAAATGAATTTTATTTCATCTTGTGATTAAAACATCATTTTTCAAACCCCAACCAAAAATCACAAGTTGCTTATTTGGTATTTTTATCATTTTGTATTGATTTTATTTTAAGAATTTACTTTTAAAATGATCGATTTTCATCATCATAAAACTTTTTCAAACACTAATGGGCCTCTAATAGAGTGTAAGACCTAATCCTTTTTTTGACCAAATCATTTTTGGGCCTCAGTATATTGTATAAGTCCCGATACCGTCAAAAACAAACGGCGCGATCGTCGCCTTTTCAAAACAAAAAACCTTGGGCCTACCCTCGAGTAGTAAGACCCATTTATTTTCTTAAAACTCACTTGGGCCTCTATTAGAGTGTAAGACCCAATCCCCTTTTAACCAAAACATTTTGGGCCTCGGATATTGTATAAGCCCCTTCGCGTTAAAAGAAAATCTCGGCGTGACCGCCATTTCAGACGGAAAAACAAACTTTGGGCCTACCCTCGTGGTATAAGCCCCACTCTTTTTCTTTAAACCTTTTGGGCCTCTTGAGAGAGTGTAAGACCCATCCCTTTGTACAGAAAACAATTTTTGGGCCTCAGTCACTTGTATAATCCCCTCTGTACAAAATAACAGTGCGTTCACTGATAAAACCCTAGGCCTCTCCTTGAGTTGTAAGCCCCAAAATCTTTCTTTTTCAAAGCACTTTCTCCTTTGATTTTGAATATACTGTTGTTTTTCAATCTTTCTTTGTTGAACAACTAACCAAACAGCATGGAAGCTCTACAACTGAGTAAGTGTTTACACGCTTTCATTTACGTCTTTCATATACATATAACTGTATTGTGGGGTTGTTTCGCTGTAAGTCTTCTTTCATAAACTCATATCAACTGTTTAATAATAGTATAGATATTTAGAGTTTCCCCGGCAACTACGTCTAGCATTAAGCCCGTTGATCACTCTTAAATAGTCAAAACTAGATCCCCATAGGATTACCAGACACAGTCTTCCCTCCTCTTGGGGTTAAACAATATGGAGATATGAAAGGCAACATTCTCTGTGAACCCTTTCATAGACTGTCACATATACAAGTTGTCAAAGAAACTCTACTCCCCAGAGATGATCTCTTCTCTGTGAATTGCATCTCTTGAGTTTCTTCCAAATTCTCGGACTTTCCTGGCTTGATCTATTCCTCGTGAATGGCCTGTCTTGAATTTCTCGGGGTTTGGGACCCACAGGCTTCTTAAAATCACTTGTCAAGAAACTCTATTCCCCAGAGATGATCTTTTCTCCGTGAATGGCATCTCTTGAGTTTCTTCCAAATTCTCGAACTTTCCTGGCTTGATCTATTCTTTGTGAATAGCCTGTCTTGAACTTCTCAGGGTTTGGGGACCCATCGGCTTCTTAAAAGGATCGGCCTCCTCTTGGGCATTGTTCAAGGACCCACGGGCTTCCTAAAAGCATCCCCGCCTCCTCTTGGGCGTTGTACAAGGATCCATCGGCTTCTTAGAAGTATTCACAGCCTTCTCTTAGGCTTCGTATAATGATTCTTCCTCCGGGAATGATAGCCTCCTCTTGGGCTTCATACAAGGACCACTCGGCTTCTTAAAATTTTCCAGCCTCCTCTTGGGCTTCGTACAAATTGTCCCGACGACCTCCTAGAGGTATAGGAACAGAAATCAGTCATCTTAATAGAGCAGTCTTTCCAAGAGTCTACTACTATTTCTCAAAGCATAGTACAAAAGATGACACTCTAGACTTGGACAGTCTAATTTCCTTGAGTCTCCAAGACATTCTCAAGCACCCTTCAAGAATAGGAAGGAACCCCGTGGACTCGGACAGTCTCAATACCCTTTGGATTTCCCATTTCCTTAAAGAACAGGAAATAACCCTGATCCTCGAATCGAATCCTTGAGTACAGCATTACTCATATAAGAACTGATTTTCTCTTTAAATCAGCATACTGGACCTGTCACTCAACTAAAACAGTCACAATAGCCTCCTCTTGGGCTTTGTACAATGATTCTCCCTAGCGGAGCTAACAATAGCCTCCGTCTTGGGCTTTGTACAAAACACAAAAAACTCCCTTGTTGAGTATAAAACCTTTATCCTCCATCTCGGGCTTCGTACGAGATACCATAAAAGACTCTCTTGTTGAGTCAACTCCCTTTTAGCCTCCATCTCGGGCTTCGTACGAGATACAAAAAAACTCTCTTGTTGAGTCAAATAGCCTCCATCTCGGGCTTTATACGAGATACCAAAAGACTCCATCGTCGAGTCAAAACCTTTTAGCCTCTCTCTCGGGCTTTGTACGAGACACATATTAGCCTCCTCTTAGGCTTTGTATAAGAAAACCATTGGTTGATCCAATCAACCTTTTAGCATCAAAGTTGTGCCCCGTTCACAGTACACAAACATCAACAACTCCTTCCCCTTCATCTAATCGATGTAAGCGGCAAGCCTCTGGATCATCTACATTCATGCCACTGTCCCTCTTTTAGCATGAGAAATTCCTAAGGAAAGATGGCATTACTCTAAACTGAGTTAAAGTCTTCTCCTTCAGGTTGGAACCCCCTATAAAGGAAATTATGGCATTGTCGGATTCACATATCCCGGTTAAAGTAATTCTCCTTTATAAACAGTTGTGACAAACAAACCTCTTTATAGATGACAAATTCTCTCTGAAGTTGAAACCCTTCAGTTTCACATCTTGGGCTTTGAACAAGATACAAACCACCTTTAGCTTCACGTCTTGGGCTTTGAACAAGACACCAAAACACCCATTTCCTCCCATAGAATATGAGGAACTACGATCGCTCTGATTTCCCTGTTTCGGAAAAAATGGGAATACGTAGGCATAAGATTGAAAGAAAAATCTTAGCGAGCACACTAAACAAAAACCCAAAATCCCATACTTTCATATATCTGTCCTAACATCCTAACCGATAGCCTAAAGCACCCCTTTTCAACAAAATAACCTAGGAGAGACCCCGAATCTTTATAGCATCTGTAAACCAACAGTTTTGACTGTTTAACCTCAGTATGCAAGCAGGGTTAATTGGAGACATCTATTTCCCTTCCTTTATCAGCTTTAATAGGATAAAAAAAATGAATTGAACTGTAGTACCAGAGCGATCGTGCTTCGCAACCACATCCAAAAATCAGTCGCTACACATACCTGACTGTTATAAGAAGGCAAGGTATATTTCTGTTTATGAGCCTATAATTTTTCTTGTTAATGGTACAAATTTGTGGGTCAGAACAGAGTACCCAGATGTCCAGCCTCCAAAATACAAAAAAATGCCAGGAAGACCAAAGAAGAAGAGGAACCGTGAGCAGGGTGAACTTGATGGGTCAGATAGAAAAATGAGAAAAACTGGTATGATAATGAGGTGTACAAGGTGCAGGCAGACTAGACATAACAAATCCACTTGTAAGAGGACTCAGCCTCCAACAACCACACTAACTCATGGAAGCCAACCAAGGGAAACACCAGCAACATCTCAAGGCACAAGGGCAACACCAGCTACATCTCAATCAAGGGCAACACCAACTCCAACTCAAAGACAAAAGACAATGGCAACTAAAGGAACTCAATTAAAGTCAACACCAGCATCACAAGCAACATCAACCCAATCAACTCAGCCAAGGGCAACCCCAAGTCAAGGAACTCAGCCTAGGGCAGCACAAGGAAGGCCACAGAAATTACCTTTTAGGAAACCAAGACAAACAACTATTACAATGCCTTCTGCTTCACAGGGACTAACCACAAGACTACGTGCATCACAGAATGCAGTGGGAGCTACAACTAGGAGGGCCACTCCTACCAAAATAAACAACACAAAGAAGTCTATTTAAGGATGTGTAGTTTCTATTTTAGGGAAATGGCTGGTGTCATGTTGTTTTGAAGTGTCTGTGTTATTTTGTTTTGAAGTGTCTATAACAATGCCATTTAATGGTATTTTGAACAAGTGTATGTAACAATGTTTATGCTATTTTTGAACAAGGTTTATTTTGAAGTCAGTTTCTGTAAAAATGCCATGTTGTGGCATTCTGATGTTTCTGTAACAATGACATGTTGATCAAGTTTTCTGTTGTAACAAAATTATGTTATTGAATCAAATTTGAACAAGGTTTCTGTTCTCAAAATTCTGTCAATTTGGTACAGTATCTAATGTTAACTAATATTCTCAAAATTCTGTCAAAATGCTAATGTTAAGTTAACACAACTACTTTTACACAAATTTTGTCAAAGTAATCTAATGTTAACATAACCACACAACTTCTGTCAAAGTAATCTAATGTAATCTAATGCTAATGAAATTCTGTCAAAATTTGTGTAACTTAACTTAACCAAACAACTACCTTTACACAAATTTTGTCAAATGTTAACTTAGCTTAAACACAAAACTATCTTTACACAAACTATGGTCCAAATATTTTGTCACAAGTATTACACCAAACCACAATTTCATTTCTTACACTAAACCAGAATATTCTTTCATAGTTATGTTAAAACCAATATTAGAACAACTAAGAACAAATATTTTGTCACAAGTTTTACACCAAAACACAATAACATTTCTTTCTGCAATGCAAATTTTACACAAGTTTTACACCATACCAGGAACAAACATGTCACAATAACATTTGTTTTACAACATCTTAATTACTAAAACAAACAACACAAAATAACAGCAAATATTCCAAATCTTCTTCCACTTCATTGTGTTATTCAAAGCTTTCTCTAATTCCATATTCTTGAGCCTCAAAACTTCAACATTTTTTTTGGATTCTTCCATCTCTTGGCTCAACATTTCTATCTTCCATTGCAGCTTCCTCAAAGTTTCCTCCTTTTCAGCTGTAGAATCTTCATAGAACCATTCAAAAAACCCACATCCAGAATTTCTATATCCCTTTAAAAATTCAGAGCACAACATGGAATGCAATTAAACACATGATTAAGAATAGAAATTACTTGTATATGATGGGAAGGAACATTACCTTAAAATGTTGACAACCCAAAAAAGCTTTCCGTAATTGTTGGCGGTTCTTGCCTTACGAAGTACAACAAGGTCCCCACACCCACATAAGAGCTTTCCAAAGCTGGTATAAACTTGCGAATCACTACGGCTACTTAGAGAAGATGAAGAACCGCGCCCAAAATTCATGTTTAGATGGTGAATTAGGTTTCAATTGGGTGATTTTTTGAGAATGTTACACTTAGGTCAAAATTCGGGGGTGAACATATAGGCCTCACAGTAAGAAGGAAGAAGAAGGTGATGATTAGGCATTCCATCATGCCAACTCAGCTTACATGTCAGCAAAACTATCACTGTTTGCCTTTATTTGACGACAGGGACCATTTTGTTTCTGTTAGATAATGTAAGGGACCAACTTGAAGCTTTTAAAAGGAAGGGGACCAAAATGGACCCCGAGTCATAGGTAGAGGACCAAAAAGGGTATTAAGCCTAAAAAAACATCTGCTCTTGCTCGCCTAGTGCTCGCCTTCGCCGGGCGAAACCCCTCCCCCATACAAATTCCAGTAGCACCTATTTTCACCCTCTTTTCGCCTGGCGAGGTTGGGGGCAAAAATGCTTCGCCCGACGACACGGGAAACTCACCCGACGAAATATGTGAACCTGCAACTTCTCAGTTGCGATTCTGCACTAGTTCAAACCTAAATTACCTTGCGATTCCAACACCATCCAGTCCAAAAGTACACATCTGTCACAAGACAATCAATACTATAACGACAACATATCCCAATCGACAACATATACATCATTCCTCTCATCCTACACATTTCCAAATCAAAAAATTCATCATATTTTCATCAAGCAACACATAACACACAAACCTACATCTACCTTAAACCCCATATCACATATAATAACCCGGATCACCCCCTTACCTCGAATTCTTAGAGATTGACTTCTTTCTCTGCGTTCTACGGATGTCTCCCTAGTCCTTTGTACCCTAGCTCTCTCTTCACCGTTTCTCCAAGTTTTCACGATCGTACAAAAGTGAAATTCTTCACTCCTTCTTTTCCTTTTTTTCACTCTTACCCCTTGGACCCCTATTATGGTTTTCCCATCCTGCCCTCACTTACTCCCTTACAAAAGACCATTTTGCCCTTAGTGTCCCACCCCTTTTTATTTTAATTAATAATAATAATCTAATAATATTATTTACATTATTATATTATTATTAACACTAAAATAATTCCATTTCATCACTTATTCCTAAACACTCTAATTATACCCTTAGCTCATCAATACCCCACAACACACCATACAAAAACACCATGCGTCATGATATTTCATCAAAATTCACCTAAAATCACGAATAATTATAATAAATCAGTTAAATAAATATTATAGTTATTTTGTGGTGTTACAAAGCTCATCAAATCAAAACACGTGAACATCAACCTCATGATCACTCATACAGATTTTTAAAAAAATCAGTTATTAGCAGAGCATGGAATTCACATCATAACGCAACAATCAAGAGAGGTTTTGCCCAAACCATCTCAAGATTCACAAAATTCATCAATAGAAGTAAAGGTAAAATAACAAGGAAGAGGGTTAAGATCCCTCATTATCCTTTATGCATAAACACCCATAGACGAATAATTCCACAGCTCCCCTACCTCAATTTTACAGCAAAAATCTTGAATCTACAGCTATGGAGGCTCTACTCTTGCTTTGATAGGGTTTCCCAACTCTGCTGACAACTTTTCACATACCAACACTTTATCTCCCCTATTTTTCTATTTAAAACAAATAAAAAACCTAATTTTATTTTTATTAATGTCATTACCTTCCCCTCAACTCATGGTAATTCTCTTCTCACCACACTAATTATATTAAAAGTATATTTCCTTCCTAAAGTCTCAAATTCCTCTATTTCTCTATTAATTTTAATTATGAAAATTCTAATAATTCAATAAAAATACAATAATTCCCAAAAATATCAAATAAATCAAATTAAGCACTCTAACACTCAAATAAATAATATAAGACATTTAAACTCAATTAAAATAATTTAATTTTAAATTCGGGGTGCTACGTTTACTACCCTGATGTCAATCAATGACATTGCCCTTTCATTTGATTGTAACCTATATAAGATTTCCGGCGACTATTAATTGCTCTCTCTTTCATGTGGTTCATCAAGGCTATTTAACTAACCAATTCTTAATATACTTATTGTAATTTCTAATTGTGACTATGGATACTCCACTAATAATAGACTTTTACCTCGTCATGTCCTCATACCGATCACAAGACTGGCCAAACTCACCCTCCGCTTAGCTTTCTAGCCATCTCGTTCTTTCCTTTGTCCGTTCTTTAGGACCCCTCTTTATGTATCTCGGAGTTTAACAATCACAAATAGATTAATAGACGTCAGTATAAATATATTTGTACACAATCCCCTAAGCACAAACTTGTAAGGGTGATGTTATTCTCAAGAACATGTCAGAAGCTTTTAATAGTGATATTCTGCAGTCAAGGGCTAAGCCTTTGGTAAGTATGTTAGAAGATATCAAAACCTACATGATGGAAAGGTGTGCAACCAATAGAATGATATTTCAAAAATTGGTGGCTCTGATCGCAAAATGAGAAGAACAAGTTTAATTTTCAAGTGCAGCAGGTGCAAGAAGTTTGGTCACAACAAATCCATTTGTAAGGTGACACCAACTCAACCAACTCAAGCTAGTGAACAGCATGCTCAAGCTAGTCTAGCTACCCAAGCTAGTCAGCAGCCTGCTCAAGCTAGTCAGCGACCTACTCAAGCTAGTCAATAGTCGAATCAAGCTACACAACAAGATACTCTAAGAACTCAAGGAAGTAAACAAACTCATGCTAATTAATAACCAATTGCTCAATCTAGTCAACAAGCTACTCCAAGATCTCAAGGAAGTAAGCAAACTCAAGGAAGTAAGCCAACTCAAGAAAGTAAGCCAACGCAAGGAAGGGAAAATAATCTAAGTGTTATGAGGGCATCAACGCCATTTGTACCCCCAGGACCTACAAATAGATTAGGTGCAGCCAATAATGTAGTTGGCTCAATAACAAGGAGGACTACTCCAACAAAAAGAACCACACCAAAGAACACCATTTAGTTTGATTGTGACTTGTCTATTGAACATGTATTTTGATTGTATTTTGAACCTTTTTTGGCATAATGTCATTTTGAATCCTGTCACATACCTTGGCATGGTTTTAATTGTATTTTGAATGTTGTTTGTTTTGATTGTAATATATATTGAACATGTGTTTTGAACACATCAATGTGTAATATTAGTGTAGATTGAATTGTATACATTCAAACTGGTATAAAATTGTGATATTCATTCAATACATTTAAATTGAATGGTGCAAACTAAGTGCTATAACTAAACTAATATAAATCAGTGTCATAAACCATAACACAATTAGGCCAAAACTAAACTGATACAAACAGAGTGATTCCATTCAAATTGGTACAAATAGTGTGATCCACAAATTGATTATATTCAAATTGGTACAAACTGGGTGATTCTAAACTGATACAAACTTATTCAAACGGATATAAACTCATTAAAACTGATACAAATTCATTCAAACTGATACAAAATCATTCAAACTCATACAAACTCTTAAAACATTCTAAATACCAATACAGAGAAAACAATGAAAAACATCATCCTCCAAAAAAAATCCATTTCAACATCTTCTTCATTTGAGGTTGAAATTCCATCAACTCTATCTTTTGTTCCTCATTAGTCACCCTAAGTTTTGCAACCTCCATTTTTTATGAATTAATTTTTTTCCTAACTTCTCCAACCTACATTTTTTCTTCATCAAAAATCGATCCTTCTCATCTCCCACATCATCATAGAACCAATCGAAAAAACGCACCCATCTTGCGTAGAAACTTGAAAATTTGTGAAATTCAAGTTCAAATATAATTTGATGTTCAAACATAAATTATTCCCAAAAATTTTAACAAACATGTTTCTCTTAAAATGTCGACAACCCCATAATTATTTTCCAAAATTCTCAACAGTGGCTTCCCTGCAAAGAACAAATATGTCTCCACAATGACAAGTAGTTTTTCATCGCAAATTAGAAGTTGTGTATACATTGGAATCAAAATATCATGTGCTATTCTGATTCAATTTGGATGAAGAACGGCTAGAGTGCATGGTTGCTACAACCTTCAATTTCTGGAATCAATTTGAGATGGGAATGGAACGAACCCTAAGCCCTAATTTGATTTCCCAAGAAAATTGGAGAAAACTAACGAAGAAGAATAGGTTTAATGAAGAAAAAGAAGCTCCTTTTCCAACTGAGCTGCCACGAGTACAAACATAAACGTCATTTGAGGAAAATAGACGGAACGGACTCATATGGCTCTGTTATAAGAGTTAAAGGATTCATTTGGTCTTTCTAAAACTTAAGGGACCATAATGAACCCTGAGGTAAAGCTAAGGGCCTAGAAAATGTATTTTGGCAATTTGCATCTCTGTTTTAAGTTTTTAATCAAAACATTTATTTACTTACTTTTATTGTCTTCTTTGTTTACTTTATATTTTCGAACAATCCCTGCATTATTTTTATTGGAAGTTCTTTCCTATTCCGCCATATTCAAACATCAATATTCAAAGTACAAACATACTTTCTCAAATCTTTTGCACAATATGTCCTATGATTTTTTCGAGTTTAATCTTTTAAATGAACGAAAACTTGTTATTTGATTTACCAAAAATAACGGTAAATAGTAACTTAGCTAATAGTATGACTTCCCAAGCCTCAATTTAAGTATTTGTGTGTAAAATTGTTGGTCCCTATTTCCTCGTATCCTCCCCCTTTTATAGTTCCTTGGTGATGGCTACCATTTATTGCCCTGATTTCAATCAAGGACATTGCCCTTACATCTGATTGTAACCTCTATAACAGTTATGACGACTATTTATTATTCTCTCTTGCATGTGTTTCATCAAGGCTATTTAACTAACTAACTCTTTGTATATTTATTGTATCTACCAATTGTGACTATGGATAATCCACTGATGCTGCACTTGTACCTCGTCATGTCCTTATATCGATCACGAGATTAGCTGAACTCCCCCTCCACCCAGTTTTCTAGCCATCTCGTTTTTTCCTATGTCCTGTTAGAAATTCACCACACCCTATGATGATTTCGCTTCAATCTTGATCTCAAGATTGATCACCAACCCACAAATAATACGTAATGACAATGAAGAACAAAGGAAGAAGAAGAAGAACAAACTAACAGCAAGAAAGAAAAGAGAGAGAAGAGAAATATTTGGAGAAAAGTGTTTCTACCCACAAACTGTGGGATTTCTTCTATTGCTATTTTTCACTTGCTAATCTGCAAATTGTGAATGCAATTGTGTGTTACAATGTACAAGGGAAACTCCCTATTTATAGATTTAGATTTACAAAGGCCCAAAACTCTAAAAGCCAAAAATATCAAATCTAATCTAAATCATATAAAATCTAATCTAATCAAAACAGAATCCAATCAAATCTAATCTAAGATGCATCTGTCAAAACAATTCGACACTCCTAGACAATTCAACACATGCTAGTTTCGACACACTATGACTTACAATTTAACACACCACCTAATTCATTGTGTCTAAACTATCTACATTCATCATCGATCTTAGCTTCTTGAATACTTCAACCTGCACTCCCTTCGTCATGATATCTGCAATCTGATTCTCAGTTCTGCAGTGTTCCAAATTCATCTTCCCTTCTGCTACCTGCTCTCGAAGATAATGGAACCTCATTTCGATGTGCTTGCTTCGACCGTGAGCTATTGGATTCTTCGCCAAATTGATAGCCGACATTCTGTCGATCTTCATGGTAATTGCTCCATGATTCTTCCCTGTAATCTCTTCGACCAAGTTCACCATCTAGGTTGCTTGACATGTACAAAGAGAAGCAGTTATATATTCTGCTTCGCATGATGACAATGCCACTACTGGATCCTTCCTCGAACTCCAAGCAACTGGTGCGCCACCTAACATAAACACATATCCAGCTGTGGATTTTCTATCTTCTGCATCACTACACCAGCTAGAGTTTGTGTATCCCACTAACTTGCATTCTTTCCCTTCGTCAGGTGCAGGAAATAAAATGCCATAGTAGAGAGTCCCTTTCAGATACCTCAGTATCCTCTTCGTCGCTGTTAGGTGTGATACTTTTGGCTTCTGCATGAATCTACTTACTATACCAACACTGTATGCTAAGTCAGGCCTTGTGTGACAAAGGTATCTAAGTGGCCCAATAAGTCTTCTGTATTGGGTTGGGTCGACATCATCTTCATCTGGATCCTTCGACAGTTGCAGTCTGGTCTCAGCTGGAGTCGAAGTTGAGTTACAATCTTGCATCTCAAATCTCTTGAGTATTTTGCCTGCATATCTTCATTGGTGCATCATGAAACCTCTACTAGTCTTGTAGAATTTGATGCCAAGGAAATATGAGAGATCTCCCAAGACTGACATTTCAAACTCCTTGCTTAGATCATGTTTAAAATCTTCGATCTCCTTCTTGCAACTTCCTGCTATCAACAAATCATCGACATAGAGACATAGTATAAGCAATTCGCCATTGCTTCTTCTTACATATACTCCATGCTCAGTTGTACACTTCACAAATTCCTTTTCCCTTAAGAAGCTGTCGATTTTCTTATTCCAAGCTCTTGGAGCTTGCTTAAGTCCATACAGGGCTTTATGCAGCCTATACACCTTTCTTTCTTCGCCTCGTTTCACATACCCAACTGGTTGTGCGACATAAACTTCTTCATCTAGGGGACCATTAAGGAATGCACACTTCACGTCTATCTGACATGTGTGCCAATTATTCATATTTGCTAGACCAACAACCAACCTGATTGTTTTAATCCTAGCAACAGGTGCGAACACTTCATCGAAGTCGATTCCTTCCTTCTGAAGAAATCCTTTCGCCACAAGTCTTGCTTTGTGTCAAGTTACTTCTCCTCTAGGATTCACCTTTACCTTGTAAACCCACTTCACATCAATTACTTTCTTACCTTGAGGCAATTCGACAAGTGACCATGTGTTGTTGACTTCGATGGATTCTAACTCTTCATTCATTGCTTTCACCCACTTCGAATCTTTCAATGCCTCAGCTGCATTGACTGGTTCGACATCTGCGTAGAAAGCATAATGTACCAACTCACCTTCTTCATCGACCACATCATTTGATGTAATTACACATTCTTGCAACCTTGCAGGCATGTGTCTTGTTCGTCGAGGTCTGCTTGAACCTGCTTCATCTGTAACTGGTTCCTGTCGAACTTCTCTTTCGACTTCGGTGGTTGGTTCTTCACAAGAGATTCTCACTGAATCCTTCTTGGCTTTCTCTTTCCAATCCCATTTTTCCTGCTGATCACTACCTGCTTATTCACTGGGTCGAACAACTTGTAACCTCCAGTCGAATGATATCCTATCAAGATCATCTGATTCGACTTGTCATCAAGCTTCCTTCTCAACTGATCTGGCACATGTCTATGTGTTATAGATCCAAATACTTTCAAGTGACTGAGACTAGGCTTGTCACCAGACCAACATTCTTCTGGTGTGACTCCTTCAAGCTTCTTCGTCGGACATCTGTTCAAAAGATATGTTGCTGTCGAAACTGCTTCTCCCCATAATTCTTTGGGTAGATGCTTTCCATTCAACATACTTCTTACCATGTTCATGATGGTTCTGTTCTTGCGTTCTGCAATCCCATTCTGCTGTGGAGTGTAGGGTGGCACCACCTCATGCACAATCCCTTCTTTTCTACACAATGCATCGAACTCTTTCGACACATATTCCCCACCACCATCAGTTCTCAGAGTTTTCAACCTTCGACCACTCTGTCTTTCAACCATGGATTTGAATCTGACAAATACCTCAAACACATCACTTTTCTTCTTGATGAGGTAAGTCCATAACTTTCGACTGAAGTCATCTATAAACGTGACAAAATATATGTTTCCACCAATCGAATCCACATGGATTGGACCATATACATCAGAGTATATGACTTCAAGAATTGCCTTCGACTTCCTTCCTGCATCCTTGCTAAAGCTATTCTTGTGTTGTTTCGACTGAACACACTCTTCACAGACTTCACTTGGAATGTCGATTTCTGGTAATCCTGAAACCATATTTCTTCTCTTCAGTTCTCTGATGTCATTGAAGTTAAGATGGCCTAGTCGAAAGTGCCATAACCACTCATCTCTGCTGGCTGCTGTTGCTAGACACTTGTGCTCTATCACATTGAGTTCAATCTTGAAGGTCATATTCTGAGACATTGGAGCCTTCAAGATCAACCTACCACCTGCGTCGAGAACTCTCATCATCTTGTCTTCGACAACTACCTTGTAGTTCTTTTCGACAAGCTGCCCTATACTGAGCAAATTACTCTTCATGCCTGGTATGTACAACACATTGGAAATTGTTGACCTTTTGCCATCTTTCCTCATAATCAGAACATCACCAACACCTTCAGCTGCTAGAGTGTGGTCATTTGCAAACTTCATTGTGTTCTTCGACAAAGGCTTCATGTTGACAAACCAATCTTTCCTTCCAGTCATGTGTGATGAGCATCCTGAGTCCAAGTACCACTGATCTTGGAATCTCTCTTCATCTTTCGTTGTGACCATCAGCAACGTCTCTTCTTCTTCATGCTTCGCCAGATTTGCATCAGTTTCTTGATTTTTCTTCTTTTCTGGACAGTTACTAACATAATGGCCATACTTCTGACAATTGAAACATTGAATGTGACTTTTGTCTGGCTTTCGAGCACCACCTCTTCCTCTACCTGCAGCACCACTTCTTTGGTTGCCTTGGTTCCAAGGTTTCTTCTGAGTCGAATTACTGCCTCCTCTATCTTTGTTGCCATTCACATTTCCTTTTCCTTTCCTTTCCTTTTCTGACTGCGCCTGCAAAGCCATATCACTCTTCGACTTTCCTCCAGCTCTCTCAGCCATCCTTTGTTCATGAGACTCAAGCATCCCTTGAAGCTCTTCCTTCGTCAATACTGACAAGTCTTTCGACTCTTCTATGGCTACTACCACGTGGTCGAACTTAGGAGCCAACGATCTCAAAATCTTTGAGACTACTGCTTTCGTCGTCAGCGTTTCTCCACATACTTTGATTTGATTCACCAGTTTTGTAACTCTGGTGAAGAAATCTGAAATACTTTCGTTGTCTTCCATCTGAAGCAACTCATAGGTTCTCTTGTGAGTTTGTAACCTCACCTCTTTCACCTTCTCTGCACCTCCAAATGACTTATCAAGAATCTCCCATGCTTCCTTTGCTGATTCTGCATCGCTAACTTTTTCAAAGTTATCTGGATCAACACATTGATGGATTATAAACAGTGCTTTATAATCTTTCTTCTTCAAATATTTGAGTGCAGCCTTTTCTTGATCCGTCGCGTTCTCCCCAAGCAGTGTTACTCCTTACTTCACAAGATCCCACAGATCTTGATAACAGAAAACCACCTTGATCTGCTTGCACCAATTCTCATAATTATCTTTCTTGAGAATTGGTAGGGTCGCCAGAAAGTGTCCATTTGAATGATTCATAGCCATCACGATTTTCCTCCTTGAACCGCAATCGGAGCTCTAGATACCTGATGTTGGAAATTCACCACACCCTATGATGATTTCGCTTCAATCTTGATCTCAAGATTGATCACCAACCCACAAATAATACGTAATGACAATGAAGAACAAAGGAAGAAGAAGAAGAAGAACAAACTAACAGCAAGAAAGAAAAGAGAGAGAAGAGAAATATTTGGAGAAAAGTGTTTCTACCCACGAATTGTGGGATTTCTTCTATTGCTATTTTTCACTTTCTAATCTGCAAACTGTGAATGCAATTGTGTGTTACAATGTACAAGGGAAACTCCCTATTTATAGATTTAGATTTACAAAGGCCCAAAACTCTAAAAGCCCAAAATATCAAATCTAATCTAAATCATATAAAATCTAATCTAATCAAAATAGAATCCAATCAAATCTAATCTAAGATGCATCTGTCGAAACAATTCGACACTCCTAGACAATTTGACACATGTTAGTTTCGACACACTATCTCGGAGTTTGACCATCATGACCCCTCTTTATGTATCTCGAAGTTTGACCATCATGATTTTTGTGTGGAAACAATCCCCCTTTTTCATTTTCATATTCATAACAACAACAACACCAACACCAACAAAGAAATGCAAATTACTTTCTTAGTTAACTGGATAACCAGGAGATTAAAAGCAATCAGCATACAAACATTGCGACTATGCAGTGTAAATAGTCTCAAGTTTCGACTACCTTAGGAATTTTACTACAGCATAAAAGGCAAAAAGATCATTGCGATCATCACAAATGAATTAATGGAAGTCGTTATAAACATATTCGTACACAATCCCCTAAACACAAAGCCTGTATAGGTGAAGTGTTTTATCTCAAGAAAATCAGACATATTAAAATTGGTATAAACATCAAGGCCCAAACACAAGACCTGTATGGACAAAGTAATTTAGTTCAGAAAAAAATCAAAAATATAAAAGTTGATATAAACATGCAGTCTCAAAAACAAAAACAAAATTGGTAAGGTCAAAGTATTTTAGCTTAGAAAAAAAACATATATATTGAAGTCAGTATAAACACGTCGGTGTGCAAAAATATAGTTAACTAAACCATTTAACTAAACTGAATTGTATTGAATAAAAAAATTAAATCTTTTAACACAAAAAACAACTCCTTCATTTGTCAAATTTCACAACAACTCCTTCATTTGTCAAATTTCACTGCATTGCTCACGTTCCCTTTCCCCTGTTTTCTCTATTTTCTCTCAAACCCTAGCACAGTCACCGCCTCCTCTTTCTACACCCGTTAATGGTGACAACCTCGGAAGAAGAAACCAAAATCGTACTCCTCATCTCATGTTTTCACCCGTTAATTACTGAACTATTTATTTAACTTTTTTTATTTTGTCCGTGTTTTGGTGGTTTGTTGATTTGAGATTTTTTTGAAAATAGGTGGAACAGATCCGAAACGAGTTGCAATTTGTGAAATAGTTCCAGAAATTTTCATCATGGTGTTCATATTTTTATCTGCAAGGGAAGAAATGTTAGGGTTTGTATTATTCACCCTTTCTTTTCTTTATATTTTAGTATATTTGATCTTGATAATGTTGTTTTTGTTAGGTTTCCAAATTGCACGCCATCTCCCTCTCCTTCTCTCTCTGTGTTTGCATCACCTTTCAATCGGGTAAGACTTCTCACATCCATTTCTCTCCAACCTTGCTCAGTATACACTTCGTCTATTTATGCAAGTCTCACAAATTTTTTAGGTTGTGGGGATTTTGGGTTTTTGTTTTGCTGCAAACCCTAAGTTTCCCTTCTCAGATTTATTTTTGTTATGAATTTTTCGTGGGAATTTTGGGTTTCTGTTTTGCTTCTATAAAGTTTGCATTTTGATGGGTTATGAGTTGGGATCTATTGGTGGAAGTTAGTGGGCTTTCTTGAAAAAGTGAGACATTATACCTGACAGGAATTCATATTTTATGGGAGTAATTTGCAGATTCCGATAAATAATTCCCATATTTTGGCAAGGCTCAACTTTAAGGTATTGCTTCTCAATTAGAAGATTTCGACTCAATCTGTGTATGAATTTTTCTTTAGTATGATATTATGTATCTAACGTTGTTTGATTTTTTTGCAACTATAGTTATAATTTGTTCATTACTTCATGTATTCCTTTTTTCTGTTTGATGCTTTTTATTTTCTTGCAACCATGGTTGAAGTTGTTCAAGAACCTATCGTACGGATCCTTCCTAGATCAAAACAGAAAATCTATCTTTGTTTTTTATTACTTATTGTACCCTATTTGGTTTATAATTATGTTTTGGTTGATTGCTTAGGTGATGGATGTGTTTACTAGATACTTGAGTTTTGTGTTCAAGAACTTGAGTTTTGCCTGAATATGTTATTTCTGATAGTATACAGTCATTACAACTGAAGAGTTTGACATAAGAGCAGAAAAAGAGTTATGAGTTGAGATAAAGAAGAGGCTGATACTTGAGCAAAAGTCCTGCACCACAATTTGCTTAAGGTGAGAAGCATGACATGAAGTTTATTAAGGTTTTTGTTCCAACCTGATTCAGGACAATTAATGGGTTGAATTTGACTGACCTTTTCCTTTGTCCATTGTCATGCACAGGACTCCATGGCGTTTCCCTATGTTTCAGCATCACAGGATGTAAATTTGGAAGATTCATTGGTTTCAGGATTTCCTGAAGCCTGCGGAGACGATTTAGGAATTGGCAACGTTGCTTTCCTTGGATCCTGTTCTATGGGCAATGGAAATCATGAAGAAACTACAGCTTTGCACTCAGTTCAAGTAATATACAAATTCACGTCACATGACCGGTTATGCAATTTTAGGTCATGTTCTTGTAATGGTGCATGATGCTCTTTATTGTCCATTATGACTTTACAGGGCTATTTGACCCAGAGGATAGAAAAAAGTCACAAAGGGATAACATATTTCATTGTGTTTTTCTAATTAGTAGCTATATGGGTACTTCAGCAAGGTACATGTTTGACCTTTAGAAGTTTTTGTATTTATGACATTTTATCTACAGTAGCTATATGGTTGTGTTGAAATCACTTGCTTGATATTAAGTTCTTGCCATTTCCAGGTTGTTGTTAGTCTAATGATCCAGAAAACAGCACAACTTATCAGTTATGTTCAAGTAAGTGGAATAATGTTGATTTTTAGTAATTGTTTTTATTATAAAATGATATTTTACATTTTTAAGAGGACAACAAACTACCACCGGGTATAAAACTTTTTACTTTTGTTCATAGTATCTTTATGCAATGTTGTTTGTAGTCTTTTTAGAGTTAACATGTATGTCATGTAGTATCCTTGTGAAATGGTCTTGCATTCATGCTTCAGCATACTTTCTGCAGGTCCATCAGCATGTATTTCGCCAACTGGTTGGTTTTATAGGCATTACTTCCATCATGGAGGTAACCAATACCTATGGCTTAATGAGATCTTGCCAATGTGCTAGAATGGATTCTGAAATAAGTTATTTGTTCAGGTTTTGGTTTGACTTGTCGGTGCTGATGATCATGCATTTCCCAATTTTATAGATGTGATGCAATGGTTGGCTGAGAGCAACCTGCTAGAGATGATTGTTGATGAATTAAGTCCATCGGTAAGTGAAACATTTATATTTGGGTTTCTATATGTTTATGCGTACATAGTTGTATACCAAACATCGTAGTGTTGATCACATTTTGTGGGAGGTTATTTTATTCATTTAATGGTAGATGATACTCGGGATGGTTGATAAAATTTGACTGCACTGCTGTTCATTTACCTTACACAAAGCCATACATTCTTTAAATGAAAAAATATGGAGAAAAAAACAATCCTTTGAGATACTGGAAGATTGAGTGTTTGAATTTTATGGGACATTTGCTTATGTATTGTCTTTAATTATAAATGAATAATCTGACAACTGCTTCCTTTTTGTTTGAACCAGAGTCCCCCTGAAGTTCATGCCAATGTAGCTGAAACATTATGTACAATAACTCGAATTCCATCATCCACTTTAGCAATTAAGCTTTCAAGTCCAAGGTTTGTCCTGCAAGGCTTTACTCACAATTTTATATTCACTTTAGATCGAAGCATCAACCAAGAATTCTACCGTGGACACACTGAAGCAACAACTCCGCTTTTTGCCAGCAAAACATAAGGTATGTGTTCTCCGTTATCCAAAAAAATGTTGGATTTTAATTATTTCGGCTACCAATTTTTCATTGAACTTCTTACTATTAGATTGTTTAAAGTTTATTTTATAGTACTCATGTTTGAGGGAACAATTTGAATGCCTTAAGCCACTTACACTTATGTTTTTTTAATTAAAAACATGTAACATTATTTTATTTTGGATTTTGACTTAGAAAACCTTTGGTTACTTTTTGTTTTAGGGACTATTTGGATTTTGATTTATTTGAGCTTATTTACTGACATAAGCACTTCTGAGACAGTTTGGGAGTTTATGGAAACAACTTATAACATGTTCATAAGTTGTATTTCGGATTATCGATAGCTTATATGAAAGTAGTTATATACTTTATTTTATCTTTTGTTATATAAATAACTTACACATAAGCACTGACTGATATGATAAGCGCTTATGATATAAGCGTTTTTAATTAAACTTTAATCTTCTAATCCATCACTATCTCTTGCATATTGTTTTAGGATAGAGGTGGCTGCAGCGTAGAAGACTTCTGCAACCACATACATAGTAGTTTGGTGAAGGAATATGAAGTATGTTCTGATAACTTAAACCAGATGTCCATTTCAAGATCTTTCCAAAGAGGTTGTCTCCATCTGATTCAGTTCAACATCCAGAGGGCCCTGATTTGTTAACACCAAAACGTTCGGTAACAAAGTCGGCAAGGACCAAGACTGGAAGTAACACCAAAAACAAGTGAACATTAAGTGCTGCATTTTTTGTGATCGTCATGCAAATGTTTTGAACACAAGCTATTGTTTTGGGATCAACCATGAGAAACATCTATTTTGATTAAACCTGTATTTTTTTAACAAACCTTTTATGTCAACTTATGTTTTGAACAATGTTTTAGTTTTATTTTCACTTCTTATTAGACAAAATGTCATGGTTAATGGTATCATGCTTCTTCCAATTAATGATTTGATACCTTATATATTTCCATGTCCAACAGTATTTCGATTCTACTGATCATATCTTTTCCCATGAATTTCTTGGTATTTATATTCACCTAGAATTACTCAGTAAAATTTTTTCAACTCAGTCCTATTAAGCAGAGCTACTTTTAGACATCAACTTTATATATATTAAGCAGACCTATTAAACCTGATATTGATTTACATATGTACCTTCTTCACCTTAAAATTATGATATTTATTCTATCAATAAATTACTTTGCAGTCCAAACGTACGTATAGCTGTCAACTTTTCTTCAACACATCCTACAAATACTACTTTCTTGCTTAATAATACCAACTTTCTTCAACACATCCTACTTGCTATGTAACCTACAATCTGGCTTCGATAAACGTGCTTATGCAAAATAAGTCCTTGTTGCATCTTTTCAAGGCATTTTCCTTCTTAGCAAGTACAACAATTATCCATGGTGAAAGATTTTCAGACATGCTGCTCACTTTTTAGTACAGTGACCTATCTTTTCACTGACATAGTTCCAACTCAACTTGAATTTTTCTTCAGTTCGGTTACTATTTTTTTATCTAGTTTGCCTACATGGACACAAGATCTCCACCCTTCGTATTTAATGTTTTTTAAGTTGACTTTTTTTCCTTTTGCCTTTGTTACATTCAGCACGGGGGTTTATGGCAGAAAGGTGGTTCCATCCAAAAAAATTCAACTGCACTCCTTCCACTGATCTTCTAAACCTGTAAGCCTTTCTCACCTTTATTTGAATCATACAGTAAGTGATATCAAGTTCTTTTCCACTTCCAAGTTTAGCATTGTCTTGAATCAAAGTGAACTCTTTATATAATATTACACTTTCACGGATGATGTTTCACATTAACATTTCTAAGTATAATCCTAAGAACCATTAAGGTATATGTGCTCATGTACGCTCATATTTTTTACTTTAATACATATACTTTTGTATTAATTTTCATTTATCTGTAATATTGAAAATGACGTCGCAATATTTCACAATTTGATACGAGACACAATCAGTTAAATTCAAGAAATAAAACATGCATAAATATTGTTTAGTTAGGTGTAAAATATTTTATGAATTAATATGGAACACAACCCGTTAGATCCAGGCAACAAAACCATGCATAAATATTGCGATCAATATGCATTTCATTACAATTCTATAGTACAGAATTATTTCTATTCAGTGTATTTGTAAAAAGTTTGAATATTCTAAAAGGCATATTCAAATCCTCACGGGTCACTACCATAACAATACCTATTCGTTTTTAAGTATTTCTTTTCAAATATACATATCCATTTAAATATATTTTATATTATATTAGATAAATTTATCCATGCGGTTGCACATGTATGTTGGATCAATACCTACTTTTGATAATTTTTAATTCAAACTTTATCAAATATTGTTAATACATATAAAGATGTATTTAAAAAGAGGCACAAACATTTCGATTTTTTTATCGAATAATTTAAATTAATATGTGAGACAAAATCCTTTCAAATGTTTTTAATGATTCATATATTATAATTTTAATTTCTAAAATAACTTTTTAATCCTTTACAATTTTTTTAATTCTATTTCAATCACTTTTCTGATTTCTAATTTATTTACTACATCTTGATTATTTACTATTATTAATTTTTACATGTTTCAATATTTATTCATTTTAAACTAAACAACGCACGGGTTTCTTATTAGTTGCATATTATAAACAATTTAATTAATTTAATTTAAATTAAAAATCAATGTAAAGCATTTAACTAATGGTTTTAAAAACTATTATTCAAAAATATTTTTAAAAATAAAAAAACTCCAAAAACAGAATATATATATATATATATATATATATATATATATATATATATATATATATATATATATATATATTTCTGAAATAAATAAAAAATTGTTTTTCCAAAAAAGTAAAAAAAAATCCAAAAACAGAATAAAGTTTTTTCCCAAAAATAGGAGGAAAAAAAACTATTTTCTAAAAATAAAAAATGCTTTTTTACATTTTTTTATTTTATTTTTGAAAAAGAAGATAAATATGAATTCGATTTTAAAATAATTCTAAATATGAAATCCAATAATAATAATTTTAAAATAATTCAAAATATAAAATCGATTTATGAATACAAATTATTATAAACTGAATTGTATTGGTTATTATTTTATTTATTTAGTTATTAAAAATTGAATTATTAATGATAAACGAACACTCTAGGCATTAGTGCCTTTGGTTTTTATTTTAAATTTGGTTGGAGGTTTAAGTATTTTGTGCTTTTGGTTAGTTTATTCCCGTTTGCATCTTTAAAAAAATATCTTAAAATTAAAATCAATCATCACTCTCAACCAGCACCCACACACTCGCATGGCTTCTCTACCACTTCAAGACAGAGTCGCAATCGTCACTGGCTCCTCTCGAGGAATCGGACGAGAGATCGCGCTTCACCTAGCTTCACTCGGCGCCAGACTCGTCATCAACTACACTTCCAACTCCAACCAAGCCGACTCAGTCGCCGCCGAGATCAACAACAACCAAGCCACTCCACGAGCCATCACCGTCCGCGCCGACGTATCCGATCCAGATGGCGTGAAGTCTCTCTTCGACTCCGCTGAGAGAGCCTTCAACTCACCGGTTCACATCCTGGTTAACTCCGCCGGCGTCCTCGACGCCGAGTACCCTACAATAGCAAACACCGCCGTGGAGACCTTCGACCGCATCATGAATGTAAACGCAAGGGGAGCGTTTCTCTGTGCAAAGGAGGCGGCGAACCGATTGAAGCGCGGCGGAGGAGGGAGAATCATACTGCTAACGTCGTCGTTGGTGGCGGCGTTGAAGCCTGGTTTTGGTGCGTATACGGCGTCTAAGGCGGCGGTAGAGGCGATGACGAAGATTCTGGCGAAGGAGCTGAAGGGGACTGGGATTACAGCGAACTGCGTGGCTCCTGGTCCTATTGCGACGGAGATGTTTTTCGATGGGAAGACGGAAGAGATGGTGAAGAAAACGGAAGAAGAGAGTCCATTTGGTAGAATTGGTGAGACCAAAGAAATTTCTCCCGTTGTTGGATTTTTGGCCACTGATTCTGCTGAATGGGTCAATGGTCAAATTATTCGTGTCAATGGTGGTTATGTTTAGGGTTACAATATCTAGAGTCTCTTTATGTGCAATTAATTGGGATATAATAAGCTTATTGAGTAATGGAAATCTTTTTAGTACTATCCTTTATTTCACTTTCTGTGGTTAGGGGTGTTCGCGGTGCAGTTTGATTCGGTTTTGAGCGTAAAAATTATCCTAACCGCGAGATAAAAATACATACGGTTCGGTTGATTTTTAAAAATTCATCCAAACCAAACCAAACCAAATCAATGCGATTAGAATCGGTTCGGTGGTTGCGGTTTATAGACTTCTTGATTATGGAATTATAAAACTAAGAAACTATACAAAAGTAAATGAGAAACCAAAAGTAAATGAAAAATAGTACTTTAATTTTAATATAATATTATAAATTGGAGATATTAATATGGAAAATGGTACTTTAGTTATTAATATGGAAATATAATATTAGAAAAGTAAATGAAAAATAGTACTTTAATTTTAATATAATATTATAAATTGGAGATATTAATATGGAAAATGGTACTTTAGTTATTAATATGGAAATATAATATTAGAAATTAGGAAGTTAAGGTTAATATGCGGTTCGGTTTGGATCGGTTCGGTTGTGTGGAACAAAAATCGTAAATCGAACCGAACCGCGCGATTCATTAAAAATATCATCCAGAATCATCCAAACCAAATGCAATTTTTTGCGGTTTTCGGTTTGGATTGGTTCGATTTGCGGTTTTGCTTTTGGATTGGTTTGGATACAATCACCCCTATCTGTAGGTACATCAAATATACTTGTCTTTTATGGTACATAAACACAAAGAGGCCAAAAAAAGTACTCCCTCCGGTCACAATTATAAGGCAAAATAACTACTTTCACACGTATTAAGAAAGTTAGTTAAGTGTAATTAATTTTCTTGATTTCATGTACAATCAAAGTAAAATTTACGATAATATCCTTAGTTTATTTAATGAATCAACTACCAACATTAAATACTTTTGAATTAAATTAAGGGTATAATAGTAATACAAGCATTAATTAGTATAAAATTTGATGATTTTTGCTTATAATAGTGACCAAGATTTAAGGTGCTTTTTTTGCTTATAATAGTGACCGGGGGGAGTATAATAGCATGAAGAGTAACAAGAATATGTTGAAAGTGATGTATCGGTTAATATCTGGTTATCACTTGAAAGTGATTTATTTTCATTGTTAGTTGTAACTAATTAATTAATTGATGTAACAGTTTACATACATGAGTTTTAGCATATTTTTGTTTTGTTACGTAGCATTCTCATCTCATAAGTTGAATCTAATGCATTCTCTCTCTCTCTCTCTTCATATTTCAATTTTCTCAACTATTATTCATCAATCTTGTAGTTCGAAGTTATAATATTTTGCATCAAGAGTCTGGTTTTGATCCACAAACACCTAGTGTGTAACATGAATTTTGTCTTTAATGAAAGAATTCATGCAAACCTACTCATCCTTGATGCGAAGAATTACGACAAATGGTGCAAGCAAATGAAAGTGTTGTTTGGCTACCAAGATGTTCTTGAAGTGATCAAGAACATGGTGAATCCTCTTGTTGGAGGTGTTACGGCTGCAAAGCAAGCAACGCATAAGGAAGAGATGAAGAAAGATTTCAAGACGTTGTTTTTATCCATCAAAATGTGGATGGTGACAACTTTGAGAAAGTTGGTGATTGTGAATCATCAAAGCAAGCGCGGGAGATCTTAGAGAAGACTTATGCAGGGGCTGACAAGGCGAAGATAGTGAGGTTACAAACTCACAATTTTCAACTCGAATTGATTCAAATGGAAGAAAAGGAGACAATCAACGATTCACAATGAGAATCACTCGGTTGGTGAATCAAGTGAAGGCATGCGGAGAAACAATCATTGAGAAGTATGTTGTCGCGAAAATCTTGTGTTCTTTAACACCAAGATTTGACAATGTAGTTATACCGAATGAGGAATTGAAGGATCTTGCGACGATGAGCAAAGAGAAGCTGCAAAGCTCTCTTGAGGCTCATGAGCAAAGGATGGAGAAGAGAAAATTGATAAGGAAAAGGCAGTGATCGCTTTGCAAACTCGTTTCAACGAGAAAGATAAGAGATCGAAAGGAAAATGGACTATGAAGAGTAAAAGAAACTTTCAAAATCTTGGAGAAAACGAGTTCCAAAATTTCAAGAATTCAGCTTGTCAATGGGAACAGAGCAGTTGCAACAAAAATGATTGTCAAGGCCACTTTAGAGGTTAAAAGAAGAGGTTTGACAAAAGCAAGGAGCAGTGATTTAGGTGTCAAAGGTTCGGTCATTTTGCAAAAGAGTGGAATGAGAACAAGAAGGAACCTCAAGGAGAAGAAGCCAAGGTTGTAAGACAAGGGTTTGATGAAGAGAATACACTCATTGTCATGATCAGGGAAGGAAATTGTAGCAGTAGCAGGTTGTGGGACAACAGCAGCAATTTTGGAATTGCTGCGAAAACATGTTGTAATCGGTTACATGATATGGTTAACCGGTTACATGTAGAGGAAAATGTCATGATGAGTACGAAAGGAGTTCAGTGCAGTGAGGAATGGTATTTGGACTTGGTTTGTTCTATTCATATGATGGGGAGGAAGGATTAGTTTGTTAAAATCAATTGTGCCACAAAGAATAAAGTCAAGTTCGCAAATGACACCACTCTAGAAGTCGACGGGATCAGTGATGTTTTAATCATGAGAATGAATGGTGGACATTCTTTTATCAAATATGTATTGTACATTTTAGGAATCAAATGTAACCTTCTAAGTATTGGCCAATTACTTAAGAAGGGTTACAAGATTCTCATGGAAAACAAGGGGCGGCGCGTTATGGATGCAAATAGAACCTTTAAGGTTTAGCTGAAGGTTATGAAGCATAGATGTCTTGCAACAGGGGCAAGTCGATAAGAATGGATATGGCACTATCGTCGTAGGAATCTAAATTTCCGAGATCTCAAAGACTTGCAAAAGAACGGAATGGTAACGGGGCTGACATTGATCAACATACCGGATGAAATTTGTGAAGGATGTGTGCAAGTGAAGCAACATAAGGGTAAATTCAGCAAGGATGCAGATCGTAGAACCAAGAATCACCTTGAGGTGGTGTTTTCGGGTGTGTGTGGACCGATACAAGTAGATTATTGGTGATGATAAATATTTTGCCACATTCATCGACGATCATAGTAGAAAGCTAATGTACATACCTAATCAAGAGAAATGATGAGGTATTTGATGTGTTTAAGAAGTTCAAGTCCGTGGTTGAGAGGCAAAGTGGTCACAAACTCAAACGACTCAAAATGGATGGTGGATGGTAATATATATCAAAAGACTTTGAGAGGTTTTGTGATCACGAAGGGATTCTACATGAGGTAGTACCACCTTATACACCACAACAAAACAGTATTGTCGAAAGGAAGAATCAATTGATCATGAACATGGTGAGAAACATGTTAAAGGGGAAGAACTTCTCGAAAGAGATATGGGGAGAAGCGGTATCCGTAGCTTCCTATTTATTGAATAGGTGTTCAATAAAGAAGTTTGAGAAGGTAGCATCGAGGAAAGCATGGTCGAGATTCAAACCGAATTTGAACCATTTGAGAGTTATTGTTCTGTAGCGTATCGACGTGTTTCAGGACAGCTTAGAAAGAAGTTGGATGATAAGGGAGAAGTGATGATACTTGTAGGGTATCACTCTACTGGTGGTTACAATTTGTTTGATACAGCAAAGAGAAGGGTTGTGATCAGCTGAGACGTCATTGTCGACGAAATCAAAGAGCTGCAGTAGCCTATAACCGGTTACGTAAAAGCTGTAACAGGTTAGAGCTTTGAAATTTTAGATTATGCAGAAACAGAAAGATCTGAAACTCTCATTGCCGAAGCCCGAGTTGAAGAGAATGTCATAAGATCAACAAGGTAAAGAGATTTGCCTCAAAGACTCCAAGATTGTGAGTTGTTCCAAGACAACGAAGTCAATGATGGTGGTGATTTCATCCATTTTGAACTTATGGCCGAATCTGAATCTGTTAAAACGAAATAGGCTTTAAGTGATCCAAAGTAGATTTGTGCTATGAAGGAGGAGTTGTAATCCAATGACAAGAACAATATTTGGGAGTTGGTTGATCTACCGGATGGAAAGAAGCTAATTGGTGTGAAATGGGTGTTCAAAGTGGAGGAAAATCCCAAGGGTGAAATAATCAAGCATAAGGCTTGATTAGTTGCAAATGTATTTTTGCAAAGAGAAAGCATAGACTGTGAAAAGGTATTTCCACTAGATTGAAAGCATTAGGCTTGTTGTTGGTATTACAAATAACCACAATTGGCACATCTACCAAATAAACGTCAAATATATGTTTTTGAACGGACCGCTCAAAGAAGAGGTATATGTAGGACAGGCCCCTGGTTTTGTGTGAGAAACTAAGAGCTAAAGTTCTATACATTGAAGAAAGTATTATATGGTTTAAGCAATCTCCAAGAACTTGGAACAAAAGAATATATGGTTTCCTAAAGGAGGTTGACTTCAAAAAAAATGTGTATTCGAGCATATAATGTATGTGAAGACGGGGTGATTATCCTTTGTCTATATGTAGATGACTTGTTGATAACTGGCAGCAATGAAAAGTGCATTTCTAAGTTCATGGTGAACTTATGAAAGAGTTTGAGTTCCACAAGTCCAAAAGGGGACTGCTCATGCACCAAAGAAGATGTGCGCTTGTGATATTGAAGAAGTTTGAAAGAGCATTGTAATGTTATCATTACTCCAGTTGAACCAAGTCTACAGTTGTCTAAGAATGAGGATGAGCAAGATGTTGATCCAACTCAATATAGGAGGTTGATTGGTTCTTGTGTTATTTGTGCAATACGCTATTGGACTTGGCGTTTAATGTCAGTATTGTGAGCAAATTCATGGGGAGACTGAAGGCATCTCACTTGGCAGCAGTTAAGAGGATCGTAAGATATGTCAAAGGTTCTGTTGGTTGCGGAATTCTCTTTCCTGTAACGGATACGGGCAGAAAATGCAATTTGCTCAATTGTACCGATTCTAATTGGTGAGGAGATAAAGATGATCAAAAGTCTACAGTTGGATACATCTTTATGTTCGGTGTAACGCCAATCTCATGGTGTTCGAAGAAGGAATCGGTAGTTGCACTCTTGTCTTGTGAGGTCAAGTACATTGTCGCTTCATTATGTGTGTGCCAAGTCGCGTGGCTTATGAATCTATTGGAGGAGTTGGGCAGCAATGAGGGTGAGACTGTTACACTCATGGTTGACAATATTTTCGCAATTAATCTTGCTAATAATCCTATTGCACATGGGAGGAGCAAGCATATTGAAATGAGGTTTCACTACTTGAGAGAGCTTGTTAGTGAAGGAAGGTTACAATTAGAATATTGCAGAAGTGAAGACCAAGTGGCCGATTTATTGACTAAGGGAGTCACAAATGAAATGTTCAAGAGGTTGAAGATAAACATGAGCATGGAAGACTTGAAGCACTTGAATTGAGGTGGTGTGCTGAAAGTGATGTTTGTAATTCAAGTGTTGTAATCGGTTAACGCGAGGGGTGTAATCGGTTACAGCAAAGGCATAAGCACTTCTGAGTTGCAGAAAAAGTCAAATATTCAAAGTTGTAACCGATTAACATCTGAGGTTTACCGGTTATCTCTGAAAGTGATTTATTTTCATTGTCAGTTGTAGTCGGTTAACCAATTGATATAACCGGTTATAGACCCGAGTTTTAGCATTTTCTGTTATGGTCTCAATCATTTTCTGTTATGTAGTTACCAATTAATTCTTTTTCTCAATTTTCCTCTTTTACTCTTCACATTTCAATTTTCGCTACCATTGTTTACCAATCTTATAATTCAAAGTTCCAACAAAATAAGCATAGTATTGTTATCCAACTTGTCTGTATTAAATTTAAAGTTGAAGGTTGTTATCCAACCTGTCTGTATTAAATTTAAAGTTTGACTTTCAACGTATTCAAGCATTATATTAGATTGTGCATTATATTAGATTGTATACGACTCCATAAGATTGAATAAGACTCTATGAGGTTGAATAAGATTTCATTAATTTCATTAAATCTAAAGTTTTGTTTGTTAAGAATCTTGTGGACTCTACTACTTAGCCAGACTTTATGCATTTATCAAAGTCTGATTTAGATTGTATTTGGGGAATTTTTTTTAATATAACCTAGTTTTTCAAAAATAATACCAAAAAAACATTATTTTCAAAAAAGTTATCAAAATAACGTAGTTTCAGAAAATGTAAGAGAGGAGACGCCATATCATATGGCGTATACACCTTAATTGATTGGTCAAAGGCGCCATATCATATGGCGCCATAGTTATTTTTTTTTAAATCCATATCATATGACGTCATAGTTAATTTTTAATAAAAAAAAGTCATTTCATATGGCGCCAATGTTGTTTTTTTTTTCAATTAGCCATATAAGATGGTGCCTAAGTGTGTTTTATTTATTTATTTATTTTTATTTCTTATTTTACATTAGCCATTTAAAATGGCGCAAAATTATTTATTTTTAATGGGTAGATACGCCATATGATATGGCTACTACACTATTCCATTTTTCTATAAATAAGATTGTATGCTCATTTGTTACTCCACAACAATTACCACCAATATCCTCAACTCTATCTAAAAGTATGTCTGCATTCTTAAATCAGCGTTCATCATCATCATCATCGAATTCACTGCTTCCAACATTTTCACTTACGAAAAGAAATGCCCTAGTTTTTTTCAACAACAAAGCCTCCGATGAAGATCCTACTCTGGAACACGAAGACATTGGAGCATTTTCATAGGGAATTGAAGCGCTGGCTAGAAGGAGAAATTGTTGCAAGTGAAAAGATCAGAAAAATTGAGAGGCAAGTTGAGGAGTCAGGCCCAAATGGAGTTACTCGTGCTTGGAGAAAAGTAGAAAATGATGTTGGTGTCCTTATGATGATGTTAACACCAAAGGATATTATCTTGATGGTTGTAATATCTTAGATAAGTTGATGCATTGAGTTGTTTTATTTGGGTATGTTGTTGTTATTTTCTGATTGTTGAGAATGGTGAAGACTTATGGTATGTTGAGATGTTGATGTATGGTTCTCAAAAAATTGTCTTGATGGTTGTAAATTGCGTAGTTATGTTTTTTTAGTCGTTGTATTTGTGTGTTGTGTTATTGAGTTATTTAAGTTTATCTCAGTTGTTGTTTTTAAAATATTGTTATTGAATGTAATGCTATCAATGGAATGAAATTTGTTGATGATATAAAGAGACAAGGTTACATTTGAAACTATGATCTTGTGCTTGATCCTACATTGGGACATTTTGTACGATTGTGTCCGGGCTGACGATACGAACTACATAATCTGACCATTTTGTTTGTTGTATCCATCTCTGTTCGAATACGTGTGCTATTAGGGCGACCCTTTTTCTTTCTTCGCATCAGATCATTATACCAGACAATTTTGCCTTCGTATGGAGGCCAATAGTCCTCCTTTGCTACCACCTGAAAGCTAGTGTTGTAGACATTGCATAGACTAATGACTTGGTGAACAACAGAAAGATAGTTGGTTGGGTTCTGGAGTGACTTTGAACATGTTGCTATTACATGGGAGCAAGGCATACGAAATGCCTGAAACTTTCCACAGTCACATCAACTCCTATCTAGTTCCACACAGTAACATCCCCTAGACCTCCCTTCATTGTGATCAATTGACTCTGCAACACTGAACAAACCTTTATTACAGTCAAACACTGTGACCACATGTGTGTTGGCTTTGGCAGCTTCGTCCTTCATGAATTTCATTGAACTATTACTGGTAATATTATAAATATAATGTATTTAACGTTGTTACAAAACATACTTAAAATAGGATCATATAGTTGGGGTTCAGCTGTTTTGGCCTATCTATATAGTTCCTTGTGTAAAATGCCAAAAAAAGGCACTTGTTCATTTTTTGCCTGCGCCTATTTGCTACAAGCATGGGGTTGGTCAAGAATGTCGATGCTCGCCCCGGTCAACCGTGATCCATTCATATTCCCCTACGCAAACAAGTAAGTCTGTTGTAAATAATAAATTTGAAATGTATAAAGTTTATTGTAACTAATTTCTATCTTTTTCGTTTTAGGTGGTCAGTTCCGAAGATGGATTACAATAAATGTCCCAGATCCAATGTGACCCATTATCGAAATCTGTTAGAGCACCTTGGACCAAATGATGTATTACAACAAAACAACTATACATTTGGCTTTAAAAATAACATACTATAACTCTTTTAATTATGGTTTTTTATTATGCAGTTTGTCTGGAGGCCGTATCAGGGTCTCGACCATGAGCCTAACCCCAATGATGAGCCAGTCTGGACAGCAAAAACACCTATCATAAGGTTCGCTACAATAGAGATGCACCAGAGTGACCGAGTGAAATTGCAGTTCGGCATGCAACAAGATATTTTATATGCTCCTACGTCATTGGATAAATGACATAAAAAAAGAGTGGATGGGCAATAGGGTTTAGACAATTGGAAAGACTACACCAAGGAGTTGTGTCAAATTTGGAAGGATAGACGCCACCACATCTTGAACGACCCAATAATGGAAAGGACTACACCAACGCAGAATTATATGATTTGGTTTAGGTCGGTTACACGCAACAATTTTTGTCTGATCCGACGTACTTGATTGACTCGCGTCAACGAGCCTCCTCGTTATACGGCCAACAACAAACACCAGTCCAACATCTAAGCCCACACCCATATCTACCCACCCAACCACCAACCATCCAGACCCGCAGCCTATTCATACCACACAACCCATTCATGCCACACACTCAGCCACAACCAGAGCCTAACCCATACCGCCAAGAACCACACACCGACAACACTTCTGCATATAGCCCTAATAACTCATAAGACTCCAACCCCGCCTGTAATACCCCATAATTTTGTGAACGTTTTGGATAATATTATTATGATCAACTGGGTTCCGGTGTACTCTGAGCAATTATTGGATAAAATAATTAGAGTAAACTGACGAACTCGGAACTGATTAGATTAATATTATTTAACTTGGAGTTTTATTAAATTGGTGCGTTTGAGATAATTTGGACAATTAGTAGTATTACTAATTAATGTTTTTTTCTATATATTTTCCTTTCCACTATTTTCAAAAATATAGTAACTTTGGAGAGAGAAATTGAAGAGAAGGAAAAAGGAAGGAAAAGGAAGGAAAAGGAGAGGAAAAATTCTCAAGAGCTCTAGGACTTGAATCATCAACCCATCTTCATCTTTTCATCTCAGCTTCATCATCCTCATCTTGTAATCCAGGTGGGTTCTAGTTAGATGCTTTAGAGTAGAGTTGTATTGAGTTTAGAGTTAGTTTTGATATTGTGAAAAATGAGAAATTTTGCACTAGATTCATGTTTTAATGTCCCTTATGACTGATACATGTTAGATATGTATTGTTGTGTATTTAATTGGTATTTTTCTGGTGTTTAGAAATGATTTGGAGGGGAAAATGGATCAATTTCGCAGAAAATTTTATGCAGGAAAAATTCTGGTTTCCCACTGCCCATACGCGTATCACTCAAGGCAATACGCGTATTGGTTAAGGCAATACGCGTATGGCATTGAAGAAATGTGGGCAATACGCATATGGAGTTTTATTTTCTCGACCATCTGCTCATTTGCGTATTGGTACGCGTAAGGTTTTGGGCAATACGCGTATGAGGTAGTACGCGTATTGGAGTTTTAAATGGAATTTTTAAGGGAAATCAGCCTCTGCCCATACGCGTATCACTTTGGGCAATACGCGTATGGCTGGGCGAGCCAGCTGGGCAGTACGCGTATGGCACAAGGCAATACGCGTACGGCCAGTGAGAGTGTAGAATTGTGTTTTTCGCGATACCATTTCTTGTTATTTTCCATAACTCGTGTTCCGATTATCTGTTTTTAACATTCTTGATATCGTTGGAAAGCTAATAAAATGTACTTCCTTATTAAAATGGTTTTGAGATTGTTGGCCGATTTAATTATGTCGGGAAATTGGAATAGTGTCGTTTTGTCGACTTTTACCGTTTAATGGTGTGTAATTGTTGTTGAATATGCATGTTAAAATATGAAACAGGTAGAGCGAGGAAACCTTAGTACAATAGAATGACTTAGAGAATCGTGCAACAATGCTTACATCGATACTAGAAGAGTATCTTTGTTAAGTAGTTGTTAGTGGAGGATCGTATTCCTCCGGTTTGTTGTGTGTGTGTGTCTTAATAAATACCGTGACCCGTGCTGAAGTGCTCCTGGTGTGGGCTGGGCGGGGAGAAGTATTTATTAAGTAAGTAACTGTGACCCGTGCTGAAGTGCTCCTTGTGTGGGCTGGGCGGGGAGAAGTTACTTAGTGGTTGGTACTGTGACCCGTGCTGAAGTGCTCCTTGTGTCACCTGGGCGGGGAGAAGTACCAACTGTAGATAACCGTGACCCGCGTTGTATTTGCCTTGTATGGTTGGACGGGGAGAAGTTATCTATGTTAAGAATCTGTGACCCGCGTTGTATTTGCCTTGTATGGCTGGCCGGGGAGAAGATTCTTAACTTGTATGTCGTTTTGTGTTTTGCACGATTATTTCTCTAGTCAGAATGTTTGAACTCAAAGTCTAGTTCCTTTCCCCCGACTTGAGTTAGGTTTTGGTTAGAACCTTGTAAAGCCGAGAGAATATATAAGATAGAGAACTCACTGAGATTTGATGTATCTCACCCCACTGTTGTTGTTTACATCACAGGTTCGGCGAAGGGTAAGGACAAGGTTGTTTGACTTTCCTTACGGATCGTAGCTTTTGTGTGGCAAGGCCGTGGTAGGGGTAGGGCTACAACTGCTCCTGATACTGAGTCTGCGCATATACGGGCCAGACGGGTGGTCCCTACCAGTTCACACCAGAAGCGGATGGCCGAGCAGCGGGGGCGTTTCCAGACACCTTGCACCGTTAGGCGACATGGAGGTCTTTCTTCAGTGCAGGCCACAGATGCGGTACAGAGTACAGTGAACATATAGCATTACGATTATGACAGGGCCAGGTATATGGTTTTTACATTTAATTTTAACTTTTGTTTATTTATACATAAATTGTTTATGTATTAACAAAGTTGTTTAATGGTTTGGTGCCACAGGTACCACCTGTACTGAGGGTCCAGTCACACGGAGGGAAGATGAAGAATTTCCCGAGTATTCCCTTCCCTGTTACTGTGAAGAAGATCGTGGAGGAGTTTGACCTGCTGCATTTTGGGAACTGCTCCCTGACCATGTTGGATGCAGATCTGCTGAGTGCCTTCGTCGAGAGGTGGCACAAGGAGACGTCATCATTTCATCTCCCATTCGGAGATATGACTGTAACTTTAGATGATGTCGCCTCCTTGTTTCATCTCCCTATCATAGTAGATTCTGGACGGCCCCTATCATAAGTGTGTCCCAGGCACATGCGATGGTTGTTCGCGATCTGTGTCTGTTTGAGGTAGTGGTGTATCAGGAGTTCGCCGATACACGAGGTGCTCACTTACGCATGTGGTGGCTCTGTGATAGGTATGATGAACTTGTTGCTGCTGGTAGTTATCAGGCTACTGCTAGGGCGTACATGCTGCATGTACTCTCTTTGCGGACAAGTCTGGTACATATGTGGATGCTCGCTATCTGTGCCTCTTCAGCGATCTCGAAACGCACAATTGGGATTGGGGTTGTGCAGCTCTGACTCAGTTATATCATGCGCTCGGGGAGGCAACCCGGTTTGAGACGAGGCAGCTTGCTGGGTATCTTAGTTTGTTACATGTATATCTTAATTCATGTTCTTACTTGTCGTTCTATTTTTTTTAAATAATACTATTTCTAATTTATTGTTTGTTGTGATCTCAGTGCTGGATCTATGAGCATTTCCCTAGGATATACGATAGGAGGATCCAGCCATATACTTCGACCGAGCCACGGGCGAAGAGGTGGAGGGCGAGGCAGAAACACCCGGGAGGCATAGTTGAGTACAGGAGGAGAATGGATGAGCTGACCGTAGAGGATGTCATATGGACACCCTACGATGATCATAGAGCAGTCTGTGAGTTCGAGGAGTCGTTATTATACTCCGGTTAGATGAGGTGGGAGACTTTGGTTGCTAGGCACCTGCCAGAGAGATGTTTGCGCCAGTATGGATACATTCAGACGCGACCACCACCGGTTCCTGATACACCCTCTGAAGGTATTAATCAGTGGTTTCAAACGCACTTCCTCAGTTCCGGTCGTGCCATCGTAGCTTGATCTGCACCTATTCAGTATCCCTCGCAGTGTGAGGATGGCTACTTGGAGTGGTATCTCACCGTATCACATCCACGCATCACTCCACCGCCGGCTGCGGATGCACCTTCTGGGGATGTACCTTCTGGTGGTCAGGAGCCTGTTGATGACGCACCTCCTCTTCCTCTTCCAGCACATCACCCTGATGGCACACAGCGCTTTCAGATGATAGCAGTGGTGGTTGATGAGCTCATGGGCTTGGTAGACCCTGATGGCAGTATTTCTATTGGATTAGCTAGGATTGCACGCTTAGCCCGTGGGGGGCCTATTTAGTATTATTTGTATTTTCTACATTATATGTATATTTTTGTATTATATGTATATTATGGCAGAACAATATATTATTATTATACCTTCATTTAAACTCTTACATTGCAGTGATCTTGATTAAACAACTTAAACAAATAAAAACCTAACATTACAACATAATTAATCAGTATTAAAAACCTAAACACTACCAGATGCTTCAGGGCATTTCAGCATCTCCATTATTTCATCAACTGATCTTGACAGTTGCACATCTAACTCCATCGGACCCCTTGTTAGCCTACGGCGAAATGATCTCCACATTTTGATGACGTCTTCATCGTTCTTCAGCTCAATCAGGTTGTATTTCACACTACCATCCCCTCAATCCTCCTGAAACTCGATCTTCAACACCTTTCTATTGTCACCATCAGGCAACAATTCCTTCAACTTCGAAGTCAGGCCGGCAAAGGAGGTTGTGTCATCGGGAGGCATGAATTCGACAGGTCTAGAAGCTCTCTTGAAGTAAACTTCTGCCTTAATAAAAAATGCTGGAATATCTATTTTTTTCAGATTTGTTTAACCACAAGACCTAACCCATATTTATACAAACGTTCATCAATTCTGGGCCACACAAACTGTCGGTGCAATCACAACCATACAAAAATGTCGGCAAAATCTCGACCGTTAAAAAAAAAACCTAAAATTATACCTACAGGGAATTCCAATGGACATGAAATTCCTGGTACCAAACTGCACTTTTCAGCAATAACCGGATTTTTTAATACATACCGGGAAAGAACTACCGGGAATTTTGATCCATACCGGAAATTTTTTTATAACTTTCGGGAATTTGTTCCGGATATTGCTTGTAAAATAGTAAGGGACATTTTTGTCATTATCAAAATATGGGGGTGCCAGGTACGATTGGGGGGTAGCAGGTAGATTGTTTACGGTGTATACGTCATATGATATGACGTCTCCTCTCTTGCATTTTCTGAAACTACGTTATTTTAGTAATTTTTTTGAAAACAGTTTTTTTTAATTATTTTTGAAAAATTAGGTTATATTAAAAATATATATTATTGGTAAAGTGAAAAAAAAAATTATCTACTATAAGGTTAATATCTCTTTTTTTAGGATGAACTAGTAAGATACTCGTGCGTTATTTTGATATTGCAAAAATAGTTGTTTTAGATATACCTCTTAAAAGGTCATTTTAATTGAGAAAGTACACGAAAAAATTATAAATTAAAATATTAGAAAAAAAACAATATTATGATACAAAATGTAATAGAACATATGACAAAGAATTTCAAAGATCAATAATAATAAGAAATATATAAATGAATATAACCACTTGATAAAAATAATGGCATACGATGAAAGTGTCCCGTGAAGCAACGACAACAAACTGTGAAAAAGCAAAAGCCTCTAAAAAGAAAAAAAAATCTTTATTTAATACTCTTCCATCTTATTGGAGGTATAACAAAACCACATTCACAAATGAATCAAAATTTGCTAGTTTCACTTCTTGATTCGTATCCAAAGTTCAAGTTTGAGTTAGCATTTTGGAATTCAAATTTCTCCATGGAAAATTATATCATTCAAGAAAATGAATTCCAAATCCAAAGCAATTTCAACCTTGAGAAAATCAATGGCAAGGCAGATGATCTCTTCAATTAGTAGAACTACTATTATCATTGGCATGAATTGAGTAAGGACTTGACATATTACAAGGGCCACAAAACTTATAAGAGATTATAATTTGGGTTTAGTTTAGAAAAATGGTTTCTAACATGACGTTTGTGATTTTAAGCCTCTTGATTATGATTGGTTTGATCTCTACTAATATGCTAGCAATGAATTTTAATGAGACATCTTCAATGTCTAATACAGCAAATAGTGTAAAGCATGACAAATCTATGATTCAAACAAATCAAGCACCACAAAGCCAAAGAAGAAATCCAAAACAATATTATCCATCAACTTTAATTCAAAAGGAGGTGGAACAACATGAAACATATTCAAACTCAAAGGTTACAAGTTAGAGAATTTCAGTTACAAAAATACGAGGCTTATGATTAATACTCTCTGGATATTGTCATTGCAGACTATTCAATAGTAACAGTAGCAGGTGATTCACAGAAGTGTGAATTTCTAGCAGTATACAACTTTGGTGATTCAAATTCAGACACAAGAGGACTCTCTGCTGCCTTTGGTCAACCTGGCTATCCTTATAGAGAATCTTTCCGCCATCACGCTGCTGGTTGTTACTGTGACGGTCGTCTTCTCGTTGATTTCATTGCTGAAAAGCTAGACCTTCCATATTTGAATGCATTTCTTGATGCTATTGGATCAGATTTTTAGTAATGGAGCAAATTTCGCAACGGCTGGATCCACCATTAGACCTCAGAATACAACTCTCCACCTTGGCATAGTACTCACGCTGCAAGAGGAAATGGATTAGATTCCTATCACCATAAAAGGTCTCAGCAGAATTTGTTACAGATACCGTACCATAAAAAAATAGGACATCTACTGAGATACAAATTTGCTCATGAAAGCTCATCTTGATTACTTTGCCAATAACTAAATCCATGAAAATTAAGCCTAGAAACTAAATAGAAGCTACGATTTACGTAAAATAAATAGAAGCTAAGAAAAACCTATCCACAAGTGTCGCGACAACGAAGATGCGGTCTCTAATTCCAGAGGCATAATGCTTAGAACAATCCCTTTACCATTTCAAAGGATTCTAAACATAAGTTCAAACCTGCATTAATATCGTACAGAGGTTGTATCAGAGCAAATCACGTTGAGACAAGCCAACAACATTTACAATCATAATAAACACGTTCCAAACATATTCAGATTTTTTCCAAACGTGTTGGATTGATCCTTGTCCAACAGCACGCTCAGACCATGGAAGGATAATTTTCAAATGGAAAGTGCGTAAAGCCTCTGCATCAGACATTATATGACAGGAAATGTCATGCAACACCGTTGTCGCTCCCGGGATTTTCATCCTAGTACAAACGCGAAAGTGGCACCGAAACAGAGTCGCCAGCAATGTGTATTTATCCCAAGAGAGGGAAAGGAAACACCGCGTAAACCTGAGAGAAAGGAAAAGCATGGTCTTACGACCAAGAGAACTGGGTTCGGGAGTCGGTTACACGCGGGGAAGGTATTAGCACCCCCTCGGGTCCATCGTACCCGATGGGATCCACGCTTGCTTGTCTCGATCAAAGGGTGATAGAAAAGAATACTGGAAAGGAACTGCTAATGGAAGAAAGGAGAAAGAAAAGAAAAGGAACGGGAAACAAATGTAGGGAAAATAAAAGAAGTGCTCGCATGGGCCCTACCCCACTGCCTACGTATCTCATCGGGAGCATGAGAATCAGAGCGACGTAGTTCCCCTCACTAGGGATGAATTGTTTGTGTTTTTTAGGGAACGGCTAACGTTCTAGCTCAGGTGTTGCAGTCTCGTCGGTCCGAGCGCGTTACCATCTTGCAAGAGAACGAGTAGAAGCACGTTCGTACGCTGAGAGTGAATGAGGTGAGAAAAGAATTCCCGAAGGAAAGACGTTATTGTTTGTTTTTGTCTTTTAGAAAGAAGTGTTTTGGATTTGTTTGCATGTGATAGTGTATCTGAATCTTAGTCATTGGAATGTGTACCTCCTCACATTCCAAGATGGAATGAGTAAGAAAGCACACTAAGAGTGAAGAAGACCCTCACACCTATTTCCAATTATTAAGGTTCAAACACACTAGTATACTTGTATTTATTAAGTGTTTTTGTTGATTAAGAAATGAAGAAGTGTTTTTTATTTACCTTCAACAAGTATTGCATTTAAGTCCCTCACACAAGATCAAATGTTTAACACATTGACCCAAGATGGGTTATATGCTATACATTTTAAGATTATAAGAGAAGACCCCTTATAATCTTTTCTTTATGTGAAAGGCCTAAATGCAATAAATGCCTACCTTTATTATATATTTTGAATTTTCTTTGAGAGATGAGAAGAGAGACTCAAGAGAGGAGAAAGGTAAAATCTATGTGGACTAAGACTCAATCCTAATTGATTATTAAAGGGAGTGATCCTAATGGTTTGTGAGGTTTCAACCTAAAGTCTAAAGAAAGAAAGAATTAAACAATTCACTTCTAAAGTAGAAGATGAATTGTAATTCAAAAAGGGAAAGTGATGAGTTATTAAAAGAAAGCACATAAGTGCTTAACAAAACATAAAATGGAATTGTAAAAGATGAAGGGATAGAAGTTTGAATGTGGATTCCTTATCCACACTCAATTGAAACTTACCAAAGCCCCTACATGGTTAGTAAACATGTGTACAAGTATAGGAAGCAAGGAAACATTTAATGCACCATAAAGCTCAAAAGAATTAGATGAGAAATCAAATTCTAAGGTCACAACCAGAATGTACATCACATGGTAAACAAATGATCATTATCATGCAAGTCCAAGTGGATAGGCAACAAACATCATCCATGGCATTAGAACATGCCACCATAAGAAAAGGGAGAATGAAAGATGAAAAGAAAAAAGAAGAAATGTGCATAAATGGAACATGTAATCCATAGATCAGAATTGAAATGAAATGAAAAATGATTTCACAAACATCTCACAAGTATTCATGCATGACACATCAAAACATTTAAGAAGTGATAGAAGAAGTAGAATTGAAATGGAAGTTCCAAACAAAGGAAAGTGCAAACACAACATGTTAAAGGTGCACAAGGTTCAAATGATAACCAACATGCAAAGATGACATATGATATGTATCAATGACCTATAATGTCAAGTGAATGGTTCACCAAATATGCAAATGATCATGCAAGTATGTACAAAAGAAATCATGTGAACATGCACAAAGATCACAATGATATGACATGTTATTATGCTTCAAATGAAATGCATCAAACAAAAATCAAATGGCCTTAGGAAAATTAAGCAAGCATGGTTTAAAGATACACAAGTCATAAGTGAATCATATACCAAAATAGCATACAAGAAATCAAGGCAAAATGATATCAAACAATGCATTTAGGTCAAATTGGATGCACATACAAAGTAACAAAAAAATGAACACCAAACATGTCATGAAATGACCTAAAAAAACAAATAAAAATCATTCAACATACTTCAAGATGCTAATGACTCAATGCAAAAAGAAGAGAATCAAAATAATTTTTAATGATCAAGAACAAAATTAAACAAGATCATGTACCACATTAAGAATGCACACCAAAGAAATTCAAAGAAAATTATGGAGCAGGGGTAAAAAGGTCATAAAATCAGAAAATAAAATTATGGAAAATTTTATAAATGTTTTAATGATGCTCATGAATTTTTATGGAATTTTATGAGCCAATTTATTATTTTTAAAAATTAAAAAGTAAACGTGTAGAAAAATGGAAAAATAAAATGCAATGCAAAAAGGAATGGGGGTGCATGACTAGTAATTAATCAGTTCAAATTACATTGGGCCTTAAACAAGGGAGGTGCGAATATCAAATTGGTCTAGGTCCAAGTCTGCGCAATCCACACTAATTAACATGCACTCTCAGTCAACACAAGTCAAAGTCACTACAACCATTGGATGAAGTCAAGTCATACACACAGTCAAAGTATGCTAATCTAACGCCTATACATGCACGACCACACTTCATACCGTGTACCACGCCACACGAATTTTAAAAATAAAATCAGAATGAGCACATGAGAAGCACGTGCATTTTAATGCATTGGCGCGTCCTGAACCACACGATGATGAAAAATGGACGGACAGGATCAAAACTAGCATAAAACCCTAGCATTCAAGATCACCGGCCGGAGATGACCTCCGGTCATCTTCTCCGGCAAACCACCACCGTCTGCAACCTCAAATCTTCCAGAATTCCATAAACGATATACCAAAATGAAGAGGAAGTAATGTAGAGTATGAATCCAGTGATAAAACATACAAAATGTTCATGAAATGAGAGAATCGAGCAGAAGAAAATTTGCCCTAACATTTCAACTATGCCTCTAAAGGCCTATCAACTAGCCAGACAAGTTCTTGAGCTTATAGGAAGCATCAAGAACCTGAAAATTTCTTCACATCAAGCCTATAATGGTGGAAATTCTTACCTGGAGATTTGAGACCTTGAGATATTCCTCAGAAAACCAGAGGTGCTGCTTCCTTCTTGAGCTACTCTTGGCCAAATAAAGGCTTAGAGGAAGAGATTGATGATGATTCAGTGGAGAAGAGATTGAAACCGAGCCTCGAACAAGTAGCACTGTGGAGAAGTTGAGAGAGAATCAAGGAAGATTTAGGAGGAGGATGAACAATGTGAGCTCGAGAATTCTTTGCAATGATGAGAGTGAGAGTAAAGCAGAGAGAGCTTTTTTTGGAGAGAATGTGGAAAAACCAAGCTAGAAACTGAGATTTGTGAGTGATATCTTGATTTATAGTAGAGTTTAACCATGGTTTAATGAGTTAGTTAAGGTGAGTTAAAGTGGTTAAACTGAGTCCATCCTAACTAACTGAGCCAAGTTAGTTAGGGGACGAGTTATGCTATGGCTATGATGTTATGGTGATGACCTATGGTGTGTTAAGGTGGAGCAGCAAGAGAAACGAATGGCCAAGGCTGTTGCATTAGAAACTTGCTCAGCAAGCTTGTTTTTTCTATTTCCATGCAAAGCACGTGCTAGTGTATGAGATTTATGTCATGTGTGTTTGGTTTAAAGAGGAAAGCTGAGGTTAAAAAGTGTTTGTGGTGTGTGTGAACCAAAATCGTGCATCAGTCTGTCAATGCATCAGTATCAACATGAGGTGGTTTGAGGAAGTTTTTCTCTCTACTCAATGAATGAATTGGTGTGTTTTAGGAGTCATTGGAAAGAGGAGATGTAATGCTACATGTTTGGTATGAAAAATGAAATGAAATGATGCTTGGAAGAGGTTGAAAAATGACTTATAACACATAGGTTTGGAACTGGTATGAGGGCGTGGCAAAGGTTGGTTGACAAGGTAACATGGCCCCTAGGTTTTCAGCATGATCAAAGCACATTGGACTCAACATAACTTCTTGACCTTTGATCAAATGAAAAAAACATGAACACCAATCTTAAAGATCTCACATAGAGGAACAACTTTCATGTTGAAAGATTTTTCATTTGAGGCCTTTAACCATGAGAAAAATGAGTGGACATTTGGCCCACCACATGTTTGTTAAAATGACTGCGCGCGTGCCCTGAAAATCTTGGTCATGACCTAGTTTTGAACCTACTTTGCTCAAACTTTGATCAATCATATCTCACTCAATTTTTATCCAATGGAGATGTTCCACACATGGATTTGAAGCTTGAAACAAGATCTTTTGTTATGGCCGAGTGGAATTTTAATTTGATGCCCCAATTTTAAATGGCCTTGGCTCAAACTCTGATGCAAAATGGCCAAAACTTGCTATATTTAGTAACCCTTCTTCATCCAAAAATGGCAACTTTCCACATCTTGATTTTTTCATGATTCCTTTGGAGTTTCTTGACCAAATTTTGTACATTGGACATATGTAACATGAATTTCATGATTTTGGGCTCAAAAAGTCAAGAGTTGACTTTTTCCTCTGATTATTTGACTTGGCCCCAATTTTCCTGATTTCTGATCTTTCTTCCAATTGAACCACTTCTAAAACCAATTGAGAGGCAATTTTCCATAAACTTACACTTAAGAACATGTAGGACACCATGACATCAAGTTTTGTCCAAGAAATCAAAGATTCCCTGATTTAATGGGAAACCCTAGTTTTGGTGCCCACCTCCTAGGAGAAAAATGTGCAGTCTTCAATTTCCAATTCCTCAGAGTATGTTATGTATCCTCTTAAAGGATGATGATATATGCCATTTGAGGATGATTTTGGATCAATGAACTATCTCTTTTGAGGGTTTTCCTTCATTTTTTGAACCTCTTGCATGTTGAAGTATGTATTGCTTCAATCTCCCATTGGATCTCACTTCCTTGAGATTGTGGATGATCAATTGAGATGGTATGAGACATGAGAGACTCTTGGCTCGCCTTGAGGCAACTTGATTGACCTTTTTGTGCTTTGAATGATCCCTTGATTGTCCACCTTCCACCTGATCACATGCCTTGATGGTAAGAGGAATGCTATGCTTCATTTTTCTATGTTAAATGCAATGCAATGCTAATGAGATGGATATGATATGATATATGATAATGCTGAACTATGATGCCAAAAGGGGAGAGCAAATTTTAGGGTATTACAGCTGCCCCTATTCAAACGCTGTAGACCTGAATGCCTGAAAGCGATTGCTTTCAGACTTTCAAGGTATATAGTGATTGAATACCAAATATAACCAAAAATTTGCTCTGGATGATGAGGAAGAAACTCCCCCGACATTGCTGGATTGAATCTTCAATGAAACATTGTCGGAGAAATCTGTCTTTTGAACGACACCAGACGTCTACTGGCTCGCCGCATTACTGGTACACTTTAACAATGTCTTTTATGCAATTCCAGACGACTACTGGCCTGCCACGCTACTGGTGGACTTTGATAACGTCTTTTGAACGATGCCAGACGACTACTGGCTTGCCACGCTGCTGGTGGACTTTAATAATGTCTTTTATGCAACTCCAGACGACTACTGGCCTGCCACGTTACTGGTGGACTTTAGAAATATCTTTTTGCACGACGCCAGACGACTACTGGCTTGCCACACTACTGGTGGACTTTGCAGCTTCGTGCCACCCGAAGACGGACTTTTGCCAATCCACTGTTGGACTTTTAGAATTTGCCACCCTTAGATGGACCTTTCGCCAATCCACTGTTGGACTTTTGCCACCCGAAGACGGACTTTTGCCAATCCACTGTTGGACTTTTAGCTGCTTTGCCACCCGAAGATGGACTTTTGCCAATCCACTGTTGGACTTTTGCCACCCGAAGACGGACTTTTGCCAATCCACTGTTGGACTTTTGCCACCCGAAGACGGACTTTTGCCAATCCACTTTTGGACTTTTGCCACCCGAAGACGGACTTTTGCCAATCCACTGTTGGACTTTTGCCACCCGAAGACAGACTTTTGCCAATCCACTGTTGGACTTTTGCCACCCGAAGACGGACTTTTGCCAATCCACTGTTGGACTTTTGCAATATTCCAATACCGGATTGCACTCTGCATCCGTGTCAGACATCTCTGCCGACTTTGCTGAGGAACAATGATCAATGACTTGACTTTAGAGGTTCCTGAGAGGATAGTATCTCTGCTGGAGAATAAATGAACAATCCGTCTGCTTCGAATTGTCAAGTTTGCCAAAAATAAATTGGACTTGAAGAATAATAAATCTGCCAGTAATCACTTCATCTGTTTGGGGCTGGATTCTGGTCACAGCGACTCCGCTGGGGATGAGAATTTCTTTGCATGGCGTCTTGCTAAGGAAGAAAAGTCATAAAAAACTCTGCGTGGGGATCTATCCAATCCAAGACCCTTTGTAGGGGTTATCCACCTTCTGACCCGGCTGGGGAAAGACTGTACCATCCTTGTTGAGGAATAGATTCTGCCGATCTTATAAACCTCTGTGGGGAGAACAACAACTCAGCTGGGGAGTATTGCTGACAAGATTCGATGCTGACCTCTGTGGGGATACCATTACCAGAGACACAATATTGCTGGGGATCAGGGCTACTCTGCCAGGGATATGCAAATCCTGGTTAGAACATTCCACTGCAACTTGCTAGGAAAGAGTCCTTAGAGATCTGCTGCGGAAAACCCAAAGCAAATCCACGGTAGTCTGCTGAGGAATATGACTGTCGAGCTTAGGATAAGTACCACAATGCCCCATGTTAGGCGAGCTTCCCTTTAGACAATTCCGTTAGGGATGACGAGTTTATAACAAACTCTGCTGGAGGAAACTGCTTTAAAACGTCTCGTGCTGGGGAATGCCTTTTGAGAGGATTTTACAGAAGACCAACTGTCCTCAAACTCTACTGGGGATGATCAACACTTCATGCTGGGGAAAAAAACATGCCCTATGCTTGGACAAACCAATAATTTGTCCCCGAAGAAGATGTCATAAGAGGATTTTACAGAAGATTTAGCCTCTTCAAACTCCTGCGACTTCGCTGGGGATAATGACCATCAGTTTCGGTATCGACGAGACCACTCTTTTGGGGGAACTTGTGACCGTTATCGACACAGAAAAGCTTGTAGTTGTTGGAAGTACTGTATGAGAGAATCGACTTAATAAGATACAAAGGTACCCAATTGAACTTAATTCAATGATATTGAACCGTTATAAACGATCGTCGACCGAGCGATGAACGCCGATCTCCTTACCCGTAATTGCCCCAGTCTTTTGCGTGGGGTAGTTGATTACTGGTCTTGTGCTTAAAATCATCTGCACCTGCTACCTGCAACAAAAGAATATGCACACATGCCCCGAATATTGTGTGGCTAGAATCCATCATCCGGGAGTATTCAACATTCAAAGTAATTTCAAATGTTTTTTCTGCGCATGTTATTACAAGGCCGCCATGTTTTCAAATGCAATGTTTTATCAAAAATTAGGACATTTTTGCAAACAAAGCAATAAAACAAAAATAGAAAGCTTTTTATTGAAATTCAATTTATTGACTGAGAGCCCAGAATAGGCAATTACATCAGGAAGCAATCCTTGGAAAGAGGTGATCGCTGAAAATTGAGAAAAGAAACTATCCTAATGGCAATGTGAAAACAGAATTCCACTGAGTTTCCATTCTGTTATGACCAGTATGTCTTCAAAACTCCCCGACCTTGCCTTCTGAGGAATGATCAGACCGATTCCTATCTTTCAGAACGTCAGTTGTTCAAACGGTAATGGGGTACAGATAACTCAGACCGTAGTCATTCGCTTAAATCCCTCTTTTGCGTGGACCGCCCTTTCAGGTTTTCGATCCACCAGGATACCCTTTTTTGCCTAAGTTGCCCTTTCGGGTTTTCAACTTACCGGGTGTACAATTTTTTTCAATTATATCCCTAATTTTTGCCCGAACCTTATTCTGGTTTTGGTTCGCCGGGATGCCCTTTTTTGCCTGGATTTTTTTATTTTTATTATCCAGCGGGTCTATTCATGCGAAGTATTTTTTGACTACGTCCGAGTTGACAGGGGATGAAAAGTCTTCGCCATCCATGGTTGTAAGCAATAAAGCTCCGCCCGAAAAGACCTTTTTAACCACGAATGGACCTTCATAGTTAGGAGTCCATTTGCCCCTGTGATCTGTATTGGGAGGAAGGATCCTTTTGAGTACCACATCTCCGACTTTGTAAACCCGAGGACGCACCTTTTGGTCAAATGCCTGCTTCATTCTGCACTGGTATAATTGCCCATGACATATAGCCGCCAATCGCTTTTCCTCAATAAGGCTCAGCTGATCAAATCTGGCTCGTACCCATTCAGCCTCATCTAGCTTAACATCCATCATGACTCTGAGGGACGGAATCTCCACTTCAACCGGTAGCACTGCCTCCATACCATATACAAGTGAGAATGGGGTTGCCCCAGTGGACGTGCGTACCGACGTTCGATACCCATGCAAAGCAAATGGTAACATCTCATGCCAATCTTTGTACGTGACAACCATCTTCTGCACAATCTTCTTGATATTTTTGTTGGCCGCTTCGACCGCGCCATTCATCTTTGGACGGTACGGAGAAGAATTGTGATGTTCGATTTTGAAGTCCCGACATAATTCAGCCATCATCTTATTATTCAAATTAGAACCATTATCAGTAATGATTCTTTCGGGAACTCCATATCGGCAAATGACATCCCGTTTTAAGAAACGAGCTACCACTTGTTTTGTAACATTGGTATAGGATGCAGCTTCAACCCATTTGGTGAAATAATCAATTGCCACCAAGATGAAATGATGACCATTAGAAGCTGTAGGCTCAATCTTTCTGATCATATCAATGCCCCACATGGAAAACGGCCAGGGCGATGCCATGATACTCAACGGATTTGGAGGCACATGCACTTTGTCTGCATAGATCTGGCATTTATGGCATTTGCGGGCATATTTGCAACAATCTGACTCCATAGTCAACCAATAATATCCCGATCTTAACAACTTTTTAGCCATTACATGCCCTCCGGCATGGGTACCGAAAGAGCCTTCGTGCACTTCAATCATCAACAGGTCTGCTTCATGTCTATCCACACATCTAAGCAAGACCATGTCAAAATTTCTTTTATACAGCACGCCATCTTTGTTCAAGAAGAAACTACCAGCTAACCTTCTCAACGTCTTCCTGTCTTTGGACGATGCCCCGGGCGGGTACTCTTGACTTTTTAAGAAACACTTAATGTCATGAAACCATGGCTTGTCATCAGACGTTGCATCGACCGCAAACACAAATGCTGGTCTGTCAAGGCGGGATACCTCAATCTTAGGTACATGGTTCCATCCTTGCACTTTGATCATGGAAGACAAAGTGGCCAAGGCATCAGCGAACCTATTCTCATCTCGAGGAATATGGTACAGTTTCACTGTTGTGAAAAATGTCAGCAATCTCCTTGTATAATCTCTATACGGCACTAGATTTGCTTGGTGCGTGTACCAACTCCCTTTCACTTGATTGATTACCAAAGCTGAATCACCAAATATATCAAGGGTCTTAATCCGTAGATTAATCGCCTCCTCGATCCCCATTATACAAGCTTCGTACTCTGCTTCATTGTTGGTGCATCCAAAAGTTATTCGGGCAGTGAAAGGCATATGAACACCTTCCGGCGTGATAAGAACTGCTCCAACTCCGCACCCATTCATATTGACAGCCCCATCAAACATCAGACTCCATTTGGACTCAGGGTCTGGCCCCTCCTCCGGGAGTGGTTCCTCGCAGTCTTTAGCTTTGAGAAACATGATGTCCTCATCAGGGAAGTCAAATTTCATGGGTTGGTAATCATCAATCGGCTGTTGCGCAAGATAGTCGGACATGATACTTCCTTTGATGGCCTTTTGGGAAGTGTACTGAATATCATACTCTGTCAAGACCATTTGCCACCGTGCAACTCTGCCTGTCAGTGCTGGTTTCTCGAAAATGTACTTGATAGGATCCATTTTTGAAATCAACAAGGTTGTGTGCCTAATCATATATTGCCTCAATCGCTTAGCGGCCCATGCAAGCGCACAGCATGTCTTTTCAAGCGTTGAGTACCGGGACTCGCAATCGTTGAACTTTTTGCTCAGGTAGTAGATAGCATGCTCCTTCCTACCTGTCTCGTCATGTTGACCGAGAACACAACCCATGGAACCTTCAAGCACTGTCAGATACATTATCAGCGGTCTCCCTTCAACTGGAGGCATTAGAATCGGAGGTTCCTGCAAATATTCTTTTATCTTATCGAATGCCAATTGGCAATCGTCATTCCACCTGACCGTTTGATCCTTTCTTAGCAGTTTAAATATTGGTTCACGTGTGGCTGTTAGGTGAGATATGAACCTTGCAATGTAGTTCAATCTACCCAAGAAACCACGAACCTCTTTTTCTGTTCTCGGCTCAGGCATTTCTTGTATTGCTTTCACCTTGGCAGGATCAACCTCGATTCCTCTTTCGCTCACAATGAAACCCAGCAACTTTCCAGAACGCACCCCAAACGTGCACTTGTTTGGATTTAATCTCAGGCGGAACTTTCTCAACCTTTCAAACAGCTTTTTCAGGTTAATCAGATGTTCCTCTTCTGTTCTCGACTTGGCAATCATATCATCTACATAACATTCGATCTCCTTATGAATCAAGTCATGAAACAATGTTACCATCGCCCGCTGGTACGTTGCCCCTGCGTTTTTCAACCCAAAAGGCATTACTTTATAGCAATATGTACCCCACGGAGTAATGAACGTGGTCTTCTCCATATCTTCAGGTGCCATCTTGATCTGGTTGTACCCGGAGAACCCGTCCATAAAGGAGAACACTGAAAACTGAGCTGTATTATCGACCAGCACATCAATATGAGGTAGTGGAAAATCGTCTTTCGGGCTAGCTTTATTAATATCTCGATAATCCACACACATTCTCACTTTTCCATCTTTCTTCGGTACTGGCACGATATTGGCTACCCACGGAGGATACTTTGTCACAGCAAGAAAACCAGCATCCCACTGCTTCTGGACTTCCTCCTTAATCTTTAAGGCCATGTCGGGGTGAGTCCGACGAAGTTTCTGCTTGACTGGCGGACATTCTTCTCTTAATGGCAGCCTGTGCACAACAATATCCGTATCCAACCCCGGCATGTCTTGATACGACCAGGCGAAGATGTCAACATACTCGCGCAACATTTCAGTCAAAGTTTTCTTCACATCTGCTTGCAAGCTGGCACCAATCCTGATCTCTTTCTTGGCATCCTTGGAACCAATATTGATGATTTCTACAGTCTCCTGGTGAGGCTGGATGACCCTTTCCTCTTGTTTCAACAATCTGGCCAGTGCTTCAGGGAGTTCACAATCTTTCTCATCCCCTTCTTCGGCTTGATAAATCGGATTGTCAAAGTCATACATAGTCATATCAAAATCGTTATCAGTGGTATCCGGAGGATCAAGTCTGCATGGACGGGTTCATGCCTTATTTTAGAATTTATTTTTAAGCAAAACAAAAGAAAATGAAACATTACCATTTTATTATTTTTTTTTGTGCAAAAATAAAAACTGAAAGACAGAGAACAAAATTTGATTGCAAAACATCCTTTATTAATGATTAAACATTGCAAATGCAACCATGGTGGCCCTACAAATGAATCTATACGCCTTGGGCAGAGCGCAAGATTTAGACATGCATTATGGTTAGAAAAAACAAAGAAAAATTACTCTGTCTGAAGAGTAACCCGGATGACTTCTTCAACGAACCAGTTCTGCACTTGTTGTCCCGGAGCATGAGGGCGTACCCAGTCGTCCAGGTCACAATCACTGTCAACACTATCCTCTGTGGCTGCACAAGACTGGTCCGTGTAGATAATTCCCCCACTATTGAAAGTAATGGGTCCCCTGCTCCCCGCATCTGAAGTTGTAGAGGGATGATAACCAATACCAAATTTGTCTTCCTTCATTGGGGTCTCTATCAACCTGCCCCAACCTTGGGCGTTGCCTGCCCTGACGACTTCGACAGCTTGTTTGTAAGATGAAATGGAGGTACCGGCCCCAACTGGTACAGAAGAAGACTCAGGTGCATCGTCAATATTGACCGCTTCAAATGATTGGTACAGCATCTCATGAATTTCTCCATCCATTTCAACGTATTTGAACGTGGATAAGTGACTGACAAAGATGTCTTCTTCCCCGCACACCGTCACAACCTGCCCTTCAAACTCATATTTCAACTTTTGGTGTAAAGTGGAAGTAACAGCCCCGGCTCCGTGAATCCAAGGGCGTCCCAATAGGCAGCTATATGCAGGTTGTATGTCCATTACATGGAACGTGGATTTGAATACCTGTGGTCCAATTTGTACGGGCAATTCCACCTCACCAAACACAGATCGTCTGGTCCCATCGAATGCTCTGACCACCAATTCACTAGGCCTTAAGATCAAACCATCAACCTCCAGCTTCATTAACGCCTTCTTGGGCAAGACATTGAGTGGTGAACCAGTGTCTACCAGTACATGAGATAATACTGCGCCCTTACACTCCATCGTGATATGCAAAGCCTTATTGTGGTTTCTTCCTTCAACAGTCAAATCTCTACTTGTAAAGCCCAAGCCATGGCTAACATTAACATTGGAGATTACGCCCTCGAGCTGATTAACAGTAATTTCTTGTGGCACGTATGCACTCTTCAATACTTTCAACAACGCCTGCCGATGCGCATCAGAGCACATCAATAGTGACAAGATTGAAATCTTTGAAGGGGTCTGATTCAGTTGGTCCACAATCTTATAATCGCTTTTCTTGATTATCTTCATAAATTCCTCCATTTCCTTATCAAAAGTAATCTTTGTCTCTGCTTCAGGTGTAGGCGCATTTTCAACCACCTGTTTACCTTTAGCCTTTGCTGCAGCTTCTGCCTCTTTATCACTTCTCAAGGTTTGGGGAGCGAACAACCTTCCACTCCTTGTAAAGCCCCCTACACCCCCTACGTTATCAATATTTGGGCTGACTGACGACTCAACTTCCTGCTTTTTACCTTCGTAATATACATCTGCCCCATAGTGCCATGGGATAGCCTTCGTAGATGTGAACGGAATTGGTCCTGGCACCGTGATAGTGACAGGACTGGGCCTTTCTGGCGCAACACTCGCCACGGGAACTGTATTGACCGGCATTTGAATCTCAGCGGGAGTATAATAGATGGTCACGGTTGATACTTCATCAGTGTCTTTCACGACTCTGTCGAACTGTAGACATCCTTCATCGATCAGATTCTGTAAACCCACCTTCAACTTATTACAGCCATTCTCCTGATTCATACACTCGGAACAATCTTGATTGCAGCCCGGGAACACCTGTCCTTTCAATAAACGATCTTTTACAACCAACAAAGAAGTTTTCACCTGATGGATGTCTGTCACCAGATTCAATCTCCTCCTATCTTCAATAACGTACACATTTGTTGCACTATGATCAGGCATGGGATGCTGAGTAATATTAGGAGCGGGAGAGAAATTGATGGCTTTAGCATCAATCAAGTCTTGTACTTTATGGTGGAAAGCCCAACATTTTTCAATGGAGTGCCCCTGAGCACCTGAGTGGAACTCACAACGAGCATTAGCATCGAAGTTAGGTGGCAGGTTTCCAGCAACCGGAGCTTTCATAGTACGGAGTTCTACCAACTTTAACTCGAGTAGCTGGGGCAACAGCGCGGCATAAGTCATAGGGAGAGGATCCATCTTACGATCCCTCTGCCTAGACCTTTGCTGGAAAAAAGGTTGTTGCTGTTGAACTTGTTGTTGGGGTTGTTGTTTCTGAACAGACGGTGTGGGGATTGTTACAGCATCTACCTGATAATAAGCTTGAGAACGCCCTCTGCCTCGTCCTCTAAACACAACATTCGTATCACCTTCTCTTCTTTTCTGGTTACTAGCAAACGGTTTCTTCGTCCCCGAAGAGCCAGCCCCACTCACATCCTGGATCTTTCCAAGCTTTAACAGACTTTCTATTCTTTCTCCCGCAATCACAATATCAGCAAATCCAGTTGACGGACAAGCAGCTAATCTATCAAGATAGGCCCCTTGCAAGGTGCCCATAAACATATCTGCCATTTCTCTGTCTGACAAGGGAGGTTGAACCTGGGCAGCCATTTCCCTCCACCTCTGTGCATATTCTTTGAAACTCTCCTTGGCATTTTGTGACAATCCCTGCAATTGAGTGCGGTTGGGCGCCATGTCAATATTGTACTGGTATTGCTTCAGGAACGCTTCTGCCAGATCTTTCCAACTCTTCACAGCAGCTCTATTCAACTTCATATACCAGGTCAAGGACGCCCCAGCCAGACTTTCCTGAAAATAGTGTATCCATAGCTTCTCGTCCTCTGTATGGGCTGAAATCTTCCCAAAGTAAGCTTGAAGATGCGTTTGGGGACACGCATTGCCGTGATACTTATCAAAAGTAGGAGGTTTAAATTTAGGGGGAATTCTGACTCCTGGGACCAGCCCCAAGCTAGTAACATCAATACCCATAGAGTTTTTGCATTCTATGGCCCTGATCTTTTCTGCTAACTCATCATACCTTCGATCACCTTGATTACCCACATCAGCATCCAGCAGAGTAAATTAGTCTTCCAGGGTATCTTCAAGAGTAACACCAGCATGCCTACCATTTCCATTACCCCGATTGTTACCACCAGGAGGAGGGTTGCCACCGGGAGGAGGAATGCCATGTCCCTGTGAATTGTCATGCTGATCACCTTCGGGCCCATTGTCTGGACGCTCGACCAGAAGTCTCAATCTCTCCTAATTTTGCGCCATGCCAGTCATGAGGGTCATGAACTGGTCCATACGCGCCCTCATTTCAGCCAAATCACTTTGCACTTGATCCATGATTCTTACTTGATTTCTTCGCGTCGAATATCGGTGAATATGATTCTCAGCTATACTGCCTGAAACCAAATAAAGGTTAGAGACCCTGCAACGAGTACCTGAAAAGCAAGTAACAAAAATGCAAAATGATATGCAATGCCATGCAATGCCATGTTTGTCATTTCCGAGGTGCTTTATACCCTGATTCTAATCCAACCACAGAAATCTGAAGACCAGAAATCGTGATATAAAGAGACGTATCGTGGTCATGTGCTTGTGTGCAGCTATCTGATAAGGAATAATTCTGAATAAAACTGCTCATACTCATTCAACGAAGTATTCAAGTACATTTAAGAAAGGTTCAACCGCAAATGCAATACAAGGAAAAATGGATCCATCAACAAGCCTGATGGTAACCATTAACAACAAAATATAAGGAAAAGAACATCAGTCTGACAATTCCACATCTTTCAGCTTATCACTTGAGTATTTGATCTCCTCAAAAAGTATACGGGTACGCTGGTGATTCGGCTTTTCAATCATTTCTTTGATCAAGACATCCCTTTTCTCAAGAGCTTCATTTAAAGAACCCATATGCAACATCAGAGCCTCGTCATCACACACTCCTTTGCATCTCTTTATGCCAGCTTGCGTCTTGAGTATCTCCCTTTCTATCATGACTTCTTCAAGCTCTTTCTTGGTATTCCTCAGCTCACCTCTAGCTTCTTCTAGCTGTTCTTGACTCTTACCGAGGCTTTCCCGATACTTTCTCCTCTGCTCATGCGCCTTTTCAAGCTCTTCGTCCTTAATCTGCAACTGTTCCTGTAATTCAGCATTCTCTATCCTAACCTCGTCCCAAGCGTGCTGAAACTTTGTTAACTTTTCTTTGGTTCGTGCTAACGCCTGTTTGGTTTGCTTGTGGGCTTGAGTAGCATCATCAGCACCTTTACTAATCTTTCGGAAATGTTGGGCTCTTCCAGCAAAGTCTTTCTCTTTTGCAGTTAGGATTTGTTCAGCATCTTGGGCTTTCCGCTCCAGCTCTTTGTTGGCATGTAGAGCATTCTGAAGACAGCTACTCAACTCGGAATTCTCTCCTTGAAGTTTTTTCACCAAGGCTTGCAACTTGTCAACTTCTTCCACAGTAGCAGTGCTTCTTGCTTTCTCATTCTCTGGATACAAAAGGGGTGCCTTACCAAAAGGCAAGAGAAAATCTTCAACTCTTTTCTTCACCCACTCTTCATATGCTGGATAAACCCGGTTGTTAGGCTTGCCTAGAGTAACTTTTCCCTTTTTCAGTATGCTACCCCAGCTTTCAGAAGCTTTCTGTGCTGCTTCCCAACCATCTGATGTATGAAAATAGAGGGACTCCTCCACATCTCTCTTAGTAGGCGGACCTGTCAGGGCATACCCAAATTGTCGAATGGCCAAAAAAGGATTGTAGTTAATCCCACCCAGTCTTCCTATCAGTGGAACGTTAGGGAATTTACCACAGCTGTGGATAATATTCTTGCCAATCAGCCCGTGATCTACCCATACGATGTCCTTGGCCACCAATCCCATTAAACGCTGTTTCCACTCTAGAGAATCTTTGGAATCCACAAAAGCCCCTGATTGTGGTAAACGGCCTGCAAACCACTTATAGAACAAGGGTGCACAACAAGTAATTATCCCTCCTCTTTTCTTTTCGTTTCGGTTGTACAACGAGTAGTGAAGATCTCCCAGTAGCGTTGGCACCGGGTTCTTCATCATGAATATTCGTATGGCGTCCGTATCAATGAAATCCGGCTCGTTGGGAAACAACACTATGCCGTATATACAAAGGGCTAGCAAAGCATTAAAAACAAGCCAATTCTCGCCTTTAGCTGCTTCCTGGGCCTTCTTAATCAGATATTCCAGCTTGTAACCACGAATCTTTCCTTTGTTGGAGACATTGTCGCCTAACTCTGATTTGCTCAAATAAAGAGCACCAGCCACCTTTCCAAAGTCAAGATCCCCCACTGATCCAAAGAAAGGGGGCTCCTCCTTGATAGCAATCCCCAACATGTTGGAATACTCCTCCAAGGTAGGAACCAACACATAGTCTGGAAATACAAAACACCTCAGAGGCGGATCATAGAACTGCATCAACGTATGGAGACCTCTGGCTTCATAATCACTGACATTACGGACCACAGATAAAATCCACCCATATTTCTCTTCAAAAGCTTCTCGTACTGCAGGGCTCGCCATTCCCTTCAGCATAACAATAGGGCCTAAAGTAGGCGTAAGGAACTTATAGCTGATGATATTCTTCCTCTCTTTAGTGTTCATCTTTGCAGGGACCTGATGACTGGAATCAAGGGTAATATATGCACCTGGAAATGAATAAACATGTATGTTAGGATATGATAATGCAATGCAAAGGGCAATGTGATCAGGTAATCAGGTGTCTGTGCTGAACTGTGAACGGTGTCAGTGTAGCTCTGAGACTAATATAGAACCATAGATAAGAACCATCTGAATACAATAGGATGAAACTTCCTTTTGTATGATGAGGATAGAAAATCGGGTATGTAGGAGGTCATGGTTACCTGCAAACCTGTAAACAACCCGCCCTTCTCACATGTGGGTACTAGGATGTTCAGTATCCCGGGCTCTCAGGTCGAGAAATGATGATACGTTCACCATTTCTGGTTTGGCATCATCATCAATCGAGGAGGCCTCAACTGATTCTCCAAAACAAAAAGGTCCTCAGCTTCTGGCACTGAGGTCGAGAAGCAATAGTACATTCATCCCTCAGGGTACAGTATTATCGCCAATCGAGGAGTGCCTCCGCTGATTCTCTTTCAAAAAGGGATGTCCTATAGCAAGTTCCCAGCATTGGGTCCTCGGATCGAGAATGTGCAATGGGTTTGCCACGGAATGTGGTCTGCCACTGTCACAACTCGGGAGGAGTGCCACATCTGAGTCCTCGGGAATGGTTACCAGAGTCGACAGTTCCTCAAGAGAATAACTACTGGCCTGCATAACATGCAGTAGCAGAAAGTTCCTGATAGAACCTCGTCTGGTTGTGGGTCTCATGAACAACAATACGTGGTCACCACCACGCAAGCGTCACGACTATCCACTCTAATACCTATGTGTGTACTCAAGCCTGTGTAGTGAGCTTATCTCTCAGAACACCCCGCCCGCCAAACAGAAAACAACAGCACAGTCCAGCACAATAATGATATGTAATGCAGTAAATGCGATAAATACAGTAATGTACAGTAAAGCAGTAAATAACCATACAATAAAACAGTAAATACAGCACAACAGTAAACACCCAATGAAAGAAAAACAGACAAGCGCTAGGATTGACTCGCTAAGGAAACCAGAGATTCTGGGTTCGTTCCCCAGCAGAGTCGCCAGCTGTCGCTCCCGGGATTTTCATCCTAGTACAAACGCGAAAGTGGCACCGAAACAGAGTCGCCAGCAATGTGTATTTATCCCAAGAGAGGGAAAGGAAACACCGCGTAAACCTGAGAGAAAGGAAAAGCATGGTCTTACGACCAAGAGAACTGGGTTCGGGAGTCGGTTACGCGCGGGGAAGGTATTAGCACCCCCTCGCGTCCATCGTACCCGATGGGATCCACGCTTGCTTGTCTCGATCAAAGGGTGATAGAAAAGAATACTGGAAAGGAACTGCTAATGGAAGAAAGGAGAAAGAAAAGAAAAGGAACGGGAAACAAATGTAGGGAAAATAAAAGAAGTGCTCGCATGGGCCCTACCCCACTGCCTACGTATCTCATCGGGAGCATGAGAATCAGAGCGACGTAGTTCCCCTCACTAGGGATGAATTGTTTGTGTTTTTTAGGGAACGGCTAACGTTCTAGCTCAGGTGTTGCAGTCTCGCCGGTCCGAGCGCGTTACCATCTTGCAAGAGAACGAGTAGAAGCACGTTCGTACGCTGAGAGTGAATGAGGTGAGAAAAGAATTCCCGAAGGAAAGACGTTATTGTTTGTTTTTGTCTTTTAGAAAGAAGTGTTTTGGATTTGTTTGCATGTGATAGTGTATCTGAATCTTAGTCATTGGAATGTGTACCTCCTCACATTCCAAGATGGAATGAGTAAGAAAGCACACTAAGAGTGAAGAAGACCCTCACACCTATTTCCAATTATTAAGGTTCAAACACACTAGTATACTTGTATTTATTAAGTGTTTTTGTTGATTAAGAAATGAAGAAGTGTTTTTTATTTACCTTCAACAAGTATTGCATTTAAGTCCCTCACACAAGATCAAATGTTTAACACATTGACCCAAGATGGGTTATATGCTATACATTTTAAGATTATAAGAGAAGACCCCTTATAATCTTTTCTTTATGTGAAAGGCCTAAATGCAATAAATGCCTACCTTTATTATATATTTTGAATTTTCTTTGAGAGATGAGAAGAGAGACTCAAGAGAGGAGAAAGGTAAAATCTATGTGGACTAAGACTCAATCCTAATTGATTATTAAAGGGAGTGATCCTAATGGTTTGTGAGGTTTCAACCTAAAGTCTAAAGAAAGAAAGAATTAAACAATTCACTTCTAAAGTAGAAGATGGATTGTAATTCAAAAAGGGAAAGTGATGAGTTATTAAAAGAAAGCACATAAGTGCTTAACAAAACATAAAATGGAATTGTAAAAGATGAAGGGATAGAAGTTTGAATGTGGATTCCTTATCCACACTCAATTGAAACTTACCAAAGCCCCTACATGGTTAGTAAACATGTGTACAAGTATAGGAAGCAAGGAAACATTTAATGCACCATAAAGCTCAAAAGAATTAGATGAGAAATCAAATTCTAAGGTCACAACCAGAATGTACATCACATGGTAAACAAATGATCATTATCAAGCAAGTCCAAGTGGATAGGCAACAAACATCATCCATGGCATTAGAACATGCCACCATAAGAAAAGGGAGAATGAAAGATGAAAAGAAAAAAGAAGAAATGTGCATAAATGGAACATGTAATCCATAGATCAGAATTGAAATGAAATGAAAAATGATTTCACAAACATCTCACAAGTATTCATGCATGACACATCAAAACATTTAAGAAGTGATAGAAGAAGTAGAATTGAAATGGAAGTTCCAAACAAAGGAAAGTGCAAACACAACATGTTAAAGGTGCACAAGGTTCAAATGATAACCAACATGCAAAGATGACATATGATATGTATCAATGACCTATAATGTCAAGTGAATGGTTCACCAAATATGCAAATGATCATGCAAGTATGTACAAAAGAAATCATGTGAACATGCACAAAGATCACAATGATATGACATGTTATTATGCTTCAAATGAAATGCATCAAACAAAAATCAAATGGCCTTAGGAAAATTAAGCAAGCATGGTTTAAAGATACACAAGTCATAAGTGAATCATATACCAAAATAGCATACAAGAAATCAAGGCAAAATGATATCAAACAATGCATTTAGGTCAAATTGGATGCACATACAAAGTAACACAAAAATGAACACCAAACATGTCATGAAATGACCTAAAAAAACAAATAAAAATCATTCAACATACTTCAAGATGCTAATGACTCAATGCAAAAAGAAGAGCATCAAAACAATTTTTAATGATCAAGAAAAAAATTAAACAAGATCATGTACCACATTAAGAATGCACACCAAAGAAATTCAAAGAAAATTATGGAGCAGGGGTAAAAAGGTCATAAAATCAGAAAATAAAATCATGGAAAATTTTCTAAATGTTTTAATGATGCTCATGAATTTTTATGGAATTTTATGAGGCTATTTAGTATTTTTAAAAATTAAAAAGCAAACGTGTAGAAAAATGGAAAAATAAAATGCAATGCAAAAAGGAATGGGGGTGCATGACTAGTAATTAATCAGTTCAAATTACATTGGGCCTTAAACAAGGGAGGTGCGAATATCAAATTGGTCTAGGTCCAAGTCTGCGCAATCCACACTAATTAACATGCACTCTCAGTCAACACAAGTCAAAGTCACTACAACCATTGGATGAAGTCAAGTCATACACACAGTCAAAGTATGCTAATCTAACGCCTATACATGCACGACCACACTTCATACCGTGTACCACGCCACACGAATTTTAAAAATAAAATCAGAATGAGCACATGAGAAGCACGTGCATTTTAATGCGTTGGCGCGTCCTGAACCACACGATGATGAAAAATGGACGGACAGGATCAAAACTAGCATAAAACCCTAGCATTCAAGATCACCGGCCGGAGATGACCTCCGGTCATCTTCTCCGGCAAACCACCACCGTCTGCAACCTCAAATCTTCCAGAATTCCACAAACGATATACCAAAATGAAGAGGAAGTAATGTAGAGTATGAATCCAGTGATAAAACATACAAAATGTTCATGAAATGAGAGAATCGAGCAGAAGAAAATTTGCCCTAACATTTCAACTATGCCTCTAAAGGCCTATCAACTAGCCAGACAAGTTCTTGAGCTTATAGGAAGCATCAAGAACCTGAAAATTTCTTCACATCAAGCCTATAATGGTGGAAATTCTTACCTGGAGATTTGAGACCTTGAGATATTCCTCAGAAAACCAGAGGTGCTGCTTCCTTCTTGAGCTACTCTTGGCCAAATAAAGGCTTAGAGGAAGAGATTGATGATGATTCAGTGGAGAAGAGATTGAAACCGAGCCTCGAACAAGTAGCACTGTGGAGAAGTTGAGAGAGAATCAAGGAAGATTTAGGAGGAGGATGAACAATGTGAGCTCGAGAATTCTTTGCAATGATGAGAGTGAGAGTAAAGCAGAGAGAGCTTTTTTTGGAGAGAATGTGGAAAAACCAAGCTAGAAACTGAGATTTGTGAGTGATATCTTGATTTATAGTAGAGTTTAACCATGGTTTAATGAGTCAGTTAAGGTGAGTTAAAGTGGTTAAACTGAGTCCATCCTAACTAACTGAGCCAAGTTAGTTAGGGGACGAGTTATGCTATGGCTATGATGTTATGGTGATGACCTATGGTGTGTTAAGGTGGAGCAGCAAGAGAAACGAATGGCCAAGGCTGTTGCATTAGAAACTTGCTCAGCAAGCTTGTTTTTTCTATTTCCATGCAAAGCACGTGCTAGTGTATGAGATTTATGTCATGTGTGTTTGGTTTAAAGAGGAAAGCTGAGGTTAAGAAGTGTTTGTGGTGTGTGTGAACCAAAATCGTGCATCAGTCTGTCAATGCATTAGTATCAACATGAGGTGGTTTGAGGAAGTTTTTCTCTCTACTCAATGAATGAATTGGTGTGTTTTAGGAGTCATTGGAAAGAGGAGATGTAATGCTACATGTTTGGTATGAAAAATGAAATGAAATGATGCTTGGAAGAGGTTGAAAAATGACTTATAACACATAGGTTTGGAACTGGTATGAGGGCGTGGCAAAGGTTGGTTGACAAGGTAACATGGCCCCTAGGTTTTCAGCATGATCAAAGCACATTGGACTCAACATAACTTCTTGACCTTTGATCAAATGAAAAAAACATGAACACCAATCTTAAAGATCTCACATAGAGGAACAACTTTCATGTTGAAAGGTTTTTCATTTGAGGCCTTTAACCATGAGAAAAATGAGTGGACATTTGGCCCACCACATGTTTGTTAAAATGACTGCGCGCGTGCCCTGAAAATCTTGGTCATGACCTAGTTTTGAACCTACTTTGCTCAAACTTTGATCAATCATATCTCACTCAATTTTTATCCAATGGAGATGTTCCACACATGGATTTGAAGCTTGAAACAAGATCTTTTGTTATGGCCGAGTGGAATTTTAATTTGATGCCCCAATTTTAAATGGCCTTGGCTCAAACTCTGATGCAAAATGGTCAAAACTTGCTATATTTAGTAACCCTTCTTCATCCAAAAATGGCAACTTTCCACATCTTGATTTTTTCATGATTCCTTTGGAGTTTCGTGACCAAATTTTGTACATTGGACATATGTAACATGAATTTCATGATTTTGGGCTCAAAAAGTCAAGAGTTGACTTTTTCCTCTGATTATTTGACTTGGCCCCAATTTTCCTGATTTCTGATCTTTCTTCCAATTGAACCACTTCTAAAACCAATTGAGAGGCAATTTTCCATACACATACACTTAAGAACATGTAGGACACCATGACATCAAGTTTTGTCCAAGAAATCAAAGATTCCCTGATTTAATGGGAAACCCTAGTTTTGGTGCCCACTTCCTAGGAGAAAAATGTGCAGTCTTCAATTTCCAATTCCTCAGAGTATGTTATGTATCCTCTTAAAGGATGATGATATATGCCATTTGAGGATGATTTTGGATCAATGAACTATCTCTTTTGAGGGTTTTCCTTCATTTTTTGAACCTCTTGCATGTTGAAGTATGTATTGCTTCAATCTCCCATTGGATCTCACTTCCTTGAGATTGTGGATGATCAATTGAGATGGTATGAGACATGAGAGACTCTTGGCTCGCCTTGAGGCAACTTGATTGACCTTTTTGTGCTTTGAATGATCCCTTGATTGTCCACCTTCCACCTGATCACATGCCTTGATGGTAAGAGGAATGCTATGCTTCATTTTTCTATGTTAAATGCAATGCAATGCTAATGAGATGGATATGATATGATATATGATAATGCTGAACTATGATGCCAAAAGGGGAGAGCAAATTTTGGGGTATTACAACCGTCTAATATGAATTGAATCAACCAAGTCAGGAAACGAATCATAAAAAATAAAAATAAAATAAAAACTTCAGAAATCGGCACATGAATGTGGTTCGTGCCTCTGTTAATTTAGCAGCAGCGGCGAGTAATTCAGCAAATGGTATTGTAGGACCAATAACCCTGGAGAGAAAAAAAGAGTTAACTAATTATTTAGCGATAAAAAGAACGAAACTTCAAAAACAAATGTCAACAAAATAACTAAACAGAATTACAACCTTTTTCTATGACAACTATTTCTGAACATAAAGACTACAACAAATGATTCCATAAAAAAATCTGCAGCAGCCATTCACCTGAAACCACACCACAAACATATACATTACATGCGACGATAGTATTGATCCACACCCTCCAAACTTATCATTTGAACAACCATAAAACACTTCCTTTATACCTGACAAATTTTTGAATTAGAAAGGATAAAATAAAGACAGATACTGCCATAGATTAGACAATTGATGATATGAAGGAAAATACCTAAATTTGATAAAGCAGGCGCGCACATTATGCATGGTTCACAGGTAACATAAATACTGCAGTTTGAGAATTTATTAGCAACTTCAGTCATTGAAAGTCCATTTTTCTGCCACTGTTCTAGAAGAACGTCCATAGCCTCCATTTCTGCATGTATTGTAGCCTGTAAAATATTGATTTAGTAATATTAATGTCTCTATCTTACAACATTAAACTTCCAGAATCCAAATTTCATAAAAGCTTCCAATGTAGAAAGGTATAAAATACAATAGTAATCCATAGTTCTAAACGATTGATTATCAAAGGAGGTGCTTCCAAACATGAAGATGACCATATATAAAAACAGAAAAGTGATCCTGATCAGATTACATTTCGTGTCTCGGTAGTTCGATTCCTTCCTGAGGCTATAACCTTGCAATCCTCAATAATTACACAGCTGTCAACAGATATTAAAGTTTACATAAATATAGTAGCCATTGATCAAATTCACTTTAACCAGTTTGATACCAAACAAATGACAGGATGAACACCTGAAAGTACAAGTAAATCTTGAATGCAAATTGTTTTCACGGTTATATCATGTTAAAGGATAAATCAATATACTGTAATTATCAAACAAATTAATCTCTGACTTTGCATGCAAATCCATTCATTGATAACCACAAGTAGAACAATAGGACAAAATAAATAGGGCATTTCTAGCAACCATGTAATTGCAAACTTAGTTCCCATATAGAATGCAAACCTTTCTTGACAATTAGAATTGAGTAGTTCAAAGCAAAAGAAAACACCGATCAGATCATTTTAAGTAAAGGAAAATAAAACATAGTTTGTACTCACAAGAACATGTGGCTGGTTTTTGGTATCAGGATATGCCTCAGGTGGTTTAGTCAATGTCTTTGTGATGACATATTTTTCCAAATGCCTCATGTGTAGACAAACCTGAGTTACACCTAATTTATGTGCTACCAAAGAGGCGACGATGTTCCAACCCGCTGTAGTTTCCAACGATCAGATCAGGCTTGCCTTGCAACTCTTTGGCAAGTTCATTGGCAACATCCTAATGTCAAAAAAATAGTTTCATCTCAGATTGAACTGAAAACATAAAAATGCTTATATTTTGTCGAATTTATGAATGAAAGTTTCACCTCACTGAAAGTCTCTAGGTCAGGCCAGACTTCAAATCTTGAGATCCATTTGCGAACGATTCCCTTTTCTGTTCTAAAGGAACTCGGAGAATGTGGCAATGTTCGGTATTGTATACCTTCTCAAGACGTTGACCACAAGTAGTTCCCACTGCATCGGGAAGAAGACGGGTGATCTGAATTTAACCAAAACCACAAGCTCTAGTTAGAGAAATATCCATATACCATACATAATAAACGCGCTAACTCTTCATAAGTACATTAGAACTTACAATGACCGAATGACTTCCATCTGAAATATCAATTTCAAAATCATCACGAGGACACCGAAAAAACAAACCAGAATGGAATTACTGAATGTTTGCCACATAAATAAACTTTTTTATGATTTATATTCACCTTATCATCCTTAATTCTCATGCCAAGAATCTCCTCAGGTAACCTATCAGCAGCAATTACTGAACTTGCAGTTACCTTTCTTAATCCAGAAGCAGGTGCTACACACGCTGTTGCCATCATCACCACCATAAGCAAAGTATATCAGGAAGATTTTTTCAGCTTCAATTCAATCAACTACCTAGGTCATAAAAGTAAACCCTAAACAGAAAAGTAGTTATTTCAACACCAATTTTAATTTAGCAGCAAAATCTGCAAAAACAAAGAAAAGCAACAGATTAAAATTAACTGAAAATGATTATAACAATAAAACCTAATTATTAATAGATACCAAGCACAAATCAAAGTTATGCAGATGCATAAACAATAATGGTGAATAATAGGGATGCAAAAGAATGCAATATTTACCTCAATCGACAAGGTCATCTGCTCACGTATCTCAAAGATCATTTTCGGAAGAAAATGAAAGTTCTGAATCTCAGGGGGGCGAAACACAGTTGATGGAGGTTGTTGGAGGTTGACGGAAAACAATGAGATATGAGCTCACCTTCAAAACGGTTGAACAGGAGCGGTGGTTTGACGGAAAACAACGCCGATGATTTTGTGCCACCCGAACGAAAAACTGCATCAAATCACCGATGATTTACAATAAAATATACAAATTACAGAGAGAGAATCAGAGACGAGGGAGGAAGGGGGCGGCGGAGATTAGGGTTTTTAGGGAAGGAGGAAAAACAGGAGAGAGTGAGAGGAAAGCAGAGAGAGAGAGAGAGAAATGTTTTAGTGGGAATGAGAAAATACTTTTATTTGAATTAGCTAATGGTTGAATGACATTTGGCATGATAATGGTTTTGAATTGGGATTAAATTGCTAGTTACCGAAATAACTTTTTTGTTGTGTATTTTATTTTTGAGGGAATGGCAATTTGGGTAGTGCATGTAACCTATTTGTATTTGGTAGTTCCCACTGCATCGGGAAGAAGATGGGTGATCTGAATTTAACCGAAACGACAAGCGCTAGTTAGAGAAATATCCATATACCATACATAATAAACGCGCTAACTCTTCATAAGTACATTAGAACTTACAATGACCGAATGACTTCCATCTGAAATATCAATTTCAAAATCATCACGAGGACACCGGAAAAACAAACCAGAATGGAATTACTGAATGTTTGCCACATAAATAACTTTTTTATGATTTATATTCACCTTATCATCCTTAATTCTCATGCCAAGAATCTCCTCAGGTAACCTATCAGCAGCAATTACTGAACGTGCAGTTACCTTTCTTAATCCAGAAGCAGGTGCTACACACGCTGTTGCCATCATCACCACCATAAGCAAAGTATATCAGGAAGATTTTTTTCAGCTTCAATTCAATCAACTACCTAGGTCATAAAAGTAAACCCTAAACAGAAAAGTAGTTATTTCAACACCAATTTTAATTTAGCAGCAAAATCTGCAAAAACAAAGAAAAGCAACAGAATAAAATTTACTGAAAATGATTATAACAATAAAACCTAATTATTAATAGATACCAAGCACAAATCAAAGTTATGCAGATGCATAAACAATAATGGTGAATAATAGGGATGCAAAAGAATGCAATATTTACCTCAATCGACAAGGTCGTCTACTCACGTATCTCAAAGATCAATTTCGGAAGAAAATAAAAGCTCTGAATCTCAGGGGGGCGAAACACGGTTGATGGAGGTTGTTGGAGGTTGACGGAAAACAATGAGATAGGAGCTCACCTTCAAAACGGTTGAACAGGAGCCGTGGTTTGACGAAAAACAACGTCGATGATTTTGTGCCACCCGAACGAAAAACTGCATCAAATCACCGATGATTTACAACAAAATATACAAATTACAGAGAGAGAATCAGAGACGAGGGAGGAAGGGGGCGGCGAAGATTAGGGTTTTGAGGGAAGGAGGAAAAATAGGAGAGAGTGAGAGGAAAGCAGAGAGAGAGAAATGTTTTAGTGGGAATGAGAAAATACTTTTATTTGAATTAGCTAATGGTTGAATGACATTTGGCATGATAATGGTTTTGAATTGGGATTAAATTGCTAGTTACCGAAATAACCTTTTTGTTGTGTATTTTATTTTTGAGGGAAGGGCAATTTGGGTAGTGCATGGAACCTATTTATATTTGGTAGATAGTAGATAACTTTAGCTCAGTCTTTTTTATGTTGTATTTCTGATTATGTCATGCAAACAACAAACATTCCGGTGCGCAAAGAAGTATAGAAAAACACGGGCCAACAGCAAAATAACTTTGGTACGCAGAATGTATAGCAGATCCGATGCTGGTCAGCACACAACTTCGATGATATTCTAAGATTTACTTGATGCAAAATAAAGGGCCTCCCAAAACTGCACTTTCTGAACCACACAGCAGACGACGAATAGTCCAGCTGCGCAAGAAAAAAACTGCAGCACCATGCCAGCCAATATGATAGTGAGACTGAGAAGGGTTTGGGATTTCCATATATGCAGACAAGTGGAGCTAGATATTTCACTCTGATCAGGCACCAACAAACACCAATGAGCCGATGATAAGCTGCGATGATTAGTCACTTCCATCTAGTTTCAGATTTTGTCACTGCCGTGATTTCTGACTTGTCGTTATTATCGCCACTGCCTTCTCGACACTGCTACACTTCTATTCTTCTATTAAGCAAAAGCATCTAACCGCGCCAATGTTATATCTTTAATTCAACAACCAACTTGTTGCACCAGGATCACAAATAACAGCATAAGCCCGGGCCACCACAAGACTACTATGAACTCAGCCAACCGAACCAACACCAACAAACATTCTTCATCACTTGTCCCCACCCAACCAACCGTAAGCACAACCTTTCAGATGGAATCATGATCAGAAACAATCTACCTCAATGCATATGCTACAAACAGACAGTGTGAGGAACATTTCTACCACCAAAGACCCCTGCTGCTCCTCTAGTCTATTACCACCCTAACTGTCAAAAACGGACCTCTTCACGCAATACAAGTTACTACCCCCGTATTCCTTGCAATACCGGTATAAGAAAGTAGCAGGAATTTTTAATCTCATTCTTGTTACGGAACTCACTTCAAAAACCATCAACATGGCATATCAAACTGAGAAAAAGATGAAGTCCCCACTTGCATCTCAAAATGAGACTCCTTGTTGTAACTACATGTTTTGATCAAAATCTCCCCCAAAGATCATCGAAGTTAATACAATTGGGTCATATAATCCAAGTGGACATTTTGTAAAAGGATTAATGTGTAAGACTGGATCAAAAATGCTCTTCTTGCAAAAATAAGAGGAATCTTCTTTGAACTTCATATAACTCAGAAATGCAACTTACAAATGTCATTTTAAAAATGGATTTCATTAATGTTATTAATGTTTCACAATGCATTGTCCAAACATTATTAGTATGGCAAAGACTCAATTTATAGAGCATTAAGTTTCGGATTTAAACATACTCTTAAAATTTGGAAAATTTGGAGTAAATATTTATACTCTTAAAGATAATATAATCATTCTCATATATAATCGCGTTGACTCATGAACCTAACGAGTCGAGCTATGTATAGTTTAAGTTCAGCTCATTTAGTTAACGAACATAGTTTTTCGCTCATATTCAGCCCATTTGGTTCATGAACCTAGTTCAACGATTTAATTGTCGAACCGAATTCCGAACTATTTTCGAGTTGATTCGGTTCATTGTCAGCCCTAAATCTCACTAAAGTATTAATAATTATTTTAATAATATTTAATATTATAAAGGGTTAAATATATATGAGGTCCCTACAAATATATCAACTCTTAAGTTTAGTCTTTCTAAATTTTTTCTTCAAACAATGATCCTCACAAAGTTTTCCGTCCCTATATGTGGTCCCTCCCGTTAGTTTCCACTAACGGAGGCTTATGTGGCATGCCATGTGAAATTTTTTAATGACGTGGCATACATGTGGCAATGTCAACGTGGCAAAAAATGCTGACATGAATGTCACGTGTCAATTGTTTCCATTTTAGACTAACACCATATCTAAAACCCAAAAATGGTAGGCAATCTGTAGCTAATTCGTAGCTAATTTGTAGCAACTTCGATTTAAACTTCAAATAATTTGAAAGATGCTTCATGCAGGTGCTGCCAGAGATGGGTTATCCATTAATTAATAATTTCCAGTAAAAAAAAACATCTGAGGATTGAATACAGAAATTCATTTTCATTCTTTTCAAGTTTTATCTCATTCTAGAATTATCTAAAAACCACTGTAAAAAACTTGCTCTATATATGGTTTTGCTGAAATTTTTGTTTATGACGAGTACGTTGGTGTTGGTTGTTCCGTGGAGCCAACTCCTGTGGGTAATGCTAAGTGGTTCTTGCCATCTAATTTTACTCTGAACATATATTTGGTTTGGTATGACATTAGCATAACAATAACATCATATATATATATATATATATATATATATATATATATATATAGGAAAAACATATACAATTATAACACCACTACAACATATATCACTTAACATCACTACATCATATACCACTATAACATCGAATTACCATATACAACCATAATATTAATGCTAAAAAAATAGCAGTGGATAGCAGTATATAACACCAAATACATAAAAACATATAACACTATAATAATATATACCCTTATATAAGTGATGGACAATGCATACAAGTGATGGACAAAAAATATAATGGTACTGCAGTCTTAATTATTTGATATGCATAAACACAGCAGCAACCTACTTCAAAAAGAAACTAGTGATGTCCAAAAAATAGCTACGAAACATAAACTATTTACAATTCATATACTTATTCATCAACACATTGATACAAAACATAACAAAATCAGTTATTAACCACTTCCAAATTTTCCAGCACTGATTCCTCATTTTTGTCCCATAATATTGTTATGGTCAAAAGAATCAACAACACCAAACAATACAAAATTCATAAACTTCATTTAATAAGAAAACATAACAAAGGAAAGTATTATTTCTTTAGAAATTTGAAATTTAGTAAAAAATTCATAACCTAAATATCTCAATGCAAGAGCAACACCAAACTGTTTTTTGCTAAGAAAATTTCTCAACTCCATAGTCTAATTTTTCAATTAAATTCAATTCGAATCAAAGACACAAATTTAATTATTTGTAAAAGAAGACATTTTATACATATAGAAGAAAAAGAATCCAACAAACTGAATATTTAAGATAGTTGAAAGGTCTACAGGAATGATTATCTAATGGGGGCGATTCACCTCCAGCAAGGGGACAGCAGATGAATGAAGACATCATTACTCTGTTTTTACAGCATGTAATATCCACTACTTCTAGACCATTTCCATAATGAAAAAGTTCAATTGCTAGAAATATATCACACGAGTGAAATTCGTAAGCACCATGCCTTCTTCGGACACCACATCTTGTTCCTGTTCAAGTTGTGATATTAAGCGTCTCAATGGCTGCATCTTGTGTTTTGGAAATTGAATTAGATAATTTTTTTTTATGATAATAACTAGGTGTTGGTTCAACAATTGGTGCTGGAGTGTATGTTTTGGTTAGAACGATATCCAGAGAACATTACATTCTAGAGTTCAAATGGACAAGAATTATGTGTTTGAATTTTGAGATTGAATTTGTTAGAGATTAGCTATGACTTTAACTACGGATTAGCTACGAATTTTTATGGGTTCAAATATGATGTTGACTTTAGCCACGTGGCATGCCATGTCAGCATATTTGCCACGAATTTTTATGGGTTCAAATATGATGTTGACTTTAGCCACGTGGCATGCCATGTCAGCATATTTGCCACGTTGATACTGCTACATGTATGCCCAATCATCAAAAAAATTTCACGTGGCGTGCCACATCAGCTTTCGTTAGAGGAAGTTGACGACAGACCAAAATTGTGGACGGAAAACTTCAGGAGTACTATTATTCGATGAAAATTTTTTGAAAGACTAAAATTGAATTATGGTCTATTTATAGGGACCAAAAACATATTTAATCATATTATAAAAAACAATTAGACTTGAGAAGAACTCAAATCTTACTTTTAAGACTCTAAATTTATTTTTTGAGCCGTTCTTGCCTGCCATTTCGCTAATCTTCAACAGTAGAGAACCTTTTAACATTGTGCAGCAAAATGTAGATCAAATGTCACTTTTCAAGTTTAAAATTTGGAGTTTCTGGAAACAAAAAATGACAAAGTGTTGAGTCACGGATGAAACTGAGAAGGGTCTACGCAACCAGCATGAAATGGCCGGGTGCATTAGAAACACATAACTCCTCAACATGGGCAGCACAAGTGTATTGTACATGCATCGTTTTCAGCTGCTCACAACAGAAGGTCGAGACATCAACCACAAAATCATAATTCAAAACTGCTCAAATTAGAATAATACCACAATCAAACGACTCAAATAACTGAAATGTTGACAACACAAATTCACAGTTCAAGGTTGAATTGTCTGACTCGGTTGATTTTTTCAAATATTGGTTTCCAGTCACATATCCTGCACAAGTCACAAAATAAACAGGTTTTCTGGATAAGTAGACAGGGCAATTTTGAATCATCTGGTTGGAGTAAAGTAAACAAATATGTTAATCATCACTTCAGATGCCGGATGTACTAAACATTGCATATATTGTGCATTACATCTGTTTTGCATAATTCCATTCGTTATCACATTTTTTTAAGTAGATGCATATTACTTTGTCAGGGTAAACCAGAAAAAATCTTAAGATACATTGCAGTGACATTCTAATAATTTCTTTCTCAAGCATGAATGATAACATCTATAATATTCCAGCCTATAGATGTCTCATACGATACATTACAATGATAACAAAATCAACCACCCCGGGCTTCTCTCCTTGTGGCATCGTGCAATAGTTCAATGTCCACACCTTCTGGAGGCAATTGCACATATCTCACCACTGATCCTCTGATGAAGCAGTTCCTTACAGAAAGCTGACATCAAACAGTAACATGTTACTGACTAAAAAGTAATCGAAATAGAATCAAAATCTGAAGAAATTTAGGTCAATCAAATTAAGGAAGCCATATACAACAAAATTAATCGGAAAATAACATAAAGTTATACTCTTTGCATGCAAAAACTGATCAGAAGATTTGAGAAATTTGTTAAAATTTTAATTATAACTCAGTTCCCTCGAACCCATATGTAAATTCTGTAAACCTTTCGTAAATATCATTTATATAATCAATCATCATAACATAGCCACACATTTATCATTTATGGTGCAAAAATACAACATATTAAACTCACTATGTTCATATCTTTTTTTAATGACATGCCAAAATTACCTATTATTCAGGACAGTAAGACTTAATTGTGAGGTATCTCCTTCCGATACTTGTTTACTCATAGGATTTTGCAATCCCTTAGTGGATTGTTACGTACAAAATATTTAGCTGGAATCCCCATGGAAATTTGTAGGAACAGTGGGATCTTAATAGTTTCATGAGCCTGGTGATAGTTTAAGCTATACTACAACGTGAGATAATGACACACGGCCAGCAACAACCATCCATAGATGCCATCAACAACAATTCTTCACCTGACTCTGTTTCTCATACCAACAATTCCTCCGCCTGTCAAATCTCCGTTTATCTCTGTCCCTCGGCCCTCAACCTCTCCATCTATGTCTCTCGACTCATTGTCTCTCTCTCTCTCTCTGCCCTCAACATCTCTTAATCTGTTTCATTGATCTGAAACTTGTGTTTTTCTTATTTTATTCACTGAAGCTCTTTTGTTCCAGCCTTCAAATACATATTGCCTCTTGGCCTTTTTTGTGAACTGACTTCTTGTAATGCTCAGTTTTATCTTTTTGTAATTAGTAATTACTATCAAATAAATATCTAAATTATTGAGTTTTATCATTAAAAAAAGTACCATGATCTTTTATGCTTCGACTGGGCCTCTATAAGATCAAAATCCCAACATACTTCCCAACTACCAATGCCCTTCAAGAGATAAGTTATAATGGTTTAAATTTCTCCAATTTCATAAATAATTAGCATAACAAAAATAGGGAAGATGAACATTAGCAGGCTCACTCAAAAATATGAATTGCCTCTACTATTGCTATACTTGTGACAATTTACTGATAGCCCAATTCTATTTAAATGTGGATGAAGTAAAAAATATCACCTCGTTGAATAAAATTTTTAAGCCATAACATTGAGCAAAAACCAAAGAAACGGAAGCAACATATCAAAGGAAAACATTCCAACAAATACATTCAACATACATCCATTTCATATTAACAAAGAGCCGTGCAGAAAAAATGTAGCAGACTGACACACCAACAATGAAATGAAGGAACTAAATGCTGACAGCAAAAGATGCATCAATGTAAATTTCATACATAATTGTTCAGCTAAGAGCCCAATACAACAACTAATTTCAACATGTTTTTGGAACTGATTAAGATCTAAAATATAGACTACACAAATAAAATCCAGATAATTTAGCATAAAACTATAATCAAAGTGTAGTAGTAGTCACATTTTTTCTACTTTCTAAAACTTTTGATCCATAAAAGTGAACGCTACCCATGACGATTGCAAACAAGAAACTTGCACTCCCTTCCTCTGATAGAAACAGAAACCCAATGCAGATCATGAGCTAAATATCAACGTCTTGAACCCTAAAAGTAATTACTAGTGCTAGGGGATCGAAAAATGGTAAATGAACATAATCTGAGACATGGGATGTCCAAGGAAAAACTCCTGCAATAACATTAGCTGTAAACAACATGGTACCCTCAGCCACATAGTTCTTATTTTTCAACTTTATACAAAAATGAAACTTTAAAATCTACTCAATTTTCTAAAACAAGAAAAAATACCCTTTCCATCCTCTGTAGTTTTTCTTTCTACAAAGACTACAATACCTTCAAACTAAGTACCCTCCCCACTTTCCAATCATATCCACTAAATAACCAAGACCCGAAACTAAACAAATATTTATAAATTAACCAATAAATAAGCACACAAGTGCCCAATTTGAATCCTAACATTCATCGCACCACAAATCTTAATGAAACAAATACCTAATATACATATATCATGTCTTTATCCTAGAAAACTCTAAACCCTAAATTGAGTTTTAATAAACCGCAAACCCTAAAACAATACAATTAAAAAACTAACAATAATAAAACGACGCAATAAAAACAATAAACCCTAAGAGAGAGGTAGATACCATGTGAGGGTACTTGTCTTGATCAACAACACGAGTATTTTCGAGCTTGATGTTGAGGTATTGATCAACGGAATGCAATGTCCCTCTGATGGCCAAATCGTTCTTGAGTTCTACCGTCACTTCTCTTCCCACCAAATCTTTGAAGTACGAGAAAAACAACTACATACAAAATCACCGAATGCAAACATCAAACTACAGAAACTGAAGCGAAAGTGAAACAGAAAGGGAGAAAAAATTACCATTTTTCGCTGCTATGAAGAACTAGAGAGAGTGAAAGGGAAAGAACTAGAGAGAGTTGTAGTGGTAGAAAACAAAGGGCCGAACAATTTAACCCCCAGCCTCCGCTATATAATTTTCTTTTAAATAATAATAATAATTGAAAGAGAAAAATATTGTGAGTGGAGGAGAGATCCTCTCAAATTTAAAAAAGAAAACGGCATCTACTTACTATAGTTTTGATAAAATAAATATTCAATTAAAGTTTAAATAGTTTTTGGTTTTTAATTTTTTTAAAATAATTTTTTAATGTTAAAAAAAAATATTCGTCTCAAATGTGACACTTGGTTTCTAAAGCATGTGTTATTGGTGTTGAGTGTTCTTCAATAACTTTAAGGATGAATATCAAAAGAAGTTTAACATTTAACAACAATTTTAAAAAAATACAGAGAAGATAACCACAAACTCCTAACATATATAAACGATTGATATACGTAAACCTTCAATTAATACCACATATATTACATTTTGTATTTTTTTTAAATGAAAATTGTGTTACTAAATTAATATAATTAATTTCATTTATTTATTTTTAATTAATAATAAAGTCAACTAATTTAATATTTATTAAGGTCATTTTAGTTTTAGATAATAATTTATTAACTTTTACGTTATTGATCGTGAAGGCTGGATCAGATCCTGTAGAAGTGGGCCACCAAGTACGTCTGAGATGCTGGGCGTATGGAGAGGAGGAGGGGTGTACCTGCAAGGCACTCCGACGCACAAGTAAAAAAGGGTCAAAGAAAAGGGGCAAGTACAAAGTATGAGTTCTTAGGATGATTATTTGATACCTGACCCTCTCAAATGAGAGGGTTTATATAGAGCCCCCTAGCGCGTGGCCAACGGTCCTATTTTCGGGGCGAAATAACCGTTTTCCCGAAGAATAGATAACTGCCCAAAACTAGCCGTTATGTCGGGCACAATCATAGTTTCGGGCACATGTCCTTAGCTGTTCGGGGAGTGAAGAAGTCGTGTGTAACGAGCAGTATTTCCGAGGAGGAGCGATGCAGTCCTTGCCCGGTTGGAGGGGAAGAAAGATAACTTTTGCCCCTTTGTGGATTAGACTTAGGCAATTGGGTCGTTCTGGGAGTAGAAGTGGATTGGGTCATGTCTAGCCATTGGTCCAGTCCAGAACAGGAGCCCCCAAGTCGTTGCTCCCGAGCATGGGAGTGATGACTTAAGGACACTCGATGCTCCGGGGAGCTAGCGTGAAGTCGTCGTTTGGTGACGAGGAAGATTGTCTCGTGGTGCCCATGACCCCTGGCGTCTGTGGCTTTTGTGACCATGATCGTGTTGTCCGTCGTACGGGGAGACTAACAGTTAGTCAAAATTGGAAACGTTAGGGCGCCACGTGTGCCTAGAGCTCCGTGTAGCAGTTACTAGGCAATGATTGCTAGTTAGTAGCCATCATGACTTACGAGCGCGTGCCACTGCACGTGCCTCTCTGTATAAAAGGGGAAAGTTCGTTTCATTTTGAACTTTTCGCTCTTGTTTCTCTTCGTCTTCTTCAGAGCTCTTGCCCGTCACCGCCGTTTGCTACTCCGGCCACCGCATCAACTTCCGGGCAACCGTTTTTCATCTTCTTAATCAAGTAAGTTCGTTGATTTTGCTCTGATTTACTCTTTTTGATGACCAATGGTATATTGCATGTAGTTAGGGCTAGGTTTAGAGGATGATTAGCTTCGTTTCCGGCGGTTCTTGGTGGTGGATGGTGGTTATGCCATTCTCCACTTCTGATGCGTCGCCGGGCTTTTTAGTATGTTTTAGTGAGGAGGGCGGTTCACGGCGTCGTTACGACGACGATGCATATGTAACCGTCGTGATCTTTCATCTTCTGGGTTGGTGATGAATTATCCGGTGGAATACTCCCAGATTTCGGTGAAGCTTTGTGGTTTCTGGTGAAGCTTCAAACGGAAACTAGGTATGAGCACGGGGAAGCTCCTCGCCTGGGGATAATTTGTCTCGAGCGTCTCCTCGCGGGGAGGTTTCTGAATTTTTCTTTTGATGTTAGGGCTTAGGCCGGGGACGTCGTCTTCAGCCCTTTGCGCGCCCTTTCACTTGACTAGCGGTGGAAGGGTGGATTTGATCTATTGTCGAATTCACTTTTTTCTCTGCTTTTCAGGTGATCGATATGGCGACGGGGCCAGATGGAGAAATTATCCTGGATGCGTCTGAGGAAGAAACAGCTTCCTCGGACAGCAGTAGTTCGACGGCTTCAAGTACCCCCAGCGAGGTCGGGGAGGAAGAGAAGTTGGAAGATACGGAAGAGGATGTCGTCGAGGATTCCGCGGAGGAGTGGGAGGTGGCTGAACCAGCCGAGCACGTGTCTGAATTTGCTTCGTATCTGGGAGATGTTTTCTTGGTAGTCGGGCCAGAGGGGGAGTGGAAGGTGCACTTTCCCACCGAGGACGAAAGGGTCTGTACGAACTACGAGGAGCGCTTCATTATGTATGAATACGCATTCAAGGAACTGGAAATGAGGCTTCCATTCTCTAAATTTCAGCAGTCCGTGTTCGTACACTTGAATTTGGCCCCGACGCAGTTACATCCGAACTCATTGGCCTTTGCACGGGAATTTGAGCTGACCTGTGATTTCTTACAGATAGGGGCTACTCTTCCCTTGTTCTTCCTTGTCTTCCACCTTCAACGGCAGCTATCGGGGAGGAAGTACGGCTGGGTTTCGTTGAAACAACCTCGCAAGTTGTTCAAGCCTTTTTCTGAATCTATATGGACGTTTAAGGAGAGGTATTATATTATAGAGCCCGTGTCGGAAGCTGCCCAAGACAGTACTTATATGTGAGAGATCGAGGTCGATGAGGATGGTAACGACCTGCGCCACGAGGATGGGAAGTATATCGGAGAGAGACTGCTGAAGTTCCCCTTCCACTAGGGGCACGCCTATTTTACCGAAAGGCCAAACGAGTATGTCTTCCAGCCGCAAAACTTGAACGAGCAAGATGATGCCTCCTACGAAAAGGTGGTAAAGTATGTTAGCTCGTTTCGTCTCGCAGAGTGCGTCACGAAGAAGGGGGAACCGATCCTCGAGAATGATGGCAGCAGACGCGTTGAGTGTCGTTTTATCAACACTAAGGCGCTTCTGGAGTGTAAAACTCTCGAAGACGCTCATAAATTGCTCGGTAGTCTTAGTGATTTTGACCTGCCCGACGTATTTTGTCTTTGTTATCTAATGCTTTTTATTTTGTTTATGTATGTGAGATGCCTCAGGCTCATGAGAGGATGGTAAAAAATGCTCTTGCGAGGAACAAGCCCAGAACGGCCCCTCCCAAGTCTCTATTTGCCACTACGCGTGCTTCCGCTCCTGTTCAGTCTGCTGCGGGGACCTCTTCTCCCAATCCTGCTCCCCGAGGATCCCCCCTTCCTTTGACCTCACGAGCCAAGCGCCCGGGGGTCAATGACGCTGTGGATCTCAGCCGGGCCCCAGAGAAAGGGAAGTTCGAGCTCCCTCCTTGCATATATGATAGAAGGTTCTTTGAGGGGAACGCCTTGGTCGTGCCACGTGCAGAATCTCTTCGGCTGGAAAGCATGGATCGCCCGAGCAAGAGGGCGTTGGTGGCCCAAGATGCTTCTGCGCTGGTCAGAATGTTGGAGATGGCAGCCGTTTATGCTGAAGGGGACTCCGCAACTGAGTCCAAACTTAATGTTGCCCGGGCTACCATGGCGTCTCTCAAAGAAGAGGTTAAGAGTGCCGACGATGCCCGAAAGAAGGCTGACGAGGAGGTGGCCAGGTTGAAGAAGGAGAATTCTACGCTGGCTGCGGAGAAGAAAACGGCTGAGGAGCTGGTCCAGTAGCCGAGGGCGGTCAACGCTCCGGGCGAAGATGAACCCGAAGATGTGAAGGGATTAAAGACAAGGTCTGAGTTAGTCGCCCGTATGTTGACGGCCGAGGATGACAACATTGCCATCATGGACGAATCCTTCAGAAACGCCGTGTCTCAACTGCGGGTGGTGAATCCCGAGCTTGACTTTTCCACTAAGGGTACTGATCGTACCTGGATCAGACAGTTGATAGTGGCCAACGGCGTCTGGAACGGCAGCTCCGGTGATGGTGAGAGATGGTGGGGGGGTGTACCTGCAAGGTACTCCGACGCTCAAGTGAGAGAATGTACAGAGTAACAGCAAATACAGAAAGAGTAGAGTGGCAAGAAGAATGTGTCTGACCTGACCCTCTCAAATGAGAGGGTATTTATAGAGAGCCCACAGCGCGGGACCAACGGTTACCTGCAGTGGGCTGGATCTACTAGGCCCATTCCAAGCAACTGTTAGGGCTTACGTGTAGTAGTGAAGACTAGCACGTGGTCTTCGCCCTAGAGTAACTGCTCCTAGATTTCCGGAAGTAGGGCAGACCGAATCCTTCGAACGTGGGAGGTTACTTGGAACGTGTCCACGTGGTATGGACTGTTGGGCACTCCGCGCGGGGAGGAGCCTTCTGTGTCGAGGAGGTATCAAGCCCGCAGAATGGACACGGCCTCGCGGGGAGGAATCGTGTCCGTCGAGGAGTGATGTGTAGCATTCTCGCAGGGAGAAGCTAGTCTGTCGGGGAGGTACATCTCAGCAGGGTGTGATGTCCTCCTTTCCTATTGTCCCAAGTGCCCGACACTACCAAAGTGCTCGGCGAAACTGTGGCTTGCACGTGGCAATCACGTGTCTTGCAGAAGGGCCTTATTGGGCCTCCCTAGGCTGTATGGGTTGGGCCTGCTTGCCTGTTGGACAGCCTCGGCCCAGTCCAGAACAGGAGCCCCCCAAGTCGTTGCTCTGAGATGTCAGAGTAATGACTTAAGGGTTATTGGCATGTCGGGGATACGCCAAGAGAGGAACCGAGGAGGCCATTCTCGTGCTCGAAGTTCCTATGGTCGCACACAAGTCGGGCATCGGACAGTTGTGTCTGGTCGTAACGCCGGGGAGATGAGGGGTTTCAGATTCGAAACGTTGGGGAAAGTCAAAAGGACACGCGTGGGAGGATGAACGGCTGCATGTGTGCCACGTGTCGTCTGTCATTATTACCTAGGGCGGCTAGCTAGGCCAGCGCACTCAGGTGCCCTATGTCCCTCGAGTTCCGTGAAAACCACTATAAAAACTCATCCCCTCGTTCATTTTCCCACTTTTTTCATTTCTCTCTCAATAATCTCTCTCCTTCTCTCTCTACCTTCTACAGCAGCCGTTCGCCGCCGTCAACTGCCAGAACTCCGCACCAGAAACCTAAATCGTCGCCTATAAGGTATTTGTTCAAAAACTGACCTTTTTCTTGCGTTCTCTCTTGATTTTAACTAGCGTATAGCACTTCCTTGGTGAACTGATGAAGTTCCCATGAGAAATGAAAGGGTTCCTGGCGAATACGGCGGGAATCTTTTGTTGTTGATAGAAGAAGTGTTAAGAACTTCTCTCGCTTTTGTTGAATGTCTCGGGGACAAGGGATGAGTGTCTCGGGGACGCGATGAATGTCTTGGGGTCCCCAATGGTTACTCTTTTCGTTAGCGATATGGGAAAAAGGGGCAGAATTTTCCGGGGAGGCGATGAGTTCCTCGGTGACCATGTTGCTCCTCGTCCGGCTATGTCGGGGAAATGAGAAAGCCTTGCCCCTTCCTCGCCCGTTCGCTTGAACAGCGGTGGAGGGGTGAATTTGATATGACCCATCGAATTCACCGTTTCCTTCTGCTTTTCAGGTAAATGGACGGTTTGGCTGCGAAGGTGGCCGTAGGATCCTTTGAAGAAGACGACCACCCAGAATCTCCTATGGCTCATATGGCTTTTGCCCAAGAGCGCCCGCTCGAGGAGTGGGTCTGCGACGAAGCCCTAGAGATGTCGTCCATCTTTGTCTACAGAGACGTGGGAGATGCGTTATGTACCGTCGAGCATCGGCTAATTGGGTCTGATAAATCATGGAAGGTTTTCCGCCCTGAAGAGCATCACCGAATATGCTCGCCTTACCGAGGAATGCGTATCCCGTTATACGAATTCATGTTCGACGAAGCGGGGTAGAGGCTGCCCTTCACGGATTTCCAAGAGGGGGTCTTCGCCTGGTTGAAGCTGGCACCCTCGCAAATTCACCCGAACTCGCTGGCCTTTATCCGGGCTTTTGAGCTTGTTTGTAAACACCTGAAAATCGGACCGACAGTGTCCCTCTTCTATCGAATATTCCATCTTCAAAGGTCGTCGGTCGGTGGACGACACAGCTGGGTGTCCTTTAAGCAAAGCAAAGCTCTGTTCCACACGTATTTGGATTCCATCCGAGATTTCAAGTACCATTACTATTTTATGAAGCCGGTCACCCTTGGGGCTATCAACTTGCTGTACCGGAGAGTTACCCGTGAAGTAGACGGTCGCTCCGAGGAGGTTCTGGAGCCGAAGTTCCCCCTGTACTGGACGGAGGAACACTTCAAAAAAGGGGTGGATAAATACAAGGTGAAACACAATAAGTTGGACGTCGACGACCGGGTAGCTTATGATAAGATCGTCGCGTTCGTCGAAAGCTTCAATGAAGCTCAGCACGAAACACCGGATGGCGAGCCTATAATGGGTGCAGACGGGCAGGTGAGGAAGCAACGTCGCTTGATTAATACACGTGTTCTGCTCGAGACCTTCTCCGATGAAGAAGCAGATGAGCTGTTAGGTGGTGAAAACATCCTCGACCTAAGCCTTCCTCGCGTCTGTATACCTTGCCTTACTAATGTTTTCTTTCTTTTTACAGGCAAATGGCCGGAGCTGAGGAGAGGCTCAAGAAGTTGAAGGCGAAGAGGGCTCGGGAAGAACAGGCTCGGGGAGAGCCATTTCATTCAAAGGGTCAAGGCGTTGCTCCTTCTGGGGCCATGCCCGAGGGTGTTTCCTCTGCCGCGATGCCCGAAGGTTCTAGCAAATCCCAGCTTGCTTTGACTGCGTCGGGGACTTCAGGTAGGCGCACACCTCCTGCTGGGAGCCAGTCCCCGGGTAATCAAGGGACGCCGAAACAGCTACGGGTTTCGAATGTGGAGTTTGTCGACCTGGCCCACGAAGAAAGTCCCCCCACCTCCTCCAAGCTTCGAACTCCCACCATGCCATCTCAAGCCCCGCTTCTTCTTTGAAGTCATCTATCCTCGCGTCCCTCCCTCTGAAATCCAAGCTGTGCTGGGGACCGCTGCGGAAGCGAGGAGGAGAACGATCTTTGAGGACATGTCTGCCGTTATGCGGCTCTGTTCGACTGCTATTGTCCTGAACGATGAAACCTGCCCCGCTGCTGAACTTTCTCGACTGCAAGAAAGGCTCGAGACCTTGGAGGCTGAACTGCTGGACCTGCGCAAAGAATTGACGGAATGCAGGGACCTGAATAAAGAACAGAGCGAGCAGCAACAGCAGGCGAAGACAAAGCTAAAGGAAGCTGAGGAAGTGGAGAAAGATCATCTTGCCCGGATCACCGAGCTGGAGGCAGAGGAGAAGCGGCTCAAGGAGAGGGTCGCAGAGCTGGAGGATACTGTTCGGCCAGCTGAAGGTGAAACTGAAGAGGATAAGATCCTAACCTCTCGGGCAACTCTGGTGGCCAAACTCAGGAGAGTCGAGCAGGATCTCTGGCTAGCCGAGGATGATACCCTTGAGGCCGCGGACATAGGGTTCTGGAATGCAGTGGCGCAGCTTCGGATCCTAAATCCCGGCCTTGTGACCGACGGGGCTGATGCTAACCGCGAGGTGGTCGATGGCCGGATAGTGCTGCCCGGGCAAGAAGGAAATGCCAACGAAGGAGGTGGGCCAGACGCTGCTGAGACTGCTGCTGCGTAGGAGTATAGTTTACTTGGCCTGCGTGCCATTTTGTAGTTTTTGCCCGGCTTGTGGACCAGGGGCTTATTGATGTAATATTCGTACAATGGGTTTTGCCCGATTCTAATACTTCGCTTTGCCTCTTTATTTATTTTGCTTGTGTGTGATACTTTATACATTACTTATTTTTTCCTAAGTAGTTGAGATCGCTGGCGCCTTGGGAGTTTGCTCGACTCTGATGATCCTCGACTGTGAAGAGAGCTAGTCGAGTGGTCGGGGGTTGTACTCCGACCTTCAACGAGGATAAGAAGTCGGTCGAGGTCTTAGCTTCGTGGCGTGAACTTCCCATCGCGAGCTGGGTGTTCTGCCTATTTGGTACGTCAACGACGGAGCTCGGTTGAGGTCTCCTCGTCGGGCCAAAAATTCTCACGCACACACTTCGTGGTTTTTGGCCGTCGTGTGTTATATAGAGGTGTCGCGCATGTACCGTTGCACGCCTCCGTGGTCGCGACGTCGTACTGTCCCGGGCAGTGTCTAACTGTAATATTGTTTGAGCTTCTCAGCATTCCATGGTCGAACAAGTTGTTCACCGTGGAGGTTTTCGAGGTAATAGGCACCCGTCCCCGTCTTTGCAATGACGTGGTATGGGCCCTCCCAGTTTACGGCCAGCTTTCCTTCGCGTGAATCTTTCTGATTTCTCCGTAGGACAAGACTGCCTACTTGGAAGTCTCGTTTGATAACTTTGTCATTATAACGCAAAGTTATTTTTTGTTTTAAAGAGGCTTCTTGGAGGGAAGCGCCGGTCCTTATCTCTTCGACGAGGTCGAGCTCCTCTCGCAGGGCTTCGTTGTTTGTTTCTTCGTCGAGGGGACCTTCTGTCCTCCTCGAGGGTTCCCTGATCTCCACGGGGATAACTGCCTCGGTTCCGTACGTTAGGCGAAACGGGGTCTCCCCGATCGTGGAGTGTGGGGTTGTTCGATACGCCCAGAGGACGTTGTACAACTAATCGACCCACCGTTGTTTGGCCTCGCCGAGTCACCGCTTCAGTCCCCGGAGTATCACTCAGTTCGCTGCTTCAGCCTGCCCGTTGGTTTGAGGGTGTTCGACCGACGTGAAGTGCTGTTTTGTGCCCAGATTGGCGACGAAGTCTTGGAAGTTCCTGTCGGTGAACTGTGTCCCGTTGTCGGTGACAATGGCTTGGGGCACACCGAATCGGGCGAGGATGTTTCTCTTGTAGAAATGGAGTATGTTGAAGGCAGTGATTTTGGCCAGCGCCTCTGCCTCAATCCACTTCGTGAAGTAATCTACCCCGACGATGAGGTACTTGTTTTGGTACGACCCTATGACGAAAGGTCCGAGGATATCCATTCCCCACCACGCAAACGGCCATGGGGATGACAATGACTTAAGCTCGTTTGGAGGAGCGACGTGCATGTCCCCGTGTCTTTGACAGCGGTCACATTTCTTGACGTGTTCCTTTGCGTCATGTTGCATAGTGGGCCAATAATACCCCGCTCGGAGTGCTTTTCGGGCTAGGGACCTTCCGCCGAGGTGCTGGGCGTTGATCCCTTCGTGGATTTCTTGGAGGATCCCCGAAACTTTGCTTTCTTCGACACACCGGAGTAAGGGAATGGAGAATCCTCGACGGTATAGCTTACCTTCGACGACGGTGTACGCACATGCCCGCCTCTTGACTATCCCCGCTTCTTTAGGATCGTCGGGCAGTTTGCCCGTCATCAAGTATTCGTAAATTGGGGTCATCCAACAGTTTGCGTCCCCGATGGCGTTGACCTCTGTGGTCGGTGTGGGTTTGTTTATGCTTGGCTGGGAGAGTATCTCCTGGATAACTGATTTGTTCCCTCCTTTCTTCTTAGTGCTCGCAAGCTTGGAGAGCACGTCTGCTCGAGTGGGATGTGAGCCACCTCCGCGGAGACAAACTTCTTCAACTTTTCTTGCACCAAGCTTAGGTACTCGATGAGACTATCGTTTTTGGCCTGAAATTCTCCCCAAACTTGTGATGCCACGAGCTGGGAGTCTGTAAAGATTTTGACTTCTTTTGCGCCAAGGTCTTCCGCAAGTCGAAGTCTCACGAGGAAGGCCTCGTATTCGGCTTGGTTATTCGATGTCTTGAAGGACAGTTCGAGGGAGACCTCTATCAGGATGCCCTGCTCGTTTTTTAGGATAATGCCCGCTCCGCTACCTTTTGCACTGGAGGCTCCGTCGACGTAAATCGTCCATTTCTGGGAGCCATTGGTCGAGGATTCAGGGACGGTCATTTCCGCTACGAAGTCGGCCAGTACCTGAGCTTTCAAGGCTTTTCTTCCTTCGTATCAAAGGTCGAACTCGGATAGCTCGAGAGACCACCGGAGCATTCTCTCCGCCATATCTGGCCGACTGAGGAGCTGTCTGATAGGCTGCTCCGTCCTTACCACGATTGTGTGGGCCAGGAAGTAATGACGTAATCTTCTGGCTGCAGATACGAGGGCCAAGGCGACCTTTTCAATCTGTTGGTATCTGAGCTCGGGACCCTGAAGAGCTCTGCTCGTGAAATAAATCGGTTTCTGTCCGTCGGGGGTCTCCCGTATGAGGACAGCACTCACCGCTTCGCCGGTGACGACCAGGTACAAGAAAAGTGTTTCCCCGTTATCTGGTCGGGACAAGACCGGGGGTTGTGACAAGACTTGTTTTAGATGGAGGAGGGCTTGTTCGCATTCTTCACTCCATTCAAAAGTCGCCTTCTGTCGAAGAAGCTTGAAAAAAGGGAGTGCGTACTGAGCAGATTTGGCGACAAAACGGGAGAGAGCAGTCAGCATTCCGTTAAGTGACTGGATCGACTTCTTCGAGTTTGGGGTAGAGATTTCGGAGAATGCCCTACATTTGTCAGGGTTCGCCTCGATTCCCCTCTCCGTGAGGTAGAAGCCGAGGAACTTCCCTGCGCAAACACCGAAGGTGCGTTTGTCGGGGTTGAACCTCGTACGACATTTCCTCGCCGTGTTGAACATTTTCTTAAGATGAACAGCATGGTCGACTTCTTCTGCAGATTTGACGATCATGTCGTCCATATAGACCTCGAGCACATCGTCGATATCTGTCCGGAAGACCTTGTTCATCATCCGTTGGTAGGTGGCACCAGCATTTTTCAAGCCGAAGGGCATTACATTATAGTAGTAATTGCCCGACTCGGTCATGAAAGAGGTATGCTGCTTGTCGGCCTCGTCCATGGGAATTTGGTTGTACCCTAAGTAGGCATCCATGAAGGATAGTAATTTGAATCCTGCAGAGTTATCGACCAGCTGGTCGATGTTAGGTAAGGGATAAGAGTCTTTCGGGCATGCCCGGTTAAGATCCGTGTAGTCAACGCACATCCTCCATTTTCCATTGTTTTTCTTAACGAGTACAACATTTGAGAGCCAAGTCGTGTACTTGGCCTCGGAAATAAAGTTTGCCTCTAGGAGGTCTTTTACAGCTTTTTCAGCAGCCTCCATTTTTTCCGGAGACTGCCTACGCCTACGTTGAGCTACAGCCCTAGCGGCCGAATCTATAGTCAGCTGATGGCAAGCTACTTCAGGGTCCAGTCCGGGCATCTCTGCAGCACTCCAGGCGAACAAATCTGCATTTTCTCAGAGGCATGCCTTCAGTTGCCTCTTCGCCAGGTCGGGGAGTCCATAGCCAATCTTCACACTTCGATCTGGGCTGTCGCCGAAAGGAACCAGCTCGAAATCTCCGTCAGGGACGGGGCGCGTTGGGTGGAGAGGCTGTCCATTGACTTCAACTGGGAGGTCCTCGCCTGTAGCTTCTTCCTGCTCCCCGGGAAACCTGCTGTCAAGGTCGACCACGCTGACCGGCGGGAGTGGAACCTGCACGACGTTTGGAGATGCCCCAGCCTGAGTCTTGGGTTTGACGCCGCCGACGACACTCAGACCCTTGATTGCTGCGTCGAAACATCTTCTGGCCGCCTTGATGTCCCCATGGAGAGTGACCACACATCCACGCTTCGTGTAATACTTCATCTTTAGGTGGACCGTTGATGGTACGGCCGTCAGTTCCGCCAACGTGGTCCTCCCCATGATGCAGTTGTAAAGGGACGGGCAGTCCACCACCAAGAAACGCGTCTTCACCTGTCGGGCAGTTTCCTCAATCCCGAAGGTGACCATCAACTCCATGAAGCCCCATGGTCTTGTGGTCGCGCCATTGAAGCCTTGTAGGTCTGACCCTACATACGGGGACAAGTGTCTCTTGGTCAGCTGGAGGGTCTCGAAGAGGTGGACGTACATGATATCCACCGACCTCCCCTGGTCAACCAAAATTCTGTGGACATCAAAATTGGCCATCTGTGCCCGGATCAGGATGGGGATGTTGGCGTTAGGTGCCCCACCGGGAAGTTCCTCGAGGTAGAAGGTAATCGGAGTTGATCTTCCATTAACCCTCTCGAGGGTAGGGGCTCGAGGAGTTATTGCTTTCAGTTTGTCGAATTTCCTCTTTATTGACCCTACGATCAAACGGTTGGGGGCTCCGCCAGATATGACCAGGGCTTGGGGGAAAGACTCCCAAGTATTGCGGGCACTTATCAGCTCTTCTGCTGGGAAGCTCTTCCACATGTTTCGAACAGCTTCAGGGTTGTCGAGTTCTCCCGAAAAGCCAAAGTCTTCAGGTCGCGTGATGCTCAACGTGACTTGCAGCAATCCGCTGTTGGGAGAAGGAGTTGACTCCTCGACATTCTGGGTCTCCTGGCCGCTGGGGCGGGGGGCCTCTTGCTGCTTGGCGTACTTCTTCAGGTACCCCTCTTTAATCAGCGTTTCGATTACGTCCTTAAGGTGGACACAATCTTCAGTAACGTGCCCGTGACTGCGGTGGAACCGACAGTACTTGGACTTATCAGCATTTGGTTTGGGAGCCGTCGGTTTCGGGAAGCGGATTCCCCCTTTGACGAACTCCAAATTGGCACAGTCGCTAAAAATGCGCGTGCGGGATGCGTTTAGCGGTGTGTAGTCTTTGAAAAGGCCAGACGGTCCCCGTGATTCGCGAGGCTCTTTGGTCCGGGCTTCTTTTTTTCTTTCCCCACCTCGCCTAGGTGGAGGGGAGTCTTCTCTTCTCCTATCTCCACCTCGCCTGGGTGGAGGGGAGTCTTCCTCCTTGTTGCCGCGGGGGCCTTCTCTGCGCCTCGAATCGAGGGCAATTTGTGCGGCTTCAGCTTCCTCGAACTCAATATGCGATTGAGCCCTCTCGAGGAGGCCTTCAAAGCTGCGGGGACGGTGTAGTCCGACGGATTCTGCGAACTTGGATCCTAGTCGCAAACCCTTGATGATGAGATACATTTTGATGTGATCGGTCACGTGGATTTCGACCGCTTCTTTGTTGAACCTCTCGATGTAGCTCCGGAGAGGTTCATCCTTCCCCTGAAAGATGGCTTCCAGGGAGGCTATCGTCTTCGGATGTCGACGAGAAGCCGTAAAATGTTTTCTGAAGCGCTCCCTCAGGACCTTCCACGACATGATTGATTCAGATGCTAGGTTTTTGTACCAAGCCATGGCCCCTTTCCGAAGAGTCGTAGGGAATAATCGACATTTGATAGCGTCGGAGACATTCCTGAAATCGAGCAGAGCTTTAAAACTCTCCACATGGTCATCAGGATCAGATGTCCTGTCATATGTCCCCAAGGATGGGGGCCTCTCCAGGCCCTTAGGAATAGGGGCGTCCATGATGTGCCTTGCCAGAGGGGTCCGATAATTGTCATCCTCGCTGGGTCCCGGAGACACAGAGGGGGAGTGTTGTCCATGAACATAGTGACGCCTCGGGGAGTGGTCCTTTGGGCGGTCTCTGGGCTCCTCGGCGTCCGGCCTGCTCCTTTTATTTTTGGAGGAGCGAACTGTCCCCTTTGGTGGCGGGGAGCGGTGGCGTTTCTGAGTGTGTTCCGGCTGAGTACGCTCTAAGCGTGGCCTGCGACCCCTGGGAACTGTGGAGGGGCTGTGAGATGCCTCTGGGGACTGCGAATGTCTTGGAAATGGCGGTGGTCGTTGCCTTCGCGGGGAAGTCCGACCACGACCTTTCTCCAGCGCCTCGATCCGGATGTTCTGGTTAAAGATCATCTGGTTGATCTGATTGACCAAAGCAAACAGGGCAACAGTGCTCGAGTCCGCATTTGGCGGCGGGTCCACGGGCTGGAAAATGGGCTGGAGGACGGTTTCATGTCCGTCTTGGTGCGCTGTCTCGTACTCCACTTCCTCGGAAAATGGTGAGGCGGTGAGTCCGTCTCTGATGTCGTTCTCCACGACAGGTTGGGCAGCGTTGTTGTCGACGCGGTTGCCAGTACTGAGCTACGCGATAACGTTGTCTAGAGCTTGATTCGCCGACGGGTTGGCCATGATGGTTGTTGAATGGAGAAAGCTTTGGTTTATCGAGCAGAAAAACGGGGAAGCTTATAAGTTCCCACAGACGGCGCCACTGATCGTACCTGGATCAGACAGTTGATAGTGGCCAACAGCGTCTGGAACGGAAGCTCCGGTGATGGTGAGAGACGGCGGGGGGTGTACCTGCAAGGTACTCCGACACTCAAGTGAGAGAATGTACAGAGTATCAGCAAATACAGAAAGAGTAGAGTGGCAAGAAGAATGTGTCTGACCTGACCCTCTCAAATGAGAGGGTATTTATAGAGAGCCCCCAGCGTGGGGCCAACGGTTACCTGCAGTGGGCTGGATCTACTAGGCCCACTCCAAGCAACTGCTAGGGCTTATGTGTAGTAGTGAAGACCAGCACGTGGTCTTCGTCCTAGAGTAACTGCTCCTAGATTTCCAGAAGTAGGGCAGACTGAATCCTTCAGACGTGGGAGGTTACTTGGAACGTGTCCACGTGGTATGGACCATTGGGAACTCCGCGCTGGGAGGAGCCTTCTGTGTCGAGGAGGTATCAAGCCCGTAGAATAGACACGGCCTCGCGGGGAGGAATCGTGTCCGTCGAGGAGTGATGTATAGCATTCTCGCGGGGAGAAGCTAGTCTGTCGGGGAGGTACATTTCAGCAGGGTGTGATGTCCTCCTTTCCTATTGTCCCAAGTGCCCGACACTGCCAAAGTGCCCGGCAAAACTGTGGCTTGCACGTGGCAGTCACGTGTCTTGCAGAAGGGCCTTATTGGGCCTTCCCAGGCTGTATGGGTTGGGCCTGCTCGCCTGTTGGACAGCCTCGGCCCAGTCCAGAACAGGTACCCATTACCTGGCACTTGTTGAGGATGGTCGGATCATCATGCCCGACGCCCTCCTCAAGGAGCAGACCGACGATCAGACCGCGGGTAACCAGGAGCCTCAGCCCAACTCCGAGCAGGCTGACCGTATGGATGAGTGAAGGATTTCCTCGTTGTTGTAATTTTGTCCGGCCTGCGTACCGCGTAATTGTTGTAATCTTATTTTGAATGGGGGGTGTAGCCCCCAGTTTATGTAACCAAGTACAATTGTGGCCCCTGCGACCACTTATTTTTTAATTATGTGTGTACCCGGCCCTCGTGGTCGGTTTCTTGATTTTGTATGGCTTTATGTGTTTTAAATTTCGCTAAGTGTTGTTACTTATGCTCGTTTGTGTATGTATGCCCGTATCAGGGGTTATTTTGATTTGCTTCAAGTTTGAGGGAATTGCTCGTTATAGATGTGTTCGGCCGTGAGGGGTACTGGTCGAACTGCCGAGGAATGTCCTGGCGGGGATGCGGGGCTCAGGTCACGTTTGAGGCCTGAGTTCGCGACGTGAACGTCTCATCGCGAGCTGGGTGTTCTGCCAATCGCGGTACTTTGACGACGAAGGTGCTCGATTGAGGACCGCTGTCGAGCAGATACCTGGCTCGTTCCTGAGCGGGGTTCTGCTTTTCTTGTCATGCGACGCTTGTACCTAGGCGCGCATCATGGTCGGTATGCGACGCTCGTCGTTGTGATGGGTCCAACTGATGGTTAAGGCCTTAACTGTAGTATTGTTTCAGTTTTTCGGCGTTCCATGGTCGAGCAAGTTCTTCCCCGTTGAGTTGTTCTAGGTAATCGGCCCCATTCTCCATTTTTGCTCGGACACAATAGGGTCCTTCCCAGTTGGCGGCTAGTTTGCCTTCACGAGAGTCTTTGTGGTTTCTCCTTAGAACAAGGCTTCCCACGTTGAACTCTCGTCGTATTACCTTGGCATTGTGCCTGATGGTAATTTTTTGTTTTAGGGAGGCTTCGCGAAGTGCTGCCCCTGAGCGAACTTCCTCGACGAGGTCGAGTTCTTCCCTTAATGATTCGTCGTTCATCTTCTTGTCTAGGGGCGATTCCGTCCGCCTAGAGGGTACGTGAACCTCGATGGGGATCACAGCTTTGGTCCCGTAAGCCAGCGAAAGGGTGTTTCCCCGGTTGAAGAGTGTGGAGTTGTGCGGTATGCCCATAAGACACTGTGCAGCTCCTCGACCTAAGCTTTCTTCATTTCGTCCAGCCTTCATTTGAGGCCCCGAAGGATGACTCGGTTCGCTGCTTCAGCCTGCCCGTTTGTCTGGGGGTGTTCGACAGATGCGAAGTGTTGCTTCGTCCCTAGATGGGCGTGTAGCGAGTGATTTTTGGATGTGGTTGCGAAGCACAATCGCTCTGGTACTACAGCTCGATTCATTTTTTATCCTATTAAAGCTGATTAAGGAAGGGAAATAGATGTCTCCGACTAACCCTGCTTGCATACTGAGTTTGAACAGCGGCCTGTTAGGTTACAGATGCTACAAAGATTCAGGGGTTTCTCTTAGGTTATTTCTCCTGATTGACACATGATGTTAGGACTAATGCTTTATGAAGTGATGGGATTTTGGGTTTTTGTTTAGTGTGCTCGCTAAGATCTTTTCTTTCGATCTTATGCCTACGTATTCCCGTTTACCGAAACAGGGAAATCAGAGCGTTCGTAGTTCCTCCTATTCTATGGGAGGAAATTGGTTTTTGGTGTCTTGTTCAAAGCCCAAGACGTGAAGCGAAAGGTGGTTTGTATCTTGTTCAAAGCCCAAGATGTGAAGCTGAAAGGTCTATTTATGTCTTGTTCAAAGCCCAAGACGTGAAGCGAAAGGCGGTTTGTATCTTGTTCAAAGCCCAAGATGTGAAGCTGAAAGGTCTATTTATGTCTTGTTCAAAGCCCAAGACGTGAAGCTGAATGACCTCGACTTTAGAGAGAATTTGTCATCTCTAAAGAGGGAAGAAGGAGAATTACTTTAACTGGGATACGCGGATCCGAGCAATGCCATAATTTCCGAAGAAAGGGTTTTAACCTGAAGGAGAAGACTTTAACTCAGTGTAGAGCAATGCCATCTTTCCTTAGGAATTTCTCATGCTAAAAGAGGGACAGTGGCATGGATGTAGATGATCCAGAGGCTTGCCGCTTACAGCGATTAGATGAAGGGAAAGGAGTTGTTGATGTTTGTGTGCTGTGAACGAGGCACAACTTTGATACAAAAAGGTTAATTGGATTAACCAGTGGTTTTCTTATACAAAGCCTAAGAGGAGGCTAATTTCCACTAGGAAAATCATTATACAAAGCCTAAGAGGAGGCTATTCTGTGTCTCGTACAAAGCCCGAGAGAGAGGCTAAAAGGTTGTTTTGACTCCACTGGGGAGAATTTTGGTATCTCGTACGAAGCCCGAGATGGAGGCTATTGTAACTGTTTCAGTTGAGTGACAGATCCAATATACTGATTTTAAAAGGGAAAATCAGTTCTTATATGAGCATCACTGTACTCAGGGATTTGATTTGAGGATCAGGGATATTTCCTTCTCTTTGAGGAAACGGGAAATCCAAAGGGTATTGAGACTGTCCGAGTCTGTGGGTTTCCTTCCTATTTAACGAAGGGTGCTTGAGAATGTCTTTGAGACTCAAGGAAGTTAGACTGTCCGTGTCTAGAGTTTTATCTTTTGTACTATGCTTTGAGAAACAGTAGTAGACTCTATGAAAGGACTGTTCTATGAGGATGACTAGGTTCTGTTCCTATACCTCTAGGAGGTCGTCGGGACAATTTGTACGAAGCCCAAGAGGAGGCTGGAAACTTTTAAGAAGCCGACGGGTCCTTGTATGAAGCCCAAGAGGAGGCTATCATTCCCGGAGGAAGAGATCATTATACGAAGCCTAAGAGGAGGCTGTGAATACTTCTAAGAAGCCGACGGGTCCTTGTACAAAGCCCAAGAGGAGGCTATCATTCCCGGAGGAAGAGATCATTATACGAAGCCTAAGAGGAGGTTGTGAATACTTCTAAGAAGCCGACGGGTCCTTGTACAAAGCCCAAGAGGAGGCTATGAATACTTCTAAGAAGTCGTAGGGTCCTTGAATAATGCCCAAGAGGAGGCCGATGCTTTTAAGAAGCCCGTGGGTCTATCATCTCCTTTCCATTAGGAGAGATAACTCTTTTAAAGATAAAAACCACTGGTAAACGTGTGAGGTTTACTATCCAGTGACTTTTAGCTTTTAAAGAGGGTTCCTTAGTTAAGGTCCAAGATTATGACCGTAGTGGGTACCCAAACCCCGAGACATTCAAGGCAAGCTATCCACAAGGAATAGATCAAGTCAGGAAAGTTCGAGAATTTGGGAGAAACTCAAAGATGCCATTCACGGAGAATACATTCATCTTGGGGAGTAGAGCTTCTTGACGATTCCTAAGGAGGACAGCCGAAGAGAAGACTGTATCTGGTGCTCCTATTGGGGATCTAGGCGTCTATTTCTACGAATAAATGAAACGACATCACCTAGTTCTAGACGTAGTTGGCGGGGAAACTCGAAATATCTATACTATTATTACACAGTAGATATGAGTTTATGAAAGGAGACTTACAGTGAGCAGCCCCACAATACAGTTTATAATATGAAAGCAGTAAATGAAAGCGATAACCACTTACTCAGTTGGAGTGCTTCCATGCTGTTTGGTTAGTTGTTCAACAAAGAAAGATTGAAAATAACAGTATATTTAAAATCAAAGGAGAAAGTGCTTTGAAAAAGAAAGATTTGGGGCTTACAGCTCAAGGAGAGGCCTAGGGTTTTATCAGTGAGCGCACTGTTTGACTTTGTACAGCGGGACTTATACAAGTGACTGGGGCCCAAAATGGTTTTCTGTACAAAGGGATGGGTCTTACACTCTCTCAAGAGGCCCAAAAAAGGTTTAAAGAAAAGAGTGGGGCTTATAACACGAGGGTAGGCCCAAATGATTTTTCGTTTAAAAATGGCGATCGCGCCGAGGTTTTCTTTTAACGCAGAGGGACTTATACAATAAGTGAGGCCCAAAATGTTTTGGTTAAAAGGGGGATTGGGTCTTACACTCTAATAGAGGCCCAAAGTGTTTTGAATGGGTCTTATAGCTCAAGGATAGGCCCAGATGATTTTTATTTTTAAACGGGCGACGATCGCGCCGTTTACTTGTACAGAGGGACTTATACAATGAGTGAGGCCCAAAAAGTTTTTGTACAAGGGGGGATGGGTCTTACACTCTCTCAAGAGGCCCAAAAAGTTTTGAAAATGATTTATGAGGGTTGAATTAATCCAAAACCCTAATTTGTTTTCAAAATGTATTTAATTGAATAAAAATTCAATTAAAATGATCAAAAATTGTTTAACACATAGAAAACAAATTGTGACCTTGGATTAATGCTTCAAAAATTAAGTATTGACCTACAAAATAATTAGAAAGCATTAAAAATTGCAAAATCAATGTAGAAAAAATATTTAAAATGCCAAAAACAATGAAAATATTAATTCTTTGCAAAAATATCAATTATATGAAATAAATAATATTTTTGGGATTTTTTGTGAAAATAAAATATTTTAACATTTTTGTGAATTATTAAAAAAAGAATCAACTCAAAATCATTAAAACTCAGAGAGAAATTAATTTTTGAATCAATTAAACAAAATCACAAAATTCAAATATTTGAATTTATGAAAATGGCGCCAAGAACAACACCAAGAACACGCGCGTTTTTCTGGGTTTCTCAGATTTGCATTTTCTATCCAATCTCCATGAATACGTAATCATATCATGCAATCCACATATCATTATGCTCGTTTCAACCTCACGATCATGTCTATGTACTTTAATTTCATTTAAATTAAACATACAACAAGAAATCACGAAGAGATCTCAAGAACCCTAACTTCTGCATGAAGGCTAGGATTTTTGATACACGATTCAAACAATGCAATTAATTGAGGGAAAATATTCCATGCATGATTATGAACATATGGCCAAATTATTGTGCGAGGAGATATGCATAGATTGAGAGATGCCCAAGTTTAGGCTTACCTCCAAGTCGTGACAGCAAGAGCAGATGTGATTTTGAGTTGGTGGTGTTACAGACAAGTTGTGATGATCTGGACAGCTTCCCTACACCATATGGAGTGTGTTTGAACACTTGGATTGAATTGAAATGGACTGGATCAGTTTATGGCATCTCAGCTGCAACTTCACTTCAAACTTGTGTGGATGGCAAGTGATTTTGAGATTTTGATGCTCCAGATGTTATGTGAGTGTTTGATCAGCTCATATGTGATGTATGTGAGGTATGTGAGTGATTGGTTTGTGCAGAATTGCTCTCAAACTCAAAACCCGATAGCTACCTTGCTAAGAAAGGCATTTTTGCCAAGAGAAAGAGATTTTGAGGAAAGCATCTGTTAGATGGCTTTGGTGTACTCAAACTGACCATAATTGAGCTCTATTTATAGTAGAGCAAGTTTGTTTTGCAAGGAATAGTGCATGGCAGCTGGTAAGTAGGTTTGGCCAATGTTGGCAAATGAAAATCCAAGTCTCCTCTAGCCATTGACTAGAGGTTAGGGCGCAGAGCTTTGGTCCCCTTGGTCTTGGATAAGTCTTGACTGATTTCAGATGAGAATGGCTTAGTCCATGCCACCTTGATGGTTCCATTGAATGCCTCATTCCAAATTTGAAGTCTTGTCCCTATTTTGGCCATTCTAGGTTCAACATGCTATTTCTTGTTCCATGGACTTTTGAGGCTTGGCTCAGTGATTGTCCCCTTTAGATTCAATCCTCTGAGGTGTCCAAGTGGATAGGAGCAATTGAATTTGGCTGATTTTGGCAAATCGACCAAAGTTGCAAATTCTGCCTTGCCTTGACAGATTTCAGCAAGGCAACTTGGCAATGTTGTATCTCATGGTGTAGGTTGAATTTGGCAATGTTCTTGGCCATTTTGGAAAGCTCTTACATGATACAACAACTGTTTGAACAAGTTTGGTTTTGATCTCTTTTGATTCCAAATGAAAAATCCCCCTACATTTGGCAAAAAGTGAGGCAGAATCTGACTTAGTGAAAATTTCACTAAGTGTTGGAAAAAGTGACATTTTCACTTTTTAGCCACTTTGATCACTCCATAACTCAAAATCCTTAATGAATTGGAATAACTTGTAGTTGAAGTTTTTGTAGGTGATAATGAGGGATACAAATCCATCTTTGGATGAGAAAAAATGGCCTTGTGGTTTAGGAGTTATGGTCCTTCAAAGTTGGTACCCTTGCCACTTTATTTTTAACTTAGAAAATTTTCTAAGTTTTATGGTTACCCCCTTTTACAAGTTATCTCACTTTTCTTGATTTTTCTTGATGAATGATGATTCAAATCATACATTAACATCATTTTAGGGTTAAAAATCCATTTTGGTGAAAAATCTCAAAAAGTCAAAGTTGACTTTTGTGCACAGTTGACTTTTTATCAGATGAATTCCAAACTGTGCAATTCTTCAGGAAATCATGTCCTTGACCTAAATCAAACTTGATGGACATGTTCCATGGGTGTCATAGGGTATATTCAATCATGTATTAGGGTTTGGGAGCATGTCCTGGTCAAAAGTCAAAGTTACAGTTGACTTTTCCCTTAAAACCCTAATTGTGGTGCAGATGAAAATGAAACTTGTTGCTCAAGCTTCTTGGATCAATCCATTGTTCCAAATGGATCAATATGGTATATTAGAGACCCTCAAATCATCTCTTGAGGTCTTGGCTCATGGTTTGTGCCAAAAGTCAACTTAGGGGTGAATTAGGTCAAGAAACCCTAATTCCTGATTTTTGATGAATGCATCCCCTGAGGCAAAATTGACTTGATGCATGGGTTCATGAGGTTCCATGAAGCATATTAGGTTATGTTTTGGATCATTGCCTTGTGCCCAGATGAAAATTTCCATCTGGAGGCCCTGGTCGACCAAAACCCTAATTTGGTGATACTGTCGATCTTGAGACTTGATCCACCTAGAAAGGAGCAGCCTTGTGCTTAATCCTTGAAGTGGGAGTCCTTTTTGATCAATTGTGGATGTTTGAGAGATTAGACAAGTTGAAGATCATGTCATTTCTTGATTGATCCTTTGTCTAAGCACTCAGAGAGGGCTTGAAACCCTAATTTTGATTGTATTGGATGCTCACCCATCTTTGGGGAGACTGATGAAGCATGATGGTTCATCCATATTGTGATGATGATTTTCACAATGATGGGAAATCTAAGTGGTCAAAATTTGGGGTATTACAGATGCCCCTATTTAATCTTCTTGGACCCGGAGGTGTGAATGACGAAGGGATTCGAGCATTCGGGGTGCAAGAGGATTAAATATCGGAATATCCGAAATTTTGATGGTGGTTATGAATGGTAGCTTACACATTCATCTTCTTTTGCTAAGCAATGATGCTTAGAAAAGGTAAACTTCCCCTCGATCCTGGTCTTCAGCCAAGGAACTGGTCTCAGTTTTCTTTTGAAATAAGCCTCCCCTCGTTCTTGGTTTCCTACCAAGGAACTGGTCTTAGTTTCTGATTTAAACTTCCCCTCGATCCTGGTTTCCTACCAAGGAACTGGTCTTAGTTTCTGATTTAAACTTCCCCTCGATCCTGGTTTCCTACCAAGGAACTGGTCTTAGTTTCTTTTGTCAATAGACTTTACTGACAAGGGACGCTATTCGTAGCGGTTTTCCTTCAAACTTCTCGCCGAATTTTCCTGGAGAGATGCCATTTGTCGATTTTACTGGGGAAAGCGAGTCTCTTGGGAGACCGTTTTCGTTTGGGGTTACATCATACTTTTCTCGGGATCTTCCCGGAGAAATGCCATATGATTGGATCCAATTTTGAGGTGCCAATGACCTTCTCATCAGTGGTTTTTCGGAGCAAAACTGGCGTGCTGCCGAATCTCTGATCACGAGGCTTTCTCTGTGGATTTTCCTTAATCTGGGAAAGCAAGGATATCATCTTCAATGGCGAAGAGTGATGTTTATTGAAAGTTTTCTCTGGCTTTTCAGAGGTTCAAGTTATCAAAGTGGTCGAGTGCCGACTCTGATCTAACGATACACTGGTGGCGAGATTGTTCAGACACAACGTTTCCTGACGAGGAAAGAGCTGACAAACTCGATTGAGAAAACTGTTATCACTAGGGGACAAGACCGACTAGAGTGATAGTGATGCAATATGAAATGCGAACGCAAATAAAAAATGCATGATGTATGTATGTATATGCTGACAAAACAGACGCGACATACAGACTAATGGATGAACACAATTGGATACTCGGCCATCGCGGGGCGAAGAAGTACCGTTGATTCAAAATAGCAATTCCACCTTGCTTAGGAGAGATAGTCCCGTTAGGAGCTATGTTGATCGGGCTTAGGAGATGAGAACTCGGTCGAGGCGTGTCAGACGAAACAAGGTCTCTGACACAGTTGATCCCTTCATGTAGGCATACTGGCTTAGAAGGAGTACTTTGATTCTGCACTTTGAAGTTCGCTTACTTCGGGAGAAGCGGTCGATGTTCTTCTGATGTTCAACAGTCAAAAGAAATTGCCATCTTTATTTTAAAAGCAGAAAAAGTTTTAACAAGTAAATTCATTTTTTTGTTTTATTTCAAGAATCGCTGATTAAGTTTAAACAACGTCGTTCTGTAAAGCTAAAACAAGTAAAGAATTACAAACAAAAGCACAATGGCTCAAATTTTATTGATAAGATGGAGATCAGCCAAACGCGTGATTCCAAAGAGTACATACAAAGTTAGAAAATGGTAATTTACAGGGAAAAGGGCTACGTTGAAACATAACGACCACTATCCTTCTACCAACTTTGAGTTCGGGACATCCTGAGCTTCCGTCGAAGATGACCTTGACTGGAGATTTCCTCCGATAGATGATGTAACTACTGCTGAGGGACCTGCCTCTGTTGAACATAGTTACTTGCCATTATCCCTAATTTTTGCCTGGATTGTACTATGAGATTTCCAATCCATCGGGATGATGATTTTTTTTCATGTCTCTAACTTTTGCCTGGACCGCCCTTTCGGGTTTTCAATCCACCGAGACGTTTTTTTTTTAGTTTAGGCGAAGTATTTCTTGACTACATCAGCATTCGTGGGGTAGGCTAATTCTTCTCTGTCCATGGTTGCAAGTCTCAAGGCACCGCCTGAGAAAGCTTTCGTGACCAAATAAGGGCTATCATAATTTGGGGTCCATTTGCCCCGAGAATCAGTGAGAAATGATTGTATCTTCTTGAGCACAAGGTCTCCTTTTCTGAAGATACGCGGTCGGACCTTTTTGTCGAACGCCCTTTTCATTCTCTGTTGATACAACTGACCGTGGCATAGTGCCGTGATTCGCTTCTCTTCGATCAGGTTCAGTTCGTCGTGTCGACTTTGACACCATTCAGCTTCGGTGAGCTTAGCTTCCATCAATACCCGGATTGATGGGATCTCTACTTCTATGGGGAGAACTGCCTCTATGCCATACACTAGAGAGAAAGGGGTTGCCCCTGTTGAAGTGCGGACAGATGTGCGATAACCGTGAAGAACAAAGGGTAGCATCTCGTGCCAATCTTTATAGGTTACATCCATCTTTTGAACGATCTTCTTGATGTTCTTGTTAGCCGCTTCTACCGCTCCATTCATCTTGGGTCGGTAGGGAGATGAGTTATGGTGTTCGATCTTGAACTCTGCACACAACTCTTTCATCATCTTATTGTTCAAGTTAGATCCATTATCAGTAATGATCTCGCTTGGAACACCATAACGGCAGATGATATTGTTTTTGATAAATCGGACCACCACTTGTCGGGTTACATTGGCGAATGACGCTGCTTCGACCCACTTGGTGAAATAGTCAATGGTTACCAGGATGAACCGATGTCCGTTTGAAGCCTTGGGCTCAATCATACCAATCATATCGATTCCCCATATGGAAAATGGCCACGGGGAAGAAAGAACTTTGAGATGTGATGGCGGTACATGAATTTTGTCGGAGTATATCTGACACTTGTGACACCTCCTCATGTACTGGTAGCAGTCAGATTCCATGGTCAACCAATAATACCCGGCCCTGAGGATTTTTCTCGCCATTGTGCGTCCGTTGGCATGAGTGCCAAAGGATCCTTCATGAATTTCTTTCATAAGCATGTCTGCTTCTGGTCTGTCGACGCATCGGAGCAAGACCATGTCAAAATTTCTCTTATAGAGAGTGTCACCGCTCAGGAAGAAGTTTCCAGCCAATCTTCTGAGGGTTTTCCTGTCTTTTCTGAGTGCCCCAGATGGGTACTCTTGTTTTTGAAGGAAGCACTTGATATCGTGATACCAAGGTCTGTCGTCTATGACTGCCTCAATCGCGAAGATGTAAGCGGGCCGTTCAAGGCGCATAACGTCAATCTTAGGTAGGTCATTCCATTGACCTACGCTAATCATGGAAGAGAGAGTGGCTAATGCATCAGCCATGTGATTCTCATCACGAGGGATGTGATGAAAGTCGACTCTGTTGAAGAAGGGTAACAACCTTCTTGCAAAGTCCTTGTAGGGAATCAATCCTGATTGGTATGTGTTCCAATCTCCTTTTATCTGGTTAATAACCAAGGCTGAGTCGCCATATACGTCCAAGTTTTTGATCCTTAAATCAATCGCTTCTTCGAGACCCATGATACATGCTTCGTATTCGGCCTCGTTGTTCGTACATTTGAACGTAAGTCTGGCAGTGAAAGGAATGTGGGAACCCTGAGGGGTAACAATGATTGCCCCAATTCCATTTCCATAATGATTGACTGCTCCGTCAAAGATAAGTCCCCACTGGGAACCTGGTTCTGGCCCTTCACTGGGCAGCGGTTCATCGCAATCTTTCATCTTTAGATACATGACATCTTCGTCTGGGAAGTCAAACTCGATTGATTCTTGATCGTCAACCGGTTGATGAGCCAAATGATCGGCTAAAATACTTCCTTTAACGGCTTTTTGAGCGTGGTACTCTATGTCATATTCTGATAGTAACATTTGCCAACGGGCAATCCTTCTCGTGAGAGCAGGTTTTTCGAAAACGTACTTGATTGGATCCATTTCGGAGACCAACCAAGTAGTATGACGAATCATATACTGGCGAAGACGTTTGGCTGCCCAAGCCAAAGCGCAACAAGTTTTCTCAAGCATTGTGTACCGAGTCTCGCAGTCGGTGAATTTCTTGCTTAGATAGTAAATGGCAGACTCTTTCCGTTTAGTTTCGTCTTGTTGGCCAAGTACACATCCCATTGAGTCCTCTAGGACTGTGAGGTAAATGATTAGTGGTCTTCCTTCCACTGGAGGTGATAGAATCGGAGGATTCAATAGATATTCCTTGATACTGTCGAAGGCGGTTTGGCAATCTTCTGACTAAACGCAATCCTGGTTCTTTTTGAGTAATTTGAAAATCGGCGCGCACGTCGCGGTCATAAGGAATATGAATCTGGAGATGTAGTTCAAACGTCCCAGGAATCCTCTGACTTATTTTTCAGTTTTCGGAGAAGGCATTTCTTGAATGGCCTTGACCTTGTCAGGATCAACTTCAATTCCTTTCTGGCTGACGACGAACCCTAGTAATTTCCCCGAACGGACACCGAAGGTGCACTTGTTGGGATTCAAGCGCAGCTTGAATTTTCTTAGACGTTTGAACAATTTTGACAGATGTTCAACGTGCTCATCCTCTGTTCTTGATTTTGCAATCAAATCATTGACATATACCTCGATTTCTTTGTGTATCATGTCATGAAACAGAGTAGTCATGGCCCTTTGATAGGTTGCCCCGGCGTTCTTCAAACTGAACGGCATTACCTTGTAACAAAAGGTACCCCATGGGGTAATGAACGAAGTTTTCTCCATGTCTTTCGGCGCCATTTTGATCTGGTTATAGCCTGAGAATCCATCCATAAAGGAGAATACTTTGAACTTTGCTGTGTTGTCAACCAACATGTCAATGTGTGGTAAAGGAAAGTCGTCCTTTGGACTTGCCTTGTTCAGATCTCTGTAATCGACACACATTCTGACCCTTCCATCCTTTTTGGGAACGGGCACGATGTAGGCTAACCATTGAGGATATTCAGATGTAGCGAGGAAACCCGCGTCGATCTGTTTCTGTACCTCCTCTTTGATTTTGATGGCCATGTCCGGGTGAGTCCGTCTCAACCTTTGCTTTACTGGCGGACATTCCGATCTCAACGGTAAGTGATGTTCCACGATGCTGGTATCCAACCCTGGCATATCCTGATAGGACCAAGCGAATACATCGGGAAACTCTTTGAGAAGCTTTATCAGATCTTCTCTGGCAGTTGGACTGAGCAGTGCTCCGATCCTAATTTCTTTTCTCTCTTTTTCTGAACCTAAGTTTACCGTTTCCAACGGCTCTTTGTGAGGTTCAATGGACCTTTCCTCTTGTCTGAGTAGTCGGGAGATCTCTTCTGGAATTTGGTCGTCATTTTCTTCTTCAGCCTCGAATAACGGGAACTCAAAGTTGGGAGAAGGCATCGGATCGTATGTTTCAACGGGGTATAAAACAAGCAATCTGCATGACGTGATGATTCGTGTTTAGAAGAGATAGAGAAAATGTAAGTGTGTGCAGTGTTTTGATTTTACTGCTTGTTTTTATTATTGAATGTTTTTTTTTTAGGATTACCATTTTCTAAAAAAGCAAAAAGAGAAAATAGAAATTAATGCGGAAATTACAGAACGACATTATTTTATTAATGAACAAGTCGAATCTTGAAACTACAGCCCTATAAAACAAAACTCTGTCGCTTTGGGCAAAGCGAAGAGGGAAATTTACAGAAAGCGAGCCCTATCAAAATATTCGTTTCACCTGGGCAGGGTGAAAGGTTAAAGATGGCAATTACTTTGACTGACGAACGACCTTCGGAACATCGACGGCAACCCATTGGCGGCGAACTCCTCGGTGAATCACAAAGTTTGGCACCTTCCTTGATTTGTCTTCAGAAATGACGCTGATTTCTGGTGGAGCAGGATCATTGGAATCTGTCTCCCAGGCAGAATTGTCGTAGGAGGATTCCTCTGTTGCATTTTGCATAGCATTTGTGCTCTCAGCTGTATCTCCCCATCCAGTCGGCTGGATGTCTTCGAGCCTGATACGAGAACTTTCGGGAGCGGTGTACTTGACCATAAAGTCGTATTTTCCACTAGGTTGTCCCAGGGTGTCCCACACTTCTGTGGAACTGGAGGAATCATCCCTCTCGGTGACGTTGACCTCGGGAAAAGCATAGTTGATGAATTCAAGTCCTGCAAACGTTGCGAATTCATCTTCATGTTGAGTAGTTTCTGAATGACCTGAGTGTTGATCCCATGACATAGTGGGGACACAGGTATTCTGTTCAATGATGCTCAGCTGATCTTCATTACTCGGCTGACTTTCTTGCCCCAAGTTTCCTGGGTAAGGCTGCCACATTGGCAGACCATCCACCGGGCCATAGTAATTGTGATCAAAGTTGTCTTTCATCAGAGTGTCTTCCTCTAATGAATTTGGCGGAGCACGGCATCCTTCCGGATCAAAATCTCCATAGATCATTTCGACATCTGATCTTGGTATAAATCTCGGACTTTCTGTAGGAAAGCAAAAAGGCATAGGCACCTCTTCCCGAGACATATAACCATCCTTGTTAAGGTAGGACTTCCATTCTTCATCTGTGTCAAAGGGATCTTCCTCATTGATAGCATGAACTGTCTGAGACACTGGGTGAAGAAAACCTCCACTGTGGAAGAAGTTTTGAAGGGGATGAAGACTTTCATCGTTGGCGGCTGTCTGGGTACAGGTTGCAGAAAAACCAAGACCCTTCTTTGTTTTATTGTCAATGGGAATGACAAGCCGTCCCTATCCTGTCGTATCGGTACTCTCGACCGCTTTGATAGCATCGTTGTATGAAGAAATTGAAGTTCCTTCTTTGGACTGATTGTCCTTGCTCACTGATAGTGCTTGGAACTGAGTTCCAATAACCTCCTCGGGTTCCACACAAGTAGATGATGATAAGTTGCTCACAAGCAAGGCTTGTTCCCCACAAACCGTGACAAGTTGATCATTCTTGACGAACTTTAGCTTTTGGTGGAGGGTTGAAGTAACCGCTCCAGCCTGATGTATCCAAGGTCTTCCTAATAAACAACTGTATGTTGCCCGGATGTCCATGACCTGGAAAGTGATTTGGAAAGTGTGAGGACCAATAGTTATGGGAAGATCCACTTCGCCGATAACTGTTTTTCTGGATCCGTTGAATGCTTTGACGACGACCTCGCTGACTCTCATCGGAGGGCCCTTGAATGATAATTGCATTAAAGTAGACTTCGGCATAACATTCAGGGCTGACCCTGTGTCTACCAGTACGTTGGCTAAAGCATCGCCCTGGCAGTTAACTGTAATGTTGAGCGCCATGTTATGACAGCGACCCCCTTCAGGTAATTCTTCATCACTAAATCCCAAATTATTGCAGGAAGTGATGTTAGAGACAATACTATCGAACTGTCTGATTGTTACATCCTGTTCCACAAAGGCTTGCTCCAAGACTTTCTGTAGAGCCTCCCTGTGGGCTTCTGAACTGAGTAACAGTGATAATACTGAGATCTTTGAAGGAGTTTGTAACAGTTGATCCACAATGTTATATTCACTCCTTTGGATGAGCTTAAGCATTTCATCTTTGTCTTTTGAAAAGTCAGAATTACCAGATTGACCGAATGGTGGATCAGGAATTTCTGCCTGAAGTTCCTTTTCTTTGTTGGATTCTCCAACCCCTCGGTTAAAGATTCGACCGCTCCGTGTTACACGACTGATGTCTGCAATATTCACGACGGAGGGTAATGGAATTTCCTTTCCATTCTCGATCATTGTTGCACCGTATTTGTAAGGGATTGCCTTAGATGATTCATACGGTAGTGGCCCCGGTAGATAGATGACTATGGGAACCTTCTGATTTTTCTGACCATCATAAGTAATCTCGATCCGTTCCCGGTTGGGAACTCTAGATTCATCAAGTAGAGGGATGATGGCAAAAACATCCCTGGTTGTCTTTAGAGCAGATATCACACTGGTGATAATTATGAGGTGGCACATGGCCATATCCACTCTGTTTACAATGCATCTTGACCAGATTGGTCTCCAATAAGAGTACATCATGAATTTGATAGACATTGTTAGTCTCTTTCTCAATCAGATTGACTGCAGTTTTCTCATGTTGAGGCAGCGGGTTCGTAAGAACATTTGGATTCGTATCTTTGAAAGATAAAAGCCCGCTCCTAACAAGCTTTTGCACGTCGGATTTGAAATTGAGGCAAGTCTCAATGTTATGCCCTGAACCTCCTTGATGATAAGGGCATGTTTGATCCGCTTTAAATCAAAAAGACAAATTTTTTGGAACTGAAAGGGGAGACTTAGTCTGAATGTGCCCCTTAGCCAGCAGTAACGGAAATAGCTCTGCGTACGTTACGGGTATAGGATCAAATCCTGGTGGCCGTGTTGTACGGTTGTTTTTATATGGAGGATGAGCCTGCTGAAGAGGCTGTTGTGTCCTTTGTTGGTCAGGTTGGCTCTGCGCAACCTGAGGTTGATACGTAGGAACAGGCGTGGGGCCGATAGCAGGAGTAACAACTGCTACTGGCTGATAACGTCGCCTTTGCTTTCCGAGAGAGATATTCCCAATATCTTGCTCTTTTTTCTTAGGGAGAGCACTATCATATTTTTTAGTACCGCTCGTCGATCCAGTGTCTTTTACCAAACGTCCTTCTCGGACGGCTTCCTCAAGACGTACGCCCATACCGACCATTTCGGTGAAATCACTGGGCGCACTGGCAACCATTCGGTCATAGTAAAATGAGCTTAAGGTCTTTAAGAAAATTTTTGTCATCTCTTTTTCCTCTAGAGGTGGACAAATTTGAGCGGCAATTTCACGCCACCTTTGAGCATACTCCTTAAAGGTTTCCTTGTCCTTTTGTGACATTGATCTGAGTTGATCTCTGTCGGGTGCCATGTCCAAATTATATTTGTATTGTTGGACGAAGGCAGTACCAAGATCTCTGAATGTACTGATCGTAGTACGGTCTAAACCCATGTACCATTTGAGTGCGGCACCGGTTAAACTATCCTGAAAGTAATGAATCAGCAGGTCCTGATTCTCCGTCTGAGCTGACTTCCGCCGAGCGTACATCACCAGATGGCTCTGAGGGCAAGAGTTACCCTTGTATTTTTCAAATTCGGGCACTTGGAACTTGTGCGGGACTTTCACATTTGGGACCAAGCAGAGGTCTGCGGCGTCCTTTCCAAATAGATCCTGACCGCGAATGGCTTGCAGCTCTTTCTGCATTTCCAAGAACTGCTCCTGGAATTCCTCCATTCTGTCAAACATAGTTTCCTTCTTACCAGAAGGTGTCTGTGGAATCTGTCCTTCCGGGACAGTGTACACCACAGGGGGTGGTACCGTGACTACGGCAGTAAGTCTTGGCGCCTCCCGAAGTTTGTAACCTTCAGGAGTCTTGAGTATGCCCCTGGCATCTTCGCTTTCCCGAAGTTTGTAACCTTCAGGCCCAGCGGCTTCTGTTGCGATTCCCTGATCTTCAGTGATCGGCGGAACATATCCTTCCGGGATATAGTTAACAGGCATGCCCCAAGGACGATCTTTCGGCATCTGATACCTAGGATCATACTTTTCTATGATGGGCGTTGAGGTGATCTCTGAGATCACGGTTCTTTGTAGCTGAGCTTCTGCCATGGCTTGCATGTCGTTACGAAGCTTTCTCATATCCTCTCTCAGAGCGTCGATCTCTTCTTTCAACTCTCTATTTTCTTCCTCAAGATCATCCATCCTTTTCTGACGATTGGCCCGAGTATTATACGAATGAGACAGTTTGACTCTAGAATCAAGACACAAACGTGAGATTCGTAGGTAAGGAGAATACGCGACGTGAGAATGATGGATGCAATTATTATATTAATTGTTTTTAGGTTTAATCAAAATAAACTTCGACAATTAGATTGCAAATATCAAACAGTGGGGAAACCCCTTTTTATTGAATTCCAAAGGATTACAGAAATGGAAATACAGTAGATTACAAAGTGCAGAAACAGAAACCTAAACTAATGGGTCCCGAGTCCTCTTCTTTGACCGGGGCTCTTGGGCCGTTGTCGGGTTGTCATTCCTTTTCCAGGTGAAAGGAGCGAGCAAATTCCTTTGGTCATCTTGATTCTCTACAGCATGCTGCTCCAAAATTTCAATCAGAGCATCTTTCTCTTTTAGTAGTTGCTGTATTTGGATACACTCTCCGTCGAGGGTGCGGTACTTGTTCTTCCAAGACCTTCTTTCCTTTTGAACTTTGTTGAGAGTAACCCGAAGCTTTTCAGTTTCCGTCATGAAGTACATGACAGTTTCCCTCGGCGGAAGAATTCCGTAACGAGGATAAGGCATCTTTAGCTTGAGAGCTCTAGTTTGTACCCAATGGAGATAAGGCTCCACCGAGACACAGTCCGGTTTTCCCAGAGACTCTCGTCCTATCTTATGAACATGTTTCCAAGCTTGCACTATTTCCATCTTTAGCGCTCTGTCGTTTTCTCCTTCCTTGAAGAAAAGACCTTCCAGATGAACACCCAGTGGGATGTGTCTCATCGGATATCCAAATTGACGAAGAACTAATATCGGATGATAGTTGATTCCTCCTTTAATTCCTATGAGGGGTACACTGGGGAAGTTTCCACAACGGTCAATGATTCTGATTCCCTCATAAATCCTATTACACCAATCTATATCGGAATTGGTGAGAGACATGATCTTCTGCGACCAACGTAAGACACTCTTGCAATCCCAAAAAGCAGCAGACTTGGGCAAGTGAGAGATAAACCATTTGTAAAGCAAAGGTACACAGCATGTGATCTCCCCTCCGCTGTACAAATTTCCCAAGTGTACAGAATGATACGCATCTGCGAGCAAAGTCGGCACAGGGTTTCCAATGAGAAAAACCTTAATAGCGTCGATATCGACGAAGTTATTGATGTTAGGAAACAAAAATAACCCGTAGGTGAGCAAGACAAAGATGCTTTCAAAAGCAGTCCCGTTTCCTATACTGGCAAAATATAGGGCTTTCTTTGTCAAGAACTGGGCTGGAAAACCTTGGATGCCACCCTTAGTAGTCATGTGAGTCCTGACCTCAGACTCGTCCAAATGAATTGCTATTGCAATAGTCTGATTCTTTGGAATTTCTCCCAGTCCAGAAAACGGAGCTCGATCAGTGATATGTAAATCAGTCAGATGAGAATACTCCTCCAGCGTTGGTGCAAGCTGGTAATCCAGGAATATGAAACAGTGATAAACCGGATCGTAGAATTGAATGAGCACGTCCATGATCCCCTTAATCACATGGACTCTTAACAGTGGTAGCAAACCACCATGCTTGGCTCTGAAAGCCTCTGGGTTAACGATCATCCTTGCTAACTTTCTCAAATCCCCTAATTTTGGAACCTTGAAGGTATACTGGTGAGTTCTCCTTCTACCGAAATCCATTAGCGTAATCCTCTTCTCTGATATTTGCAATCACAGTCTTAGTTTAATTTGAAAAATAGAGAGACTAAAAGAGAAAGTTTTTTGAATGTTTTAATGTTTTTTAGATGAATGCATGAATGCAACACACAAAAACATAGAAAAAACATGGGGTCAGAGGGTCGTTGTCATGAAGTCAAGGCTCTACCCATCCCCAAAGGTTTACACTAAGGTGATTTTTGTACCTGTACTCATTACCATCAGCTCCTCCCAGGAAAGCAAAACAACAAGCGGATTGCCAGCGAGTTGTGTGCAATCTTAGAGTAGGTGCTATTCACCGAGAATAGATCACCAGCCTCAAATGAGGGTAGTATCGCGTAACAGCTATTTCCGATAGCTTCCGCACTACGAAAGGGTTTGGCTTTTCTAGGTGTATACTCATTCTCACCACATGCGGCATCACACGCATTCCCATTAGCAGAAAAATAAACACGTATAGTAATTAGGAAAAGCAGTATATATATTTGTCCTAATCATCCTAGACTTATAAAGCTATGATTCCTAAGTTCCTGACAGAAAATGGGTTCCCCGGCGGAAGCCCCAATCTGTGGTTTTCACATAAGTGAAGAGAAAAAAGGAAAAAGAAAGATGTGCCCCACGGTGGGCGCCATTTTTCTCTGTGAAATCAGGATTTTCTGCCTAAGAGATGGACCAGCAAGAGGTCAATCTTTCTCCCCAGCAGAGTCGCCATTTTTCTGTAGCGAGTGATTTTTGGATGTGGTTGCGAAGCACAATCGCTCTGGTACTACAGCTCGATTCATTTTTTATCCTATTAAAGCTGATTAAGGAAGGGAAATAGATGTCTCCAACTAACCCTGCTTGCATACTGAGTTTGAACAGCGGCCTGTTAGGTTACAGATGCTACAAAGATTCGGGGGTTTCTCTTAGGTTATTTCTCCTGATTGACACATGATGTTAGGACTAATGCTTTATGAAGTGATGGGATTTTGGGTTTTTGTTTAGTGTGCTCGCTAAGATCTTTTCTTTCGATCTTATGCCTACGTATTCCCGTTTACCGAAACAGGGAAATCAGAGCGTTCGTAGTTCCTCCTATTCTATGGGAGGAAATTGGTTTTTGGTGTCTTGTTCAAAGCCCAAGACGTGAAGCGAAAGGTGGTTTGTATCTTGTTCAAAGCACAAGATGTGAAGCTGAAAGGTCTATTTGTGTCTTGTTCAAAGCCCAAGACGTGAAGCTGAATGACCTCGACTTTAGAGAGAATTTGTCATCTCTAAAAAGGGGAGAAGGAAAATTACTTTAACTGGGATACGCGGATCCGAGCAATGCCATAATTTCCGAAGAAAGGGTTTTAACCTGAAGGAGAAGACTTTAACTCAGTGTAGAGCAATGCCATCTTTCCTTAGGAATTTCTCATGCTAAAAGAGGGACAGTGGCATGGATGTAGATGATCCAGAGGCTTGCCGCTTACAGCGATTAGATGAAGGGAAAGGAGTTGTTGATGTTTGTGTGCTGTGAACGAGGCACAGCTTTGATGCTAAAAGGTTAATTGGATTAACCAGTGGTTTTCTTATACAAAGCCTAAGAGGAGGCTAATTTCCGCTAGGAAAATCATTATACAAAGCCTAAGAGGAGGCTATTTTGTGTCTCGTACAAAGCCCGAGAGAGAGGCTAAAAGGTTGTTTTGACTCCACTGGGGAGAATTTTGGTATCTCGTACGAAGCCCGAGATGGAGGCTATTGTAACTGTTTCAGTTGAGTGACAGATCCAATATACTAATTTTAAAAGGGAAAATCAGTTCTTATATGAGCATCACTGTACTCAGGGATTTGATTTGAGGATCAGGGATATTTCCTTCTCTTTGAGGAAACAGGAAATCCAAAGGGTATTGAGACTGTCCGAGTCTGCGGGTTTCCTTCCTATTTAACGAAGGGTGCTTGAGAATGTCTTTGAGACTCAAGGAAGTTAGACTGTCCGTGTCTAGAGTTTTATCTTTTGTACTATGCTTTGAGAAACAGTAGTAGACTCTATGAAAGGACTGTTCTATGAGGATGACTAGGTTCTGTTCCTATACCTCTAGGAGGTCGTCGGGACAATTTGTACGAAGCCCAAGAGGAGGCTGGAAACTTTTAAGAAGCCGACGGGTCCTTGTACGAAGCCCAAGAGGAGGCTATCATTCCCGGAGGAAGAGATCATTATACGAAGCCTAAGAGGAGGCTGTGAATACTTCTAAGAAGCCGACGGGTCCTTGTACGAAGCCCAAGAGGAGGCTATCATTCCCAGAGGAAGAGATCATTATACGAAGCCTAAGAGGAGGCTGTGAATACTTCTAAGAAGCCGACAGGTCCTTGTACGAAGCCCAAGAGGAGGCTATGAATACTTCTAAGAAGCCGTAGGGTCCTTGAATAATGCCCAAGAGGAGGCCGATGCTTTTAAGAAGCCCGTGGGTCTATCATCTCCTTTCCATTAGGAGAGATAACTCTTTTAAAGATAAAAACCACTGGTAAACGTGCGAGGTTTACTATCCAGCGACTTTTAGCTTTTAAAGAGGGTTCCTTAGTTAAGGTCCAAGATTATGACCGTAGTGGGTACCCAAACCCCGAGACATTCAAGGCAAGCTATCCACAAGGAATAGATCAAGTCAGGAAAGTTCGAGAATTTGGGAGAAACTCAAAGATGCCATTCACGGAGAATACATTCATCTTGGGGAGTAGAGCATCTTGACGATTCCTAAGGAGGACAGCCGAAGAGAAGACTGTATCTGGTGCTCCTATTGGGGATCTAGGCGTCTATTTCTAAGAATAAATGAAACGGCGTCACCTAGTTCTAGACGTAGTTGCCGGGGAAACTCGAAATATCTATACTATTATTACACAGTAGATATGAGTTTATGAAAGGAGACTTATAGTGAGCAGCCCCACAATACAGTTTATAATATGAAAGCAGTAAATGAAAGCGATAACCACTTACTCGGTTGGAGTGCTTCCATGCTGTTTGGTTAGTTGTTCAACAAAGAAAGATTGAAAACAACAGTATATTTAAAATCAAAGGAGAAAGTGCTTTGAAAAAGAAAGATTTGGGGCTTACAGCTCAAGGAGAGGCCCAGGGTTTTATCAGTGAGCGCACTGTTTGACTTTGTACAGCGGGACTTATACAAGTGACTGGGGCCCAAAATGGTTTTCTGTACAAAGGGATGGGTCTTACACTCTCTCAAGAGGCCCAAAAAAGGTTTAAAGAAAAGATTGGGACTTATAACACGAGGGTAGGCCCAAATGATTTTTCGTTTAAAAATGGCGATCGCGCCGAGGTTTTCTTTTAACGCAGAGGGACTTATACAATAAGTGAGGCCCAAAATGTTTTGGTTAAAAGGGGGATTGGATCTTACACTCTAATAGAGGCCCAAAGTGTTTTGAATGGGTCTTATAGCTCAAGGAGAGGCCCAGATGATTTTTATTTTTAAACGGGCGACGATCGCGCCGTTTACTTGTACAGAGGGACTTATACAATGAGTGAGGCCCAAAAAGTTTTTGTACAAGGGGGGATGGGTCTTACACTCTCTCAAGAGGCCCAAAAAGTTTTGAAAATGATTTATGAGGGTTGAATTAATCCAAAACCCTAATTTGTTTTCAAAATGTATTTAATTGAATAAAAATTCAATTAAAATGATCAAAAATTGTTTAACACATGGAAAACAAATTGTGACCTTGGATTAATGCTTCAAAAATTAAGTATTGACCTACAAAATAATTAGAAAGCATTAAAAATTGCAAAATCAATGTAGAAAAAATATTTAAAATGCCAAAAACAATGAAAATATTAATTCTTTGCAAAAATATCAATTATATGAAATAAATAATATTTTTGGGATTTTTTGTGAAAATAAAATATTTTAACATTTTTGTGAATTATTAAAAAAAGAATCAACTCAAAATCATTAAAACTCAGAGAGAAATTAATTTTTGAATCAATTAAACAAAATCACAAAATTCAAATATTTGAATTTATGAATATGGCGCCAAGAACAACACCAAGAACACGCGCGTTTTTCTGGGTTTCTCAGATTTGCAATTTCTATCCAATCTCCATGAATACGTAATCATATCATGCAATCCACATATCATTATGCTCGTTTCAACCTCACGATCATGTCTATGTACTTTAATTTCATTTAAATTAAACATACAACAAGAAATCACGAAGAGACCTCAAGAACCCTAACTTCTGCATGAAGGCTAGGATTTTTGATACACGATTCAAACAATGCAATTGATTGAGGGAAAACATTCCATGCATGATTATGAACATATGGCCAAATTATTGTGCGAGGAAATATGCATAGATTGAGAGATGCCCAAGTTTAGGCTTACCTCCAAGTCGTGACAGCAAGAGCAGATGTGATTTTGAGTTGGTGGTGTTACAGACAAGTTGTGATGATCTGGACAGCTTCCCTACACCATATGGAGTGTGTTTGAACACTTGGATTGAATTGAAATGGACTGGATCAGTTTATGGCATCTCAGCTGCAACTTCACTTCAAACTTGTGTGGATGGCAAGTGATTTTGAGATTTTGATGCTCCAGATGTTATGTGAGTGTTTGATCAGCTCATATGTGATGTATGTGAGGTGTGAGTGATTGGTTTGTGCAGAATTGCTCTCAAACTCAAAACCCGATAGCTACCTTGCTAAGAAAGGCATTTTTGCCAAGAGAAAGAGATTTTGAGGAAAGCATCTGTTAGATGGCTTTGGTGTACTCAAACTGACCACAATTGAGCTCTATTTATAGTAGAGCAAGTTTGTTTTGCAAGGAATAGTGCATGGCAGCTGGTAAGTAGGTTTGGCCAATGTTGGCAAATGAAAATCCAAGTCTCCTCTAGCCATTGACTAGAGGTTAGGGCACAGAGCTTTGGTCCCCTTGGTCTTGGATAAGTCTTGACTGATTTCAGATGAGAATGGCTCAGTCCATGCCACCTTGATGGTTCCATTGAATGCCTCATTCCAAATTTGAAGTCTTGTCCCTATTTTGGCCATTCTAGGTTCAACATGTTATTTCTTGTTCCATGGACTTTGGAGGCTTGGCTCAGTGATTGTCCCCTTTAGATTCAATCCTCTGAGGTGTCTAAGTGGATAGGAGCAATTGAATTTGGCTGATTTTGGCAAATCGACCAAAGTTACAAATTCTGCCTTGCCTTGACAGATTTCAGCAAGGCAACTTGGCAATGTTGTATCTAATGGTGTAGGTTGAATTTGGCAATGTTCTTGGCCATTTTGGAAAGCTCTTACATGATACAACAACTGTTTGAACAAGTTTGGTTTTGATCTCTTTTGATTCCAAGTGAAAAATCCCCCTACATTTGGCAAAAAGTGAGGCAGAATCTGACTTAGTGAAAATTTCACTAAGTGTTGGAAAAAGTGACATTTTCACTTTTTAGCCACTTTGATCACTCCATAACTCAAAATCCTTAATGAATTGGAATGACTTGTAGTTGAAGTTTTTGTAGGTGATAATGAGGGATACAAATCCATCTTTGGATGAGAAAAAATGGCCTTGTGGTTTAGGAGTTATGGTCCTTCAAAGTTGGTACCCTTGCCACTTTATTTTTAACTTAGAAAATTTTCTAAGTTTTATGGTTACCCCTTTTACAAGTTATCTCACTTTTCTTGATTTTTCTTGATGAATGATGATTCAAATCATACATTAACATCATTTTAGGGTTAAAAATCCATTTTGGTGAAAAATCTCAAAAAGTCAAAGTTGACTTTTGTGCACAGTTGACTTTTTATCAGATGAATTCCAAACTGTGCAATTCTTCAGGAAATCATGTCCTTGACCTAAATCAAACTTGATGGACATGTTCCATGGGTGTCATAGGGTATATTCAATCATGTATTAGGGTTTGGGAGCATGTCCTGGTCAAAAGTCAAAGTTACAGTTGACTTTTCCCTTAAAACCCTAATTGTGGTGCAGATGAAAATGAAACTTGTTGCTCAAGCTTCTTGGATCAATCCATTGTTCCAAATGGATCAATATGGTATATTAGAGACCCTCAAATCATCTCTTGAGGTCTTGGCTCATGGTTTGTCCCAAAAGTCAACTTAGGGGTGAATTAGGTCAAGAAACCCTAATTCCTGATTTTTGATGAATGCATCCCCTGAGGCAAAATTGACTTGATGCATGGGTTCATGAGGTTCCATGAAGCATATTAGGTTATGTTTTGGATCATTGCCTTGTGCCCAGATGAAAATTTCCATCTGGAGGCCCTGGTCGACCAAAACCCTAATTTGGTGATACTGTCGATCTTGAGACTTGATCCACCTAGAAGGGAGCAGCCTTGTGCTTAATCCTTGAAGTGGGAGTCCTTTTTGATCCATTGTGGATGTTTGAGAGATTAGACAAGTTGAAGATCATGTCATTTCTTGATTGATCCTTTGTCTAAGCACTCAGAGAGGGCTTGAAACCCTAATTTTGATTGTATTGGATGCTCACCCATCTTTGGGGAGACTGATGAAGCATGATGGTTCATCCATATTGTGATGATGATTTTCACAATGATGGGAAATCTAAGTGGTCAAAATTTGGGGTATTACAGGGCGACGAAGTCTTGGAACTTCCTGTCCGTGAACTGTGTCCCATTGTCCGTGACTATTGCTTAGGGAACACCAAAACGTGTGAGGATGTTCCGTTTGTAGAAACGCAGTATGTTAAGGGCGGTTATCTTGGCCAGGGCTTCCGCTTCTATCCATTTTGTGAAGTAGTTTACGCCTACTATTAAGTATTTGTTCTGATTTGATCCTATCACGAAGGGTCCTAGGATGTCCAGGCCTCACTAGGCAAATGGCCACGGGGAAGACATAGCTTTGAGCTCGTTAGGTGGAGCTAGGTGCATATCCCCGTGCCGTTGGCATTTATCGCATTTCTTCACGTGCTCTTTCGCATCGTGCTGCATGGTTGGCCAGTAGTATCCTGCTCGGAGGGCCTTTCGGGTAAGGGACCTTCCTCCGAGATATTGAGCGTTGATTCCCTCTTGGATTTCGCGCAAGATGTGTGCGACCATTTCTTCCTCGACACATTTGAGCAGTGGGATGGAGAATCCTCGCCGGTAGAGTTTGTCTTTGATCAGGACGTAGGAGCAAGCTCTTCGCCTAACTACGCTGGCCTCTTTTGGGTTGGACGGAAGTTCGTCTTTAGGGAGATAGTTGTAAACGGGGGTCATCCAGCAATTGTTGTTGCCGATCACCTGTACGTCTAGGGTCGGGGAAGCCTTCTCGATACTGGGTCGAGGAAGTACCTCCTGTATCACGGATTTGTTTCTGCCTTTCTTCTTTGTGCTGACCAGTTTGGACAAAACATCTGCACGGACATTGTGTTCGCGGGGAATGTGTCTTACCTCCACCGCTGTGAACTTCGCCATTTTCTTCTTGACCAGGACTAAGTATTCAGTCAGGTTGTCATTTTTGGCTTGATATTCTCCTTGGACTTGAAGAGCCACAAGTTGTGAATCTGTGTAGATGACGACTTCTTCCACGCCTAGGTCTTCGGCCAAGCGTAACCCGGCGAGGAAGGCTTCGTACTCAGCCTGGTTGTTAGAGGTGGGGAAGGACAGGGTGAGTGAAACTTCAACGATGATTCCCTCGTCATTTTCCATTTTGATGCCTGCCCCGCTCCCCGCCGAACTGGAGGCCCCGTCTACGAAAATGGTCCATTTGCGTGCTCTGTAAGCGGGGGAGTCTGCGGACGTCATTTCTGCAACGAAGTTGGCCAGGGCCTGGGCTTTGAGGGCTTTCCTGCTCTCATACTGGATGTCGAATTCGGACAGTTCCAGCTACCATTTGAGCATTCTACCGGCCATGTCTGGTCGTCCCAATAGCTGCTTTACGGGTTGATCTGTTTGAACCACAATCGTGTGGGCAAGGAAGTAGTGTCTCAGTCTTCTAGATGCGTTGATGAGGGCCAGCGCCACCTTTTAAATCTGTTGGTATCTCAACTCCGGTCCCTGCAGTGCTTTGCTCGTGAAGTATATGGGCTTCTGCCCGTCAGGTGTTTCGCGGATGAGAGCGACACTTACTGCCTCGGTTGCTACGGCAGTATACAGGTACAAATTTTTGTCGTTGTCTGGCTGATAAAGCACGGCGGGTTCCGAGAGTGCTCGTTTCAGGTGGAGAAGAGCCTTGTCACACTCCTCGGTCCATTCAAATGCTGCTTCCTTGCGGAGGAGTTTGAAGAATGGCAGGGCGTGTTGGGTGGATTTGGCCACGAAGCAGGACAATGACGCGAGCATCCCGTTGAGGGACTGGATGGATTTTTTTGACTTGGGCGTTGGAAACTCGGAGAATGCTCGGCATTTGTCGGGGTTGGCTTTGATTCCCCGTTCCGTTAAGTAGAAACTGAGGAACTTGCCTGCCCGGACACCGAACGTGCACTTCTCCGGATTGAAACGCATTTTGTATTTCCTGGCCTGTTTGAAGACCTTCCTTAAATGTGTTGTGTTATCGGTTTCCTCGTGGGATTTAACGATTATGTCGTCCATATAGACTTCGAGCATGTCGCCTATCTCTCCTCGGAAGACCTTGTTCATCATTCTTTAATAGGTCGCACCGGCGTTCTTCAGGCTGAAGGGCATTACGTTGTAGTAATAGTTGCCCGATTCGGTCATGAAGGCTCATTGCCATTGGAATTTGATTATAGCCCAAGTAGGCATCCATGAATGATAAAAGTTTAAAACCGGCAGAATTATCAACAAGTTTATCAATATTGGGGAGAGGGTAGGCATCCTTCAGACATGCCTTATTAAGATCGGTGTAATCAACGCACATTCGCCATTTGCCATTAGATTTCTTTACAAGTACAACGTTGGACAGCCAAGTGGTGTACTTGGCCTCCGAAATAAATTTGGCCACGAGGAGGTCCTTTACAGCTTTTTCTGCAGCCTCTGTTTTCTCCGGAAACTACTTTCTTCTACGTTGTGCTACGGCCTTGACGGCCGGGTCAATTGTCAATTGGTGGCAGGCAACGGACGGGTCCAAGCTGGGCATCTCGGCGGCGCTCCAGGCGAAGAGGTCGGCGTTCTCACGGAGGCATGGTTTGAGCTGCTTCCTCGCGATTTCGGGCAGGTCTGCTCCAATCTTCACTCCCCGCTAAGGGTCGTCGCCGAACAAAACGAGCTCGAAGTTGGCATCCAGGATTGGGCGCATCGGATGGGAGCTGCTGCTGGACGAGGTAGATGAGCTGGCTGAAGCTGCTTGGTCCTCCTGTTGGTCTTCTTCGGGGAAGCGGTTGTCGAGGTCAATGGAGTTGACCTGAGGCAGGGGTTTGGCTTCCTCGGAGCTGCTGGGCAATGGTGGCTTGCTCGATACCTTTGGCTTGGACGCAATGGCATTGAGTCCTTTGGTGGCTGCTTCGAAGCACCGTCGTGCAACTTCGATGTCGCCATGAAGGGTGGCGACCATCCCTTTTGAAGTGTAATACTTCATCTTGAGGTGGACTGTTGAAGGCACAGCTACCAACTCGGCCAGAGTTGGTCTTCTGAAGATGCACTGGTACAGCGACGGGCAGTCGATTACCAGAAATTATACCTTGATGGATCTGGCCATCTCAGCCGACCCAAAGGTTATGATCAGCTCGACATATCCCTATGGCTTGGTCACTGATCCGTTGAATCCCTGTAAATCAGACCCCACGTAGGGGGTAAGGTGTGATTCGTCCAGCTGAAGTGTTGAAAACAGCTGGGAGTACATAATGTCGACCGAGCTACCCTGGTCGACGAGGATTCTGCGAACGTCGAAGTTTGTCATTCGGGCTCTGACGAGCAAAGGTATGCTCGAGTTTGGAGATCCCCTGAGGAGCTCTTCCTGGTAGAAGGAGATAGGGACAGAGCCCTTCTGGGCTTGATCGAGCGTGGTCGCTTTATTAGAGCTTGTGTTGATTAGATGCTCGAATTTTTGTTTCACGGAGCCCACCGTGACTTTATTAAATCCCCCGCCCGAGATGACCATGGCAGAGGGGAATGTCTCCCACGGGCTGTGGGCCGCGAAGTAGGCATGGGCGCTGAGCCCGTCCGGGACGTAGAAGTCTTCTGGTCGCGACACGGCCATGGCGACCTGGATACTGGCTTCTTCCGAGGAAGGTACTTCTTCCTCTATCTTCTTGGACTCCTGGGCGTCCTGCCGAGGAGCGTCCTTCTTCTTAGTGAACTGTTTCATGTGGTCGTCCCTGATCAGTATCTCGATAGCATCCTTCAAATGGATGTAGTCTTCGGTAGTGTGGTCGTGACTCTTATGGAAACGGCAGTACTTCGACTTGTCGGCGTTGGGTTTAGCCGGTATTTGTTTGGGGGAAGCGGACCCCTGCTTGCTTGAATTCCGAATTTGCACATTTGGAAAGTATTTTCTCCCTAGAGACGTTCAGGGGGGTATAGTCATGGAATCGCCCGGAGGGTCCCTTGCTGTCGCGGGAGTCCCGTGGACGGTCTTCACACTTCCTCTCGCCTCGACGAGATGTCGAGGTTTCTTCGCCTCTGGAGGCCCGATCTTTCTCCTGATGGCGTGACGCTCGGACATTGTTGGCCGCAACCTTCTCTTCGTACTGAATGTGCGATTGGGCTTTGAGGAGGAGGGCATCTAGGTTCCTTGGAGGTGCGAGGCCGACGACCTTAGAAAACTCTGAGCCCGGGCGGAGTCCTTGCTTGAGTAGAAACTTTTTCATCTCGTTCGTTGTAGGGACCTGTATTGCTTCTTTGTTGAACCTCTCGATGTATACGCGGAGAGGTTCGTCCTTTCCTTGGATTATAGCCCCAAGGGATGCCTCAGTCTTGGGGTAACGGCGAGAAGCTGTGAAATGCCGTGAGAAAATTCTGCCCAGTTGTCTCCATGAGGTAATGGATTCTTCGGGAAACTGCTTGTACCACGCCATTGCCCCTTTTCGGAGTGTGGTCGGAAATAACCGGCATTTGATGGCACTCCGGACGCCGCGGTAGTCTAGAAATGCATCGATATTTTCGATGTGTTCGTCAGGGTCTGTCGTACAGTCGTACGTGCCCAGTGACGGGGGCTTCTCCAGGCCCTTAGGGAGACGGGTTACCAAGATTTCCTGGGACAGTGGGCCGCGAGGCTCATCATCGCCGCTGGAACTGGTGAATGACGGGGATCGAAGGGTACGCTCGCGGCGGTGGTTCCTTCGGGGAGAAGATGATCGGGCTCGGCCTTTAGACTTGACCAAGGGTGACTGCTCGTCCCTTCGGGCCCTTTTGTGACCGGGAGAGTACTAGTTACGTGAAGAAACCTGGTCACGCTTCTGGACGGCGCGAAAGTCAGGTTCTTGGCGCAGTCTTCGGTCGATATCTCGCCGGGGCTGCAGGCTTCTTGATCGTCGTCGGTTCCTCCTCGGAGGAGGAGATCTTGGACAGGTGGATTCTTCTAGCGCCCCGATTCTTTTGTTCTGCTGCAGGATCAGGGTGTTGGTTTTGTTGATCGCCTCCAGGAGGGCCACCATGGCCGGGTTGGCGTTGGGTGGAACAGGAATGGGCTGGATGTCCAGCGAAGGCCGATCATTGTTACGATCAGCAGGAGTAGGGGAAGGAGAAGTTGTGGCTCCATCCCTTCGAAAACGGGCATCTCCGAGGAGAGATGATGGACCATCAACGTCAGTCTTGCTGACGGGGAAGACAACGGAGTTGAGAGCACCTTTGGCGTGATCTTGAGAGGCCATGATGATGATCTTGAAAATTTGCTTTGATCTTTAGTTTCCGGGGAAAGAAAGATGGGGAGAACAAGTTTCCCACATACGGCGCCACTAATCATGAAGGCTGGATCAGATCCTATAGAAGTGGGCCTCCAAGTACGTCTGAGATGTTGGGCGTATGGAGATGAGGAGGGGGTGTACCTGCAAGGCACTCTGACGCACAAGTAAGAAAGGGTCAGAGAAAAGGGGTAAGTACAAAGTATGAGTTCTTAGGATGATTATTTGATACCTGACCCTCTCAAATGAGAGGGTTTATATAGAGCCCCCTAGCGCGTGGCCAACGGTCCTATTTTCGAGGGGAAATAACCATTTTCCCGAAGAATAGGTAACTACCCAAAACTAGCCGTTATGTCGGGCAGGGTGCCCAAAACTAGCAGTTATGTTGGGCACAATCATAGTTTCGGGCACATGCCCTTAGCTGTTCGGGGAGTGAAGAAGTCGTGCGTAACGGGCAGCATTTCTGGGGAGGAGCGATGCAGTCCTTGCCCGGTTGGAGGGGAAGAAAGGTAACTTTTGCCCCTTTGTGGATTAGACTTAGGCAATTGGGTTGTTCTGGGAGCAAAAGTGGATTGGGCCATGTCTAGCCATTGGTCCAGTCCAGAACAGTTATAAAGTTCACTGGCCCCATCTCCCTTTGTCTAAAGATGTTTCTGACGACTATCAGATAATTCGCAATACGGTACCTCATAAGTTATCTGACTTGATAGAGAATTATTTGTTGATCGTGTGTGTTCAGCGTGAGAACCATTCCCAAATCGTGAATGAGGTGAAGTCCAAGCTCTTTATTTTCAAGGGGAACCTCTCTAAGTGTCAGGAGATAGTGAGGACCCTAGTTAAAGAGAAGGAAGATCTGAAAGTCAACCTTACAACGGCTGCGCTATAGGCTTAGGCTCTTGTTGCCTTATAGAAGAGCTTAAAGGAATCCCTCGAAGATGTCATATGCCCTAAGAAGAAGTTAGAGGAGAGTTGCCCACACTTAAAGATGAATTAATGGACACTTCTGATCAAAATTTTAAGAAGGCGAAGGAGCAAGTGACTTTCCTTTACTCTAATTTAGACCTAAATTAATTGGATCTCTTCTAAGTGGTTCGTCACTGCCAATTGGTGGAAGAAGATGAAGTGTCACCTCTTAATGAGTCTAGCATATTTTTTGATGGGGGTGCTCAGACTGAACTTGAAGGCAATAAGGCAAGGAAGGAGAAAACTCTCGAGTAGGATTTTGCTCACCAGGATAGTGTTTATGAGAAAATGTGGGTTCTGGAGGAGGCCTAGTGAGCTTAAGGTTTTGTTGTTTCTGCCTTTTGTGACTTCTTTTTTTAACCATGTTCCTAGGTGATTTTTTTGCAATGATTAATGGCGCTCTGAAGGGCTTTCATTTGTATTTTTCCCTTGTGGTTTTGATTAGTGAAATGGTGGCTTTAGATGCCTTTTACTTATTTTCTTGAGTAAAATACTTTTTAAATGCTTTGAACAGGTTTCTCGTCATTGTATGACTCAGTGAGGTGGCAATGATTTCTAAACTAAGATCCAACATAAGTAATTGCCTCATGGATGGTAAGGCTACCTTCATGAGGATTCAGCATAAGTGATTTCCTAATGGGCGACAACGATTCCTCCATGAGGATCCAACATAAGTGATTACCTCATGGGCTGTAAGGATTCCTCCATTAAGATCCAACAAAAGTGATTTCCTTAAGGGCAACAATGATTGCTTCATGAGGAACCAGCATAAGTGATTTCCCTATGGGTAGTTTTCAAAAAATTCTCAACATCAATCCTCAATTCTTGCAAAAAGAAAACGACGTTATTCCAATATTCCTATAACAACGTGAGGCGTCTCGTTAAAAAACCATGTCCTTATTACTAAATGCAAGGGAAAAGAATGCCCCAAAAAATAAAGAATGCCTGAGAAATAAACCATACACTCAACAAAGATGGTACCTCCGAAGGTGAGAAAAATACATAAGAAGGGGGTTGAATTGTGTATTCCAAAAACTCGATTCACTTCTAAAACTGAAGTTTAAGAATCTGAACCACGTTTAGAGTCTGGCATCAGATCTAGTAACAACAATGTAAATATAATGTTCATAAGTAAATACAAGCAACACACAAAGATTATCTTGGCTCCTTTCCTCAACTGAGAGTAGTCCAGGCCCTTGCCTCAACAAGAGCTTTTCACTATAACCAAATAGATTACAATTGCTCAAGCACACTTGCAAGAGACTTAAATGCTCAATCAACCTAGAAAGAGACTTCTGCTTAAGCAACCATGCAAGAAACTCCTACTCAATCAACCTAGAATCAGATTTCCTTTGATCAAGTACACGGACAAAACACTTCAATGCTCAAGCACACAGACAAAAGACTTCCTCTACTTTAAACAAATAATTTAGTAGAAAAGGTAACTACTATAATTTGATACATAATTAGAAGTATAAAAGTTGTGCAACAATCACAAATGTTTTTAACCTTTCTAAGATTTCTAAGATAATCTAAGATAAAAAATCTTAAGATCTTATGTTATAACAGTTACGAAAATAACAGCTCAGAGTTATGCCAAGATCTTTCAATGTGTTGTGATATTGTAACAATCATTTGAATCTTCAGCTTCCTTTTATAAAGGTAAGAGAAAGAGTCATTTGAGGGTTTAAACAACAACAAACTTAGTGAACAATACTACCAAGAGAGACGTTGGAGAGTTGTATTCAGTCAGAAGTATTGTCCACCGAATAGTAGCAATGTCCATAACACCTTTCGAATAACTAGGTATCTACCAAAAGGTAAAACAAACTGAAGAGGTCACATCACAATTCTTGAGCCTTGAAACACCAAACCCTAGTTGACTCTGTCAAGAAAATTGTCGCTTTGATAAGACTGATCAACTTTGGTGCAGAGTGGGGACCAAACGCTCCTAAAGCCTTTAGGGTCTGAGCTGTCACCAAAGGCTGAAATGGTATACAAGAGTCTGAACCTTCATATGTTGATGAACATATTCAGAGTTACCAGATTCTGATCATTTGGAATCTGAGTAACATTGCTACTTCACATATGCTTTCAATCAGGATTAATTTATGATGAATTTCTAGCTTGTGATCCTGCACACTTGAACATATATTAGTATACCCATTTGTTCTATAAATTCTTTGTTATCATCAAACCCAAAGGAGTATGAACAATCTTGTTCCAACAACCTCGCCTTAATTAATCCAAACTAAACAAAGTATGGCATAAAGCCTAAGGAAATTAATAGGCTTTGAATGGCCTTTTTGTCTTCCACCTTCATGTTTCTTTGGAACAGGGTGGGTGAATCTTCACTGTCGAGAGCTATATTATATATTTATGTTTTCTGCTTCTACTATACAACATTCACTTCTTATGCCTCTGGTTGTTGGGCTTTAGCCACAACTTTCGTTACCCTATTTAGCTTAAAACTATCCAGATAGTGCTTCCTACAAGTCACCTGGTCCTCCTGGATAACCCAACTCTCCCATCGCGCAGAGGTTACTTCATTCATAGGTACAGTATAGCCAGGGCATATATCAGATGATTAAAAGTAGATCGTCATTGAAATTGCAATCATCGTCAGTATCATTTTAGTTTTGATGATTTGTCAATTTGCATGTGTATGCATTATTTGATTTATTGCATGTTTGTACTTTGTTAATTATATGATTATGAGTTATTTGTATAATTCATTCATGTAATTCATTTGTAATCATTTGTATTTGTTTTCACCTTTGAGAACCTCTTCATTCATTGTTTTAATAGTTGTATCCATGTGTTTGTATCCTTTTAAAGCCTGTATATGTGTTTTATATAAATGTTTGAAGTATTGCTTGATTCACAAGTTAGAATGCTTGAATCAAGGCTGCAAAGTTGCTTGATTCGAATCAAGCATAATGTGACTCTAATCATGAAGCATTGTGAAAGTTAGGATCATGCCTCATTTGAGTCAAATTATAGAAGAGTGTGACTCGAATCATAACTCTTCAAGACTTGAATTATGAGACAAAAATGACTCAAATCATAGCCATGTCCCTTTCTTTCCAACCTTTGATTCAAGTTGTTGTTTATTTGATTTGAATCATAACTTTATGATTTGATAAAAAAAACTTTTTTTGTCAAACCAAGTGAGCGCCACATTCTCTCATCTTTCGTTTTTGTTTTTTGTTATCAAAGAAGTGAACACACATGAAGGAAGAAGTAAAAACTTCTCAGAAAAAGTGTGGAATCACAATCTCTTGAGAAATCATTATGTTTTCTTGTGGCAGAATAAGAAATCACACACACACACACACACACACATATATATATATATATATATATATATATATATATATATATATATATATATATAGAGAGAGAGAGAGAGAGAGAGAGAGAGAGAATTGATCAATTAATTGATGGAATTGATCGATTTCTGAACATTCACAAAGAACATAGAAACCCATTTTTTCCAAGAACCATGAGAGAACCTATAGTGTTCTTCATTCACCAACACTTATCTCCTTGTTGATACCATATGATTAACCTCTTAGAATGTGAATCTTGTGAGAATCAGCTCGGTGTGTGTGAGTTTCTTCATATATTATTTATCATTTTCAAACTTTGTCAAGAATCATAGTCTGGGATCTCTAACTCTAAGGATTGAGTGTGAGAGTTGGACCAAAAGTAAATTCGGGAATCTAATGTTTTTCTTTGAAGTTATGTTTTTGTGTATCAGGTGGAAGAATCGTTTCTTGAATATGAATTTTTGTTGTGCATTTTTCATAAAGTGAGCATATTGTCTTTATACTCCATTGAAGACTTTGGTGAAACCATGTGAAGGCTGTCGCAGAATAAAGTTTGGAGTTATCCAACTATTCGAGGCTAATGATAATCTCTTTGACAAGTTTTTGTCATATTAAAAGAAAGAATGCAGCATAAATGAAACTTGGAGTAGATTATTGTGGATATCAAGACTATTGGATCAAGAATATTGAGGATCTTGTATGCAGCAGTTAAGTATTTGCATCAACATAAGGAATTGTCATTTAATCTGGGTGTGGGCTAATACAATATGGCTATTAATGTTGGATTGATGATAATTCATTGTACCAAAGTATTTGTACATTAATGTTTGAAAATAGTGGAAGACATGATTATTTTCCAATGGTTTTAAACCTTTGAAGACTGGAGTAGGTGTCTACGATGACGATAGCGTCGAACCAGTATATATCTTTGTGTACTCTCATTCTTTCCTATATCCCTTGAATTTTTGGCATTCTTTATGTGCATGTTCATCGTAGTATAATTTGTATGTTATCTAGGTTAGATCATGCTTGTAGCGGTTTATGGTATAAGAATACGTATGTGTTTCATCAAATCTATTGAATCGTGCTTAAGTCGATTATGATAAAAAGCATGTTTATGATATATTAAATTGCTTTGATCAAGCAGCTTGAATGATCCTATTTGGTTTATGTCCTTTTATGATCATGTTCTTAGTAATAACATTGAATTATATTGGTTATAATTCATATTTTAATGAGATTTTATCCTTCCATTTTATGTTATTTTCGCTTCCGCCCACTAAACTATGATTTTGTGATAAATGTTTTTTAAATTGTTTTTAAGGGGTTTGGTCTATTCAACCCCCCTTCTAGACCTTTCGTATTTATATTCTCAACCAACAAGTGGCCTCAGAGCTGGTTTTTTGATAGAGTCTAAGTGACTTCAACAGTCAGGAATATAAAATTCTTTTTGATCTTAAAAAGTTTATTTCAGAAGCTTTCTCATCTAAGTGGAAATAAAAAATAATTCATTGATATCCTAATGATTGATTCATCATTGGCTGATCAATGTGGAATAATTTCAAGTAATTGTTTACTAGGATGTTATTTGATCATTGATTAACTTAAGAGATTCTCTAAGTTTGATTCATCCAGGATTGAACTAACAAATTTTTGAAGTGTGTGCACGATTAACCGGAAATCTAGCATTATGTCCTTAATATTTGTGTTGATGATTATTTATAAAACCCAACGATGTAATGTTGTGTGACAATTGTTTTGAAATATGGATTGTCGGGAAATGAAAGAAGAAACATCTCATTTGACCTACTCTTCCAAGGTCGTTGTGAAAGAAGATGAAGACATTTTATGAAAATTGACAATGTTCACTGATTTGTCAATCAATTATCAAGGGTTCAAAGCATGAAGTTTTGGAAGATTCATATCACTGTCAAAGTGTTGAATCAGTTATTCGAGATTTTCAAACATTTACCCAACAAATGAAGTAGCTAATCATCTACTCATTCTTAAATGTCGATCAATGATAATCAGAACATCTGTTGTATGAGTTCATCTGATGTCTTACAAAGGAGGGTCTAATAGTGCATTTCAAACGTGCAAAGGAATTATATCCATTTGTACATGATTGATTGTATTTCACTTATGATATATTTGTTGTCGTTTACTAACCATTTATGTGTTCAGCAAGTCAAGCATAGTGTTTGTATGAAATGTATGTTTTTGCTTTTCGTGAAATATATGTTTCATTCATCTGAGTGAATTGTGTATTATGTATGTATCCATTTAATATTTCATTTGAGCATTTATCATTCATTCATGCATTTGTCAAATGATTTTGTGTTGATTCATGTATCATTTAAATTCATTAAAATTGCATTTCATTATTTTGCATATCATTAAAATTGCATCTCATTAAAAAAATCCCATTCCACGTGCATCCTTTCATTCAAAATTTTCAAAGTATGTGGCCACAATTCAACTCAAGTGTAAACCTACAATTCGAATCACTAGTGAAAAACCCAAAAGAAAACGTGTCTATTAATATTGATTCGAATCATACCTTTCTTTTGAATCGAATCAAATCCAAAATTTTCAAAATTATTTGTACTTGATTCAACTCATGCATTACACATGATTCGAATCACAACTTTTCAAATCATATTTTTCACACGTGACCTTTTAACTTTCCTCTTCCTCTCACTTTATTTCATTAAAATATTTTCATTTCAAAATCAACCCATCTCATCTCATATCTCTCATTCCATTTTTCGAAATCACATTAAAATCAAATCATCTCATTCATTTTTAGTTCATCATAATCATTCCATCTTTACCCATTTCCTTCAACCTTCATCATCATCATCATCATCATGAGTTCAAGTCAGCAAGATAAGCTCTCAGAGAAATAGAAAGGAAAAAGAAAAGTATCATCATCTAATCATCTTCCTCTCATTCCTAAGTAAAGATCCAAGATTAAAGCAAGCAAGGATGCCTTGTATGCATGGTTGTCTGGTTTTCAGAGTAAAAATTTGAATGGTAGCAAAAGTTGAAATGTTCAAGCATCTAATAAATACTTATCTTTCATCTGCCAAAAAGCCAGTCATATAATTCTTGATGGAAACCTAAATAGGTATGTGAAAGAATTTCTAAACAAATTGGTCCAGGTTGAGTATTTTGGGAATAAATATGGCGAGTCTGAAGCAGGAGTAAAATTTCTGAAACCTATTAAAAACAATAAACTTTTGAAATTCATCAGATTGAATAGGAAGTATAATCATGATCAAGTTAAGGCTTTCTACTAAAATATTATGGTCTCTAGTAATGGTCTTGAATGCAACTTCCATAATTAGGTCATTAAGTTCACTATAAATGATTTTAAGCATTATTTTGGTTTATAATCTAAAGGAAATGAAGTTCGTATCTCCAATGCATATAGTTTTGTTAGAGATGCTTTTGTTAAAAACACCTTTAAGTTTGTGTATTAGGATTGTTTGGACATGTCTAATTTTAAAATTAGTCAAGTTTAGTTTGAAGTGAAGATTTTTGCACTGTATTATTGTGAAATTTCTGTTTAGGAAGCTTCGTAATTGGGCTAGGGTTGATGATCATGATTTGTTCTTGATGTGGGTTCTTTTGAAGTCGGACCAATGCAATTGGGTCAAGTTTATTCTGAACAAGATTGAGCACTGTAAGAGTTCTCCGAAGCGATATCCATTATTCTCATCATTCATTCAGTCTATTTTGGAACTAAATGGTGTCACCTCTACTTAGGAAGATTTGGTGGAAGCACCGAAACTGGTTGATTCAATTGTGGTTAAGCTGGTGCATTACTTCTAATATTGTTGGAATTAGGGTTCAAGAAAGATGAGGTTTTTCAAGGAAGAAGGAGGAGAAAACGAGAGAGAGAGAGAGAGAGAGAGAGAAAACTATGTTGCAGAAAATTGTGTAAAAAATTGTATTAACTGTTTCAAGCTGTGTGTATGTATCGTATCATCTCAAATTAAATCTAGGAAGCCCTTTATATAAGCCATCACGGCCCAGGCCCAAAACTCTACATTTCGACACAACTCTAACTCAGCTATATTCGACTCTGTCGAATACAGCTGGCTTACAATGTATTACACCTATTCAACTAACATACACTTCTTCGACCAAACCTATAACCTTCGACTTCGACACAACACTGAATTACAATTTCAACACACCCCCTAATTCATGTTGTCGAGACTTCTCATCCCGATACTTCTCTTCAATTCGTCGAATCTGACTCTTCCCAGAGGTTTGGTGAGTATATCAGCTAGTTGAACTTCTGTCTTGTAATACTCCAGTTCCAGCTTCCCTTTGTTGACTTTATCTCTCAGGAAATGATACCTCCGCTCAATGTGTTTGCTTCGACCATGGCTCATTGGGTGATTCGCCAGGTTAATAGCTGACTTGTTGTCTACAAGTAACTTTACTTTCTTCGATTCCATTACCTTGAGTTCTTAAAGCAACATTTCGATCCATGCTGCCTGGCACGCAGGATACGATGCAGCTACATATTCAGCTTCACATGAGGACAAAGCTACAATGCTTTGTTTTCTTGAGCTCCAAGATATTGGGGCTCCTTCAATCATGAAGATGTAGCCTGCAATACTCTTCCTTTCGTCTTGATCTCCGCTGAAATCAGAATCAGTGAACCCATGGACTTCTGCCTTTGTATTATCTTTCGACTTCCTTGGCATCAACACACCATGATCAATCGTTCCCTTTATGTATCTCAGCACCCTCTTTACAGCAATGAGATGACATTCTTGGGGTTTCTCCACAAATCGACTTAATACTCCAACACTTTGACATATATCAGGTCTAGTGTTGCACAAATATCTCAAGGAACCAATGATTTGTTTGTACAGAGTTGCACTTACAAACTCATCATTAGTTTCCTTCTTCAACTTTGCTCCAGTTTCTAATGGTGTGGTTGTTGTATTACAGTTGCTCATCTTGAATCTTTTCAAGATGTCTTGAGCATACTTCTTCTGGTGTAAAAATATTCCTTCACATGTGTCCTTAAATTCCATCCCTAAGAAATATGACAACTTCCCTAGGTCGGACATTTCAAACTCCTGCATTAGCTTCGACTTGACCTTCTTTATCTCAGCTTCGTCTGCTCCTGTGATTAACAAATCATCGACATAGAGACATATAATGATTCGACTGACACTGTCAACATCATTCACGTACACTCCATGTTCAGAGACACATTTCGTGAAACCTGCTTCATTCAGAAAACTATCTATTCGTTTATTCCAAGCTCTAGGAGCTTGTTTCAAACCATAGAGAGCCTTCCTTAATCTGTACACCTTCGACTCCTGCCCTTTGATGTCAAATCCTGGTGGTTGAGTAACATAGACCTCTTCTTCTAATGGTCCATTCAGAAATGCTGACTTTACATCCAACTGATGTACCTTCCACCCTCGATAAGCAGCAGTTGCCACAACAATTCTGATTGTCTCCAACCTTGCAACAGGTGCATAAACCTCGTCGAAATCAATTCCCTGTTTCTGCAGAAAACCTCTAGCCACTAATCTTGCCTTATACTTGGCAATCTCACCATTTGGTCTTCGTTTCAACTTGTAGACCCATTTTACGTCAATTGGCTTCTTGTTGGATCTTTCGACAAGCTCCCAGGTCTTGTTCTTCTCAATAGCTTTGAGTTCTTCCTTCATAGCTTCACACCACTTTGAATCACTCATGGCTTGATCCAAATCAATTGGTTCTGCTTCAGCCATCATCATGGCTTCTTCGATTAAGTCACCATCTGCATCAACTGCTTGGTCTAGAAATCTCTCATATCCAGATAGTCTTGTCGACTCAGTTCTTGTTCTATTCGATCTTCTTGTATTCTGCTCAGGTTGTTCTTCATTTCGACTGGTTAAGGCTTTATCCCGTTCACTCCGACTGGTTGAAGCCTCATTCTGTTGATCTTCTTCAAACACAGTTGTGACTGTATCTGACTCCTGTCGACCTAAAGTTTGACTCCAGTCCCACCCTTTGCTTTCATCCACAAGAACATCTCGACTGATCACTAGTTTATCATCATTTGGTGAATACAGTTTGTATGCACCAGTCGAATAATAACCTATTAACACCATAGCTTGACTTCGATCATCCAGTTTTGTTCTCAATTGTTCAGGTACATGCCTGAAGCATATTGATCCAAAAACTTTAAGATGACTAACATTTGGTTTCTCACCTGTCCAAGCTTCATAAGGAGTCTTCTCGACTAGCTTCTTCGTTGGACATCTATTCAGAATGTATACTGCTGTCGAAGCTGCTTCAGCCCAAAATCTCTTTGGCACCTCTTTCGCCTTCAACATACTTCTCGTCATATTCAGTATACTTCTATTCTTCCTCTCAGCTATTCCATTATGTTGAGGTGTATAGGGTGCAATAACTTCATGCTCTATACCTTCCTCTTCACAGAATCTAGCAAACTCTCTAGAGGTGTATTCACCACCGCCATCAGTTCTCAGTTTCTTTGGCTTGCAGCCACTCTGCTTTTCAACAAGCAACTTAAACTTCTTGAAGTTTGTGAATACTTCATTCTTACTTTCAATCATATAAATCCACATATATCTGGTGAATTCATCAATGAAAGTTAAGAAGTGACGCTTACCACCATTTGACCTAACTTCAAAAGGTCCACACACATCAGAATGAACTAGCTCCAATTTTTGCCTTGATCTCATGGGCAAGTCATGCTTGAATGCTTTTCTGGCTTGCTTTGCTTTGCCGCATTCTTCACACACCTACTTTGGTTCCTTCAACTGCGGTAAACCAAACACCATTCTTTTCTGGTTGAGCATGCCTAAACTTTTGAAGTTTAGATGTCCATACCTGTGGTGCCATAGCCAATTCTTGTCTTCTTCAGTCATTGAAGCGAGACACTTATGATCTGATGTGTGGAGTTCAACTTTGAAGGTTTTTTTTTTCTGCCATAGGTGCTTTCATTATCAACTTCCCATCAGCCCTATGTACCTTCATGTGATTCTTCTCTAACTTCATATTGAAGCCTTTTGAAAGTAATTGACCTACACTTATCAAGTTACTTGTCATTTTTGGTACATACAATACATCAGTGATAGTTGCTCTTCGACCATCCTTTCTGACAATCGAAATATCTCCTTTTCCACTTGATTTGATGTGCCTGCCATCTGCGAACTTTATAACCTTTTCGACTGATTCATCTAAGTCAGTAAACCAGTTTTTATTGCCAGTCATGTGGTTGCTACATCCTGAATCTAGATACCACATGTTAGTTCGCTCAGTGTTCGACTGAGTGTTAGCCATCAGCAACACATCATTAGAATCACTATCTCTAGTGCGTGCATATTGGGCTTCATCACTCTCTTTTGCTTTTGCCTTCTTTCTCCTTCGACAATCTCGAGCATAGTGACCAAAACCTTGACAGTTGTAACATTGCACGTCCTTCATGTCTTTCTTAGTCGAATCAGTCTTCTTGCTTGACTTCTCGTCATTAGCAACATTCTTTGACTGCTTCGATTTCTCTTTTCCAGATTTCTTGGTGAATCTTGATTGTAGCGCCTTTTCAGTCACCTTCTCTCTTTCTGAGTTCCTCTGCTTCAATCTCATCTCATGAGCCTCTAAAGAAGCTTGAAGTTCTTCTAACTTCATCTCAGAAAGGTTCTTGGACTCTTCTATTGTCACTACAAAGTAATCAAAATCTACTATTAAAGATCTTAATACCTTCTCAATCTTTTGCAGATCAGTGAGTGATTCACCACATGCCTTCATCTGGTTTGTTAACATCACGATTCTTGAGAAATATGCTGAGACTGATTCATCTTCTTTCATCTGAATCATCTCGTACTGCTTCCTCAAGGTCTGCAACTTCACCTTTTTCAATTTCTCATCTCCACCATACAAGCACTTTAACTTTTCCCAAGCTGCTTTTGCTGATTCTTCTTCAATAATCTTTTCAAACACGTTTGGATCCACACACTGGTGAATCAAGAACAGTGCTTTGCCATCTTTCTTCCTTTGATCTTTGTGCACAGCCTTCTGCGCCTCATCTGCATTTGCCCCCAATTCCGATACTCCATCATTGACGATTTCAACAACATCTTGAAATCTGAAAATGACCTTCATCTGCGCCACCCACCGTTGATAGTTCTCGCCTTTGAAAATCGATAAGTTTGCTGGAAATTGCGTAGATGTTGTTCCGTTTACCATTTGATTTTCTCAAAATTGCAATCGTAACCGGGCTCTGTAATATCAATTTGTTGGAATTAAGGTTCAAGAAAGATGAGGTTTTTCAAGGAAGAAGGAGGAGAAAACGAGAGAGAGAGAGAGAGAGAGAGAGAGAAAACTATGTTGCAGAAAATTGTGTAAAAAATTGTATTAACTGTTTCAAGCTGTGTGTATGTATCGTATCATCTCAAATTACATCTAGGAAGCCCTTTATATAAGCCATCACGGCCCAGGCCCAAAACTCTACATTTCGACACAACTCTAACTCAGCTATATTCGACTCTGTCGAATACATCTGGCTTACAATGTATTACACCTATTCAACTAACATACACTTCTTCGACCAAACCTATAACCTTCGACTTCGACACAACACTGAATTACAATTTCAACAAATATGATAAAACTGTGTATTATTATATGGATAATATTGGCAAGTATGATTATGAGGATATAATTGAGTTTCCTAAGAAAGTTGCAGCTGAGCGGAAAAGGTTAGCATCTGCGTCTAATTCTCGTGTTGATTCTAATCATATTGGTTCATCACCATCAGATGTGTCTCATTTTCCTGATAGTTTTCTTTCTGCTGATGCAAAGGCGTATTTAGATACCTTGGTTAGCAAGATTTTAGCGGATTCTAAAGACAAAGAATCTCGCATTCATGCTCATACTTATGTGGTGGAAAAAGAAGCCTATGAGAGATAAGAGAATATCATAGAAGAAGCAAGAGCAAGAGAAGAAAATATCCTAGATGAGTTGTCTGCTGTGAAAGGTATCTTAGATCATCTTAAGGATTTTATTCTCATGTTCAACCTTAATAATTATCCTTTCGCTCCTCCTTTAAATGATCTTCATTAGTTTTTCATTCATCATATAATATCATCAAATGCACTTTATTTTTATCATATTTATTTCTATCATTAGACTTATATTAGTATATTCTATTGTTTTTAGATATTGATCTAGATAATGTTGCTAATGTTATATATATATATATAAGGGTGTGATTTGTCCATATTTTGATATGATTTGTTGTTTTCCTTGATCTATCTTTTATCTCCTATCTCTTATAATTTTTGAAATTGCTTTTGTTGCGTTTATGTGTGTATGCAAGTTTCTGATGCTTGATTAATCTGGGTATATGACATTGTGTTCTAGGCGCTAGTTTTATTATAATTACTTATTTCCGTTCTTTTTGTTTTTCTCCTTTTGATATTTGTCAAAGGGGAAGAATTTGTCGAGATATTATCGATATTTATGCACAATAAGTGTTTAATACAGAGGGAGCATGAATGTTCATGTTTCAAAGTGTATACTATCATTAGGTTGAGCTAATCAATAAAAATCAAAGATTCACAAATTTTATATTCTACTTCAAACTCAAATAATCTCTCAAATCAAATCACCAATAATATGTCCAAATATACCAAACAACAAAAAGAGGGAGACTAAAATTGTAGTAATCGTCGGTGTCATTTTAGTTTTGATGATTTGTCAGTTTGTGTGTATGTGCATTATTTGATTTATCGTGTATTTTTACTTTGTCAATTACGTGGTTATGTATTATTTGTATAATTCATTTATGTAATTCATTTCGAATAATTTGTATTTGTTTGCTTCGTTTATGACTAGTTTTGTACCTTTAAGAACCTCCCCATTCATTGTTTTAGTAGTTGTACCCATGTGTTTGTATCCTTTTTTAGCCTAGCTATGTGTTTTATATCAATGTATGAAGTATTGATTTAATCACAAGTTAGAATTCTTGAATCAAAGGGTGCAAAAATGCTTGATTCGAATCATGCATAATGTGGCTCAAATCATGAAGCATTGTGAAAGATAGGATTTTGCTCAGCCTCATTTGAGTTGAATCATAGAAGAGTTTGAATTGAACCATAACTCTTCATGACTTGAATCATGAGACACACATTACTCAAATCATAGCCTTGTCCCTTTATTCCTAACCTTTAATTCACGTTTTTGTTTCTTTAATTTGAATCATAACTTTATGATTTGATAAAAACTCTTATTTTTTTTTTTTTGTGTTAAACCAAGTAAGCACCATATTATATCATCTTTTGTTTTTTGTTTTTGGTTATCAAGGAAGTGAACACACATGAGAGAAGAAATACGAACTTTTCAGAAATAAAGAAATCATTGTGTTTTCTTGTAGAAGAACACAAAGTCGGAAAGAGAAATTTATCAATTAATTGGAGGAATTGATCAATCTTTGAACATTCATAAAGAACCTAAAAACCCATTTTTCCTAAGAACCTTGAGAGAACCTAAAGTGTTTTTCATTCACCAACACCTATCTTCTTGTTGATACCTTGTGGTTAACCTCCTTGAATATGGATAATTTGAGAATAAGTTATGTGTGTGAGATTCTTCAGATACTTTTTATCATCTTCAACCTTTGTCAAGACCCATTGTTTTGGATCTCCAACTCTAAGGATTGAGTGTGAGAGTCAGACCAAAGGTACATTAGGGAATCTAATGTTTTTCATTGATGTTATGTTTTGTGTATCAGGTGGAAGAATTGTTTTTGGGATATGGGTTTTAGTTGTGCATTCTTCATTAAGAGAGAAGAGTGTCTTTAAACTCCATCTAAGACTTTTGTGAAACCATGTGAATTTTTTTATAGAACAAAAATGGGAGTTATCCAAAAATTCGACGCTAATGACAATCGCTCATACAAGTCTTCATCAGATTCAAGAATATAATGCGGCAAAAATGAAGCTTGAAGCAGGTTATTATGGATAGCAAGATTATTGGATCAAGATCACTGAGGATCTTGTATATAGCAGTTGATTATCTGCATTAACAGAAGAAATTGTCATTTGATTTGTGTGTGTAGCTAATGCAATGTTGCTATTGATGTTTGAACTTATGATTGTTCATTGTATCAAAATACTTGTACATTAACGTTTTAAAATAGCGGAAGACATAATTATTTCCCTACGGTTTTAAACCATTGAATACTGGAGTAGGTGCTTGCGGAGATGATAGCATTGAACCAGTAGGTGTTGTGCACATGTTCATCATCGTATAGTTTGTATGTCATCTAGTTTATGTCATGTTTATAGTGGCTTATGGTATAAGCATATGTCTGTGTTGCATCAAATATATTGAATCATGCTTAAGTCATTTTGTGATAAAAAGCATGTTTATGTTAAGATATTAATTTGCTTGGATTAAGCAACTTGAATTATCCTATTTGAATTATCTTGGTTATAATTCATATTGATGAGATTACATGCTTCCATCTTATGTTGTTTTCGCCTCCGCCCACTAAACTCTGATTTTGTGATAAAAGTTTTTGAAATATTTTTTTAGGTAAGGGGATGAGTCTATTAACTCCCCTTTGTACCTTTTGTATTTATATTCCTAACCAACAATCGTATGATCATGTTATATTAATAAGGTCCATCTATAATAAGATATCTTCCTTTGATCATTTATGCATTCTCCTCAATCCCAAACACAATCTTCAGGATGATGTAACCCTTTACCTGCAGTCACTTGCTTGTGAATCCTACCAGTGAGCCTCAAAAATCTTTGACGTTATAAATGTCCTGGAAAAGCCTTTCAAAAGCATCCTAGTAGATGATGTCTACAGAGCTTCCCTAATAAACTAACACTACCTTATCTTTCAGTCATCACACCTAACGGTTATGACCATGGGGTCATTATCATGATGAGGATGGATTCTTGAGGTTTCTCTCTCATAGAAAGTGATATCACACTCCAAAGTTTCCTTATTGGCTTAATTAAGGCTTGAGAGCGAGCTTTCTACAAACAAAACTTGACGTGCATACCTTCTGCCGGCGGAGCTAGTGTCCCTACCCCTAACGACCCCTTTTATATGGTGTTAAGGGTGTGACACACGAGTCAGTCCTCGCCTACACTGCTTGGTTCCTTGCCCTTTTTAGATCTAAGGATTCTCAAGGAATCTTGCCCTTGATAATTGGATACGTCTGCCGTCTGGTTGGATCTGCCTATGACATATTTATTCAAGTGGCCCTCTTGGATGAAGCGTTATATCTCCTTCTTGAGTTGGTAGAAGTATTCCGTGTGGTGGCCTTTTACCTTGAGAAATTTGCACCACATTATGGTTTAAGGCCTCATAATGTCTAACTTGGAGGCTGACGAAAGAGGAATTTTGTACGTATGGAGAACCTCGCACCATATTTGCTCAAGAATAGTGTTTAAGTATATGAATCTTTCCTTAGGCCTCTCACTCCATTTGATGGTTGTTATGTCTCTAACAAATGAGGTATATCGATTCATATGCAACTGTTGCAATTTATCAGGGTTTCCAGTTGTTCACTCCATAATATCTTTAGCCTTCATTTTGGATTTTCTCTCTTTTCCCTTTATTTAGCATAATGCACGCGATACTACCTTCGTCAGGGAAGTAGTGTAGCTCTAGTCAATGGATTGATTAAAATGCATAACCCTCATTCTATTTTGGAATGCTTTTTAAATATCTACTAGTTGGGGTGGACAACTTTGATACTCGCCTCATTAAAGCAAGCTGGATATTCCCTCAAAGATTCCGCGAATAGGCTGGTGGGAGATATTCTTTTACATCTACTTGTCGCGAACTGATGGACTAATTTATTTACTAGGTCTTAGTAGTTAGTGATTGAGAGCCACAACAGGCTTATGTACCACCTCATTTTTGTGTCCTCGAAGGTGCCAGAGAGGAGCTTGCATTTAAGGGAGTCAGAGGCTCCAATAATTTCCATTTGTGTTTTGATGGAGGTGACATGCTCTTAGGGGTAACTTAGTCAATTAAACTTGAACAGTGAAGGAGTTTTAAATTTCTTTGGTGCTGGTGCCCTTATATTTCATCAGAGAGAGGTTGAGGGTCCAAAACCTCTATATCATGAAGAGATTCACCCTCCCCATGGTGTTGCTAGATATGAAGGATGTTGCCCTCCAAAGTCTGATTATGATGACGTAAGTCGTTTGTGGAAGCATACATTTTCTTTATGGCATCTTCATCACCACCAAAACAATTATTGGGCAAAGTTTCTACCCCTTTGTTCACCATATTTAATAGAGGAGATAAAGATGAGCATAAAAACTTGGTCGTCTTATGCAATGGAGGTCAAGATCAATTTTACCATGGGGCCCATGGTAGATGTCAATTGTACTTGCTAAAAGTACAATGAGTGACAACCCTTAGTTGTGTAAGGTTGTCTAAGGGTTTTAGGGGTGTCGTTGGTGTAGATCAAGCTCACACAGGGTGGTGAAAAGATTTGCATCTATGTAGTTTTTTAGTAAAATAATTTCCCTCATCAAGCGTATGGTTGAGGTATTTGTAGATGTTTGTTGGGTCTGAATCCCTAGATCCAATGGGCGGTTATATTATCCCCTATTAGGACCTGGGATTGTTATTGTCCCTAATTCTCTAGGAGAATGTGCCTTTCTCCTTTGACTAAACTTCCATATTATTAGTGCTTGTGGACATGTCGGTCTCCAGGTTTCATGAGTGGGAAATATGTGGTTTTTATCCAAGCCCAAATGAGGGTAAGGGTTGCAGACAATGAGCGATTGTTATGATTAATGAGCGACTAGTTTACCCCCTTAGGGAGATATGTGACATTCGCCTACCCTTAGTGAACTTCATATTTTCTCCTGTGGGCATTTTACAATTATTCCAGTGTACATTATATTCCTCTAACTCTCATAGAAATATATTAAGTTTCAAATATATTCGTTTAAATGGATACCATTTGAAACAAAAGATTATGGATGCATTGAATATCTTTGTATTACAAAACATAATTTGGATAAAACATGTGTAATGGAAAATCTATTGGTTTTTTCCACGGGCTTGTAATACACTTATATTAATACTATTAAAGGAGATGCCATTATAAATCAGAAGTTTACAAATAATAGTAAATTTGTAATTTGGCATGACCAGTTGGGTCATCCTATTTATGTAATGATGCGAAAAATAATTGAAAATTCATGTGGTCATCCATTAAAGAGCGGGGATATTATTCAATCAAATAATTTCTCATGTAGCTTTTCCTCTCAATGGAAGTTGATAACTTGATCATGACCAACAAAAAATTAGAAATGAATCTATCAATTTTTTAGAGCGTATACATGCAAATATTTGTGGGACAATACACCCATCATGTGAACCATTTAGATATTTTATGGTTTTAATTGATGCATTAACTAGATAATCACATGTTTGTTTGTTCTCAACTTGCTACCAAGCATTTGCAATATTGCTAGCTTAACTAATTCGAATAAATGCTCATTTCTCTGATTATCCTATCAAGAAAACGTGTCTTGATAATGTTGCAGAATTTTCATCTCAAGTATTTAATGAGTATTGTATGTCTATTGGAATTGACATTGAACATCCAGTAGCACATGTTCATACACAAAATAGACTTTCATATTCATTTATTAAAAGTATAAAATTAACTACAAGATCACTTATCATGATATGCAAACTCCCAATTTCTACTTGGGGACATACAATTTTTCATGTTGCAACATTTATTTGCATCAGGCAAACAATTTATCACACACTTCCCTTTTTATAATTAGTGGTTGGTAAAGAATCTAATATTTTCCATCTAAGAACTTTTGGATGTGCGATGTATGTTCCAATTTTTCCACCACACTGCATTAAGATGGGTCATCAAAGGAAGATGAGAATATATGTTGGTTATGAATATCCATCTATTATAAAGTATCATGAACCAACAATAATAGATTTATTCAATGCTCGATTTTCTTATTATCACTTTGATGAATCAAGTTTCCCAACATTTGGAGGAAAGAATAAGAAGCTAGAAAAAGATATAGTTCGAAAGAATTATCATTGTCTCATCTTGATCCTCGAACAAAACAATGTGAACTAAAAATTCAAAAGATAATTCACTTGCAGATCTTAGCAAATCAATTACCAAATGCATTCAGTGATCCAAAAAGTATGACTAATTCATAAATACCAACAACTAATGATCCAATAAAAATGGATGTCTCTGATTGTCAATCTAAAAAGTCTCCACCACGCATGAAGCGTTGCAGATCAACCGGTTTCAAAGAAAAACCTCCTCAAACAAGAAATGGAGCTAAGAATAAATATGGCCCGAGTGATGATATATAAAATATAAAAGAGTATTTAGACATGATAAAGTTTTTAACTTTAGAAAAGACTGATCATGTACTTGAAATTCATGAAAATAAGGAAACTCGCTAATTATGACCATAACGGAATATAATGAATTGACATAAAGTTGACATTGACGATATTTTGTGTTGTACCCCAAATTTTACCCCTTAGATGTCATAACATTTTGCACTTGCACATGTAAGGTTCAATCATCTGTGCATTGTTATCTAACCACCATATCTTGCTAGTTTGTTCTTTTATGTGAAAGTCAGGGTTTGCACAGGAAAAAGAACAAGGTCTCCTAAGCCAAGCTCTCACATATTTCAAGGTCTCCTAAGACATCCTTTGGCTCCATATAACCATCACAAATGTTCACCGATTTGAGTGAGATTGGTATGAAGAGTCATCTGTTCAAGAAGGATAGCTGAGACATGTTATGTGCGGATTTGACCTAAAAATGACATATCTTTCTTTGCACATTTTCTTCTCTTTTCTCATGTTTTCATTGATTTTAATCATGATTGTTGTTATTCTTCAAGCCTTGAGAAAATACCTTTGGTGCTTGTAATGTGTGTGTTATTGTGCAGGAAAAGGCATAAATTGATCAAAGTTGTAAGACACAAGAAATGATGCAAGCTGCCAAAGAAAAGAGGTTGACATCAGTCAGTTCGCTTTGCGAACTCTGGCGAATAGCTAGTGAAGGTTCGCTTTGCGAACAATCTAGCGAGGTCCCAGCTAATGGTCCCAGAATTGGACAGAGGAAAAAGGAGCTAAAATTCGCTTTGCGAGCTTGAAGGCGAGTGTTCGCTTTCCGAGCAAATCCTTCGCAGTGCGAAGTCACGAGAATTGCTGGGGCGGTTTAACTATTCAGAGGCACCTGAAGTGCCTATTTTCACCATTCGTTGTGCGAATAAATGGTTCATTGTGCGAACTATGGAAATTCCTGATTTGTATAAATAGAGTTTTCACACTTTTTAGGAATAATCTTCAGAATTTTGGAGAGAAACTTGTAAATAAAAAGACCAGAGCTTATATCTCTTCATTTCCAAGGGAGAAAAGGTAGGATCTTTGAATTCTTGTTGGAGAGGGATGTAATCTTTTGATACCTATTGTATTTCCTTTAATCTATGTTTGTGAAATGAGTTTTGATTCTCTATTATTTGGTTGTCTTTGATTGTTTATTTGTGGTTCTTGACAAAAACCGTTTCAAATCTTCGGTCTTAGATTTATCATCTATCATTGAGCAAGCTTTTGACATGAGTTTGTGAGTTGATATTCATTTGCATCTCATCTTAATAGCATTGTGTTGATTGTTAGAATGAATAGCTTTTAGTGATTAATGCAATAAGAGACCGCGCTATCGTTTGACACACGGGATCGTGAGGGTGCGTGAGAATAGCGATGAATAACAATTTTCACATTCATTTGGCAAATTAGTTGAATGCATGTAAAAAAGGGTTAATCGTGTGTACGTATTTTGATCATTGGCTTTGTATATGAGTTACTCATTTGTGTGATATTGATGTTATAGTAATATCTGTTGGGTTTTGATTCTAGAAATGGATTTAGGCTTAACATTCATGTAGGCTTTAAATGCTTTGTATTGATTGGTGACGTGTGAGAGCACTTATTGATCGGTATAAAATCATTCACATATGCGGGGACCGAGAGGATATGTATGTGTGAGTGATACATGATGATATTAGGCGAATGTTTGATTTATGTATGAAATTGGTCAGAAGAATGCATGTGTTATCAATTGATGAGATCCAATTCCAACAAGGCTCAGTTTATAATTCAGTCTTTATTTTATATTTTCCATCTTTACATTTTCCGCATTTGCTTTTGGTTCCGCTTTAAAACCAAAACTTTTGAACCGTGAGCTTAGAAATGTAGATACCGTCGAATGACATTCTTTCCCTCGCACTGATCCCTGTGGAGACGACAAAACCGAGTTACTTATTAATTTGTGCTTGCTGCTATTCTAGCTTCAACAAAACACCAAATGCAACCATTTGAACCTACATGCATGATAACGCGAAATTATATTGTGTATTTGACTTGACATACATGAATTTATATTGTGTTTTTAATTGGTTTTTCCCGATTTATGTTTTATTCTACCCATATTTATTTATGTTTTTCAGGCACTCGAGTCGAACCGGGATTTAACGGAAAATAAATAATTATTGAAGAAATGAAGAGAAAAGAAATGAAGAGGAAAGAAAATGATTGGAAGAAGTTGAATGGAAAGAGAATGCAAGGAAAGAAAAAAAAGGAGGAAAGAAAAGAAAAAAATATAGGGTGGGCCCACCACTCAACAAAGGGTGGCGCAAGCCACACCTAAGGAGTGGCGCCCACCACATGCTAAAAAGTGGCGCAAGCCACATTGGTAAGGAAGAAGAGGTGGCGCCCGCCACCTACTTCTGGGGAGAAAATGAAGATTAGTTGCACCACCCTCCTATTATTTCGAGGTTTTTCAACCGTCCATTGCATGATTTTCTCAGGACTTCCACACGATTCACACGAAATTCTCTCAACTGCCAAGCCTCTATAAATTGAACTGAAGACCTCCATTTAGGGGGTCGGCGAATTTGTGAGAGAGCGAATTAGTTTTTCTGCATCTTTTCAATTAAACAGTTATTAGCTTTTGTTATTTTCCCTGCACTTCTGCGCTTCCGTTTTTCATTATTTCTTCTTGTGAGCACTGTGTTGGATTACTTCAAGTTTGTATCAAGGATTCGTTTGCAAGCTATTTCAATTCCAGGTTTTATTATATGCTTCGTTCTGTTTTTATTTACAGCATGATTAATAGTAGTTATATACGTATCGCTAGTGTGTTTTTCATTCAAATCATGTCTTGCTAAATTATTTGGTATCAGTATGTAAACAAATTATTCACCTGGGATTAAATAATAATCGGTGCCATATTTCTACAAATTAGTTTTTAGGCCGAGGTTTCTTATTTTTAATCAAGTAGTTTTTCTTACGAAAGTAAAAAGACATTTAAGGTTGAGGTCAAGATAAACGAGAGTTTGAGAGTTTAACCAGATAGCTGAAACTAGGCATTGATTTTAAACACAGCGGAAGCACTTTAGAATCGATTAGGACTTATTTATTTTCAAAAAGTATTTTTAAATGCAAATGATACAGCGAGAGCGCTCATTCTGATTTAACGGTATAGTCTGAATCAACAAACACGAGAGTGTGAGATGAGGTCTTTTAAATGAATATTTTCTACTGAAAAGTAATTTGACACTTAAACCTGCACCGGTGACTTATTAAATTCCAGACGATTAATGCGTTACATACTGATATCTCGTTATTGATTATTTTTATTAAAAGTTAGTACTCTTAGATTTAATTTATGTCGCCTTACTTCCCTTAGAAATATTAGTCTTAGCTAAACATAGTAACATTCTGATAGCACTAGTTTGATTATCAGTCCTTGTGGGATCGATATCTTTTTAAAACTACGCGATAGACTGTGCGCTTGCAGTTGGTAATCCCATTCGACTCATAAAGTCGCGATCAATGCACCCAAGAAGTCTTATTCAACAAGAAATCAAGTGTGTTTGGTTCATATTGCAAGTACCTTTAGCCACAAGTTCATTATACCTCAAACTAGGATTTTGTCAGGACAAGACAACCAGTGCCTTTGGTCTTGATAAAGATTTGTTCCCAAGCCTTGGGACATGATTCTATGTGGTACTAGACACCCTTAGAGGCCCTCTGTGGGCCTTGGAAGAGATTGAAGAAACAAGATCATCAGAGATCATCCAATTGTATTCTTGAGGAATTAAGGTGTGGACTGAGGCTTTTGACTTTTAAGATTTTAATCCCAAAATGAAGCATTCAAGTCTTTCTCCATCAAGACATACCTAATTGTTGAGTTAGGGCATGAGAAGTCAAGTTTTGAGAGGTTTCTTGCAAAGAGGGCAATGTTTGGACTTTTGAAACTTTCTAAGTGTGGAAAATTCACTCTTTGTGCTAAATTGGGAAGGCCATAACTTTCAAACCACACATCCAAAGTGAGTGACTCAAAGCTCAAATGGAAGCTCTTTCCATGAACTTCAAAGTGTATTAGAGGACCCCTCTTCAAAAAATGCATGATTTTTTAAGTTATGAGACTTGGAAGATAATACACCTTTATGACTTAGTGAAATTTTGATCATTTTCACCCTAATTTTGATCCAACTTTGACTCAATTTTTCACATAGTTCCAAGCTTCAAATAAAAAATATTTGGACATGAAAGTTGTTCCTTGTTCTTCAAGCTTTCCAAGCATGTATAGAACTCCTCATTTGGATAAACCAATCTCAAGTTATGATGTTCTAAATTTGGTTATTTCAAGTTGGAAAATCTCATAACTTAGAATTTGTTTTAAGTTTCTTTTTGGACAGCCCATGTGTATGACTTTATGGTATTTTTTCTCCTTGTTACAAGCCTTATCTCAAGTTGTCTTCCACATGAAAAATGCTCTATCAAATGCTTACTCTTCATGGAATCAAAAATCTCAAGAATTGATGAAATGGATATCAAGATATGGCATGCGAAAGTTGGCATATTGGCATGTTGTACACACTTAGAAAAACTCAGATTTTTGTAACACTTTGCTACCCTAATCTTTTCCACGTTTTTTCACATATTTTGAGCTCTATTCCAACTTGTCCACAACATGGGAGTTGTTTTACTCCATGCTCTCTTTCAAAAGATTCAAAATAAGTCATGTGGTCCATTGGATGAATAACCATCGTGGGATAAAGTGATGTTCACGGTTTTGTTTCATTACGTAAACAATGTCTCAACTTGAACAAATTCTGACTTTCTTTTGCCAAGTACAATTGTACTAACTCTTTCCACCATTTTCCAACACCTTTAGCCACAAAAACGTGCAAGGAAAAGTTCCAAGTACAACCTACTTTGTACTTGATAAAGTTGACACACCAAAAGCCAAAACAAGAGACCATTGTGTATTTTTGTTAACACCATAGCATGTTGGTTCAAGATCTTTCTTTTCTGATTCAAGGCTTGAAACAAGCAACCACTAAACCTTTTTGCACTTAGCTCAGGATTTATTAGCAAAAAGGCCATGCGTGTAACAGCTACTATACTACACTTTCTCTTCAAAACAAAGCCAAAAACCATTGAGTCTTCTTTGTCATTAACCAACTGCCTCTCCTATAAAAAGAGACTTTTTCTCCTTTGTTAGAGGAGGAACATCAGAACAACAACATCATCAATATCAGAACCACACTATCCTCAACAAAAAAAGAAGAAGCTCATGAACCATTTAAAGGAAACAAGAAGGACACACTTCAAGTGTCTTGCATACCATTGTCATCCCACAGGAATTTGGATTTCCATAGCTTCCAAGTGAAGAGGCAGTGGACCTACTCCACTTGGTAAGTCTCACTCTCTTTTCCTTTATACTCATAACTCCATGCTCATGTGTAGTTTTAATTGACCTTTATGCTATTACCATGTTCATACTTTGCATCTTGGTCAGTTTGAATGATAAATACGAATGAATGAGTGAGTTAGTATGTTGCATAATTGCACTACTAGTTTAAGACAGTTGAAAAATATGATGTTCATGTCCCTTTTTTCCAATTTCCAGTTGCTATCTTGAGCGGCTTAAGGCTTGATGTTATTCTACTTTGTAAGCCATACGGTTTGGTATTTTACTTTGTTGAATTTGGTAGAAAAATGAGCTTGCAAATGATTGAACAAGGAGAGCTTGCGCCATGGCTACCTTGCTGGTATCGATAGTTTTTCCAGATTCTTTCACATTGCATGGGAGAAATAATACGTGGCAGCTTGGGACGGGTTGGGGCTACCATTTTGTCATGTTGCCACTTAAATGCACAGTGACCGATTGATGCTTCTTTGTTTCACATGTTTTGTACACGGTCTCCATTTAATCTTGAGCTGATTTATTTCATTTCTAAACCTGGCATTTTTGAAACACGTATGGGTTATATGTTTATGGGATGGGCATATACATTGGATGTATAGTCACCCCAATGGTAAACCACGCGCATTATAAACCAAGGGGTCTGGGGTTCGAATCCCCCTCGCCCCAGACGCCCTTTTTGTTTTTTTTTCTTTTCAATCCTTCTCCCTTTTGCATCTTTGGGCCTGGCGAGAATTGCTACTGGCACCCCCCGATTCTGGGCCCATGCGTATGGTAACATAACCTCAGTTTATTTCTAATTCACTACTACACCCCCTGCCTTGTACATTACAACATTTTATTTTATTTTCTATTTCAAACTTCAATTATTTTAAATATTCTCTTCCACCTAAAAATTCCAAAAAAAATTCATAAAAACTCTTTAATTCTTAATTTAATTTTCCATCATTTTTATTTTCACTTTTATTTTACTTTCATATTAATTTCTAAATTTATAAAAACATGAATAAACTTTTCATTCATGTCTTGAACTTCTTTTGAAAAATCACTTGATTCTTGAGAATTTTTGTGAGAGTATTTCTTGGATTTGTTCTATGGCATGAGAGGGTTGTTTATGAGTTGTTCCTTGACCTTGGACAAGGTCATTTTATTAGGTTTTAGTTTGTACTTTTTGGTTTTTGATGTTAAATCTCATAACTTTGACATGTCTTTGATTTCAAACTTTGAAGATGTTATCTTTGTTATACTTATGTGTTTACTTATTTATGCTTGTTGTGAATTACCTCACCATACTTTGCCATGCTCATACATGAAAGTTTATGTTAGTTAAGGTTTACTAACTTTTGAATGCTTGAACTCATGTTTTTCATTTAATCTCAATTCCCTTTTAACATTCTTGTTCATAAGAATAGTCTTCCCCTCCTTCCAAAGGAAAGTCTCTTTATTGACCTCAAAGTCATAGATAACTCATTATCCTCCTTGACATCATAGTCATAGGATTCCCTCTTGACCTCATAGTCATAGAGCCACATCATTCTCCCTTGGCCTCATAGTAATTCAACCCCTACAACTTAGAATTAGAGAGTTTCTTAAACTCTATATAAGCTCATACTCATTCCCCTTGGAACTTTGGCCCTAGTCAATGGTTCCTCAATCCACCCCATTAAGGGGAACTACGAATGCTCTGATTCCATTCCCGTCAGGATATGTAGGCACGAGATACGATGTCTTGGCGAGCATACTTAGTGTACATACCCTAGGTCTTTACCTTAGCACATTTCCCTCAGCAAGCAAACTTTAGCATAACACAAATACTAACAAGAGGTTCCTGTAGAGTACTATAGATACTTAGGATGCTAACACCTTCCCTAAGTATAACCAACCCTGAACCTTAGATCTCTAGATGTGTTCCTACATAGCGCACTTAGGGTTTTTCGATCTTTACCCTTTCCTTTGGATAAATCAAAGCTCGGTGGTGAATTTCATGATTTGTGATTCAAGTTAATTAATAGCTTGGTATCCGATTCTCACCGCGACATTTTGGCATACAATATAACACTAAATGTGATAAAGTAAAAAGAAGATCATGAACCAAAGTCAATTAAAAATTGTAGACAAATGAGGATTGGATAAAATAGAAACATGCAATTTGTAACACCCTAAACCCCAACATATAATTTATAAAGTAATGCAGAAATAAAACTCAAAAAGGGTGTCAAATTTTCACAGCATAACATATTTCTCAAAATATAATCACAGTGGAATTAAATAATTAAAAACATCTTCAATTATCTCATGAAACAGTACTCAACTTCATTAAAATCATAAGTCAAATAAACTCACCAATTCGCATAAAACATCATTAAATAATCCCAACCCAAAAATAATAAATGAAGAAGGCCAACTACGTCATCCTCCAACATAACCAATATCTAATGCTCCTCAGGCTCTACTTGAGTATCTGCACAATAGACATAAAGAACAACACATGAAATAAACTCGGGGTGAGAATACATTCATATATGTTAATGGTGTATAAACAACAATGGTAGTCCACATCAACATATAATCAATCCACACAATGTACAACATATAATCATTATGCAATGTGTAATTCCTCTACTCCCATGCATGTGGCACCATCCTCCGAAATTGGACCGAAATCCTACAACACTGGATATCAGAGTTATGTTATTGAGATATCCTCAACATTGGATCGAAGTCCTACAACACTAGACAGAAGTCATAAGTTAATCTGCGAAATACATGATACATGATGCTACAAAAAATGAAAATATTCTCCATCTAAACCTCTTATCTCCATTATCAATTAACAATCACAACACTAGACTGAAGTCCTACAACGCTGGAAATCAGAGTAATGCTACCGAGTGATCCTCAACACTGGACCAGACTCTTACAACATTGTTTTCTTTTGAAAAATAAAAATCAAACTCATCAACAACATCAAACAACCATCAATATTCATCGCCATTGTAAGGTCACATCAATGGTTTCACCGAACCGCACATCTCAACATCAACAATTTCCTCCTCGCAAGGCATTCATTATAAACTCAACATAATAATAAAAATTATATTTTTCTCATCAACCATTGGACTTGTTCCCTAAAGCATTAACAACTTAATTCACATTGCATTTTATCAAAACAGCCCCGAACCATGTTTCCTTCTAATCATACCTCATATTTGAATAATCATTTAAAATATCAAACAAAGTTAGAATCAAGCAAATGAATATGTTTTGGAAAGCTTAGAATGTATATTTCGAGAATATAATTTTTATTTTAGAACTTAATACCCCAATCGGTTCAGTTTAATCAAACGACAAAAACTGGTATTGACATCGGGCAAAATGTTTTATCTAACTTCAAAATAGCACAAAATATTATATACTTATGATAAAATTATGAAACTCTCTAGTATAAAATATAATTTAACCCTCTTTCTAACGCAACTAACTATACCCAAACCGACTTACGAAACACAAGTTATGCATGAAACACGATGACCAACGCATGACTAAGTTTGACTACGTCTCTGGTATAAAAACCAGCGAACTGCTACTGTTATAGTGACCCTAGACTCAATTTTTCCACTTAAATAGAATGGTTATTGTGTTCGCTTTCCAACTCAATTGACGACACCTCAAAAAGACTTATGTAACTCAAGTTATGCCTAAAACAAAACGATCAATCCCCTTTTATGTCTACCTGTGATTTTCTGCATTTTTCTCTCTGTTGAACAGATTCGAAACTGACCTATTTCGCCTATTTGAGTTCTAACCATCCAAACACACGCCAATAAATACAACACTAATTAATATGACTCAACAATTAATATTGCATCATGTTATCACAACAACATCATGGATTCAACCATTTAAGGATGATAACTCTAATTCACGCTTATCATAAGGCATCAACATGGAGAAGGTCAAATGCAACATTTGTCTTATCACAAAGCGACAACAAAATATATTATCACTTGAATTCACACGGGTTAACCATGGACAATAGAAATCAAAAGGAATCAATGGATAACATCAATTACTCTCGCCTTATCAAAAGGCATCAACATACATATCAATCAATCATCGCCTTATCAAAAGGCATCAACATATGTTATCAAATCAAGGTCAACAATGATCAAGTAGAAACGGATAAATATCATAATAATCACATTAGAAGGTTTTTCCCAAACCTTCTTTGCCCATAAACATTATCACAAAGAAACATATAAAGAGGAAGGTAGGAGAGTAAGGAACACTCACTATCCATCTGCCTAAACACCCACACATGAATAATTTCTCCCCCTTTACCTCAAATTTCCAGCAAAAGTTGAAGCTTTGGCTATGTAGTTTTTCTCTTCTCTTTCCCAAAACCTCTTCTAGGGTGTCTCTCCTTTTGCCCCTTTTCACCAACAACACCTACTAACCAAACACTCTCCCAACTTTTCTATCTAAATAAATAAAAACCTAATTTATATTTTATTTTAATCAGCTCTACAACTCCCCTAAACTCTTACTAATTCCACCCACCTCCCTATTTTATTAAAAATATATACTTTTCTCCCCAAAATCTCAATATTCGCATATTTCTCCATTATTTAAATAAAAAAAATCTAATTAAATTCTAGTTTACTACTAAACCATAAATTCTAACTTCTATACTAATTCTACCCAAAATTCATCAACTGAAATAATTAAATTAAAAGCACTCTAAAACTCACTTTGAAAAAATATTAAAATTGGAGCATTACACAATTGAAGCATAATTAAGCTCATTTTATAAGAGACAACTTTTCAGACCTATAGTTCGAACACCTTAAGGTCTGAAGCTAGTTGGATGCAAATGGATTTTCATGCAAAAACGAAATGAATAATGAAATTGTAAGATACAAAGCTCGACTTTTTGCTCAAGGATTTTGGCAAATATCTGGAATTTATTTTAATGAGGCATATTCACTTGTAGTGGATGCAAGTACTTTTCGATATTTAATATGTCTTATAGCGCATGAAAGACTTAATTTGTACATGATAGATATTGTAATAACTCATTTATATGACTCACTTGATGGTGAAATTTACATGAAACTTCCTGAAGGGTTTAATATACCAGATGCACATAATTTTTTATTTCGAGAAAACTACGCCATAAAATTGAATAAGTCTCTCTATGGGCTAAAATAATCTGGATGCATGTTGTATAATTATCTCAATGAATATTTACTAAGGGAGGGATATATAAATAATTTCATTTATCCTTGTATTTTTATAAAAAGATCTGCAAAAGAATTTGCTATAATAGTTGTCTATATGGATGTCATAAATATTATTGGAACTCCTAAAGAACTTACAAAAGCTATAAATTGCTTAAATGGAGAGTTTAAGATAAAGAACCTAGGAAATACAAAGTTATGTATAAGTTTACAAATTGAACATTTGGACAATATAATATTATACATCAAGAAAGTGATATAGTAAAAGTGTTAAAACACTTTTATATGGACAAATCTCATTCATTTTCTACTCCAATGGTTGTTAGATCATTGGATATGGAGAAAGATCCTTTTAGACCTTAATAAAAGGATGAAGAATTACTTGGTTCCAAAGTACCAAATCTCAGTGCGATTGGAACATGTTGTGAAAAACGATATCGGAATAACAAAGTATATTTGGTTTCTTGAACACCAAGAAATCCACAAGGGTAGAAAAGAAGAAAAAAACTTGAACAAACAAACGAAACCTTATTAGGGTTTACAAAGGAAAAGAAAAGAGGAAGAAGAATAAAGAATTGGTTAAATCTGTTTTACTATTCACTTTCTCAATAGGGTTCAAAGATTACAAGTGAATACCAACAACTAACCTCTCTCAACCTAATAAGGTTTTGTCTCACCTTAGGAAGAGAGACTAATATGCTATTTATAATAAACCTAACATACTAAACTAATGGGATTTTTAACAATTACCCATTACAAGCTAACTTAGGGTACAATCTAACTTAAACAATTGGATCCATAACACAGCCCCAATTCGATCTCCTACATACTAGAACACAATTCGACTACAGCATGTAGGTCTTCGACAACAACATGTGAGCGGACTTCGACGACATGCTAAAACTAGAGTTCAATCCAATATCTCACAAATCTCCAACTTGGATCTAACTCTATATCCTCAAGAAATAAACTAACTTTCTTCATGCAGCTTTATCAACTGCATACAGTGGAAAAGCTTGCAACTGGGCAACGTCTTGGTGATCATATCAGCAGCATTATGATTTGTCGAAACCTTCAGCACTTGGACTTCTCCAAGCTCGATTACCCCTCTGACGAAATGCAGTCTCGCATCAATGTGCTTGGTTCGCTCATGATAGAATTCTTCGACAGGTGTAATGCACTTTGACTATCACATTAAACAGTGATAACTGGACCTTGAAGTTTCAGCTCCTTTGCAAAACCTTCAAGCCACAATGCTTCCTTTACTGCTTTAGTTAGGGAGATATATTCTGCTTCAGTGGCTGATAAGGTAACAACCTTATGAAGTGTTGCTTTCCAACTGATTACTGTCCCAAACGTAGTGAACACATATCCATAAATAGATTTTCTAGAATCCATACAACCTGCATAATCAGAGTCGACATATCCTTCGATTGCTGCTTTACTATCTTCACCCAAGGCTCCACCATAAATTAGGACTCTATTCAGAGACCCATTTATGTACCTTAAAATCCACTTCAATGCTGGCCAGTGAGCCTTTCTAGGAGTCGCCATGTACCTTCTTACATGACTTACTACATATGCTATGTCAGGTCTAGTACAGACCATAGCATACATCAAAGAACCCACTATATTAGCATATGAAATGTTATTTATATAATCTCTTTCGACATCAGTACTGGGACACTGATCTATACTCAGCTTGAATTGAGGGTTTATCAGAGCCACAACAGGCTTTGAATTTGACATACCATATTTTTCGAGAATCTTCCGTAGGTATGCCTCTTGAGATAAGCATAATTTCGACTGCTTTCTATCTCTTTAAATGTCAATCCCAAGAATCCTGGACGCAGCTCCCAGATCCTTCATGTCGAACTCCTTATTGAGTTCAGCCTTCACCTTTATTACATCTTCGACATTGTTGCTTGCTATTAGAATATCATCCACATAAAGCAACAAAACAATAAATGAATTACCAGGTCAAAATCTGAAGTAAACACAGTGGTCGAACTGACTTCTAATGAAACTTATGCATGCCATGAACTTGTCAAATCTCCTATTCCACTGTCGAGGAGATTGTTTCAGTCCATATAAAGATCTCTTCAGTTTGCACACATAATCCTCCTTACCCTTTTCGAAATACCCTTCAGGTTGCCTCATCAGGATTGTTTCATCTAAATCACCATACAAGAACGCAGTCTTCACATCCATCTATTCTAGTTCAAGGTCAAACTGTGCCACCATGGCAAGCAGCATTCTAATTGACATGTGCTTCACAACAGGAGAGAACACATCATTGAAGTCGACACATTCTTTCTGAGTGAACTCCTTAGCGACCAATATTGCCTTGTATCTCTTCGACGCCACTCCTTAGATTCCTTCCTTAATTTTGAAAATCCATTTACAGCTGACTAACCTGGCTCCAGTAGGTTTCTTGATCAGTTCCCATGTGTTGTTGTCATGAAGATATTTCATCTCATTATCCATGGCCTTCAGCCATTCATTCATCTTTCGACTCCTCATAACTTCCTTATAGTCTCTAGGTTCTTCATCGAGAACCTCACTTGCAGAGATTAAGGCATAAGCTATAAGATCTGCATACCCAAGTCTCTAAGGTGGCTTGATGACTCTCCTCAACCTGTCTCTTGCTAGCTGGTAGTCATTATCAGTCTCCTCATCTTCGACATCATCTTCTGCTTCTTCTTTGACTTCATCTGGGGTACGCAATTCAGCATCAACATGCTCCACCTCAACAGGAATCTCTCCCTGTTCCAGCTCTTCGTCAGCATTATCAATTTTCTTGAAATTCATCTCAGCTTCATTGAAAACTACATCTTGACTGGTGATACACCTCCTGTGACCTGGCTTTAGGCACCATAGCCTATAAGCTTTGACTCCTTCAGGGTATCCCATGAACATGCATTTCAGAGCTCTATGTTCGACCTTGTCTTGCCTAATATGAGCATAGGCCACACAGCTAAATACTTTCAGTCTGTCGAGACTAAGTGGATGTCCCGACCAAAATTCTTCAGGTGTCTTCATTCCCAAGGCAGTCAAGGGACATCTATTTATCAGATAAGCTGCTGTCGAAACAGCCTCCGCCCAAAACACCTTCTTCAATCCAACACTAACCAACATGCATCTAACCCTTTCAAGGATTGTTCGATTGAATCTCTCAGCTAAGCCATTTTATTGAGGAGTACCTGCTACAGTCTTATGCCTTGCAATCCTAGACTCAACACAGTAATTGTCGAACGCTTCGTTGCAGAACTCAAGGCCATTGTCGGTTCTCAACCTCTTAACCTTTTTGCCAGTTTGAGTTTCGACCAGAACCTTCCAACTTTTGAAATTCTCAAATACTTCATCCTTCGTCTTCTGAATGAATACGCATAACTTTTTGGAATAGTCATCAACGATGGATAAAAAATACCTTGCACCGGAGTGTGAAGGATTCCTTGCAGGCCCCCAAAGATCAGCATGAATGTAATCCAGAGATCTGTGTGTTCTTTGCTTGCCTTTGTTAAACTTCGCCCTACAGGATTTACCAAATACACAAGATTCACAAAACTCTAACTTTTCGACTTTGTCACCACCTAGCAAGTTCTGCTTCCCCAATTCGACCAAGCCTCTTTCGCTGACATGGCCCAATCTCATGTGCCATAATTCTGTCTTCGACACTGGTTTCGTGGATGCAATATTTGTCGAACCACTTACAACCTCAGCCTCAAGGGTATACAAGCCTTGTTTCTTCATGCCTCTCAAGACTTCCTTCGACCCATTCATGACTCTTAGGATACTTTTCTCTCCTTGAAAAACATATCCCTTCCTGTCGAATTCACCAAGAGAAATCAAATTTCTCTTCAAATCAGGTACATACCTGACTTCAGTCAATAACCTTATTGACTCATCATGGAGCTTGAATCTCACAAATCCAATACCTGCAATTTTGCAGGATTTGTTGTTTTCCAGCAGCACCAATCCACCATCTTTATCACATAGCTCTTCGAACTATCCTCTGTTTGGAGTCATGTTCCAAGTGCAACCTGAATCCATAATCCACTCTTTTCTTGAGTCGTCGCTTGAAACTACAAGGACATCAGATGAGTCGAAGTCATCTTGAACAATGGTTGCGTTACCATTATCCTTACCTCCATGATCTTTTAGGCGTTCAGGTCACACTTTTCTTATGTGACCCTCCTTCTTACAGTGATAACATCGAATACCAGATGTTTTGCCACTATAAGACTTCTGCTGACTTTTACCTTTCTTCTTGTCGAACTTACCATCCTTTCGCAAGAATTTTCCCCTAACGGCCAAACCTTCACCAACCGTCGAAGGTTTATGCTCCTTTCGTTCGTTCAGGTCCTTAGAATACAAGGCTGATTGAACTTCTTCAAAGCTCAGGGACTCCCTTCCATACAAGAGAGTTTCTTTGAAGTGAGCATATGTTCTGGACAAAGCACACAACAACAACAGTGCTTGATCTTCGTCATCGATCTTCAAATCAATATTTTCAAGATCAAGAATTAGCTTGTTGAACATATTCAACTGCTCAGCTAAAACTTTGTTTTCACTCATCTTGAATGAATACAAAGCTTGCTTCAGGTAGAGTCGATTCACCAGAGATTTGGTCATGTACAAACTTTCAAGTTTCAACCATAACCCTGATGCTGTAGTCTCCTTTGATACCTGTCAAAGAACCTTATCACCAAGGCTCAACAATATTGCGCTGCGGGCTTTCTCTATCATGCCCGTCTTTTCTTTTACTGTTAACGCAGCATCCATGGCTACCTCTCCCTTCAGCGCTTCCAAACAACCCTGCTGAACCAGTAGGACTTTCATCTTCAAGCGCCACAGACCGAAATCGTTCACTCCGGTGAACTTTTCAATCTCATACTTTGTTGAAGGCATCTTTTCCACGCTCACCGCACCAATTTGTTGTGAAAAACGATATCAGAATAACAAAGTATATTTGGTTTCTTGAACACCAAGAAATCCACAAGGGTAGAAAAGAAGGAAAAAACTTGAACAAACAAACGAAACCCTATTAGGGTTTACAAAGGAAGAGAAAAGAGGAATAAGAATAGAGAATTGGTTAAATATGTTTTACTATTCACTTTCGCAATAGGGTTCAAAGATTACAAGTGAATACCAACAATTAACCTTTCTCAACCTAATAAGGTTTTGTCGCACCTTAGGAAGAGAGACTAGTATGCTATTTATAATAAACCTAACATACTAAACTAATGGGCTTTTTAACAATTACCCATTACAAGCTAACTTAGGGTACAAGCTAACTTAAACAATTGGATCCATAACACAAGGCCCAATTAGATCTCCTACATACTAGAACACAATTCAACTACAGCATGTAGGTCTTTGACAACAGCATGTGAGTGGACTTCGACGGCATGCTAAAACTAGAGTTCGATCCAATATCTCATAGAACACTAATGTATCTTGCATTATACATGTCTTGATATATCATTTTCTATAAATCTATTAGCAATATACAGTTCTTCACATACACTAAGACATTGGAACAAAGTCAAACATATACTTCATTGTCTTAAGGGTACAATGGGTATGAGTTTGTTTTATTCAAAAGTATCCAAATTTTAATTATCAGGTTATGCAGATGCAAATTACTTGTTAGATCCTCATAATGGTAGATCACAAACAAATTATTTTTTACTTGTGGTGGTACAACTACTTCATGGAGATCTATGAAACAAACCATATCACCAACTTCATCTAATCATTTATAACTTTTAGCACTACGTGAGGCAAGTCAAGAATGCGTTTGGTTTAGATCCCTCATTCAACACATACAACAGACTTGTGGTTTCTCTTCTAGAAAAATAAATACAACAACCATATATGAAGATAATATTACATGAATCACTCAATTGAAAGATGGTTACATTAAAGGAGACCAAGCAAAACACATTTCTCCAAATTTCTTTTTCATTCATGATCTTCGGAAGAGTGGTGATATAAACATCTAACAAACTTGTTCATGTGATAATCTCGTAGGCCTTTTCACAAAGTCACTCTCGAGTAAACTTTTAATTAACTAGCACAAAAGACCAGGGTCGTCCCCGAGATTTTGAGTGCCCTGTCAAAATTATGAATTTGGTGCCCTTTTTCTTAACTCATAATTTTTTTGCCAGATTTATAAGTCATATAACTATAAATATATAATTGTAAAAAAATTAAAAATTACATAAATATTGAAAAGTTTACACCAAATTAAAACTACAATAAAATTATGACAAAAGTTATATTGTATCTATCAATTCGAACATGTATCAGTAGTTCTCACACTAGCTGTCATATGTGATTCAATCTAAGGTTAATTTTTTTTATTAGATTTTAAGCTTATAAAAAAATATTAATATTAATTGTAGAATTTAAATATATTAGTTAAAAATAAATTTATATGTATGTATATATAGGGGAAAAAATGTGGTGCCCCTAAAAAGCTGGTGCCCTGTGCCACCGCTCCTCCCGAACACCCTTCGGAACCCCTCTGAGATTGACATTTATCATTGAAGAAATGATAATTAAGCTGATAAGGAGAAATGAATTTATTTTAAAAGAATATTGTACTATTTTTCCTTCACTAGATTTTTTTCTATTAGGTTTTTTCTAGTAAGGTTTTAACGAGACATATCCTAAATGAACATCCAAGGAGAATATTATGAATAATGGATGTTAAATGTGATTGTCTCATAATGATTTCTTTCCCCATTTGTAATAATTTGTATTGATTATGTTGTGTGATTTTGAAATCATATAAATATGACCAGTCTCATTGTGTAAAGGGACAATGGTGAAAATAGAATACATTACTTCCCATATTTCTCTTTAAAAGTTTGTCATCTCTGTCTTACTTGAGAATAAGAGATTAATAATGAATGACTTGAGATATTAATTCTCAACTTGATCTTATTTATATTATAATAGTATTATGAGAATCCTTTGATTAAATAAGATAAATTAATACACAGCCAATCTTAATAAATGCATATCAATCCTAATAATTATATAAAAATCATATCATATCTTAACCAAATCATATCATATCTCAACCAAATTATATCATATCTCATCATTCTCCCTTAAGTTGGAGCATACAGATTGTAGGCATCAAGCTTGTCACATATGTAAGTTATTCTTAGGCTTAAAAGGCCTTTTGTGAAAACATAAGCTATGTAGCACTGACACCTCTAAAACTGGCGTGTCCGTGTCCGTGTCGGATACCGACACCTACACCGACACTTGTAATTACCTTTAATTTATTCATTTTTCAAATTATTTATGATATTGCCGTGTCGGTGTCGGTGTCATATTTGGGGTGTCTGTGCTTCATAGAACATAAGCCATTTGATCATTAGAACCAACAAATGAATGATATCACCAAACATAATTTTCTCACGAATAAAATGAAAATCAATCTCAATATGCTTAGTTCACTCATGAAAGACTGGATTAGAGGTAACATGCAAAGTTTTTTGATTATCCCAAATGAGACTCATAATGACTATTTTACAAAAACGCAACTCTCGGGCAATATATTTGAGCCTTATAAGCTCTTTGGTAATAAGTACCATAGCTCGATATTCAACTTCAGCGCTGGATCTCATGGCGATACTTTGCTTCTTACTTTTCCATAAACATGGTACAATGATATTGATCGCCTATTGTAACACCCCCAATTATACCCCCCAATAAAATAAAGCAGTAAAAGAAAATTCGAAATTTCATCAGAGTATATTTAAATTATCATGGCATAGACCGAGGGGTCACATCAAATTGAAACAATACATACAACACCTGCTCATAAAGATATGCAACAGTGGGGTAGCTATCAACAGAGGAACTCAGTTCCTTACACCCACATTTCAGAATTTAGAATAAAAGCGAAAAATCTAAAACTGAACAACATACATATATATCACATGAAAAGTTTGTCATACATCGAGTTGTACATGCACAAGCCAAAAGATATATATACAGAATACACAATAATCACTAACGGCCTCCCTAACTACCCGATGTCACATATCAGAGCCGACCAACAAAAGAATGAAGACGCAAAGCTTCACAAAAATACCTCCAGCAACTCTAATCTGCAATGCCTCATAGAGCATTATAAAACAGCAGAAGGGTGGGAAAAACAACCATAATATAATTGCATATAGTTATATATAACACAAAAATACACATATATACAATTCTCACCACAACTCACGCCCTAATTCAAACACGAGGCAATACAAAGAATAATTCATGTTTCCATCACCAACATATATTCATATAATAAATTCATCCACAATTCCACACATCAAACAACCATTAATGAATTATACAATGCAAGAGACCGACACAACGACTCTATGCATATGCACATGCAGTACCGACTTCCATTGTTTCTCATCACTAGTTCACTCAGGAACTCTGCTGGAACCATCACTCGTTACATCACTGTAACTCCCCGTCGGGCATACGATGTTCCCCGTCGCTCACACTCCACATGGGCACACGACGTTTATGGATCGCTCACACCCCACACGGGCACACGACCCGATCGCTCACACCCCACATGGGTACACGATCGTCTATAATCATCGCTCACACCCCACACGGGTACACGACGTTATAGTGAATTCCCTCTGGAATCCAAACCGTCACTCAGGACGTCTCAACAATGCATATCATGATGCTTGGCATACAATGACTCATGACATTTAGTATGTACACATACATGCATTCATCCACATCAACAAAATCACACTTTGCACTTATGCCCAAAACAATGCATTTAATTGTCATACGGCCACAAATCATCTCAACACCATCTAAACACATATATTTACATCATACAACAACACCTTGCTTAATACATATCAATTACACACAGTCATAACGACAAAAGTCGACAACCGACACTATTCCCGATTTTTCGACATAATTAAATTGGCTAACAATTTCAAAATCATCATAATAAGAAAGTACAGCTCAATAACTACACAACGATACCAAGAATGTAAAAATTGGACAAACGGAACCCAAGTTACGAAAGAAAACGAAAACGACATTTTGAAAAATCCCATTTTTACAATTGGCCTGACCATACGCGTATCACCATTCTCATACGCGTACAGCCCTGATTCCTCGCCATTCCCGTACGCGTATTGCCAAGACCCATACGCGTATGGGCAGAAGTCATTTTTCACCCAAAATTCACGTTTAAAAGTCCATACGCGTATGCCCAACTCCATACGCGTATCACCAGATGGCCGGGAAAAGTAACATTCCATACGCGTAATGGCCCAAAACAAGCCAATGATACGCGTAACGCCTAGGCTCATACGCGTATGAACATGCCCCATATGCGTACGGCCAGGGCAAATGCAGAAAAATTCTGCAGAACTTGGTTCTGCGTTTTTCATCCAAACTCCTCCAAATTCATCATCCAAATACAGAAAAACACCATTTTGAGGTATAACAATACATATCCAACATGTATAAACAACAAAGAACACAATCAACATGAGTTTAGACACATTTGAATCAATTTCTAATCAATTTCACATAATATGGGTTTTACTAAATATTTTCATTTCAATCCAACAAACTTCACAAATACACATACATAATCATACACAATCATACAATAATTGAGTTTCGCACCCTTACCCGATTAAATCGATTCTAGAAGTTGATTTCTTTGATTTTCCAAGTTTTCTTACTATTTCTCTTCTTCTTCTCTTTTCTCCTCTTTTTCTTTCTTCTCCTTTTCTTTCTTTCTCTTTTTCTCTCTTCCTATTTTCCCTTTCTATTCTAACTTAACAAAATATTGTGAAATGTCCAAAATACCCCCACACTCAAATATCTCACAAACGTTGCCAAAACCCGATAAAATATCATAACATCGAAAAATAATGTAATTTCAGATAAAAGTCGAAAATAAAATAAAATAATAATAAAATAATCAAACGACTCGATTAAATAAAACTCACATAAAAACTGGGGCGTTACAACACTCCCCCACTTAGAAATTTTCGTCCTAAAAAATATACCTGAGACGAACAAATCTGGATACGACTCCCGCATCTGACTCTCCAACTCCCACGTCAAATTACCCTCAGCAGCGCCTCCCCACGCCACTTTCACAAGTGCAATGTCCTTGCCTCTCAACCTCTTCACTTCGCGATCCAAAACCCTAACTGGTAATGCCTCAACTGTAAGGTTCTCCCTTACCTCGACCTCATCAATCGGGATCACATGCGATGAATCCGGAACATACTTCTGAAGCTGTGAAACATGAAACACATCGTGCAAATTTGACAGATTCGGCGGCAACGCCACCCTATAAGCCATAGCACCCACTCTCGCGGATATCTGGTAAGGACCAATAAACCGAGAAGTAAGTTTCTTCAATTTCAATGTACGACCCACACCCGTTACCGGCGTAACCCTCAAAAATACATGATCGCCCTCTTGAAACTCAAGATCTTTCCGTCTCCGATCATGATAACTCTTTTGTCTACTCTGAGAAGCTTTCATCTTCTCACGAATAAACTTCACTTTCTCCGTCGTCTGTTGCACCAACTCTGGTCCAACCACCGTTCTCTCACCAGATTCGTGCCAACACAAGGGTGTTCGACACCTTCGTCCATATAATGCTTCAAACGGTGCCATTCCAATACTAGAATGGAAACTGTTATTATACGTAAACTCAATCAATGCAAGATAACTATCACACGCACCACCTTGTTCCAAAACACACGCTCTCAACAAATCTTCCAACGACTGAATCGTCCTCTCCGTCTGACCATCCGTTTGCGGATGATAAGCCGAACTCAATCTCAATTTAGAACCCAACGCCTTCTGTAAACTTTCCCAAAATCTCGATGTAAATCTAGGATCTCGATCAGAAACAATACTCAATGGAACCCCATGTAATTTCACAATCACACTGATGTAAATCTCAGTTAACCGCTCCAAAGTAAAACTGATGTCAATCGGGATAAAATGAGCCAATTTAGTCAACCTATCAACAACCACCCAAATAGCATTATGCCCTCGCTGAGTATTCGGTAACCCTGTCACAAAATCCATGGAAATGCTATCCCATTTCCACTCAGGAATATCTAACGGTTGCAACAAACCACTAGGCCTCAGATGTTCCACCTTCGATTTCTGACAAGTCAAACATGCATAAACAAACTGAGCCATATCTCTTTTCAACCCAGACCACCAGAAAATCTTCTTTAAATCCTGATACATCTTATTCGCTCCAGGGTGTATACTCAAATTACTCCGGTGTCCTTCTTCTAAAATCATCTTTTTCAACTCCGCATCATCTGGAATACAAATTCTACCTCGGAATCTCAAAACACCATTAACATCCACTTGAAAATCACTATTCGCATCTTTTCCTCCATCCAACATCAAATCCACAAATTTCACATCCAGCTTCTGGTTCTCACTAACCGTCTTCAGAAAATCATTAGTAATTGTTAGCATACCAAGCCTAACGCTATCCGACGTCACTTCACATACCAAACTCAAATCTCTAAACGATTCCAAAAGTTCCCACTCCTTAACCATTAAAGCGGACATATGTAACGATTTCCGGCTCAAAGCATCAGCTACCACATTAGCTTTACCAGGATGGTAATTCAAGCCAAAGTCGTAGTCTTTCAAGAATTCCAACCATCTACGTTGCCTCATATTTAGCTCTTTCTGATCAAACAAATATTTCAAACTTTTATGATCACTAAAGACTTCAAACCTTGCACCGTAGAGATAATGCCTCCAAATCTTCAACACAAACACCACAGCCGCTAACTCAAGATCATGAGTAGGATAATTTTTCTCATGAACTCTTAACTGCCTTGAAGCATAAGCCACCACCTTACCTTCTTGCATCAGAACACCACCTAGACCAATCAAAGAAGCATCACAATAAACCACAAATGGTTCATTAGGATTCAGCAAAATCAAGATCGGAGCTGTCGTCAATCTTCTCTTCAGCTCATTAAAACTTTCCTCACACCGAATATCCCAAATAAACGCTTGCCCTTTACAAGTCAACTGGGTCAAAGGAAGTGCTAGTTTCGAAAAACCTTCAATAAACCTCCGATAATAACCAGCCAAACCCAAAAAGCTTCGAATTTCAATAACAGATCTCGGAGCCTCCCATTGTAGAACTGCTTCTACTTTAGATGGATCCACAGAAATACCATTACCTGAAATTACGTGTCCGAGAAAACTCACCTCCTACAACCAGAATTCGCACTTGGACAATTTGGCAAAAAGCTTCCTCTCCTTCAAAACCTGCAAAACAATACGCAAATGTTCTGCATGCTCCTCCCGAGACTTAGAATAAATTAAGATATCATCAATAAACACCACCACAAAATGATCCAGATGCTCGTGAAAAATACGATTCATGTATTCCATAAACACACCTGGCGCATTAGAAACCCCGAACGGCATCACAGAATATTCATAATGACCGTATCGTGTCCTAAAAGCCGTCTTCTGAATATCTTCTTCCTTCACCCTAATCTGATGATACCCCGACCTCAAGTCAATCTTACTGAACACACACGCACCAACTAACTGATCCATCAGATCATCAATCCTTGGAAGAGGATATTTATTCTTGATCGTCACCTTATTCAACTGGCGATAATCAATACACAACCGCATACTTCCATCCTTCTTTTTCACCAATAAAACTGGAGCACCCCAATGAGAAACACTAGGTCTCACGAACCTCTTTTCCAACAACTCATTCAACTGTTTCTTTAACTCCACCAACTCAGATGCCGACATACGATAAGGTGCCATAGAAACAGGTCTAGTACCAGGAACTAGATCTATAGAAAACTCCACCTCTCTATCTGGCGGCAAGTCTGAAATATCCTCAGGAAACACTTCCGGAAATTCACACACCACAGGAAATACATCAAGTGAGACTTGACTGTCCACAGTTAAAGATGCAAACAATCCAAACAACTGAGCTTCATCCGCCAAAAGTATCTTCAACTCTTTGGTAGATAAGAAACTCGAGTCTTCGTCTTCTTCAAGAGAAGGAAACCGTACTAGCTTATGATAGCAATCAATATGAACCCGATTGAATTGCAACCAATTCATTCCAAGAACCACATCTAAACCCTCCAACGGTAAACACACCAAATCCATCTCAAAGTCTTTACCATAAATGGTCAAAGGACATCTTAGACAAACCAAGGAAGTAGTTACTGACCCCATTGCTGGAGTATCAATAACCATTTCACCACCCATCACAGACAACACAAGATTCAAACGCTTCGCGCACTCAGACGAAATAAATGAATGAGTCGCTCCAGTATCAATAATAGCAACTAAAGGCGTACTATTAATAAAACAAGTACCTCTGATCAGACGATCTGCACTTGAAGTCCGAGTCCCCGCTAAAGCAAACACCTTCCCACCAGACTGAGCCTGCTTCGGTTTCGGACACTTGGTACTAATATGACCAGGTTCCCCACAGTTGTAACATTTCACCACATTCTTCCTGGCACAATCAGCTACAACATGCCCTACACCTCCACAATTAGTACACTTCCTCAAATCTTTCATGCACTCAAACTGATGATGCCCCAACTCACCACATTTATAACACCTCATAGGACCAGACATTCCTCCTCCACTTGACCTTTTCTAAAAATTTCCCCTTTGTTTACCTTTATCAACTGGTGTCACATACGGACCACCACGGAACTGTTGCTTCCCTTTTCTGTCACTTACACTTTTGTAGTGAGTAGCACGAGCCTTACTATCCTCCTCATAAATCCTACAACAATCCACCAAATCAGAAAACCTCCGAATCCTCTGATACCCAATCGCCTGCTTTATCTCAGGACGCAAGCCATTCTCATACTTAACACATTTTGAAAATTCAGCAGTTGCTTCAGCATAATGAGGATAAAACTGCACAAGTTCCACAAACTTAGCAGTATAATCAACTACAGACATATTACCTTATTTCAGTTCCAGAAACTCAATTTCCTTCTTTCCTCTTACATCTTCAGGAAAATACCTTCTCAGAAACTCCATACTAAACACAGCCCAAGTAATCTCCTCCTCTGCAGCTTCCAACACACGACGAGTACTAACCCACCAGTCATCAGCTTCTTCCAATAACATGTGAGTACCCAGTCTCACCTTCTGATCTTCCGCACAATCCATCACTCGGAAAATCCTTTCAATCTCTTTCAGCCAAATCTGTGCACCATCCGGATCATATGTTCCTTTGAAGACAGGCGGTTTGTTCTTCCTAAACTCATCATTACCAGCAACATTAGGTGCACCCTGCACAGCCCGAGCCATAGCTTGCATAGCAGCAGCCAAAGCAGCATCGTTCCTACCAGCCATATTCTGTTCATTTCCAATAACAGAAACTATGGTTAAACAAACAACTCACTCCACACGCCACACAGACCAGGACTGACACAAACTGACACGGACTGGCTCTGATACCACTTAATGTAACACCCCCAATTATACCCCCAATAAAATAAAGCAGTAAAATAAAATTCGAAATTTCATCAGAGTATATTTAAATTATCATGGCATAGACCGAGGGGTCACATCAAATTGAAACAATACATACAACACCTGCTCATAAAGATATGCAACAGTAGGGTAGCTATCAACAGAGGAACTCAGTTCCTTACACCCACATTTCAGAATTTAGAATAAAAGCGAAAAATCTAAAACTGAATAACATACATATATATCACATGAAAATTTGTCATACATCGAGTTGTACATGCACAAGCCAAAAGATATATATACAGAATACACAATAATCACTAACGGCCTCCCTAACTACCCGATGTCACATATCAGAGCCGACCGACAAAAGAATGAAGACGCAAAGCTTCACAAAAATACCTCCAGCAACTCTAATCTGTAATGCCTCATAGAGCATTATAAAACAGCAGAAGGGTGAGAAAAACAACCATAATATAATTGCATATAGTTATATATAACACAAAAATACACATATATACGATTCTCACCACAACTCACGCCCTAATTCAAACACGAGGCAATACAAAGAATAATTCATGTTTCCATCACCAACACATATCCATATAATAAATTCATCCACAATTCCACACATCAAACAACCATTAATGAATTATGCAATGCAAGAGACCGACACAACGACTCTATGCATATGCACATGCGGTACCGACTTCCATTGTTTCTCATCACTAGTTCACTCAGGAACTCTGCTGGAACCATCGCTCGTTACATCACTGTAACTCCCCGTCGGGCATACGATGTTCTCCGTCGCTCACACCCCACATGGGCACACGACGTTTATGGATCGCTCACACCCCACACGGGCACACGACCCGATCGCTCACACCCCACATGGGCACACGATCGTCTATAATCATCGCTCACACCCCACACGGGCACACGACGTTATAGCGAATTCCCTCTGGAATCCAAACCGTCACTCAGGACATCTCAACAATGCATATCATGATGCTTGGCATACAATGACTCATGACATTTAGTATGTACACATACATGCATTCATCCACATCAACAAAATCACACTTTGCACTTATGCCCAAAACAATGCATTTAATTGCCATACGGCCACAAATCATCTCAACACCATCTAAACACATACATTTACATCATACAACAGCACCTTGCTTAATACATATCAATTACACACAGTCATAACGACAAAATTCGACAACCGACACTATTCCCGATTTTTCGACATAATTAAATCGGCTAACAATTTCAAAATCATCATAATAAGAAAGTACAGCTCAATAGCTACACAACGATACCAAGAATGTAAAAATCGGACAAACGGAACCCAAGTTACGAAAGAAAACGAAAACGACATTTTGAAAAATCCCATTTTTACAATTGGCCTGACCATACGCGTATCACCATTCTCATACGCGTACAGCCCTGATTCCTCGCCATTCTCGTACGCGTATTGCCAAGACCCATACGCGTATGGACAAAAGTCATTTTTCCCCCAAAATTCACGTTTAAAAGTCCATACGCGTATGCCCAACTCCATACGCGTATCACCAGATGGCCGGGAAAAGTAACATTCCATACGCGTAATGGCCCAAAACAAGCCAATGATATGCGTAACGCCTAGGCTCATACGCGTATGAACATGCCCCATACGCATACGGCCAGGGCAAATGCAGAAAAATTCTGCAGAACTTGGTTCTGCGTTTTTCATCCAAACTCCTCCAAATTCATCATCCAAATACAGAAAAACACCATTTTGAGGTATAACAATACATATCCAACATGTATAAACAACAAAGAACACAATCAACATAAGTTTAGACACATTTGAATCAATTTCTAATCAATTTCACATAATATGGGTTTTACTAAATATTTTCATTTCAATCCAACAAACATCACAAATACACATACATAATCATACACAATCATACAATAATTGAGTTTCGCACCCTTACCCGATTAAATCGATTCTAGAAGTTGATTTCTTTGATTTTCCAAGTTTTCTTACTATTTCTCTTCTTCTTCTCTTTTCTCCTCTTTTTCTTTCTTCTCCTTTTCTTTCTTTCTCTTTTTCTCTCTTCCTATTTTCCCTTTCTATTCTAACTTAACAAAATATTGTGAAATGTCCAAAATACCCCCACACTCAAATATCTCACAAACGTTCCCAAAACCCGATAAAATATCATAACATCGAAAAATAATGTAATTTCAGATAAAAGTCGAAAATAAAATAAAATAATAATAAAATAATCAAACGACTCGATTAAATAAAACTCACACAAAAACTGGGGCGTTACACCTATCATATGGACATCCGTCCCAATCACCATTTGTGTAAGCCACAATATCTGAATCAACTTTGTATTTGTAAATAAGACCTTTTCCAAATGCTCATTTAATGTACCTCAAGATTCGAACCAGAACATCCCAATGATTATCACAAGGAGAGTTCAAAAATTGGCTCACTACACTAAGAACATATGCGACATTTGGCCTTGTCATGGTCAAATAATTTATCTTCTCAACCAACCTCGTATACCTTCCAAGATCATAACAAGACTCTCCTTGATCTGATAGGACTTTGGCTTTTGGATCCATATGAGCGTCAATTGGTTTACAATCTAACATGCCAGTTTCTTCCAATATATCTAATTCATATTTTCTTTGGGGAATAACAACTTCTTCGTTAGAATGAGCTACATCAATGTCAAGAAAATATTGCAATCTTCCTAGATCTTTGACTTGAAAGTGGCGGGCTAGATGTTATTTAAATCTCACAATTCCATTATGATCATCACCTGTAATGATTATATCATAAATGTACAACCATATAAATGCATTTGTTATAGAAGTATTTATAAATCATAGTGGTCAACTTCATTTCGAATCATGTCATATTGTTGAATTGCACTACTAAATCTCCCAGACCATGCTCAAGGAGATTATTTGAGACCATACAAGATTTTGTGAAGACGATATACATACCCATGTCACCACCCCCCCCCCCCCCTAAACAACAAAAGTTGGTGCACTACGCCAAAAGTGTCCTTTGGCAGCACTACATAGGCAGCGCTTTATTACAAAAGCGCTGCTATAAGTTAAAAAATTTTAAAAACACGGAAACTGTTCACTTAGAAATATAAAAGCGCGTCTAAATATAAGACTTTAGACAGCGCTTTTGAGGAAAGCGCTTTCTAAGGTCTTATAAATTATAAAAAAAAATTAAAGGAAAATATTAGACAGCGCTTTCCTTAAAAGCGCTGTCTAAAGTCTTATAAATTAAAAAAAAATATAAGACCTGAGACAGCGCTTTTGAGGAAAGCGCTGTCTAAGGTCTTATAAATTAAAAAAAATAAAATCAAAAGCGTTGTCTAAGGCCCATATGAGACAGCGCTTTCTAAGGCCCACCTTAGACAGCGTTTTCCTTTAAAGCGCTGTCTAAGGTCTTATAAATTAAAAATAAATAAAATCAAAAGCGCTTTCTAAGGCCCACCTTAGACAGCGCTTTCATTCAAAGCGTTGTCTAAGGTCTTTTTAAGTAAAATAAAAATTGAAACGGTATCAGTATTCTATACTTTTTCATTTCATTCTTTCCCTCTCTTTCTGCGAACAAGAACGTCGAACCAGCTGAAACCACCTCCGTCGTCCGTCCTTTCACCACCGTCGTCCGTTCTTTCTCGTCGTCGTCCGTCCTTTCTCGCCGTCGTCCGTCCGGCCGTCGTCCATCCTCCACCGTTCTCCACCGTGCTCCACTGTTCCGGTAAGAGTTTTTCTTTTTATGTTAGGTTTTAAGTGAGTTTCATATTTTTCTATTAGGTTTTGTTCTTGTTACCATATTTTTGGAGTTCTTTAGATATAATGATGTTCTGTTAGGTTTTGTTCTGTTAGGTTTTGGAGTTCTTTTGATAGAATGATGTTCTTTTGATAGAATATGAGTAGTTTAGATTAGTGTTAATGTTGCTCTACATTGTTATTGCTATATAATGTGTTAGTTTAGTTTAGGTTAGTTTAGGTTAGTGTTAGTGTTAGTGTTAATATTGCTCATTATTTTAATATTGTAAATCCTTGAGGTTGTTAATGTTATTTTGTTATTTTAATACTGTGTTATGTTAGAAGCCCTGTTAGAAGCTCATTCAATGTTCTATGTTTTATCATAACTTTCCTCCTCATTCAATGTTTTGATTCCTTATATAATAGTGTTTTTGTTGACCTTAATAAGTAGGAAAACCATGGATAAAAAATGGATGGATGCCGGTCGATTGTCCAAAGAGTACGAGAATGGGGTATTGGATTTCGTTAAGTTTGCTGTTCAACACGTTAAAGACCCCAGTCGAATGGACTGTCCTTGCTTGGGTTGTTGTTATGTGGGTAAGGTTGACGCAGATGGATTGAAATCGCATTTACTGATGCATGGAATTGATCAAAGTTATAAGTGTTGGATACATCATGGTGAGAAAATTAACGAGAATGTTGAACCGAAGGGGAAAAGTAATACGACCTATGCTTCAGATGACAAAGACACGGAAACATACGATTGTGATCGAGTCGAAGAGATTGCAGAAGCAGTTGAAGAAGATCTTCATGATTGTCCCAAAATGTTTGAGAGGTTGGTAAGCGATGCAGAGAAACCGCTCTATCAAGGTTGCACTAAATTCACAAGACTGTCTGCGGTATTGAAGTTGTACAACTTAAAGGCGGGCAATAGATGGTCGGATAAAAGTTTCACAGAGTTGTTGGCCCTTTTGAGAGAAATGCTACCGGAGGATAATGTTCTTCCCAATCGAACCTATGAGGCCAAAAAAATGTTGTGCTCTATTGGCATGAGCTATGATAAGATACATGCTTATCCAAACGATTGTGTTTTGTTTCGAAACGAATATGCATCGTTAACTGAGTGCCCTAAATGCGGTTTGTCTCGATATAAGAAAAAATTGTCTCCAGCCAAGGTCTTATGGTATTTTCCTATAATTCCGAGATTTAGGCGCATGTTTCGTAGTGAAACCGATGCAAGACACCTGACTTGGCATGCAGATGAAAGAATTATTGATGGAAAGTTGCGACATCCGGCTGATTCACCACAGTGGTCGAAAATTGATAATGATTATCCTGACTTTGGAGAAGAAGCAAGAAACCTTCGCTTGGCATTATCTACTGATGGAATGAACCCGCATGGTCTTCAAAGTATCTCACATACCACATGGCTTGTGATTCTTATGATTTATAACCTACCTCTGTGGCTATGCATGAAGCGTAAGTACATGATGTTATCTATGTTAATCTCTGGGCCTAAACAACCAGGGAATGACATAGACGTATACTTGACACCTTTGATCGAAGATTTAAAGATATTGTGGGAGAACGGTGTGGAGGTTTATGATGGATATAGGAAAGAAAGTTTTAATTTGAGGGCGATGTTGTTTGGCACAATTAATGATTTTCCAGCTTACGGGAATCTATCAGGGTACATTATAAAAGGTGAAAAAGCGTGTCCTATTTGTGAAGATAAAACAGATTCGAAGCGATTGGAGTTTGGTCATAAGAATGTCTTTCTCGGCCATCGTAGATTCTTAAATGCCAAACATCACTACCGTGGGTGGAGACAAGAATTCAATGGAGACACCGAACAAGGTAGAGATCCACCTATGTTGTCAGGTGACCAAGTTTTTAAAAAGGTGAAAGATATGCGTACTCAGTTTGGCAAACCTTTTGCACATAAGGTTGTCAAAGGTGGGTGGAAAAAGAGGTCGATATTTTTTTAATTGCCATATTGGAAGTCTTTGTACGTGAGACATTTTCTCGATGTTATGCATATTGAGAAAAATGTATTTGAAAGTGTTATTGGTACGTTACTCAATATAAAAGGAAAGACTAAGGATGGCCTTAAAGCAAGAAAAGACTTGGTAGCGATGGGGATTAGAACTGAATTAGCACCCGTGAAGAAAGGAAGACGAACATATCTACCACCTGCTGCTTTTACTCTGTCTAGAAAGGAGAAGAAAATATTGTGTAAGTTTCTGAGTGAAGTTAAAGTTCCAGAAGGATACTCTTCAGATGTTAGAAGACTTGTGTCTATGAAAGACCTCACGTTGAAGAGTTTAAAGACACACGACTGCCATGTTATAATGGAACACTTTCTACCAATAGGTATACGTTCTATTTTGCCAGTGAAAGTAAGAAGACTTGTGTCTATGAAAGACCTCACGTTGCTATGTTATATTATAATGTAGTACTTTGAAGAATGCAAGTGTGCTCATTACTCAATTTCTCAATTGGATGAAATTAAAGAGGATTGGTGTCAATACATTATGGAGCTCGGAGTTTTATCAGGTATAATATTGTACTCTTACTTTAATTGATGAGAATTTAAATATGTGTAACTTTCTAACTATAGACATTGTTGATGTATTCTTTTAATTGAATTACAATCTTTGTGTTCTTTCGGGACCTATGTAGATTTGAAGCAAAGCTTTGGTTGGATGCAAAAGTACTAGTATAAGTAATATGTACATTTGTAGAAAAAATGTAATGATTTGTAATTATAAATTGGTGTGTATATATATATATATATATATATATATATATATATATATATATATATATATATATTGGTTTGAATTGCCAATTGTTTTGGATATATAATTTTGGTGTAAATTGGTACATTTAAATAGGCCAAATTGGATTGATTTGAATCTCCAAATTGTGGTATTTTTCTGGAAAAAAATTGGTTGAAAAACAGGTCAAATTCTAGTTGAAAAACCTGGTAAAAATTGTGGTTTAAAAAAATTTATATAAAAATTTTCGTATACCTTAGACAGCGCTTTACACTAAAAGCGTTGTCTAAGGTGAGGCTTAGAAAGCGCTTTCACCAAAAGCGCTGTCTAAGGTATGCCTAAAAAAGTTCAAAAAGGTGGGGCTTAGAAAGCGCTTTCACAAAAAGCGTTGTCTAAGGTATACCAAAAAAAGTTCAAAAAGGTGGGGATTAGACAGCGTTTTTAAAAAAAGCGTTGTCTAAGGTATACCTAAAAATGTCAAAAAACGATGTCTAATGGTACCATAGACAGCGTTTTTCATTAAATATACCCCCCTTTAGACAGCGCTTTTGGTATTACCCAAAGCGCTGTCTAAACCTTTAGCAGCGCGGGTTTATACAGCGCTTAAAAGCGCTGTCTAAGGCCAAAAAAAGTGCTGTCTAAGGTCTTGTTTGGCGTAGTGGTGGTTGCTCCAGATAAACTCCTTCGTCTAAATTTTTCTGGCGAAATGCATTCTTTATGTCTAACTGATACATGGCTAATGGCACTTGGCAGCCACATAGAAAGAAACAAGAAAAAAAACCATTTTGGCAACGAATGAGAAGGTTTCACTATAATCAAGACCAAAAACTTGAGTATAACCTTTAGCCACCAAGCGAGCTTTCAAACGGTCAAATCTTCTATCTAGACAAACTATAATCGTCTAAACCCAACGACACCCAATAATAAATTTTCCTAGAGGAGTTGGTAAAAGTATTCATGTCTGGTTAGGTTCTAAGGTTGTCATCTCATCAATCATAGCTTGTTGCCACCCTGAATAAAAAATAGCTTTTTGTAGACTTAGGAATAATGATTGAAGAAATAATAGAGACAATGGCATAATGTGAAGGTGACAAGCGATGATAACTAAAAAAATTATAAATGGGAAAATGATTTTGAGTGGAACATGTACCTCTACGAAGTGCAACAAAATATTCATCTATCATGTAGGGCGGATCCAAAGTAAGAGAAGAAATTGGGACGGGAGATGAGTCACTTGGACCTTTTGTATCAGATAAATTGGTGGAAGAAAGAAGTGCATGGCATTAATAAGTTTGTATGGGTGGAGGACTAGAAGGATCAGGTAACTCCACATGAGGAGATGATTTTGATTGGTCAATGACATGCAAAGATAGTACTACCGAGACAGGTAAAGGAATATGCAATACTTGAGAAACAAACTCACACGCAGTGGGCGATGCGAAGAAAGGTTCGTCCTAAAAAAAGTGACATCACCAGACATGTAGAAACTGTGTATAGAGGGACAATAACATCGATACCCTTTTTGAACTCTTGAATAACCAAGTAATACATACTCAATTGAATGAGCAAAAAATTTATAAATTCTTGGAGTTAGATCACGTACAAAGTGATTTAATTCAAAGACTCGAGGAGATATTTGAAAGAGTGGTTCATGAGGATACAATATAGAAAGGGTGACCTTATTTTGGATAGTGAAAGATGGCATTCTATTAATCAAATAGAATATTATGAGGACAACATCCCTCCAAAATTTTAAGGGGACACTAGCTTGGATAAGTTGAGTATGTGTCGTTTCAATTACTACCTCCGTTCCTTTTTAAGTGTCACATTTTAATTTTTTACATATACCAAGAAAGTTAATCAACGTTGCTACTTTTCATACAATAATTACCCTTTTACCTATAATACTCATATTTATTTATTACATTTATTTTACTTTTTCTCTTTCTGCAATAAATACATAGGGGTAATTTTGATAAAAGTGCAATCAATATTTCTTTAAACTTTGCAAGTGACAATTAAAAAGAAACAAAAACTTATTCTAAAAGTGACAATTAAAAAGGAACGGAGAGAGTATATGACAGTGCTTACGTTCAACAATACCATTTTGTTGATGGGTGTGAGGAGATAACTCGTGTATTACTCCATTCTCGACCATAAAAGAATTAATTGATGTTGGAAAATACTCTTTTGCATTATCATTGAGTAGAATGAAAATAGAACAACCAAATTAATTTTGAATTTCCTTCAAAACATTAAGAAACACTAAATAATTTGAATCTTTCCTTTAGTAGTTAGATCCACGTACATCTAGAAAATCCATCAATAAAGGTAACAAAATATATATGTCCTATAATCAATCTAGAGACTGCAACTAAGACAAGTGAGGAGCCATAACTTTGAACTTCTTAGGACTTGGATGATATACTGAATAATGAAGAAGACTTGGAGACTCTTGCAGTAGAAGTGGAAGCAATTTTAGATGGAGACTGAAGGTAGTAAAGTTCATGCGACTCATATCTCGTACCAATCATCTACTTTGTACTCCAATCATTTATAACAAAGAAATATGGAATAAAAATTATAGAAAATTTTAGACTTTAGTCAAACGACTAACAGAAATTAATGTAAATGGACAATTTTAAACAAAAAGAGCATAGTCAAAGGATAAAGATGAGAGAGGGTGGCTTTACCAATGCCTCTAGATTTAGTTTTTTATTCATCTGCAAAGGTAATGTGATGAGGGGTTTTAGGTTGGAATATTTTTTATAAAAGAGATGAATTACCAGAAACATGATTGAAAGCTCTAGAGATGAACTTTAGAATTACCAATATGAGCAATTGTTGTTGATGACAACGCCTACGAAGCCTTAACTTGTAAGTATGTCTGGTACTCATCATCAGATACCATATTTTGGTTTGTGCTTCTCAATTCAGAGTTTTTTCCATTATCATTAGACTGAGTTGTGTTTATTGGTTTTTCTGGGTAGCCCATAAGAGTAACACTTATCTTTGGTATGACCAAACCTCTTACGATAAATGCACTAAGGATGTCCTGCACCACGACCTCCTCGACCATCCCCACGACCACGACCTCGTTCTCCATAACCTAAAATATTAGAAGCAAAAGTGGAATATTCTATACCATTTTGGGGTGCATTCACCCTTGTTCCTTATGGATTAGGTAGGCGTATAAGGCGGCAAATCAAATTTTTTTGATGGAATCTGAGACACAATAAGAAAATGTCTCCAGACTGACTCGTAATTTGTATGAAAGACATAAATCCTGTAGGAATTATCTAATTTAAAGATCATCTTCTTTGAATCATCGCTAGTAATAAGAGCTTGAGCTCGTTGACAACTGATTGATTTCGATTAACATAAGACTTCATGTTGTCCTCTGTCATTTTGAGGTTGGCAAATTATGAATGACATTATAGAGACGTTGGACATCATTAGATAGACATTTTTAGATATCTGCCAAATATCATAACATATTGTATATGATTGTACATGAGCTATAGTAACCCAACAAAAAAATGCTAGATCGATTGTCACATAAGAGATACTAATTGACAATCTGCTTGCTATTCATCATGCAACTTAGTTAGATGTTCTGAGAGCTTTTGCTCAATAAACCACATCTCAACCGCAACTGACCAATTTAAATTATAAGTGTGCATAATTGGTTATTTTTAGAAACCAAATCATAACTATTTTTAAATCAGTTAAATTGTTTGGATTCATAACCATAATCACATTTCAATCAAAATTGGTTATAAAACTGGTTATAAATTTGGTTATGGTTATATAACCGGTTTTAAACCGGTTATTACTTTTTTTTCAATTTTTTTTTAAATTTGATTAGTTTTTTAAAAAATTATTTTTTTTCAAAAATTTTAATTTTTTTTGAAAAACTTTAATTTTTTTCAAAAAAACAAAATTCCAAAAAAAGAATAATGATGAATTGTGCTGTTAACCAATCCAATATACAAAAGCAGCAATTCTTAAAAATTAGAAAAGGTAAATATTGGAAAAATAAGAAATGATAACATAACATGCAATAGAAATGAAAATGTGGGAATTGAATCCTCTGCAGTCGGTAAAATGCCGCAATCACACAGTTGGAGTATTTTTAGCCGTTGAATCATGATCATACGGTTTAAAAAAAACAGATTTATTTTTATATTATATTTTTTAAACTGCCTCTTTTAAATCAAAACCGTCCGAATTTAATCGGACGGCTATCAACACTTGAATGTGTGAATGCAGGGGCTCTGACTGCATGGAACCCCAATCCGAAAATGTGTCATTCAAAACTGAGTATGTAACAATTAGGCTAAAATCAACTTAAAAACAGTAAATTTTGTATTGTTGTCCATTACAATCTTTTCTCTGAGAAAAATTTTTCGTACACAGCAAAAATTGAAGTTCTCATCTCTCTTCCTTAACTTTCAATTAAAGCTGATCAAGACCATTTGAAAGAGCAAATATGGAAATTAATGCAGTTTTCAAATGAATAATTTTTTTTAAAAAAATTTTCCAAAAAAGAATAATTTTCTTTTCCTAAAAAAATTAAATTTTTATTCAAAAATAAACAAATTTATAATTAAATTGAAACATTTGGAATAACCGAATTATAACTGGATCCAAAAATAAAATATGGTTGGATAACCAAAAATTAATAATTAAACTGGTTAATAATTATTTAATTATATCAGAATATTTTAAATAGATTTGAATTTAGTTATGAATTTAGATCTCAAGACCGAATATTTTGCAAATCCCTAATTTAAATAATTTTCACCCTTAAGTTTTTCAGAGGTTATACAGGATTTCCTGAGAAGACAAAGGAAACTAAATTTTTACTTGAAGACTCGAATTTGTATGAACTCATCTTGCAAAACACACTATATATATAAAGTAAAACACAAGTTGTTGTTGTGCAGAAATGCAAAACGGTAGAAAAACAGAGGTGGTTGTTGTGTAGAAAAATAAAATAGTAGCAAAAAATAGTTTTTGTTGTGCAGAAAAGCATAACAGTAGCAAAACAGAGTTTGTTGTTGTACAAAAGAGCAATGGCTGCGCATAGGGCTGAGCGCGACGGTGAATTTTTAGTGGTAGGCCGATATGACGATGATGAGTCAAATAGAATGGCTAATGTAAATAGAAGAATTATGTTTCAGTGTAATAATGTTGTATGTGACTATGACAGATAAGGTTTTAACGAACCTAAAATCGTTGCTATGATACCCAACTAAAGAATAAAAAATTGATACGAAATAACTTGAGAAATTAGCTTACAACTTTATCTTATTTATATTGAAAATAATACAATGAAAATTCCTTGAGTAAAGATGATAAAAATCAATACATACCAATCCTAATAATAATTATATAAAAATCATATCATATCTTTGATAAATCGTATCATATTTCAACCAAATCATATCATATCTCAACACTATTTGTTTGATAATATAAATAAACAATTTTAAAATTAAGAACAGAGGATTTAGCCTGGTCTTGGTGTGGAGGTGTTGAAAACTAATTTGGAAACAGTAGGCTGTGACATTCCACCATGAATTGGACTGGCGTGCTTAAGTTAATATTATGCCAGTGTTTTCAATGTAGGTTATTATTGGCTTTTGCAGATATCTATTAAGTGCCGGGTTTGCCGCAACAAGTGCAGCTGGCTGTCAGGGTCGGTGTTGGCCGAGTAATGAATTGGTGTTACCTAAGTAAAGGAAACATTTAGTGAATGTATTAATTTTGTATTTGGTGTGGGTCTGTGGTGTTTTCTTTGATGCAACAACGGTTGAAAATACACCACACCCTTCAAAATGTTGACACTTCTGATTGTTTGTTTTGGTAAAAACCAAAAATTTGCTGACAGAGAACCATTTTAAAAACCAAAAACTACACAATAAAAATGACTTTACATCACATGGATAAGATGGATCCTCCATCTTTTAGATCAGAAAAGCTAACATAACTTTTCTCACCTTCAAAACAGAAGATCCATTTCCTATCAAGATTCGAATACAGCCCCAACCTTGAATAATCTAAAGGGGGCTTCTGTGAGAAGATGCTTCTCAAATATCGTACGATAATTTGAGCTACTAGATTGAAGAAACAGGCACAATTCAATTGACAACAATAAAAGAGTACAAAAACAAGAGCAATGATCAATACTTTCAAACAAATGTTTTTGAACAAATATACTAAAGACACCTATTAGAACAGTAACAAACAGCACCAGCACAAATTACATTTACATCTCTTACACAAGAATAGGCTAAGAAAATAAAAAAATTGCCTCTAATCCTATAAAAACGATCAACATCCTTCCCTCTAACTATGGCTCTCACTATCATTTAAAAAGGAGAGTAGAAGAGGGTAGTACAGAAAGCTGCTCAAGTCACTAAAGCCTTTGCTTCACCCGCCTCCCATTTATGTCACTGCCATCAAGCATTGCTTCATTCCTATGCTTGCACATAAAGTCCGAATGCTCAGTAAATCTAGCCACGTACTCCAATAGCTCAGTCAGAACAGGCGGGCAACTTTCCTTCAAGTACTCAAATCCATCAGTTTGCATCACAGCTGAAGAACCCAAAAAGGTACAGATAGTTCAGTAGATAATAATACTTCTGGATGAAAATAAAAAAGGACATTGATATCATAAGTTTTGTCAAGCCCAGATAAATTTCCAACAGAATTGTTGCAAATATCCATCTATAACCTACGCAATTAGATGTTTTGATTGCAAACATGATAATAAGACATTTTGATGAAGTGATGACAACATATCCTGGAAGAGAGCATACTAATAGTACTATGATCTATGCATCACCTTTGTCTTCTTTTCAGATAATAATGAATTTTTGGAGTGGGAATAAGGAAGCAGAAAGATAAAATCCCCACAAGAAGAGGTAAATAGAAGTGTAAAAGTATTACTAATAAATAACATTTGCTAGTACAAATTAACTGGTCACACAAAATTTGGGAGTTAAAACAAGGAGCGAACACTAAACTGCATGGCTAAATTAGTATATGGAAAGGTTGACAAGAAAGCCAAACCATATATAATTCCTTCACAGTTTAGCGTTTTTTTTAAATGAAGTCGTCCAAACAGGAGGGCATAATAGTGACAGGGACACAAAATATAACATTCAGCAGTGAATCTAACATAGAATGATAGTTAGCTTCACTATGAGTTCGGACCTTTTAGTGTAAAACTTACTCACTGATATCATAATCCTTTATCAGTAAGCTATTATGTATAATAAGTTTAGAGAAGAAAAGCACACCTCTGAGATTTTCGGAGGTAGCAATAAACTTGAGACAGACTGCTTTCAGCTGGAAACAGTGGTGCTGCTCTGCCAAGGCTAAAGTTGTAGCCACGGTATTTATGGCAACATCTTCACATAGACTCGCTTCACAGATAAGCCTGAGCCTCTCTAAGGCATACCGATCAGCAGCCGCTAAAAGATGTTGGGCCATCAAGGTTGTTGCCCATTTTGTGTTCATACCGGTAAGCTCTTGCATGTCAGGCAGTGAGTCCCAGTATATAAAATGAAGCAATGCCTGCAAACAATAAAAAAGGAACAATGACGGGTCATTCAACATGCATTTTCCCCTGCATAGTTTTCAAGCTCAAGATTGCCTCGTTCTCATTCAACACAAGGCTTGCAACTTGCAAATGTATTTTGTTACAAAAGGCAAAACAATGGCATATCCTCCTCATCAAATCAATTAAAAAAATAACTCATTTAAGTTATTGCAACTCAATTTTCTATGTATATTTAAGATAATAAGTAAATATTAAGTCTTTTACAAAAAAAATTAAGTAAAATATTAAGTAATACCTTAAAAACTGGAGCTTCCATGTCTTCAACTTTGATACACCGGGTATTGTGATCTTTCATAGGACCAAAAAGCTGGGCTCTGAAAACAGGTGAACGAGCTGCAAGCACCAATTTATGAGCAGTAAAAACTTCCCCATTCACTTCAAAACTCACATCACTTCCAATACCAGTTTCCAGCAGTTGACCAAATTGGTGACCAATGTTAGAAGGTGGTATTGCAATGGAATATATCTTTGGGCCTTCTGTGTGTGACCTCACAACACCAACACTACAATTTACAGAGAGGCAGTCATCTTTAAGGTAGTCTGATGTCTCTAAAGCCGTCCTCTTAAAAAACCGCTTGTAACCCCTGAAACACAAGATACAAAATAATCAGCATCAGCTATTTGAATGTGTGCAAAAACAACACTAATAGACAATGTAAACTATTATCTCCAAAGTCAATATATACCAATCAAATGGCATGATCCCTTCCCCAACCCTTCTCAACAGCGCCAGTCACCCACACAACACGTTGTGGAGCAGCCAATCAAGAGACAAAAATATTTCATCCCTTAATTATACAACAAAATAATATTCCATCAGACAAATAGTTTAGCTTACTTCATTAGAAAATGATACACAACTATATCATCAAAAACACGTAAGATCAAACCTTCAAAACTATATCACACGAATTGTACACGCAAGGTAATATGATCAAATCAATGACAAGAGGAACAAAATTAAAATTAAAATTTTAACAATTAAATATAAAAAAAAATCTCTAAAAAGAATGGAGATCCTACCACATACTGCCGCGGTATTTTAAGGTGTAAGGCCCGCTTTCAAGAGTCCTCTCGAAATGACTATGAACCTTATGCCTCTCCTTCCCACTCTGATCCAAAAGGGTCAACTCAAACAGAGCTCTAACATCAGTGCCATCGCTGGCGAGCGCGATGAAGAGGGACACATAGGTAGCATTATCCTCCACACTCTTTCCATCAGGATAGAAATAGATTGCCCAATCGTACCCACCCACAGAGAATATATCCGACGCCATGTATTTCCCAATCCCAATCCCCTTCGACAACGAGTACCCCGTGATCTTGAACTGGTGAGAGCCTTTCACTGTCTCCGTGATCGAAGTCGACGAAGTTGTCGCCGGTTCCGATGAAGAAGACGGAGAACATGAACTGGACGATGGCTTCGCGGTTTCTCGGAGAATTTTACCCATGCGAGAGCCACCGTAAGGAAATCAGGGAATTTTTTTATTTCAACCGCACGGAAACGTCGTCGATCGAGGGGTTTAGGGGAAAAGGAAGAGATTGAGATCGATGCGGGAGATCAGGGTATGAATTGGGGATCTGAATTGGGGAAGTGAGAGTTTGATGACGAAATCTAGGGTTCTATTGATGACAGTTGTGAGATTCTGAAAGAGAAATTTCTAGGGTTTGGAACGATTTGGGGGAACGGGAGAAAGAGAGAGAATGAAGAATGACGAAGAAAACACAAAAATTGAAATGACGGATAAAGGCTTTCGGTAATGAAATGAGCATGTCTTTAAATAAGATTTTTTATTAAATTTATTAGATTATAAAAAAAATTGTTTCTCAAAAATATAAAATGTTTTTCGGACAAGTGTAAACTAGTAGGATACCCGTGCATTTGCACGGGTATTAGTATGTTACGCGCATTTTTTTCAAAATATAATAAAAATGATATTAAAAAAATTAAGGTGTTTAACCAAAAAGATATTATTTTTAAAAGATATAAAAAATTAGTGTCAATAATTTATTCCATATATAAAATTATTTGAATCAACAATATATTATATTTTATATAAATATTATTGTTGTTTTGACGTTATTTAAAAAAATATTAGAATCTATATTATAACAATGATATTTTTTCCGCATATATAAATAAATTAATCAACAACGAACTTGATCTCGTATAAATAAATTAATCAACAACGAACTGGAGCCCATAACTAAATATTATTTTATTCAATGACATAAAAAATATTTTTGCCCGTAAAAAATTTGAATCAAGAATGTATTTTTGCCCGTAATTAATGAATAACAAACTTGATACCGTATATAAATATTAAGTTTGTTTTGACATTAGATATATATTTGAATTTGTATAAAAAAAAATTGAATCAAGAATGTATTTTTGCCCGTATCTAAAAATTAGATTTATATTTCATCATAAAAAATTGCTTTTTATTATCTCAAATTAATAATGATCTTTTGATTGATAAGTAATTAAAATATTGATTATAATTAAATTAATAATGACAGGTGGATATAGAGACTACAAATATATTTGGATATTACATAGTACTTTTATAGTGTTTTTTCTATTATTATAATTAAAGTCATTTATGAGCATTCTTTTGAACAATAATTTTTTTCGTATAGAAAAATATTTGAATTAACAATTTATTTTTTCTGTATATAAAATATTTTAATCAACAATATATTTTTTCGTGTATTTAAATATTAATTTTTTAAAAAAAATTATAAATAAAAAATTGAATCAATAGTGAAGTTGTTGTCGTATATAAAATATATTTGAATCAAAAGTAAAGTTGTGCCCGTTTATAACAATAGTTTTTTTTGTATATAAAATATTTGAATTAACAATGTATTTTTCCCGTATATAAAATATTTTAATCAACAATATATTCTTCCCATATATAAATATTAATTTTGTTTTGACACTATTTATAAAAAAAATTGAATCAATAGTAAAGTTGTTCTCGTATATAAAAATATTTGAATCAAAAGTAAAGTTGTGCTCGTTTATAACAATAATTTTTTTCGTATAGAAAAATATTTAAATTAACAATGTATTTTTCCCGTATATAAAATATTTTAATCAACAATATATTTTTTCCCGTATATAAATATTAATTTTGTTTTGACACTATTAATAAAAAAATTGAATCAATAGTAAAGTTGTTCCCGTATATAAAATAATTGAATCAAAAGTAAAGTTGTGCTCGTTTATAACAATAATTTTTTTCGTATAGAAAAATATTTGAATTAACAGTGTATTTTTTCCATATATAAAATATTTTAATCAACAATATATGTTTTTCCCGTATATAAATATTAATTTTGTTTTGACACTATTTATAAAAAAATTGGATCAATTGTAAAGTCGTTCCCGTATATAAAATATTTGAATCAAAAGTAAAGTTGTGCCCGTTTATAACAATATTTTTTCTCGTATAGAAAAATATTTGAATTAACAATGTATTTTTCCCGTATATAAAATATTTTAATCAACAATATATTTTTTCCCGTATATAAATATTAATTTTGTTTTGACACTATTAATAAAAAAATTGAATCACTAGTAAAGTTGTTCCCGTATATAAAATATTTGAATCAAAAGTAAAGTTGTGCTCGTTTATAACAATAATTTTTTTCGTATAGAAAAATATTTGAATTAGCAGTGTATTTTTTCCATATATAAAATATTTTAATCAACAATATATGTTTTTTCCGTATATAAATATTAATTTTGTTTTGACACTATTTATAAAAAAATTGGATTAATTGTAAAGTCGTTCCCGTATATAAAATATTTGAATCAAAAGTAAAGTTGTGCCCGTTTATAACAATATTTTTTCTCGTATAGAAAAATATTTGAATTAACAATGTATTTTTCCCGTATATAAAATATTTTAATCAACAATATATTTTTTCCCGTATATAAATATTAATTTTGTTTTGACACTATTAATAAAAAAATTGAATCACTAGTAAAGTTGTTCCCGTATATAAAATATTTGAATCAAAAGTAAAGTTGTGCTCGTTTATAACAATAATTTTTTTCGTATAGAAAAATATTTGAATTAGCAGTGTATTTTTTCCATATATAAAATATTTTAATCAACAATATATGTTTTTTCCGTATATAAATATTAATTTTGTTTTGACACTATTTATAAAAAAATTGGATCAATTGTAAAGTCGTTCCCGTATATAAAATATTTGAATCAAAAGTAAAGTTGTGCCCGTTTATAACAATATTTTTTCTCGTATAGAAAAATATTTGAATTAACCATTTATTTTTCCCGTATATAAAATATTTTAATCAACAATATATTTTTTCCCGTATATAAATATTAATTTTGTTTTGACACTATTAATAAAAAAATTGAATCAATAGTAAAGTTGTTCCCGTATATAAAATATTTGAATCAAAAGTAAAGTTGTGCTCGTTTATAACAATAATTTTTTTCGTATAGAAAAATATTTGAATTAACAGTGTATTTTTTCCATATATAAAATATTTTAATCAACAATATATGTTTTTCCCGTATATAAATATTAATTTTGTTTTGACACTATTTATAAAAAAATTAGATCAATAGTAAAGTTGTTCCCGTATATAAAATATTTGAATCAAAAGTAAAATTGTGCCCGTTTATAACAATATTTTTTCTCGTATATAAAATATTTGAATTAACAATGTATTTTTTCCGTATATAAATATTTTAATTGTTGTTTATTATTTGTTGTTTATTTAAACAAATGTTAAGTTATGATTTGGTCTATAATTGATTTATAGAAATCTAAAATTTGATACATTATAATGGTAAGATATTGTAATATAAATATTATTTATATTGCTTCCTTGTGCTTTCATAATTTGTTCTGGCAGAATATTCCTTGTGCTTTCATCATTCCTCATGAACATTCATACCCATCAACAACATCTTCATAAGGTAACCCAAAAATACAACCATAACCATATAAAATCACCATCTACCAAAAACACGCATACCCCTCAAGACCATCTTCATCCTTAAATCCATCCAAATCAACCATAAAAGTTACACTATATTATAGGAAATCACAGAACTGTAATATGCCAATAATCATTCATTCTTAGAAAAAAAAATAGATGCTACTCAGTACATCATTCATAAATGGTCATTTTCTTAGAATACATAATTGTATGTAGTCATGTTAAAGTAATACTCACTTTAATATGATTCAATAATATCTTAATGTCTTCACATGATTAAGATAGAAAGAAAACATATAAATATTTATATGGTTCAGTAAGATAAAGTTAAGCACTAAATTCATCAGAAAATGCTAGTGCAACAGAATCAGATGGTTTGAACAATACATGTCATCTAATCCTAGCCCTAAGACTCTTAAATACATAGCCAGATAGCAAAATAACATTTCTCCATATGCATCCACTCTCCAGGACTACAAAGATCGGAGAGGACATTAGCTACAGATGATACTACATCCTTTTCTTTCAATTGCTGAAGTTGAAGATTATCAGCATAATAATCTATTCGGGACCTTCCTTCTGCCTTCTTATCTGCAAGTATCAAACCATGGTAAATGAGGTTGTTAAACTCAAAGTCAAGATCTAGCTTAAGATTAGAGAAAGAAAGAAACATGTAGATTGTGTGATCATAATCCAGATTAAAATATCTTAATATACAAAATTGCTTATGGATACTAAAGTAACCTCTAAAGCATGCATACTAAAATTTAATCATCCCACAAATCTAAAATGCATAAGAAAGTTCCGTGTAAATCAAAAGTCATAAGTCAGAAATTAAGCTTAAGTTACAATATAACAGCTCATAATATAAAAGTTAAAATAGATCTCATATTTTCTTTATTTCATGTTCATTATAACTTTCACCGGGAATAAATATTATTTGAATAAATCCATAATAAAAAATCATTCATAACAGAAGCCTCAATCACTATATATATGAGTTTCAAAATAGCCAATAATATTACAATCTATTTTACCTACACGTGGATAGAGATTGAATTTGGTCTGTCCCCAAGGATCAAACAACAACAACATCCCTACATGAGGTGAGATTCTACCATCTCCACTACAATAGGTGCTAGAACATTATTTCTCCAATACTTCCATTCTTAATAAGACAACTCTAACTTGTCTTTTTATTTAGCATTATAGAAATCTTCACTTAATGCCAATTGACTTTGAACCACATCATCAATTTCGAACTATACAAAAATGAGCAAATCAATGTTAGCTTCAGAAGGATTACATATAAAATCAAAGAAAAGGATTACATATAAAATCAATAACATCTTTCACCAAACAGTTTAAACGTTTAAAACAATTGATTCAAGAGAGAGTGCATAGATTGATATCATGGTAACATTCAGAATCAACTACCTCGAGTTTCTTGCACTAAGGTTTAAACACTAAACAATTTGAATAATTCTACCATTCAGACGCAAAAGGCTGCTACCGCACCACTGCAAAACCAGTCTAGACACAAAATGCCACTACCGCACCACTGCAAAACCAGTCTATAAACAACATTAACCTTATATGCACAATAAATGAAAGTGTTAACCTGTCTGAAAATTGCTAAAGCCTTTACCAGAAGGAAATGTTGAGTTATTTGCCACCATATTACCTTATAACACAACAATGTTTGTCAGAATCAATTTTATTAAAAACTTTCAAAAACCAAATAAGGAAACACAATAAAAATCAAATGATATATACCTTCCCATCGCGATTAATTTCATCCCAACAATCATCTACAACAACAAAGAACCAGAACCCGTGATGAATTTCCCTACGACTGTGACACGCAAAAACCAGACCTCAATCAAATTAACATCAACAGCCATAACACAACACAACACAACACAACACAACAATCACAACAAATATAATACACTACTCAGAAAACAAAACACTTACTTCAAAGGCCGAAACCAAACAGTCACAGTAACATTCTCTTTAGTTTTTTTAGCCTTCGAAAGTATAGCTTCTTGATAAAACTATTGCGACTTACCCCACATCGACGAATACGCCGCCAAGCTCGGAGAATCATTGTCACAAACCTTGTTTGGTACTAATCTTTCTGAATCAGCGCATCAGCTTTTAGGGTTTGGTTGAGAAGATTGGGTTTCAGCAGCAACACGTGAAAGCCATGTTGAAGCCAAAATCCAGCCTAAAGTGAGTGTTTTTTTTGAGCTCGAAGAACAAAGAGATGAAAAAAAGAGGCAGCTTGAGAGTTCAGACCAACCAGGTTTGAGATGGAGAAAAGAAATAATGACAAAAGGGGTATCGTGATAATCGGAGCAAGAACAGTGTGTCATTGGGAGAGAAAAAGTATTGGTAAAGCTGCTTTGCTTGAAAAGACTGTAGGGTTGTGCTTCCAAGACAATTTCAACACAGTAATAATTGCAATTGAAGTGCATACATAGAATACTGGTTGCAGTTTGAACGGTTCATGAAATGAAATGCAAATAAAGTGCCTAACCAAAAGCTAATCACTACTTGGCATGCAATTATCTGACAAACCGGTTGGATTTTGCCTAACAAAGACTCAATTTAGCCCTAATATGCCTACGTGGAAAAAGAAGACAAAAGGGTTAATTTGTCTTAACCACAACACTAGGACTTCTTATATTATAGATAGAGTTAGTATTATTGACGAGACGAGCAAAAGGTATGTGAACACTCTTTTTAAAATTTTCTTTAACATCCACTTTTTAATGGGTTGAAATTGAAAGTGGTTTTTCACTGTAAAAATAATCTCACTTAAAACGATGGGATTTATTTAAGATGAAGTTTGTAATGGTATTTTTAGAATGTGAAGTTGTGAATTTCAAATTACATTTCCGTACTCTTACACTTTTCGTATTTATGCATTTGACGTATTTTTGACAGTTGGATCAAGATTAAAAAATTAAAATTAAAATTTAAGACTTTAAAATTAAAAATTATATTTAAATATAAATCGTTTGAACATAATTCAACGATCCAGAATATATCAAATATGTGAATGTTAGAAATATTTGACTACATAGAATCATATTCTCATGTTTTAATTTTTAATAAATTATATTTAAATACTTTTTAATAATAATTTATTTATAAAATTTTATAGATTTGTTCTTATGGAATTTTATATTTCTATAATAATAATATGTAATCAATTATGATTATTTATGTTCTGGACTGGGCAGACGCTGTGCCCCCAGAAGAACAAGGCCTAATCCAATCCAGTCATTGGACAGGTCCAATAGTTAGAAATTAGTCGTTGGGCAGGAAGTAGTCGTTGGGCACGTCCCCTTCACTCGCTAAGCAGTTCACGCGGCCAACTGTCTCCCCGAATCTCACGGAGACAGTTGGACCTGGTTAAAGGGCCACGCGCTTTGCCCTCCACTTGGCAACCCCTCATTGGTCGACCAGGCGCTTTGATCGCATGGACTCTCCCCATAAATACCCCCTCAGTTGAGAGGGGCAAGTATCAAATATCCAATACTTGAAATCTGTTACTTGTTTTCTCTCTTTTGACCAAACACTTACTTTGGCATCGGAGTACCTTGCAGGTACCACCACCCCCTTTTCCTTCCCTACAAGCATCATCACCTGTCCTACGTGAAGGTCACGACGATCCAGTCTGATCCGTTCTGATCAGTGACGCCGTCTGTGGGAAACTAGCTTCTCCGTCTTTTTCAAGATCCTCTTTTTTTCACTTCAAAGACCAAAGCTTCATCTTCTAAAGATAATCATGACCTCCACCAAGAATGATGCACGCCAAGACTCTGTTGTTGCCGTTGCGACTGACAACTCCGACCACATCTTCGGCGGACATGTGCTTCAAGAAACCGACCTACGGGACAGAAAGACTGCGTCTCCGACCCCCGAGGAAGTGAAACCTAGGGAACCAGCTGTCGAACGGGTTTTCGAACCCATTTTTGTCCCGCAGAACGCTGATTCAAGTACAGCTGCCCTCATCGCCTCTCTCAACAGATCAAACATTTTGATCTTCCAGCAAGGAGAGAAGATTAACGCTCTCGAGCATGTCCTCCAAGAGCAGCTTGCTTTGGAGAAACAACTCAGCCCATCTCCATGTCCTCGGTCTCCCCCTCAGAAACGGAGACGCGGTAGGTCCAGAAGTCTCTCCTCGGAGAGGAGACGATCAAGATCGGAAGCCTGCCTCCGATCTCGCCCGAAGCCACCGCATATCCCCTTCGCGAAGATCAAGACGCTTCCCAGCGTCCAAAAAGCCCCGACAGCCAGATAGGCATGAGCGCCGCCATACGCGCAGGCACTCTCTGCGACGCAGCAGAAGCCGTGGTCATAGCCATTACTTCTCCCGCTCTCCAAGCTCAAGCAGCGACGATAACGTCAATGACCCCCTTTCACAGGAGATCATGGACACGAGAATTCCTGGCGGGTTAGAGAAGCCCTCTACTCTAGCCACCTACGACGGGACCACCGACCCCGGAGAACACATATAGAACATAGAAGCAATGCTCCATTACCACAACGTGACCGGGGCCATAAAATGCAGATTATTCCCGATCACACTGAAAAAGGGGGCAATGGCTTGGTTCAAGCGCCTTCCTCAAGGGTCGATCACATCATGGAGGAACTTGAAGACTCAATTTTCCCGACACTTTACAGCCTCCCGACGACATCCCAAGTCGGAGGCCACCTTGGAAGTGATTATACAAGTAAGGGACAAGTCCCTGCGGGCGTATATCGAACGGTTCAACAAAGAAGTCGTAGAGGTCCATACGACGGACCATATGAAGAAGTATCTTCTCGAAAAGAGCCTGAAACCTAAAAGCGAGTTTCGCAAATCCGTCGGGATCGAGACTCCTCGAACATTGACAGAACTTCTCCGAAAAGTTGAATCGTGCATACAATACGAGGAGAAGGAGGCCGCCTATCATGCCCGGGACACGAGAGATCGAGACAGCACCCGAGCACCAAAAAAAGATGAGTCGGAGTCATCCCGGCAAGGAAAAGAAAGGCGACGAGACGACCATCCTCGAGAAGGTAAAGGGCCTGCTGGCCGTTTCACAGAATATACCCTGCTTACGGCTCTCCGTGAACGCATTATCTCCGAATGCATCAATACGGAATTCAAGCAGGGGGCGTCAGGTTCCCCAAACCAACAACGTCCAAAGGCAACGTCGACAATAGCAAGTATTGTCGCTTCCACCGCAGCCACGACCACACAACCGAGGACTGCGTGCACCTCAAAGACGCAATAGAGATTCGCATCAAGGAGGGTCACTTGAAATAATACGTAAAGAAAGGTGAGTCCTCCCGACGAGAGGCTTCAGATCCTAAGAAGGAGACGGAACCATCTCAGTCCAGTCTCCCCCGCAGGTCGCCATGTCCATTACACGACCAGAGGACTTCGTTATCCCTGATTACCTCAAAAAGTCTTCTCGGACATCCGCCCACAGCACTTGGGAAGCTTTTCCTGCAGCCATGGTTATCTCATGTGGGGGTACAATGAGCCGACAGTGGGATCTATTAAGAGGAAGTTTGAGCAGCTTATAGATTGCAGTCCTGACCGGTTGTCTACGCTTGAGAAAATCAAGGGGCGCTTCCATCCGATCACATTCTACCATGAGGAGCTTCCCGGGGGCTCTCTGAATTCTCACATTCCTCTACTCATCAGGGCCAGACTAGCAAACACTGATGTCCGGAGGATCCTAGTCGATCAGGGCAACTTGATGGACATTATGTACACGGGCATGTTCCGCGCCCTAAAGCTATACCAAAAGAACCTTTTGTCGTATGTGGGATCCGACCTGCAGGGGTTCAACGGAGCCACAACCAGACCTTGGGGATACGTGGAGCTGCCGGTCACATTCGGGGAGGAGGAAGCATCTAGATCAACCAAGACGCAATTTTTGGTGATCGATTGTCCGTCGCTGTATCAGTGCATTTTGGGCAGGCCAGCACTTGCGGAACTGATCGTTGTTCCTTCAACTGTTCACCTCAAGCTGAAGTATTATACTGAGAAAGGTCACGTGCAACCTTACATGGGGATATAGAAGCAGCTCGCAGATGCTTCGAGGCAGCGACCAGGGGACAGAACCAGATCGGAGCAGCACCGAAAGCGACCAAACGGCCAAGGGATGAAGATCGTCCAACCGAAGATGACCAACCGGACAAGAAATATGCACTCTCCGTTCACATCATCGACCTTAACAGCCGAATTTCAGAAGACTGCAAGGAAGATAATGGTGAGGCTGCGCCAACAGGGACGACCAGCTCCCCCACTTCAACTCTCATGCGGCCAGTTCCATACGGAGAATTCGAAGTCATCACCTTCAGCAATGACCAGAACAGAGGGGTGAAGATTTGCGTTGCACTTCCCAACGAGGTCAAACAACAACTGAAGAAATGCCTGGATGACAACGCTGACCTGTTCGCCTGGAGCGTAACAGACATGCCCGAACTAGACCCTGAAACCGCGTGCCACCATTTGACCATTGATCCAGTTGCCCGCGTTGTCACGCAACGGAGAAGAAAGCAATCTGATGAGAAGGCACGGGCTGCCGAAAAATTTGTACACGACCTCTTAGAAGCAAAATTCATATCGGAGGCCAGGTATACAACCTGGCTGTCAAACATTGTACTTGTGAAAAAACATAGTGGAAAATGGCGCATGTGCATTGACTACACTGATCTCAACCGGGCTTGCCCGAAAGATGCCTATCCTTTACCAAGCATAGATAAACTAGTAGATAACTCTGCAGGTTTCAAACTCTTGTCCTTCATGGACGCCTATTCGGGATATAATCAAATCCCTATGGCCGAAGAGGATAAGAGGTATACCGCATTCATGACCTCCTCGGGGAACTATTACTACAACGTAATGCCCCTCGGTCTAAAAAATGTCGGGGCCACGTACCAGCGCATGATGAACAAGGTCTTTCGATCAGAAATCGGAGACATGCTCGAAGTTTACATGGACGACATGATCATAAAATCCCTAGAGGAATCCGACCACACTGCCCACTTGCAAAAAGTCCTCGACCAGGCCAGGAGGTGCAAAATGCGCTTCAACCTTGAGAAATGCACCTTCGGAGTGCGGGCAGGAAAGTTCCTCGGGTTTTATCTCACCAAAAGGGGAATAGAGGCGAATCCAGATAAATGTCGAGCATTCGTGGAGTTCCCCACACCTAAGTCAAAAAATTCTATACAATCCCTCAACGGGATGCTCGCTTCTCTTTCTCTCTTCGTGGCCAAGTCTGCCCAGCATGCCCTACCCTTCTTCAAACTCCTCAGGAAAGAGGCCACGTTTGAATGAACAGATGAATGTGAGCAGACCCTCACTCATCTCAAGAAAGCCCTGTCCGAGCCTCCCGTACTATCCCAACCAGACTGCGGGGAAACCTTGTTTTTATATCTCGCCGTCACCGGGGAAGCCATCAGTGCTACCCTCATCCACGAAACAATAGACGGGCAGAAGCCTGTATATTTCACCAGCAAAGCTCTGCAAGGGCCAGAAACCAGGTACGCGTAGATAGAGAAAGTCTCCCTTTCCCTTATTATCACCGCGAGAAGACTCAGACACTATTTCCTGGCCCACACCATAATGGTACGCACGGACTAACCCATTAGGCAGTTGCTTTGTCGGCCAGATATGACCGGAAGAATGCTCAAATGGTCCCTGGAATTGTCTGAATCTGACATTCATTATGAGAGCAGGAAAACCCTTAAGGCACAAGTCCTAGCCGACTTCGTGGCAGAGATAACTCCAACAACGTCCTCGCCTACCGGTATGCAGAAATGGATCATTTACGTGGACAGGGCATCCATCCCTTCAGGTAGCGGGGCAAGAATTATCCTCGAAAATGAGGAAGGAATACTAATTGAAGTATCGCTGGTCCTGTCCTTCCTTACATCTAACAACCAAGCCGAATATGAAGCCTTCCTCGCGGGACTACGGCTGGCCAAGGATGTGGGCGCCAAGGAGGTAAAAATCTACACTGATTCCGAGCTCGTAGCATCACAAGTACGGGGAGAATTTCAAGCAAAGAACGACCAGCTAGCCGAATACCTGGCACTGGTAAAGGAAAGACTTACAAAATTTGATGCATGGGAAGTTCAGCACATCCCCCGCGAGCGAAACACGCGAGCAGACATCCTATCCAAACTAGCCAGCACTAGAAGGAAAGGCGGAAATAAGTCCTTCGTACAAGAAATACTTGCCCGACCTATTATTGAGAAACCACCGGAACTGCTCGACGTCAACATCATCGGGGGCACCCATTGCTGGATAACTCCCGTATACAACTACCTCACCAAAGAGGAGCTGCCCGAGGACAGTAAAGAAGCCGGCATAACTAAACGACGAGCCTGTTCGTATGTACTGGTCGAAGACAAACTTTACCGAAGAGGATTCTCCATCCCCCTCTTGAAATGCGTCGAAGAGAGTAAGGTCCCCGAAATTCTATAAGAAATCCATGAGGGCATCAACGCGCAACACTTGAGTGGAAGATCCTTGGCACGGAAAGCCTTGCGAGCAGGATATTATTGGCCAACCATGCAGCACAACGCCAAGGAGCACGTCCAGAAGTGCGACCGGTGTCAGCGTCACGGGGACATGTACTTGGCACCCCCCAATGATTTAAAGACTCTATCCTCACCATGGCCCTTCGCCTGGTGGGGGATGGACATACTCGGCCCCTTTACAATGGGGTCTTATCAAAACAAATTTCTAATCCTGGCCGTCGACTACTTTAGGAAGTGGATCGAAGTCGAAGCCCTCGCCAAGATCACAA